>CM075340.1:43153312-43891982 GCA_037788925.1 Mytilus galloprovincialis
AGTATGGAAACTACATAAAGTTACTTTACTACTAACAATGACCAAGTACGGAAACTACATAAAGTTGATTTACTACCAACAACGACCAAGTACGGAAACTACATACAGTTGCTTTACTACTAACAATGACCAAGTACGGAAACTACATAAAGTTGATTTACTACCAACAATGACCAAGTACGGAAACTACATAAAGTTGCTTTACTACCAACAATGACCAAAATTTTGAACAAAAACGAAAACCTGGCACCATATATAGATCGTCTCAGGTGATGGGCAACATCTAATACAATGACAACATTCATATATATTCATTGCATTCAAACAATACCTGAATACTCGCAGACGGATATATGCATATGCCATATTCACACATGATGCAGACGTTAAACGTAAGAATCATCGTCCATTTAACATATACCACATCAGTGATGCAGTGGCCTTATATTAAGGGAAGGAACTAAGTAATCAGTGGTTATTTCGTTTTTAAAACAATACCTGAAATATTTTGTTTTCTCAGAGACAAACTTTATCATATTGATGATAAAAAAGTCCAGAAAAAAATAATATACAAACAAATAACTTATTTTTGTCCTTAATCTATATCTACCTACCTAAACATGGTAACTAATTATGGCAATATTAACTACAACTTACACAAAACGGAACTTCGACAAAACACTGGGTTCACCTAAGAGACACGTTGTTAACATAGTCATCGGGGTTTTTCCTGATCTAAAATATTTCTCAAAATTATAACGTTAATCATTAGTTAAGCAGTGGAGCAGGATCTGCTTACTCTTCCACAGCACTTGAGATCACCCCTAGTTTTTGGTTGGGTTCTTGTTGCTTATAATTCTGTAGTTTTCTATGTTGTGTCATATGTACTATCCTTTGTTTGTCACTTTCATTTTTAGCCATGGTGTGGTCAGTTTATTTTCGATTAATCAGTTTGACTGTCCCTCTTTAAAATGATATTATGCTAAATGACATGACAAGCATTATATGCAATGCTGTCGTGTTCAACAACTTTAAACATATGTTTCGAAATTTCAAGATAGCTTTTATAACTATGATTTGAATATAGAAATCTAAGTTCAGGATCAAAATTGATGTGGCAATATAATTCAGTATGATGTTGACTATATTAAGGATGTACTTAGGTGAGGTTAGGTGAAAATTATCAAATTAAGAATTTAAAATGGATACTTGAAGCTGGTAAAGCATCTATTAAGGATAAAAATAAGCTGAAAATATTGATAGGTCATTGACCTCCTTTACGAGATATTTGAGATTTAAAATATTGCGGGAAAAGACTGACTCGGACTTTTACCTTATACATGTATTTACATTAGTATTATTTGGGTCTCAAAACAAAAGAAAGAAAATCAAGAATCTTCTAAAATTTTGGTAAATGACCTTTCATGAGCTGTTACGTCTTATATAAAAAAATAAATGGGTGTTATGGGGCAAAATATTTTACATTGTATTGATTGGAAAACACCAAGGAGTCCGAACATTTGACACAAATTCCAAAACCTCACCTAATCTACATCCTTAACGTAAACAAAAATTAATATAAGTCGAAATTTAATAAACACTACCAATACGACAAGTATACAAAATATAACATAGAAACTAACGGGTGAGCATCACGAACCACAGGAAAAGCTGGATTGATACTTGATGTTCCGGAAAGGTATGGAGATCTTTACCGCATACAATATCCCATTTTGTTTTTTTTGTTTTGATTTATCTGACCTTATATTTAAGAAAGTGTGCACAGTATAAGAATTAGCTAATGTCAGAATGAATCATTATCTTTATATGTCTTGTAATCTCAATTTTGTCACTTAACCTTCGATTAAAAATATGCTGTATAAACAAGAAATCAATCCTTATTAAATACATTGTACACAGGTATCTTTATTTCGTACAGCACTTTATTGCATATTTATTCTTACGTTCGATAATTCAATTGGAGATTTTCATTGAATTGATAACAGACGAATACTTTCTTCACCTTTTCACCAACTTTACACCTGAAATTAAAAATGCATTTAAATTAATTTTATTAAAAAAAAAAAAATTGATCTGCGATATGTGAATGCAAATGCACAGTTAATAAAATCAAATATGTATTTCTTTTGACGGTTTTTTTTTTAATTATTTCTCTAAAATTATACACGAACTCAATATGTAAAACATAGAGACCTTGTACAAAGGTATTGTTTAATTTTTGTTAAAAGTTATCTCAATACTGATCGATTGGCAATCATACCATATCTTCTTTTTTATATGATGTAAAAATGGCAGGTCGTTTCTTTTTTAAGTCTCTAGATAACTTGTTGGTAGATGTATCATAGAACTGATCATGCAAAGAACAGTTCTTGGATCGTTTTAAGCAAAAAATACGGAGGAACCTGTATTAAACAGTTTTATTATGATCATAAAGATCATTTATAGGGTACATCTATCATAACTAGGTTTATGTAAGAACTGAAAATACCAGTAGAAGGGAAGACTGACGATTTCTGATTTATGATCCAGGACCTTGCCTTGAAGGCATAAAACTTTGCTCAGTGCTCGGAGCACAAAAATCATGCTCGAAACATGAAATCCAGCAATTTTGATTGGTTGATTTTCGAGTCTGAGTACAAAATCATGCTCGAAAGTTTTATGACCGTGAGGCCTGTTGTTCAGTGGTTGTCGTTTGTTGATGTGGTTCCTACGTGTTTCTCGTTCCTCGTTCTTTTGTATAGATAAGACCGTTGGTTTTACATATTATAATCAGTTTGGAATCTCGTTACAGCTTGCCGTTCGGTTGGAGCCAAGGCTCGTGTTAAATGCCGCACTTTGACTTATACATGTTATATTGGTTAACTTTTACATAGTTTGTCTTGGATGGAGACTTGTCTCATTAGCACTAATACCGCATCTTCTTATATCTATAAATGACTTCATAACATCAAAACTAAATACAGTGTTATCTTTGTTATCAGACACACTGGGGATCAGAAAAAAGGTCAGGTAAAGCAGAGTTTCAGAATACTCAGGGATCGACTTAGGCAGGTAGCAATGTACATGAATGTGTTGTGATGGTGTCCATACATTTACGGAATGTCATTTTTTTTTTATCGCGGGTTGTTTTACAGGGGCAACATAACTTGTGCAACACGTCGAGCGGTATATTTTCGACGTTCATAAATCATGTCGGCTACGTAATAATTAATCAAACTAAAATATGAAAACATGAATATCATTTATTTTACATAATTATTATTCTTTTATGTTGATTTTCATTTCTATGTATATTTGTTTTAAAAGCAAGTATTTTTCATATATCTATATGATATTATTGTGTACTCACATAAGGTATATCAAAATGTCTGCGTCGTTTGCGTCAGTCATGTGAGCTTCGTCACGATCTGTTGCGTAATCACATATGCATCTCCTACAAAATTGAAAAAAAGTACATACCTAAACACAAATTATACAAAAGTCAGGAATAAGAAAGTTAGTTATTCTCAATTCGTTTGATTGATGTGTTACAGCTTTTGATTTTGACATTTGATAAGGGACTTTCCATAATGAATGTCACTACAAACCAGTAAAAGTCTGAAATAGCCTATATCTGTACTCGACTGTACTGATTTTTACTCGACCAGTCTGAATTGGTCTGAGATTTACTTGAGAATACTCGACTGTAGTCTGAACCATACTTAACAGTCTGAATTTGTACTTGACCAGTACTTAATCATTTTATATGTCTGAATCATGCTCGACCTAGTCTGAAACATACTCGACCTATTCTGAACCGTACTCGACCAAGTCTGAACCTTACTCGACCAAGTCTTAACCAACCTGGACCTATTCTTTGTATCTATCGACTGAATTTGATCGATTTAGGAAATATTTTTAATAAAAATGAAATTGGAACAACAACCTGAAATTAAAAGTGTATTCGATATAGTATTGAAATTAAAATTTTACAATAATCAATCATAGTGTAACTTTAACACACTATTAAGAGGCTGGGACATGAATCATTGAGCTAAGGTTGGAAAGTGATATTTTTTTATTTTCATAAAAATGATGATAAATGCTCAGCTGAAACAAGAATAACACATAAATAAAGTTTTTTTTCAATTTTTATCAAATTTGATGGTTTCCATAGCAACTAAATACAATACACTTTATACGGACTAAAAATGCACTAATTTAAACAAAATATACAACTTTTTCAGCTTTGAAAAGAACAAAAAGCTGAAGCATATGGTATCTTATAAGTTATCATTGCTTAATCATTTATTTTATAAATAAAATAAAAAAAAAAATTAAGTGAACAATTATTTTTTCTGTTGCTATGGTTACATACAACTTACAACTTTTTGATAATAATAATAAATGCGAAAAACACCATTTTTCCTATGCCAATTAAAAAAAATCGCAACAGTTAATTTGAAGTTCTTTCTTATTCCCTGTTCATTTAAAGTATAATAATTTATTTAAAAAAAAAAAAAATGGGTAGCAAATGATTAAAATTTTTTTTTTAGCATTGGTGAAAATTTTAAAAAATAAAAAAAAAATAATCTTATTTTCCAGAATAGACTTAAAAATACTGGTGTTTTATTATGCCACGAGAATTAACATATATATAAACAACACTTAATATGTTTCACACATAATCAGATTCAAAATATCAATATTTTGAAGAAAAATGTTGCATAGCAACCAAATAAAGGCCATAGCAACGTATTTCATTACTACTTTTTATCAAGTGTTGAGAACAGAATATCTTTTTTTATGATTAAAGATGGGTATATAATTGTTTACCAATGTCAATTATTGCTGGCTGTACCTTATTCATTAAACATTTTTTTAAAAGTGCTAAAAAGGTTAAAAAAATCTTGGAGCGATAAAATTTAATAAAAAGTAAGAAGAATTTTGAATTTTGCAACACAAAGCTAAGCCAGATCATTTATATTTCTATCATTCTAACCAAGACAACTTTGATATAGGTTAATAAATCAAATTGTATTGACAACCTTATATGACAAATTAGAAAAGTGAGGATTTTTCAGCTTACAACAGTTGTAATAATTTACTGAATGACAAACACATACTCATAATCCCATTTCTCCATTCCAGAACATAACCATTGTGAGAAACATATATATGTTTCATGCAAGATGCAAGCCATGCTTACCCTTCCTGAGCACCATAGATGCCTAACTTTAACTTTGAACTTAAAAAGTCAATGAACCATGTCTGAAGGTGTCGGGTCATATAGTTTCATGGATACTATAGTATATATATACATGTCAATGGTTATTCAACTACATACCAAACATCATAGGTTTTCTTACAATATAAACTTATCATAAACTTAAACCATGGACATAATTCAGTCAGTAAGCCATGACTGAGAGTTTTTTAACATAAAATTAACATAGAATATTTATGATGTACCTTATCAAAAGACATGAATTCATAACAATGAATACATTTACACTTTAAGCAAGATTTGAATTGCAGCAGATCAAGTTTACGAGCCTATTCCATCTACGCCAGTGACTTACAACCTTACGACTTTTCACAGTGCGCCAGAGGGTTGCATCCTGTTCTGCAAATCATGTTTTGCTTATTGAATGATTTTTCCCCCAAAAGTTAAAGACACCAAAATAATAATGATGGAAAGACAGAGAGGGATCTAACAATAAATATCATCTTTTTTATCTTATAATAATACAGAAATATTTAAAAACAGGCTATTTTCTATATACCAATTGGAACCCAAAAGAGTTTAAGAAAGACAATTAAACAGAAATACCATAATTGAGCATAGACTACAAATTGAATAATATAACAAAGTTAGTGGTAAAGTTAGTTCCTGGCCAACACTTGTAACTCTTCCAATGTCTCTGCAGCTATTCCAGCTTCCATATCTTCGTCATCATAAGAATTGCATGCTGTTTTTCTTTTCTCTAAAACAAGTCTACTAAAATATGAAGCAATCTGAGTAGCTGATAAAAATTCATCTTTGGAAAAAAATCTTTTTCCAAGGCTGCTTTTAGCACTTCTCATTTCTAGGGAAACCTCTTCTGGGTCACACTTGTGTCCAGTTCTTTCTCCCTTTGAAAATTTTTCCTTCAAGAAAGAAATTTGTGTGGTCGTGAATTTTTTTACAGTTCGTCTTTGTTTTAGACCCCACCCTTCACACAATTTGCAGGAATTTTCACGTTCTGTAGTTTCGTGGCAACAGCTAGGTAAAACAACCAATTTCTGTTCAATTTTACTAGCATATTGTATCTTAGACTTATCAATTAAAGATGAAACCATTGGTTTTATTCTATGAGAACCAACATCCAAATGTCTGACCAAATTACCATACTTGCTAAACGTTGATAGACAATTTGGTTCTGAACAGGTAAACAGGTTGCTCCCAATATCATCAATCTCTTCCTCAATATCAACATCTGATTGATCTACTGCAATATTTGATGCTTCATTTCTGCATTCTTGAACTATAACACCTTGCCTGGCTGTTCTGGATGGAATTGAACTAAGGTGGCCAGCAAAAGCTTCTACGACTGTAATATTACTGCAACTCAACAACTGCAGCTTTAGTGATGAATTGGTAAGAAACTTTCCTTCCCCTATGCCATACTGTCTGAACACCCTTATACCTGTTTGTTGGTAGGCAAAGTTGTTCAGGGTTGTAATATTATTAATTTGAGATTTGATCTCTTTCTTGTTACAGCTCTCTGGAGGTAGTGCAACAACCACAGCTACATTTCTTAAACTGCATATCTGAAGTGCTTTCTTAAAATCAGCTGCAGTGCACACATCATGTCCTTCATTCACATATTTTCTAATTGCTGATTTTATGTGTGCAGCCCTCCTGTCACAGATAGATTTTCCTCCCTGAGGATCAGCAAAATCCATTTGCACAACCTTAATGTTTTCTTCTTCGTTGATAAGTGCTATTTCACTGACTGCCAAAAAACCATGGAAACATCCAGCATTGTCTGACCTTATGTAAGCCTTTTTGAGGGAAGGATTCATTTGTTGAAATTGTTGGAGAGTGTTTCTTAGTACAGCATTTGATGTTCTTGCATCTTGGGAAGCATTATCAAAGACATGGATAATAGTTTGCATTTTTAGGTCATCCGTATCAAAAGTATGATATGATCCTACACTAACATGCCAATTTAACCCTCTTTTGCCAAACCATTTAGACTGAGACTCTCTATAGCGCATGGGCAGGAATTTCATAGCCCAGTCTCTCTCTACCAAAACTTCATCTTTTGATAATTTATGCAGAATTTCACTTCTTGCTGTGTCCTGGTTATAGGATCTCAGGAGGTGTTTCTTCCACTCTTGGACGGCCTTTATACTCTGAAATATAAAATATTATACATGAATATTAGTAAATATGTGAAATAGTGCATTTATTTATATAAGTTAAAGTTCGGTTTAGAGCTGTAATTTCAAAAGGAGTTTATTATTTATAATGTTCTTTTATTGTAAAATAAGAACACTATTTGATGGTTCTCACATAGGTGTAAGAAAAATGCTTGCTTGTAGCTAATTTGAAATTAGATTCATTTATATTTCTAGTGATTGACATTATTACTTTCTTTCTTTTTGTAATGAATGTATCATTTTGTAATTCACTGTGTTTCATGGGGATATTAAGGTATATGTATTACAAAAAAAAATGTTGATGATAGATAACCTAATTTGTTTGATCTCTTGCACTATGTGAATTCAGTATTTCCCTTTACTTGACGTGTAATACAGTATGTTTTCATTTAATACAGTTACTCAGTTCTTTTTTTTGGAATTTGACTTTTAGATGAAGAAAAACAATGATATCGCAGCATCATTTCATACCAGTTTTATCTTATCCTGGTATTAAGATTTCTTGCTACATTGAAGACCTGTTGGTGACCTTCTGCTATTGTTTTTTTCTATTGTCGGGTTGTTGTCTCTTTGACACATTCCCCATTTCCATTCTCAATTTTATTAAGATGGACTTTTGTGTAATAAACATTTACCCTCATTCATATTTTTTTTTTCATTATGATATATGCAGTATAGATATACATATACAGATGAATACTCTGCCAAATATTATTAATGAACAAGTGTGGACACAAACCAGCATGAATAGTATCCACCATTCTAAGACTATAACATGGCAATAAATAGTTCCTAAGGATTGACAATTTATTCTACCAAAACAAAATTGGAACTTGATGTATCAGTTGTCATATTTAAACTATATTATATACCAAATATAAAATCAAAATCTTTAAACATGATGAAAAAAAGTGTCAAAGACTGATTACGTTTTTTAGTTTCCTAATTTCCTAAGTCCAAGAACCATAACTTTGCAAAAATCATCAGACCACAACAGAATTGGAACTTTATCTGTAATTTGTCATGGTTAAACTATACACCAACTATAAAATCAATATATTCAAGAATGACATAAAACTAGAGGCTCTAAAGAGCCTGTGTCGCTCACCTTGGTCTATGTGAATATTCAACAAAGGACACAGATGGATTCATGACAAAATTGTGTTTATAGTGATTGTGATGTTTTTGTAGATCTTACTTTACTGAACATTCTTGCTGTGTACAATTATCCCTATTTATAATGATTGGATTCAGTGGAAAATGTTAGTAAGAATTTACAAATTTTATGAAAATTGTTAAAAATTGACTATAAAGGGCAATAACTCCTTAGGGGGTCAATCGACAATTTTGGTCATGTTGACTTATTTTTAGATCTTACTTTGCTGTAAATTATTGCTGTTTACAGTTTAACTCTATCTATAATAATATTCAAGATAATAACAAAAACCAGCAAAATTTCCTTAAAATTACCAATTCAGGGACAGCAACCTAACAACCAGTTGTCCACTTCATCTGAAAATGTTAGAGCAGATAGATCTTGACCTGATAAACCATATCAACCCCTAGCAGATTTGCTCTTAATGCTTCGGTGTTTGAGTTATAAGCCAAAAACTGCATTTTACCCATATGTTCTATTTTTAGTAATGGCAGCCATGGCGGTCAGTTGGCCGGGTCACTGGACACAAATTTTAATCTAAATACCCCAATGAGGATTGTGGCTAAGTAAAGTTTAATTTGGCCCAGTAGTTTTAGAGGAGAAGATTTTTGTAAAAGATAACTAAGATTTACGAAAAATGGTTAAAAGTTGACTATAAAGGGCAATAACTCCTAAAGGGATCAACTGACCATTTTGGTCCTGTTGACTTATTTGTGAATCTTACTTTGCTGAACATTTTTGCAGTATACAGTTTATCTCTATCTATAATAATATTCAAGATAATAACCAAAAACAGCAAAATTCCTTAAAATTACAAATTAAGGGGCAGCAACCTAACAACCAGTTGTCCAATTCATCTGAAAATTTCAGGGCAGATAGATCCTTAACTGATAATCAATTAAACTTATGTCAGATTTGCTCTAAATGCTTTGGTTTTTGAGTTATAAACCAAAAACTGCGTTTTACCCCTATGTTCTATTTTTAGCCATGGCGGCCATCTTGGTTCGATTGCCGGGGTTCGATGGCCGGGTCACCGGACACAATTTTTAAAAATAAATACCCCAATGATGATTGTGGCCAAGTTTGGTTTTATTTGGCCCAGTAGTTTCAGAGGAGAAGATTTTTGTAAAAGTTAACGAAGACGGACGACATACGCCAAGTCAGGCCAGGTGAGCTAAAAATGTGGAAAACTGATTTATCAGACAGACAGGATGAAATCCCTAAGTCCACTTCAGCGTCAACGGTAAGGGGCTTTATGGGTAATTGGGAGATATCAGCAAATATACAATGGGATTTTTTACCTGTTCAACCATGTATATGGTGTCATCTTCTTGATCAGCTGACTCATATAATACTTCATCTGATGATTTCTCTATTTTTACCAGGGTTTCTGTTAAGTCATCACATTTCTTACACACTTGGTTGTGCTCATGTTGACAAGAAGCAGTATATTCTTTTGATTGATCTGATAAGGCAAAGTTACAACAATGGTCTGCAGTTTCAGATTCTTTGGAAATATGCAACTGAAAAGAATAAAAAAGTTCATGTTATAATTATCTTCATTTTTGTTGCAACTGAGAGGAAAGTCTGGAAGTTAAGAAAGAGTTTCTTGAATGTGTAGCTACTCGGTATTGTTAGCACAGTTGTGTTTAAGAGTTGCTGGTCTACAATGTCCTCAAATATTGGAGAATTTTTTTTTTATGGAATTCAGAAATTCATTTTTATTAATGGAAAATTTAGATGTGCATAATATTCTCATTTTGTTTTTACATTGATACACAACATGACATTTCTTTGAAATAATAAGTTAATTACCTTGTATTCTATTTTGAGGTACTGCTTCCCCAAGGTTAAGGATTTCTGGATAGACTCTTGCCATAGTGCTCCCTTCCCCAGTTTTCCAAGTAATTCTGCAACTTTTTTTAGATCTTCAAATGCTTTGGCTCCATCAGCAGCATAGTTGTCCAACCCCTTCATGCACTTTCTAATGTTTGGTTCAACTGCCTCCATTATTCTCAAATAGGATCTTGAACTTGCTGTGGCATCAAAATGTGTGTCTTTACAATAGGATTCATATTGTTCAATAACACGGGTTCTTACACTGTTCAATATTATTTTTGGCACATGAAACACTTCCCCTGATGATATCTTGAGATGTGTCTCTCCATATGGTGCATCTGTCATTATGGATGGACTCATAATGAAGTCCATGAAATGGCTTATCTGCTCATCTGTCAAACCCTCTCGACTATATGATGTTTTACTAACAGGTTGTCCAGTACCAATCATTGAAGAATGTTTTCTGGCTGTGGTGTACTTGTATTTTGACAAGTCAGGAATAAATTCCTTAATTGCTTTCAAGGAGTAATTTCCCCCAAACAGAGATAAAATCTGTCTTTGTGTTCCCCAATCTGTGGCTTGGTTATATGCAGCAGATAAAACTTCAAGCATATTATTGTCATCTGATTGTGTTGAAGACAATCTTTGTAGCACAGCATTTGATAAAGAAGACACTTGTCCAGGAGCAATAACATTCAAAACTTCTTGAAAGATTGAAGTTGCTGTATTTGTGTGATTTCTTCTAGTGCGCTCAGACGCTTCCTCCCAATTACACTGTAGCTGGCTGACTGGATCTAGACCACAAACAGTCAAAAAATAATCCAGGGCTTTTCTTTTTAAGTCATTTTCAGGCACAGACTCTTGGCTGTCAGGCCGCCAAACACTACCCTGAGATTCATCATCTGTAAAATCTGTCTGGGAAAATTCCTACAAAGAATATGTTTATATCAAATTTAATAAAAAATCTTGCACTGATTATAAATATTTAAAAAAATTAAGTGTTATAACATTTAGTGCTGAACTTAAAATTTGATCGAGGTATAGCCAATATACACATTTAATGAATTTATACCTATGAGAGTGTTAACGAGGTAATTTTCCATAATATTAATATTTCCAAGCAGGCAACTCTTTTTAAAAAAAAGTTCATTTTAGAACTTGTCCGAGATAATGCTGATATTAACCTTTAGTACTAGTATAAGTTATATACAAAAAACCTCAAAGGAATTCCTCCTTTGGGAGCACTTACAAAACTGGACATCCAGTATTTCTATGTCCCCGCAAAAGTGCAAGGAGGATTAAAAATAACATTAGATGTGAGTTTCCATCTGATGATTTAAGCCTTTTTCAACTGACTTTTATAGTTCGTTCTTATGTTGTACTGTTATACCACTGTCCCAGGTTAGGGGAGGGTTGGGATCCAGCTAACATGTTTAACCCCGCCACATTATTTATGTATGTGCCTGTCCCAAGTCATGAGCCTGTAATTCAGTGGTTGTCGTTTGTTTATGTGTTACATTTATTTGTTTCTCGTTCATTTTTTTACATAAAAATTTAGTTTTATCGTTTGAATTGTTTTAAATTGTCTTATCGAGGCCTTTTATAGTTGACTATGCGTTATGGGCTTTGCTCATTGTTGAAGGCCGTATGTTTACCTATAGCTGTTAATGTCTGTGTCATTTTGGTCTTTTGTGGATAATTGTCTCATTGGCAATCATACCACATCTTTCTTTTTTTATATTTCCATGGAAAACATATGTTGCCAAGAAGTGACAAGTTTCAACAGGAAGTTGAAAGGCAATGAAATAAATACACACACTATAACACAATGTTAAAGCTTTAAGCCATATATAAAGATTGTGCCCAATGTTATGTTGATGAGAAAAGTGTGACAAAAGTTTTTGCGACTCCACCGATGAAGACACTGACGCAGGCAACATATAAATCACTAACAACGGATGATAGAGTAAATAAGTCATATATATCATCTTGAATATAATGTAACAATATCAATGTGTTTTAGTTTTAAACTTACTGTAATTTCAGTTGTTTCACTTTCTTTTACTGATTCATTTTCTACAAATTTGTCAAATTCTGCAAGGTAACCAGGACTGCTGCATTCCACTTTCTGCTTGTTTTTCACATACATTTCATTCTATAAAAAAAGAGATTTGTTGTTATTTTATTTTATTCTTAAATTAAAAACAAATAGAAACAAGAATAACACAATGAGGGTAATTAAACCAGTCTTGTTTTTTCTTTTTTTGTGTCACACCATTTTTTAATCTATAACCATGACAGTGGAATTATCTAATATCAAACTTTACCTTCATTGTTCCATCAGTAACAATATGTTAAATTCAAAAAGCTTTTATGAAAAATATAAGCAACAGTTCAAAGGTTATCATTATACATAGACACTGGACCAGAGCTGCTGGCTTACCAACTAACCTGCCTGTGTGCCATACAATACATACAACCAAAATATAAATTGCATGATCTTTTTTTGAAAATCTAGTTAAAAAATTAAAGATTCTATAAGATATTATTTTTTTTTAATGAGCTCTATGCAAAATATTTGCCATTTTTAATTTTCTGCAAAAAAATCTCTCAACACTTCCATACCAGAATTCAAATGACAGCAAAGTTGACAAAATAATTCATCAAAATTAAACTAAAGTCAGAGAATGGAAGCCAATTTTGGGATATTCATAAGAACATATACATACAGACAGACATGGGTAAAACATAATGCCCCATTAACAGAGCGGCGGAGGCATAACAATCAGATTTGAAATAGAAAGCTTCACAATAGGTGCTGACCTTTTGTACCCCACTTTATATAATAAATGGAGACTGTGACACAGATGATGCCCTCGTTCAGATATAATACCATTGAGAGGCATACAATTAAGGATTGGTAAAGGTAACACCAACCAAATTGGAACTTGATCTATGTTTTGAGGTTATAAGCATTATGTATAAGTTCTATAATTTTTGTTTGAGGAAAATTTAAGTAAGAGAATGGAAATCATTTGGGGAATGACATACAAATGTACAGACAGATAAGGCTTATGCATATTACCTGTTTATCAACAAGTGTTGCATAAAAACATAAAAGCTCTGTCAAATATGACTTAATATATACATGTACATTATAAACAGCTGACTTACTGTAATTTCATATCTCTCACTTTCTTCTACTGATTGTGATTCTTCCATAAGATAGTCTAGTTGATCTGCTAGGTAAAACTGACTGTGCAACTCCATATTTGTCTCTAGATCTCTTTCAATACAAGTTTCATTCTGGAAAAAAAATCAATCAATTCTAATCTGGCTGCATCATTTAAATATGTATATATATGGAAAATAACTGAATCTACTATGTTTTTGGAAATCATATAAAAATGAGTATACCCAGTAACCCTATCAATATTTATATTATGATACAAGGACCAAAACTGGAAGGTATTGTACTAGACAGCTCATCCATAATTTTTTTTTTCTTTTTCGTTTTGGCCTTTGGGCCAAGTTGGAGTTTGAACACCGCCAATATAAGGATTTCCTGATGTGGCTTGATTGTAGATCAATTGTTATGATGAAGTCTCAATAATAATAATTTGGTAAAGAATAGAAAACATTTTGTTTATATATATAATTTGAAAGCAATTTGTAAGGGATTTGCTTCTTTAAAATCAGTAAATGGTTTCAGAAATTTTTTTGTGATTTTAACTTGAACTAGCTGGCATGATCAGTAACTGCTGCGAGTACTCTCAGATCTGTACTAATTCTTTTTGTTGTTGGGATATACAAGTACCCAGCCACGTCCACTGTGACTGTGTGTTTTTTTTTAAGATTTATTTCTATTTGTATTCATCTGATGAGTTAAGCTTTTTCCAACTGATTTATTATAGTTTGTTCCTATGTTGTACTGCTACACCCCTGTGTCTCAAGTCAGGGGTTGGGTTGGGATCCAGCTAACATATTTAACCCCACCACATTATGTATGTATGTGCATATCCCAAGTCAGGAGCCTGAAATTCAGTGGTTGCCGTTTGCTGTGTTACATATTTAATTTTCGTTAATGTTTTTGGTAGATTAATTAGGCCGTTAGTTTTCTCGTTTTAATTGTTTTACATTTGTCATTTCAGGGCCTTTTACAGCTGATTATGCAGTATGGGCTTTGCTTATTGTTAAAGACTGTATGGTGACCTTTAGTTGTTAATTTCTGTGTCATTTGATCTCTTTTGAAGAGTCATTGGCAATCACACCATATCTTCTTTTTTATATTTTTATAATTGATTCTTACATTCAGCTGGCATTCATAATCTTTATTATCCTTTGTTTCATGGTCCTTTAATTCTTTCACTATTTCTTTCCGACAAAAAGTACACACCCCTGTAAGCAAAATGTAAAAAAAAACTTTACTTTATATTGAAGTGGAGGATGTCATAACTGTTCATGACTAAAAATCATTCACAGCATGATAGGTCAAAAACATACAAATAATGTACAGCATGGGTTACATGTAGTTACAATTTATTATGTTGTTTGGATTTGGAAGAACTAGTTATTTGGTTTATATGATTGATTGATGTTGTTTTAATGTATTATCAGGGAAAGTAAATCCTGACATGATTACAGAGTGAAAAGTGAGGCCCCACATGGGGGGGTTCCCATAATCACATTCATCATTAACTATTTCTTTAAACTAAAGAGTCTGTAATCAAAAAATCATGTAAAATTTGGTTTAGTAATCAAATAATCAGTAACAAATGGCCAAATAATCACATTTATAATCAATAACCCCATGAGGATCGAGGTTCAAAGGTTTGTTATTCATAGTTTGAATATTGGTTCATTGGACTTATTCTTTTAAAATAGATTGCTACCTGATCCAATCTGTATTAATTGGTGTCTTTGTTTCCACAGATAAAGGGACTGACACAAAGCAATAGTTCCTTTCAAAAGAGGTTTCTTTCTTTTTTGTGTTTCCTTTCCCCTTGAACAATATTTCAGCATGCATAATTGACTGCTTCTCCATCCTAAGCCTAATCTGTACCTATGGTTTGGACAAATTGTGCATTGCTCTGTTGGTATATCAAACAATCCTCCACGATATTTTAATAAGTCAGCTTCATTATTGACATCTTTAAAGTTTATATGAAAACGTCTGCAGTGAGATTCAATGGATTTGTTGCATGATATAAGAGGTAGAACTTTGTTACAATCAGCTTTAGCATTTGACTCACAAAATATATTATTTACACTAGTAAATTCTCCAAAGCTACAGCATAAAGGATTTCCACCTGCAAAAAAATAGAATCATTTATCAATAAAGTTAGAAAAAATCAATAGTGAAATATCGTTTTTACAGCAAACATATCTAACACATGTCTTAGGCCTAAATCAATTTATTGTTTGTTTCCCCAATCCGACCCTGCCAAGCCAGGTGTGGGTAGGTAGGTAGGTAGGTAAAAAAAAATTTTTTTTTTTCAAAAAGCCTGAATATTATTGGATGATTTTGCAGGCCTGAAAATCAGAAATGAATAAAATAATATTTGACTTATTTTTGACAATAAAATTTCATGAGTAGGATCACTTTTGAAGGATCGGTAGGGATTGGGGAAACAAACAATATTTTGTTTTAGGCCTTATATCAAAAGTTTAATTTATTTTCCAAAACCAAAAAAATATTTCTGACCTCAAAATTGAAATGACTGTAAAAGGTCTATTATCATAAATAACATACAAAAAATAAAATAATTCCCATGACCATATTTTTAAGTTATTGGATGGATAATTGTTTAAAAAAAGTACAGTGGCAGGTTAAAGTAAATGCATATTCAGGAAAAGAAAATGATATTATGCATATTCAGTGACTCTTATTTGCACAAAACTCTAACATTGAACTGGACTTGTTAGAGCCAAAACTTTAAAATTGGGAAATTTAAGCAAGAATGTCCAAAATCGAACCTTTTTCTGGAAATTCAAGCATCAAATTCAAATTTGAAGTTATATTGAATAACTGCCCCTCCCCCTTTTTGTATGTATGTGCCTGTACCAAGTCAAGAGCCATTAATTCAGTGGTTGTTGTTTGTTTATGTGTTACATATTTGTTTTTCGCTCATTTTTTTATATAAATATAAGGCCATTAGTTGTCTCGTTTGAATTGTTTTACATTGTCATATAGGGGCCTTATATAACTGACTAGTCACTACGTGGTATGTGCTTTGCTCATTGTTGAAAACCGTATGGTTACCTGTTATTGTAATTTCTATTTCATTTTGGTCTCTTAAAGAAAGTAATGTCTCATTGGCAATCATACCACATCTTCTTTTTTATACATGTAGGACTCAGAGGTGTGATGGGGAAGCATAGTGCAATGGTGTTGCTGTTGTGCTTTGGTCTGACGTTTTCAAATACAACATTAAATAACACTTTCAAAAACAATTTTAATAACTTCACCTTCTTGAAATAAAACTAAAGGATTGGTAGGTAGGAATAGAAGATTTTTTGATTAAGGAAAGAATTCAAATAAATGTTTTGTAAATAGATTAGACCGTTGGTTTTCTGGTTTGAATTGTGTTCCACTGGTCATTTAGGGATCCTCATATAGCACGCTTTTTGGTGTGAGCTAATTCTCAGTGTCAAAGGCCGATCTATAATTGTTTCCTTTTTATACATTGTGACTTGGGTGGAGCTAAACGATGAATTTACACAGACCTTCAAAACAAAAATTGTTTACTGTTTATCTAAATATTCAAGTCAATATTTTTTGCGAATGTCCCAAGTCAGGAGCCTCTGGCCTTTGTTAGTCTTGTATTATTTTAATTTTAGTTTCTTGTGTACAATTTGGAAATTAGTATGGCGTTCATTTAATATCACTGAACTAGTATATTTTTGTTTAGGGGCCAGCCAAAGGATGCCTCTGCGTGCAGGAATTTGAATTTCTCGCTACATTGAAGACCTGTTGGAGACCTTCCGCTGTTGTTTTTTCTATGGTCAGGTTGTTGTCTCTGTGACACATTCCCCATTTCCATTCTCAATTTCAAATATGCTCCATTTAAACTTTTAAATAAAAATTGGTATACTTTTTTTTACTTAATAATTCTGCGTCCAAAACAAATTAAAATTTTAAAGTTCATAATTTGACCCTAATAAAATATTCCATAGATTTCCCGAATGCATGACTAGCATGCTAACCACTGCACCATCAAATTAAATGTTTTTTTTTTACATGATTGACTATTGCATTTTACATTTGTATATCTGATGGACACAGTCAAATTTAGGTTTAACTGATATTTTATGTTTACATATCCTTTTGAATATATATGCGGTATGTATAAGGCAGCAACCATTTGATTTTCTGGGGGGGGGGGGGGGGGCTATGGTTTTTTTTTTCTGGACAAATTTTTTATTTCGCCGGTGGCGAAAAACAATCTATTTTTTTCGCGACAAGTCGAAAACAATTTTTTTCTTTCAATTTTAGCATTACATATAGTGGCAGCTGAGGGTGAAACAAACAATTTTTTTTTCTCAGAATTATAAGCAAATTATTTTTTTCTCCAAAAACTGGAAACAAACTTTTTTTTCCAAAAAAAACCATAGCCCCCCCCCAGAAAATCAAATGGTTGCTGCCTAAATATGCAGCAACTTTTGATTTAATATATTATTAAAGGATGTGATTTAAACATGTTGGCTCATGTAGAAATTGTGACGCACACTCAACATATAATAAACCATTGCAAGAACACTTCGAGTTTGATGGGTCTGTAGGTGACATGTTTCAAGGGGAAATATTGTTCCTATATATTGAACATGATAACAACATATATATCACATTTTTTTTCAGTAGAAGTATAAAATGCCGAGGACCCTTTCAACTGCAGTCCAGCCCTTTTAAGGAATTAACTTTTCCGTTTCAGTTCTAAATAATAACTTGCATGATGCCAACCCTACAGGAACGTACGCACACAGCTTATATTGCCAGTGTATAGTTTACACTTTGATTTGAAATTTCTGCCTCTGTTGTAACTATATATATAATATTCAACATGTTCAAATATTAGATATATATCAACGTGTGTTGTGTTTTATATTTATAAAAATGGCCAAATTATGGATGATTTTTTATAGGCATGTGTTGTGTTTTAAATTAAAAATTGCCAAATATGAATACTTTATTAAACAGTATACATGTATTGTAGTATGTGTTTTATGCCGTGTCCACAAATGAAGACAATGTTTAAAGACTGCAAACTGAATATACATGTACACCATGTACACTCCAAGTGGGATTGCAGTACCTGTTACATACAACATGTACAATAACACCTTTAGTGTCTCTTAAAGTATTTTTACATGCTTTGTAAAGGGACAAACATTTGATATTCTAGGGGGAAGGAGAGAGAGGGGACAGAAATTATTAAAACAAGAAAGTGTCCTCAGTACAGGAATGCCCCACTCGCACTCTCATTTTCTATGTTCATTGGACCGTGAAATTGGAGTGAAATCTCTAATTTGGCATTAAAATTAGAAAGATCATATCACAG
Organism: Mytilus galloprovincialis; assembly: GCA_037788925.1. Lineage (NCBI taxonomy): Eukaryota > Metazoa > Mollusca > Bivalvia > Mytilida > Mytilidae > Mytilus > Mytilus galloprovincialis. The sequence goes on from CM075340.1 coordinate 43,172,294, forward strand.
GGAACATTTGTACCAAGTTTGAAGTCGATTGGACTTCAACTTCATCAAAAACTACCTTGACCAAAAACTTTAACCTGAGGCGGGACAGACGGACGGACGGACGCACAAACCAGAAAACATAATGCCCCTCTACTATCGTAGGTGGGGCATAATAACTTGTCCTGGAAAAAGCTGAAAATAAGTAACTCAGCCCGGCTCAGGAAAAAATAAATAATATTAATAATCTTTTCTCTATAGATACTACAGGAAAACTCTGGATTAAGTTGTATAAGGGGTTGAAAATGGGAAAGCAGATCTCCTTGGAGGGTTTTTCAGGGGCCCAGGTCCCCTATTGAGGAAAAAAATTGGCTGATTAAATATAATAATATAGCGAATCATTGAAGCATGACTGGAGTGGCCCCCTTTTAGGCAGTCAGTGGGCCCCCTCTTATGAAAGTTCCTGGATCAGCCACTGAAATGAATAGTTGCACATAAAAAAAAAAAAACAAAAAAACTGCTTTATAGCAAAAGTGATATTATACACATCCAGAAAAATTCTGCCCTGCATTTGTACTCATCTTGCGAGAAAATGTAAACGAGTCTGACTAAATTAATGGCCAAATGAATAAGAAAACTTAAAAAATTTCTACATCTTTTGGTAATTATTTTATAGAACTGGGTCATGACCACAGGAAGGTAGACTATCCATATTTATATATACTATGGATAGAAACAAGTGCCTGTGGTCTTAACTTGAAGTAACATTTTTGTATTTGCAATATTTTTTTCAAGAATGTCAATTTCAGTTGAAAATGACAGGACAATTTATGGTTGGGAACTTACTGTACTATCTTTATCTTTATGGAAATTGAAAAGTAATTTTTATCCTCCAGTCAACCCAGTAAGGCAGTATATATCCAGAAATTTTATGGCAAACCAGCTTGTGATTTGGACAGTGCTCATATTTTTTATTTGTACCTAGAAAACTGAATGGTTGCAGTGTGGTGGTTAATATTTTTCAAATTACCTGATTGTTGTGCCATAATTGTTGTTCATATTGTATGTACAGTATCTAATTGCTGCAAAAATCTTGTAAATCGTCTGCAATCCTCAAATCAATGTTGTTGTCTGCTGTACAGGAAGTGTGTAAGGGAGATAATCGAGTATCTCAGTTGTCAGGGGAGATAATCAAAACATGTTCCAACTGCATTTCATTCAAATTTTCAGCTTTCCGTAACTGTCCTTTTAGTCATTTGCTACCCGATTTTCTTTTATTTATTTTTCAACTAGCATGTCTGCTTGTTGTTAAATGTATAACTTCAATGATAATATGTTGCGCTTTTGAAAAAATGAATGTTGAACATTAATTAAATTTATCGATCAAAAGGGGCAATAAATTACACAAACCACTCAAATATCCTTTGACAAAATGTTATAATTATTATTTCTATAATTTTTCCTTGATTTATTAACTTTTTACTTAAGTATAAACATTTTCTTTAATTTTTAAGCGTTTATTACGTTGTAAAATGTGTATAATATGTCAAAGTACAAAACAGTCATTGGTTATATATGGGTCCCATGTATAAGGGTCCTAATACACACAATAAAAACGGATTTCAACAACAAAAAATGTTTTTTTGCCTTATACACGATGAATGCATGAAAATATCACCATTTGAAGAAATTCTATTTTTTTCTATTTTCCATTTTTTTGCTGAAAAGCTCAATGATTCATGTCCCAGCCTGTTGAAATCCGTTTTTATTGTGTGTATTCCTCAAATCAATGTTGTTGTCTGCTGTACAGGAAGTGTGTAAGGGAGATAATCAAGTATCTCAGTTGTCAGGGGAGATAATCAAAACATGTTCCAACTGCATTTCATTCAAATTTTCAGCTTTCCGTACTGTCCTTTTAGTCATTTGCTACCCGATTTTCTTTTATTTATTTTTCAACTAGCATGTCTGTTTGTTGTTAAATGTATAACTTCAATGATAATATGTTGCGCTTTTGAAAAAATGAATGTTGAACATTAATTAAATTTATCCTAAATATAATAATAGATATATTATTAATATAAGGTTAAGCAATTTATCAATTTTGTTGGCTGTTGTTATATATGCCAGTTAAAAAGAAGTATATTTTTACAGTTAGACCAGGTGCTCCGCAGGGCGCAGCTTTATACGACCGCAGAGGTTGAACCCTGAACAGTTGGGGCAACTATGGACACAACATTCAAGCTGGATTCAGCTCTAAATTTGGATTGTGATGATATAGTTGACACAGCATAGGTTTCTGACACAGAATGAATGTGGTCTAATAAACTTAAAGTTTTTTTTTCACTATGCTGTTGAATATTAATCCTCTCAAAAAAATGTTTAAAGAAATGTTCTTTTTATTTATGAAATCTGAAATGAGAAAAATTGACCCCCCCCAATTTTTTTTTCACATCCCCCTTTCCCTTATTCCAAAACTGATCTCAATTCAAATTACTAAAGGAGTTTGCAACAATAACTACTCATTTAAATACATCATAAAATATTAAAATGTAAAGAAAGTGCTTGTTATCACTGAATGGTAAAGATTGTTTTAATAATCAGTTGGTAGTAAAAGTGAGTATACATTGTATATTGTATAAAACAATGATTTAAGTTGATTCAACTACTATTCTGGACAAAGAAAGATAACTCCGATTGAAAATTTCTTGCTATTGCGCAATATTGTGCAATTAGATATTTCTTGCTATTGCGCAATACTGTGCAATTTGAAATACTTGCTATTGCACAATACTGTGCAATTGAAGATTTCTTGCTATCGCGCAATACTGTGCAATTGAAAATTTCTTGCTATTGCACAATACTTAATATAATAATTTTGGATCCTGATTTGGACCAACTTGAAAACTGGGCCCATAATCAAAACATCTACGTATATGTTTAGATTCAGTATATCAAAGAAGCCCAAGAATTTTTGTTAAAATCAAACTTAGTTTAATTTTGGACCCTTTGGACTTTAATGAAGACCAATTTGAAAACGGGACCAAAAATTAAGAATCTACATACACAGTTAGATTTGGCATATCAAAGAACCCCAATTATTCAATTTTTGATAAAATCAAACAAAGTTTAATTTTGGACCCCGATTTGGACTAACTTGAAAACTGGGCAAATAATAAAAAATCTAAGTACATTTTTAGATTCAGCATATCAAAGAACCTCAAGGATTCAATTTTTGTTAAAATCAAACTAAGTTTAATTTTGGACCCTTTGGACCTTAATGTAGACCAATTTGAATACATAGACAGTTAGATTCGGCATATCAAAGAACCCCAATTATTCAACTTTTGATGAAATCAAACAAAGTTTAATTTTGGACCCTTTGGGCCCCTTATTCCTAAACTGTTGGGACCAAAACTCCCAAAATCAATCCCAACCTTCCTTTTATGGTCATAAACCTTGTGTTTAAATGTCATAGATTTTTATTTACTTATACTAAAGTTATGGTGCAAAAACCAAGAAAAATGCTTATTTGGGCCTTTTTTGGCCCCTAATTCCTAAACTGTTGGAACCAAAACTCCAAAAATCAATCCCAACCTTCCTTTTATGGTCATAAATCTTGTGTCAAAATTTCATAGATTTCTATTTACTTAAACTAAAGTTATAGTGCGAAAACCAAGAAAATGCTTATTTGGGCCCTTTTTGGTCCCTAATTCATAAACTGTTGTGACCAAAACTTCCAAAATCAATCCCAACCTTCCTTTTGTGGTCATAAACCTTGTGTTTAAATTTCATAGATTTCTATATTAACACAAACTTAAGTTATAGTGCGAAAACCAAAAGTATTTGGACGACGACCTCGACGACGACGCTGACGCCGACGTGATACGAATATACGACCAAAACATTTTCAATTTTTGTGGTCGTATAAAAAGTAGAGGTAATTTGGTCTAGTAAGGTTCAGACTGGTTAAGTATTGATACGACCTTTGGTTCAGTATGGTTAAGACTGGAAAAATAGGTCGAGTACAGGTGGAGAATGGGTTAAGACTGTTTCAGACTGGTCGAGTAATAGTTAAGTCTATTTTCAACAAAAGGATAAGAGTCAAGTACGATTCAGTTCAGTCAAGTATGGTTCAAACTGGGGTCGAGTAATGTCAAGTAAAAGTCAGACTAATTCAGACTGGTCGAGTAAAAATCAGTACAGTCTAGTACAGATATAGTCCATTTCAGACTTTAATGGAAAGTAGTGTGTGCTAGCGGTCGAGTTTTTTGTGTTTTTTCTTTTTAATACGAAGTTCGTCCATTAAATGTTAAAATCATAGGTGTTTTATTATGATCATTATATACTTTTTATAAAAGTAAAAATGCTATCATAGATACGTCCAGTATATTTATGTTTGAATTATAAAACAGTTAAGATAACTCACCAAAACGTACGGTATTCTTTAGGAAAATCAAACATGGTTATATTTTTGTATTGTTCTCCGCAACTAAATTCCGTTTCATTTATAAATATTGAACACATTCCCATCTGCTCACATAAAAATGAAGTGGATTGTGCATAAAGAGACACCTCAAACAAGAATAATATACTGATATAGCTCATGGTTATCATAATGTCTGAAAAAAAACATATGGATATTAGCAGAATCATTGTATGTGGACATTTTAGAACCTCAGTTTATAAATACAATGGACTCGATTTGAATTAATCGATGTTGGCGTTGCCCACTTGCCGGTTCAGTCGTATATCTATTAAATAAACATATGTGCATATATGTTCAAAACAGTATAAAATACTTATTGTTACATACTTTGTCAACAAGTCTTTCAGTCTTTTGTAGATAGTTGAGTGCAACAAGTATGATACATTTTAACATGATGTGAATTTTGATTTATAATTATAAATAATGCTGCTGTTTGCTATTTGAAATGTTCGATTATATAAAAACGATTGACATATTTTGCCTGACAAGATCTAAAATAAGCGTTTTAGTTTTTTATTTATTTAAATAAGATAAGAAGCAGAATGGGCATACAAAATTATATAGTCTAGTAATACATACTTTATGGTCGTCTGAACGAATTTCATTTAGAAAACAACGTCGAGTACCTTCGTTTATATTTTCAAATATAATTGATTAATTACACATAGCTATGAAAAATAGCCGATATCGATTCAACATTAGTTTCACTGTCACTTTGGAAAATGTATCGACAGAAACCATGTTTCGATATCTCGACTCTTAAGGGACACGTTTTAAAGGATCGTAAGATAACCTGTCGTTTGTAAGTTATACATGGTGCTTTGGCATGATTTTGAGTCGGGATAAAAGCATTTCGTTGATAATAAGTTTCGGAACCCTTTTTTAGTTATATCTCAATCATGTAAATACAGCAGTGTCAAAAGATATAAATAACTCATTTTACTTCAAAACCAAAGCCCCAAAACTAATCTAAACGTTCCTTTGCAAAACTTTAAGGTGTTTTGGTCCTCAATGCTCTTCAACTTCTAAGTTTATTTTGCCTTTTCAACTTTTTGGATTCAATCGTCACTGATGAGTCTTTTGTAGACGAAACGCGCGTCTGGCGTATATACAAAATTTAGTCCTGGTATCTATGGTTAGTTTATTTATATAGAACTCAATACGAGTAATATTTGTAATCTTTTCATTTATTGACAGTTGACCATCTATCATTTATTTTGACAAGGATCACTCGTTTATTTACCTGAGTTTTTGTATGCACTATTTTCAGACTGTATTAAAATAAGAGGGATACGATTGTAAATGAGATAATCCCCCACCAAAAAAAAAAAAAAAAAAAAAACCCAAATGACACAGTAGGTAACAGCAATGATAAACGTATGGTCTTTATCAATGAGGAAAGGCGATATCAAATAGTAACTATAAAAGACCACAGTTTAACGCATGTAAAGATGTCAAACGAAAACTCTATCGGCCGGATGCAGGAAAAAAATCTCCGATGAACAAAAACAGGTATACCTATTAGTTTTGAATAAACGGTATTATCGAATAATATGTGTTTAAATATCAACCCCATGTTAAAAACCTTGATAACAGATAAATATGCAAACAAAAACCGATGAACTTTAGAACGATGAAGTTTACAGACAAGTTTCCTATATAACTTACATATTGATTTTACAACCCGTTTTTACCCAGTACACACGACATTCAGAACCAGGTTTAAATTATAGAAATTGATATTATAATGGATTATGTCAAAACAGATATCATAGCTATTGTCACCTGTATATTAAATGTCTGAACTTCTTACATGAAGGTACCCTGACGTGTCTTAATATTCTAAATCATTCCATATTTTTCAAAAACATTGCAAACATTACCTATTCTGAATCAAATTGCGAATGTCGAGTTTATTTAGGAAAAAATAAAGTAGGATTCCAGATATATCAGATGCGAAAATGTTAGGTTGTAAGTACGTCACGTTACAAAGGTGTTAACAAATCTGACTGACCTGACTTGCATTGTCCTCTTAAATTCACAATATGTCAAGACTGCGCTAGTAGAAGGCATTCTCATTTGATTACATATTTCGGTTTAATAACTTATAGGATTTCCTCAAGATTTAACATATATTTTTTTATAGATCGGTTTAGATAATAAGTACACAAAATAAAGAGTAAACTCTTTTCTTCTTTAAATATATTGATAACCTGTGAGCAACAAGGCGAAAATGATACACCTTAAATAGGGTACCAAAGTTAAGGAAACATTTGAGTTAGTGACATAAAAAAATAAACAACTGGAATTTATTGTTTGTAAATGACGCATTCAATTTAAGCGATGCCTCATTGTTTTACCCAAAATGAACTTGGTAAAGGGGATATTCAACAGTCACTACATTTTTCAAGACTTACATATCTGTTGGGACATACAATATATTAATAATATATAAAAATTCAAATTGCTCCAATGGTGAACCGGAAAATTGTATAAGCTAAACATAAGGCAGTAAGAATACAAGAGACACGATTTATTCACTATGATCAGATTTAAGACGTTCAGTATGATATCATATGTAAAAAACTACCACACTCCTGTGTGAAACAACAGTTTTAGAAAATCTTTTTAAGGTCAAATGTTCTACAATTACACCGTAAATTCTTCCGGTCCTTTCACACTATGCAGATTGTACGTATTGAATAAATGGTCAATTATTTATTTTCTCGAATCAATATAAAAAAAAGCATATTTTCCACCGTACTTTAAAAAAAAAAAAAAAAATATCAGTTGATTACTACGCAGCAAATAAATAGAAAGATCTTACTAACTTAAATCATGATCAATAACAAAGAATGTTAAAATGCATACCTATGTTTAAATTAGTGTGTCTGTGTGTTAAACAAATTTAGCTGCATGCTTAGGCAGTTTCTTTATCCGTCAGCAACTAAAATGGAAAATGTAATCAGGAATTTTGCTGTATATCATTACGGAAATATTTCGTAATTTATATAGCTCTTTATTGTAATGAGAACGTATTGTGAATCAGAGAAAAAAAAAGAAGATGGGAGTTTTGAATGCCTTTGACTGGCTATACAGCTGTCACATGGTCGGTAGAATAAAAACAAAATTGGAACACAAAGAAAGAAAGGCATGAATAAAATCGTTTATCAGTAGTAAAATTACAACTATTGACATAACATATTGAATCCTGAAAGGAAAACCTTTCAAAACTGTATTTGTATATAATAACATTAACGGTACCAATTTTCCTGCACCAGATGCGTATTTCGACAAACCATGTCTCTTCAGTGATGCTCGTGGCCAAAATATTTGAAATCCTAAGCTTATATAAAGAGATGAAGAGCTAACGACTAATTGATAAAGGGAAATGGATAGCTGAATATTCTACAATTACAAATACTATATTCTAAATGTACATAGATATACATGTATACAAAGGAATACACAAATTTTACCGAGTCAGTGGATCAATTTGTTAATCAAATTAGAACATTCTATATACAATTTTAGGTATTGTCTCGATTTTTGGTAATTAAATAAACATTGGTATAAAAGATCTACAAGTGTAAATTTCATTCGAAGTCCAGACATAGCATTATATATACCGAATTTAGACTTCAACGATTTTGTAAAGTCTTTGGTTCATGGTAACAACAATGTTTTGGCAAAAATAACATAAAAACATAATCTTTTTGACGACTGTACAAAGATCTATTGATAATGATAAAATTTTAACCTATATTCTCTTATTGACCGTTTTCAAACATTTTTAATTTTCAAAATACTAAGGCTTTTCTACCTCAGAATAAATGACCTTAGCTGTATTTGGAAAAACGTTTAGTATTTTGGTCCTCAATGCTCGTCCCCTTTATATTTTATTTAGTCATTTTAACTTTTTTGGATTCGAGCGTCACTGATGAGTCTTTTGTAGACGAAACGCGCGTCTTGCGTAAAAACAAAATTTAATCCTGGTACCTATGATGAGTTTATTTACAACCACTGGGTCGATGCAAATGTTGGAGGAGTTTTAATTCCCCGTGGGTATCACAAGCCCAGTAGTCAGAACTTCTCTGCTGACATGAATTATCTTTGATATGGTGATATTTATAAATAAATTGTTTCCAAAACTTTAGAATTTTTGAAATACTAAGGCTTAGCTACCTCAGCAATAAATTACCTTAGCTGTATTTGAAAAAAAACGTGTAGGAATGTTGGTCCTCAATTCTCTTCATCTTTATATTTTATTAGGTCTTTTTAAAATTTTTGGATTCGAGCGTCACTGATAAGTCTTTGTAGACGTGGCGTAAAAACAAAATGTAATCCTGGTTTCTATGATAAGTTTATTTATAAAAGTATAATTGACACAATAATCAAATTCTAAAAGTGAAACATATGGCCCTTCATTCTTATGACAAGCTTTTAAAGAAAATATGTTTGACCACATCCTTAGATACATAACTGAATGGACACATTGGATACAGGAACTTCAAAATCTAAAAGAAGTGTGTTTATGTTACTTACAATGATAATAGAATTATTAAACAATTTTATTTTGAATAAGACAATATCGATTTATGTTTGATTTTTTTTGCAAAAGAGAACCAGATATCAATACTGGTATACTGGTGTGATACGGTCAAGGAGCATTAGCTCTACTGACATTGAATATATGTATATATAAGCCACGGACCAATGCACAGTTTTGATATAATATCTGACACTGCAACTTTGTTGCGAATGTAAATTTAATGTAGGGACATGAATAGAGATACAAGGTTAAATAGATAATCCTGATATGCAGGTGACACGGTCTTCCATTATTGACTTGCGCATCTATTAAACTATTTCTTATCTCATAATCGTAGAAACATACACACACAAAATCTATTAAACTATTTCTTATCTCATAATCGTAGAAACAGCGTTTTGATGCCTCGAATTCAATACTTTCATGAATCATTAACTTAACAGTTATCCAATTCAAAGTGAAATGTCGATTACACATATGCGAGGAGTAAAATGTTTAGTTATTATGTGTATGTATGTTAAAGATCATTTATATAAGTAAAAAGTAAAATAACAAAAATACAAAGCTCGAATGTATATTAAAAGTGGAAGTCGTTAATTAATAAATAAACAAAATGAAAAGACCGAGCACATATAACGAATGGAAAAGAACTGTAATATTTATGACTTGGTACAGGTATGTCTTTATATAGAAAATGATGGATAGAACTTGATTCGTCATAATAGATAAACCTCTCACTGGTATGGCAGTCGATTATAAGAATGATAAGGAATGAAGACTAATATTTAAAAAGGGAGCACTAAACAAGGAAATTACGAAAATAACCGTTTTGCATTTTATCCTATTCGTCTAATAAGACGAGATGAAATTCCGAAACAAACACAATTTGGCTAACAATACGATTGTGCAATGGCTTCAGTCGGCATATACCAAGTAGAAGTAAAGCGAAATTTAAATTTAAATAGAAAAGAATATCTTAAAAGCTAAAAAAAATCAATAGTTCACAAATTAATTGGAAATCTAAATATTTAAAATTCGAAGAGAAAAGGCCAAAATGATACAAACAAGTTCCTATGGTCATTTTTTTTTATTGCTGATGAGGGTCAGGGGAGGGTGGGAAATAGTGGAATTTCTTTGAATTTTCATGTCCCCACCTTGAGGAGTGAAAATAAATGGAGAAATTAGTACTGTTTTGACATTTTGCTTGCAACACACCTAGAAAAGTATACAAGCTTTGTAGATAATTAAAACTGTTTTTGAATGTGTATGTTATAGGTAGATCAGAACTAGACTGTTTATATACCGGACATATCATAATGTATATACCTACATTTTTCTTCTTTCTGAACGATAAGTCTTTTTTTTTAAGAATAAACATAAACGATACAAATTGATACGATTTTAATGATTTCAACTCTGCGTCAAGGCAAACAATAATGACGTTCAGGCTTGCTCGTATACCAAATCAATTGACTACATCAACCAAAACTAACTATTTGTGCACTAAATTATGTAAAGTTAGATGGTTGCATAATAGCTCAGAAATTATTTTTTTAATGTTGGCGTTGGTTGTGTAAACTCATCATAGATACCACGTTTGTTACCCCGATTTTGTTTTTTGTCCATAGATAATGAGTTTTGAACAGCGGTATACTACTGTTGCCTTTATTTGAAATTGTTTTTCACGCTAGACGCGCGTTTCGTCTACAAAAGACTCATCAGTGACGCTCGAATAAAAAAAATAAGTACTAACTTGAAGAGCATTGAGGATAAAAAATGAACAAAAAATGACCAAATACAGCTACGGTAATCCTTTCCTGGGGTAGAATGACTACAAATTGATGCACGGATTTAAAGTGCCAGCATGTCTTCGTTTTATTCAAAATATTGAATCGCAACAGAAATCCAGTAGTTTTGATACTTAAGGCTGATTCCTATAACAAAATTAATGTTATCACATGAACCAAAACTGACCATATTCCCACTTTATTATGCAAATCTATATTTGCGTACAAATAACACAATATTTTGTTTTACGTCAGAATGGAATGTATACAACAAATGATAGCAATATTAGAAAACAATGACTTCTTGATGTTGTCTACATCATTTTTTTTCAAAATATTGCATGTCATAAAATTTCAGTATTGTCGAGACCTCAGGTTTGCTCGAAAGCGACCATTTTGGCACTTAAGTAAGTTCATATATATAGTCGTGTTTTACGAAACTTGTTTGTGTTACTGTGAAAGTACTTTTATTCGTGGGGTACCAATTTTCGTGGTTTTCGTGGATGACTTTATCCACGAATTTAAGTGTCCAACGAAATAAAACAACCATTGTCAAAATCAAGACATGGAAAGATCACCATCGGTAGGTTTGACCAAGTGCTGATATGATCTAGGGAATATATTGAATAACGCCAAATCTGAGAATACATTAATAGCAGTCACAGAACTACAACCGCATGCAGAATTATACCCATTTAATCTTTAATAACCTAAACTGTACAACTTTTGATCTTTTTATTCTCATAAAAAATATTGTTGATCGACGAAAGTCAGATTTCCGGTATTGATATGCTAGTATGATAAAGTGTTCATTTTATATCCTCATAGTTCTCCTACATGTGGGAAATAATAATTTCATGCTGGGCTTGATTATTTGACAATTCAAGATACGTTTAAACCATTTATTTATGTTACTGTTTTCTTTAGGTGACATGTTTATGGCCTAATCAACACCATTGATGGTCTTTAATCTGTTGATCACTTTATCATAGGTTAATTAGTGTTATCACTACGATTTACACGGTCAATGTTTACTTTGCAATTTCCTTCAATCAAGACTATTTGTAACCTTCGTTTCTAAAGGCTTTAATTTTTCAATTATTTTTTTTTTATATTAGAAAACTAAAATCCACGAATTCAAAAACCCACGAACATGTTAATATTACTCAAACCACGAAAATTGATATCCACGAATTAAAGTACTTTCACAGTATAATAGAAGCGGTGTTTGATGTAAAACGAAGTCATACTTTCCTTCAATTATAAATTTTTAAGTCGAAAAAAGCATTATTTTGTCCTTCCTGATGCTGAGTTTTCGTCATACTTTGATGTGTAATCACATTACCAAGATGCTCCTCTTGTCACACACCTCTGGTATTACTAAAGGCAACTAGTGTAGCACATGGAAACAGACTTCTGGTATTACTAAAGGCAACTAGTGTAGCACATGGAAACAGTTGCCCAATGCATTGTGTCCAAGTAAAAAAGGAGACAATAGTTATCAAAGGTACCAGGATTATAATTGAGTACGCCAGATGCGCGTTTCGTCTACATAAGGACTCATCGGTGACGCTCATGTCAAAATATTTATAAAGCAAAACAAGTACAAAAATAAAGAGCATTGAGGATCCAAAATTCAAAAAATGTAGTACCACAAACGATGATTTCTTTCTCCATAGAATGAGTAATATTACAGAATTAGAATAAACTTGAATTGAACATCACTTGTGATAGTAGCAAATGAGTGAGATGTATACTTTAAAAGTTTAAAAAATCTGAAAGAAAGAGTAACCGCTGTGAAGTAATTCTTTCCATTTAATACTATACTGTTTTTTGTGGAATCATACTATAAATTTAGCAGCAGTAAATATTTTACTGACAACTAGACAAGTACAACTAAAGCATATAATATGTTACTGCTATCAAACCTATATAAATTGTATCAACAAAATCATGTCTACGTAAGATAAAATTCACATTAACATCAAACAAAGTGTTTTGTCATTTGGAAATACAAAACAAATTAAACACTTGTAATAAATAAATAAATTGTCTGATAATTTAGTAATTTTGGTATGAAATATTATTTTCATCATGAATATTTCAGGTTACACTTGTAAATACAGTTGTTTTACAAACTACACCTCTTTTGGGGGTGAACATCAATATTCATCAAATATTTTGTTTTGTTAACCATCTGATTGCACGATATGCTATTTTTGCTTCATCTAGAAGAGACAAAACTCAAGAATGTAACCATTTAGATTACACATGAATAACGTTCAAATTAAATTTTCTGCAGACAACACAAAGTGATTGGAAGGAATAGTATAGAATGTAGGTTTACGTTCAAACTCTTAAAAGTTATAGGCATACAAATAATATTAAATTGCCACACAACCCTACGTTTTGACCCTTGAAAAAATATGCAGTGCATATACACTTTTCATTCCAGAATAATTTTTATTACGATACTTCATAGAAAAAAGTGGAACAGTTTTAGCTGTCAAAGAAAATTGTACTGTCTATATTTACAGAAATGTAACTTTCAATAAACATGTTTTGTTCAGTTAAAACCTCATCTACAATGTTTTTTTTTACAATTTTTATGACAGATTTTTATTACAGATTTTTACCTCAGTGTTCAGATTTCCCAGGGCTGTCACCCTTCCATTACAAATTGTTTTCATAAGGCAATATATAGTTGCAATAATAACAAATAATCCAGACAATCAGCCGATTGTAACCACTGTTGTTTGTATATCTGAAAGAGAAAAGAATGCAGCGTCTAACGTTGTTTCAAAACGGATGTAACTAAATGTATGAAAAAAAGACAATTTGGCGAACGAAAACTAGAAAGCTTTTTGAATGAACTGCTATTTAGTTAAAAGTCATAAACTGTGATGAACAAGAAAAGAATCAGGTTAGATTTGTTTACGAAATGTATTCCCTTGGAGCACAAATTATATTACCAGGATTATTTTAACAATTTAAGCGACATCCATAAAGCAATATTGAAATCACATAAATCGAAAAGGAAAATAAAAATACACAAAAAATCCGAAGGAACTAATGAAATAATGCATGCTTCAAAAAACTTTGAAATAAAAAGAATATTTGTAAAATTTTTACTACATAAGTAGCATACAATCATACCGTAAAACTAAACGTTTTAACACATTGTAAATTAATGCAAGAGAAAGGTTGAAGTTGTAGTTTCTTCATCTAACATTGTTCTGTACCTTTAAACTTATCAGATAAATAAGCTTACAAACTCAACAACAAAATAATTACTTTGAAATTATAGCAAATGGTGTTGGCCTGAACAAATAGTTCACAAAATAGTACGGACTGGTTCATGCAGATCAAATTAACTGTTCAACAGTTTATCAGTATTCCTTATTGCTTCTGTATGTTATTGTGCATCCCTGTAGAATAGGAACATAGCTTATACGAAAATTAATACTGAAAGCATTTTTTTTAGCTACATACATATATAGATTTCCTGTATGTATAGCTCTTGGCATTATTACGGTAATTTATCATTGACCAATGTGCCTGAAAGATAATCAAATGTTTATATAAGGGGGACCATAACACTAAAGGGATATAACTCTGTAAAAGTCAGCTAAATGTTTTAATCAAGTTTTTATTAGTAAGAAAATATTAAACCTATCTGTGAAAAACAAGTGTTTATCAAACAGTTATATATCCAAATAGTTTCCGAAAAAGTGTTTGGTGTAAGTTTTTTCGAAAGTTTTATATTCCTGTCATAGGGTCAAGGTGGATACTTTTTTCAATTTTATTTAACATAAAACGAGAAAAAAGAATTTAAGTCGAGATGTTGTGTGTCAGCATAAGGAACGGATCACAAAGTGACAATTTTTGCAGACAAATATTTCATTTAATATACGCAAATTGGTGGTACCCATATTTCTATAACGGCAGAATAGAAATGTACAGAAGGTGAACATATAATTGCAGATATTTTTCTACGCTCCTCTTGTACATGTAAAAAAGTGTATAAGTTGAGGAATAAAATCTTGAAATGACATGTATTTGTTTATATTCATAAATGTTATAGATTCCCAAAACGTTAATATTTAATCGTTTGTACTATTTAAGCGACTCTTGTTTTTAATAAAGAAATCGTATCGGAGACAACTAACTAAGAAACATAATACATGCAGGTGGGAATATGCTTGCTGATATATTTTTAACGTTCCTACGCTACCCTTGTACATGTAGAAAAGTAACATGCATGTAGTGGATGAGGAACTTCATGATAAAATTGTTTGTATTTGTTTATGTCACATATGCCAAAAACGTTAGTTTGTTAATCGTTCGGAGTATTTTAGCGACTCCTACACTTAAAAAGCACGTCAAAGGTATGAGCGCTGCATGTAAATAAAAATATAACGTCTCAGAGACAATCAATCAAGAAGCATAATACTGCAATGAAATTGTTTTAAGTAATACCCATATGTAGGTTACCTGTAATTGTAGCTTTTGGCATTGTTGTCTTAATCTTGTCATTGACCGCAGTTCCTAAAAGGCAATCCAATGTTAATGTAAGAACGGGAGCATTGCATGAGTTATTCTCAACGTGAAATGTTTCATGGCTTTTATTTGTTTATAGTAAAAAATGTAATAGATACACAACACGTAAGTCTTTTTAATCGTTTGGATTATTTGAGCGACTCTGGGGCTTTAATTCACATCATCGGTTGTTGCGTTCTAGTAAATCAAATTAACGTCTCGGATACTATCAATAAAGGCAACAGTAGTATACCGCTAACCAAGAAACTTAACATTGCCATGAAATTGTATTAAGTAATGTAGCCGTTGACATTGTTGTGGGAATCTTGTCATTGACCGATGTGCCTATACGACAATCCAATGTTTATGTAAGGAACTAAGCATTGTATCAGGTTTTTTTTAAATCGTGACATGTTTCAGACAAAACCTTCCTTTTAATCAATCGCAAATAAGATGTACCGATGGTCTTATAGCAGCGGTACACTGTGCTGATATGATTTTGGATTTTTCTACGCTACCCTTGTACATGTAGAAAAGTAAAATACAGGTAGTAGATAAGGAACTTCATGATAAAATGGCATGAACTATATGTATTTGTTTATAGTAATAAATGTAATAGATACCCATAACGTCAGATATTTTAATCGGATTGGAGTATTGTAGCAACTCTTGTGCATTAAAAAAACATCATAAGTTTGAGCGTTCCTTGTAAATTAGATACTAGTAAATACAAAACACGTCTCAGATACAATCAACTAAGAAACATAGTACTGCAATGACATTGTATTAAGTAATACACATATTTATATTACCTGTAATTGTAGCTCTTGTCATTGTTGTTAGAATTTTGTCATTGACCGCTGTGTCTATAAGACCATCCAATGTTTATGTAACAAACTGAGCATTGCATAAGTTCTTCTCAACGTGGCATGTTTTCGACAAAATCTTCCATTTAATCAATCGCACATTAGATGTACTAACGGTCTTATTGTAGCGGTACAGAAAGTTACATAGTGTCCATGTATGTGAAAATATGACTGCTAATATTTTTTTTGTATGTTTCTATTTAATCCTTGTACATACATGAAGTGGATGAGGAACTGCGTGATCAAATTACATGTTTATGTTTATAGTCATCAATTTTATAGATATCCAAAGCGTTAGTTCTTTTATAATCAACTAGAACACACCAGCGAAATCGCGGGCATATATAATACAGCTTATGAACTGTTGTAGGATGATTTTTTGTAAAAGATATTATGCATGGAGAATTTCATAAAAGGCATCAAAAGCCCTCTCCCTTTTCCAAAGTCTGATATTTGTTTCCTTTCTGTGAAATTCAATTATTTTCGTTTTCTGCCCTCAGACCACAATTATTCTTCTCCTTTGCTACAATGCTTCTTATGGTAAAAGTCAAATCAAATTAAAAATTTGCATCGTTTCAAACATGAAATAAATGTAACTGCTTATATATAGACCATTATTAGTCTAATAAAATATGCTTCTAGGACAATCCATCAGTGCCTTTTCTTTTGAGAGCCTTATTAACATACCAATGGTAGGATATGAATCATGTATAAATGACTAAGACCGACTTAGGCTAATTTGAGGGGCGGTCGGAGGGGTCCTGATCCCGAAATCCCAGGCTTAAAATCATGAAATCCCGAGATGCAGAATTTAAAGAAATTCATATCCCGAATTCCTGAAATCGAAAAATATATTCCCAGATTCCGTAAGGATCAATCCCCAAATCCCGAGCTTAAAACACTCGATCCCGACGCCCCGAAAAAGGTCCTGCCTCCCTGTAATCTCTACCTTACTTTCATTTTTGCCAAATCACTATTTTCCCTTTCAACCATAAATTTTCATTCTCCATATATGGGCATTATGTTTTCAAGTCTGTGCATCCGTGCGTTCGTTCGTTCGTTCGTTCGGTTGTCCGTCCATCTGTCCCGCTTCAGGTTAAAGTTTTTGGTCGAGGTAGTTTTAGATAAAGTTGAGCATGTTTTACTTATTAATATATATGCAAGTGGTATGACCCCTTAAATAGTAAACATTTCAAAGAAAACAGTAGACAGAATCAGGGACTTTCTATACTAGCATAGAAAGTCCCTGACAGAATACAGAGAGCCTCTATATATTAAAGTAGTATAATCGTAGTTTACATGTAGATAAACGCCGAAAATATTCTTCCTCTCTAAGGAATATGTGTCACATATTTTACTTATTTTAATATATATGCAACTGGTATGACTCCTTAGATAGTAATCGTTAACATTTCAAAGAAAACAGTAAACAGATTACAGAGAGTCTTTGTATATTGAAGTAGTATAATCATAGTTTACATGTAGATAAACGCAAAAAATAATTGTCCTCTATAAGGAGGTATAATAGTTGTGGTTCTTGCGATCTAAAAGCCATGATATTGAGAACGCTCTGATTGGCTAATTTATTTTTCATTTTTGTTATCTATCATACGATTGGTTATATTTGTGCATGTTTCAAACCGGAAGTCTTATCTATGACTAAAATTCAGTCTGATGACGGAATCATATCCGGACTCCTTTTTTGTCGTTTTTCTCCCAAAATAACTCAATCTGAATAATCATAAGAATGGATGACAAATGCGACTATGCATGTTACCTATAGGACACAGAGGCATGATGACTGATTTATTGTGGAAGGAAGAGAAGCGACACACAAAATGAGGTCTTCTCGTTTAATAGCATAGATGCAACTGGTATGACCCCTTAAATAGTAAACAATTGAAAGAAAACAGTAGACAGAATACAGAGTCTCTATATATTAAAGTAGTGTAATCGTAGTTTACATGTAGATAAACGCGAAAAATAATTGTGATTGTCCTCTATAAGGAGGTATAATAGTTGTGGTTCTTGCGATCTAAACACCATGCTGTGGAGAACGATTTGATTGGCTTATTTATTTTTCATTTTTTGTTATCTATCATACGATTGGTTGTGTTTGTGCATGTTTCAAACCGGAAGTCTTATCTATGACTAAAAGTCAGTTTGATGACGGAATCATATCCAGAATCTTTTTTTTGTCGTTTTTCTCCCAAAATAACTCAATTTGAATAATCATAAGAATGGATGACAAATGCGACTATGCATATAACCTATAGGACACAGAGGCATGATGATTGATTTATTGTGGAAGGAAGAGAAGCGACACACAAAATGAGGTCTTCTCGTTTAATAGTATAGATTATAATAGAAAAAATAGTATTTTAGCGACTTTTGTGCTTTGCAAAACATCATAGGTTTCAGCGTTCAGCGTTCCTTGTAAATCAAAAAACGTCTCGGAAACAATCAACTAATAGACACGATATTGCCATCAAATTGTATTCAGTAATATATACATGTATGTATGTATATAACCTGTAATTGTAGCTCTTGACATTGTCATTGATCACTCTGCCAATGAGACAATCCAATATGTATATTAGGACCTCTTGTGCTAATTAAACCATGATATATTTGTGATTTTTGTTGTTAATAAGAAAACAAAGTTTTTAATCTTTGTGCCAATTCATATTTCTTGATCGGTGTGCGAAAATATCTGTTCTCGGCAGATGATTAGTCGAAATTTGATTATGACGTCAAAATGTTTTGTTTTCCTCTGAATTTTTCTATTGTGACGTCATGAAAAAAGCCGACCATGCCTGATGACGTCGCATATAAAGGACACAAGTTTCTGCAAACTCTTTGAGAAGGATAAAAATCATCAGAAAAACAGATTCCGACACCATAACTCGTCAATTACGATATTTCGCAACTCTCGACAGTTACATTTTATTTATTTGAAAGCTCGACAACCTTCGCACTTTGAATACAAAAAAAAAAAATAACTGTCTCGAGTATATACACTTGTTGCAGTGTAGGAATCTATATGTCTCGATGACCGACACATAAGAAAGTAATACTGCAATGAAATTGTATGGAGCTATACACACATATCGACTACTTGTTATTGTAGCTTTGGTCATTGCTGTGGATATTTTGTCATTGTCCGCCGTGCCTAAAAGACAATCAAAGGTATATATAAGGAACTGAGCATGGCATCAGTATTCACAACGTGACATGTTTCATACAAATAGTTGGTTATAAAAATACTCAAAACGGACATACTGGCGGTCTAATATTAACATATTCCATTAACATACATGAACTGTACATTTTTTTTTGTATTTTCTACGCTACCCTTGTACATGTAGAAAAGTAACATACAATTGCAAGTAGTGAATGAGGAACGACATGATCATATGGCTAATGTTAAAGCCATTAATGCTTTTGATGGCTAGTATTCGTTTGTTTCTCTGTCCTATATTTTCTTCCATGTATCTTTTATTTATTTTAACCCCGTCGTGTAATTTGTCATTTTAATGTTATAATTAACACTGCCGTTAAAGCGGGAGGTTTGGCATGCCCAAAAACCAGGTTCATAAAATGCCCTGTACCAAGTCAGGAAAATGGCCATTGTTACATTATAGTTCGTTTCTGTGTGTGTTACGTTTCGAGGTTGTGTCTCTGTTGTGTTGTAGTTCTCTTATATTTGACACGTTCCCTCAGTTTTAGTTTGTAACCCTGATTTGTTTTTTCTCTATCGATTGACGTATACTACTGTAGCCTTTATACATGTTATAGGTACATAAAAGGAGTGTTTAATTTGCTATAAGGAACACGTCTCATGTAGCGCATGCATATATAACCCGCTATTGGAATCTTGTTTTTGTCGAACTGTATTTAGAAGTTAATACACCCTCGGTTAGGATACAATTTCTGTAACTGCCTTGCCTTCTTAAAACAAAAGCATGTGATATAACGTATTATGTATCCTTGGTGGACTTTTGTATATACAGATACCAGACTGTGAACTGGCGTCCCTTATTCAATAACGAAACCATGTATATAACACTTAGTATTGATATATTAATATATACAAATAAATATATATGCATTACATGAACACTGTAGGTATTTGTCGGCCACAATGGACACATTTTCCCACACTTTGTTCCAATCCATGAGATAGCAACTAGTATTGCAATCAAGCTAATTGTTCCCAATATATCTGCAAATAATGGTTTGATTAATATGGTTAATTCTGTAAAATAAATATAATTATCGCTTGCTCTTGGAAAACTTGAGTAACCAAAAAAGTCGGCTATATTCCTTGCAAACACAAATACAAATATAAAAAAATATAAATTGCATTGATATCCTACTTTCATAGCCACATGCTGAGGACATTAACCAATAATAGAAATCACAAGTTCCAAAAAGTTAAAAGTAAACAAGTTAAAAAATAAATAAGAATATGTCGATATTTTTGTTTTATTGATCGATCAAGAGACCTCGGTAGCAGAAATGTCGAAGTTGTTCATATACTCTCCTGTCAACACGAAGTTATGTGTTTGAATCACGCACGTGACAGATGCGTTCGAATCCAATCGTGATTAACTAGGAAAATCACTTTTGCAACTTGACGGTATCTGTCGGTTCTCTCCGGGCAATCTGATTTCCTCCAATACACAATATGAATATTAAAGAATGGCAAATAATAACCCACGTGGCATTAAACACCTACAAATACAACATTAAAATGTTCAAATATATGCTTAGTAAAAATATATTCATTACTCATCACATAAAACAATGTACAAAACGTGAGTTCACAATTTTAATTCAACATTTAACATTACGTTTCGTTGAATATTTTTACTTACAAAACACCAAGACTTCCAGTAGAAGGCAGAGCGGCTATTGCTATTGTTGTTATTTGGTTCTTGCTGAGTGATCTTGATAAGAAAATTAAATAACTGAATCTTAGAAATTGATTCATAAAGTTATAATAATGAATTTGTAATTAATTAGTGGCACAAAATCAACAGGATGTACATGTTAACTAAACTAAATCTTAACCGACCTTTTAACTTCAGTTTAGTTTAGTTTAAACATATTTTATTTGCTGAATTAAAGCAAAATGGATTAGACACAAGTAAATCATACTTATGAAGTCTTCTCCATAATACAATATAAAGTTACAATAATAATATAATATAATGGACATGCATATAAAACAAACATTTTATACAAAATAATACTAGCTTTCATAGGTGAACAAAGAGGAGAAAAGGTAAAAAGAGACAAGGAAAGTTTGAAAAGTCGTATAATTCTGTGACGATGACTTGTGAATTGATGACAACGATGACGTTCCGTGTCAGTAATAATAACGCTCTATCAAGGCATAAGAAGTCTGTTTGACCTTTTTATGAAATTTTGAACATGTTTGAAAATTTGAATATTTTGTTCGTTCGAAAGTTCCAAGTGTCCGCAGATTTAATAGTTTTGTATCTAAAACAAAGTTTTCAGATAGCCAGTTAAGGTTATAGAATAAGGTTTTTCTACACAATGTGTATTTTAGGCAAACTAAGAAGTAATGGTAGACATCCTCAATATCTGACCCACAATGGCAAGAAGGATCATCTATAATATTAGCTCTATATAGGTCGTTGTTTAAGAATGAAGCGGAACATCGCAATTGCGTTAAGATAATATTTAATTTCCTTGGGCCTTACAAATAAAACGTTTCAATTTTACATACTAGACTATCGTTTTTTAATTCTTTCTTAAATTTAGACATAGAGTCGACACTGCGAATTTTTGGATCAAGTTTATTCCGTTCACGTATAGTAGAAAGAATAAACGATTCAGTAGTTAGGGAAAGTCTACAAAATGGAACAATAATATCATGACCATTTCGCAACGGGTAGTTGGTTGTACTTTGTACACAAGGAGGTACAAGATTACATAGATATTCTGGTGTATGCTTTTGGTTTATGTTATAAAACATCTGTAATTTTCTTCTCCTTCTTCTTTCAAAAAGAGAGTCCCAGCCAACCTCAGAATATACAGTTTCAGTTTTTGTAAATATTGGTAGACCTGTTACTATTCTTGCGGCCTCTAATTGCAAATTTTCTAATTTATTTGAGTAGCCTATTCCACAATTATCCCACACTTCCGTGGCATATTCAAAAATGGGTCGAATAAAAACTAAGTATAGTTTTTCTAAATTATTTCGAGATAATCGGCAGTTAAGTTTACGTAATAAAACACTTAAGTGTTTCTTTACACTTATTATTATACTTTCAATATGATTGTTCCATTTTGCGTCACTACTGAAATTAACTCCCAGGTGCTTATGAGATGAACTTAAAGGTATATTTTTACCATTTAAGGAAAAGCTAAGGTCTGGAGTCTCAATATTTGAAAAAAATCATAATTTCGGTTTTATCTGGGTTAAATGACATACGCCATTTAGAAGACCAAACATCCAGCTCTTTCAAGTCGCGATCGATAACAGATTTAATCTGTTCTCCATCGTTACCAGAATAATTAAATGATGTGTCGTCAGCAAATAGCCGACACAGTGAAGTAATCTTAACAGCAATATCATTAATATATAAGACAAAGAGAAGAGGGCCCAGAACTGATCCCTGGGGAACACCAGCTGCGACATTACAGAAGGAAGAAGACGAGTTATTTAATACTACTCTCTGTTGTCTGTCGTGTAGATAATCCTGAAACCAATTCAATACGTTTCCTTCAACACCATAAGTTTTCAGTTTTACATATAAGACCCCTATGCCAAACTTTGTCGAAAGCTTTAGAGAAGTCACAGAATACAAAACAGTTTATATCTTTTTTTCCAAGGAGTTTAATATGCAATTATATATTTCTAAGAGTTGATGAACAGTTGATTTTTTAGGGAGAAATCCTGATTGATACTCATAAATTAATTTATTAGCTTTTAAATGATTGTATAAGTGCTTAAATACAACTCTTTCCATCACTTTTCCTACACAACTAGTTAAGGATATCGGTCTATAATTTGATGGCAAAGATGAATCTCCCTTTTTGAAAATGGGTATCAGATTTGCTATTTTCCAGCTAGTTGGGCATATCCCCTCTCTTAAGGATTTATTAAATATAATATGGAGTGGAACTGCTACCTTTTCTGGACACAGCTTTAGCATCTTTTGACTGATCACATCAGGACCAGATGCTTTGTTTGGATCTAATATCTGAATAATATCTATTTTTTAACTTCAACATACAAACTTCCTGACCAAATCGCGCATTAGCTTTATCGTGTGTCCCGGGTGCAGGAATTTCTCGCTGCATTAAAGACCTGTTGGTCACCTTCTTCTGTTGTCTGTTCTATGGTTGGGTTGTTGTCTCTTTGACACATTTCCCATTTCCATTCTCAATTTTAGTTGAAAACAGGATTAAACCTGAGGAAAAGTAACACCTTACATTGACACTGAATCCAATGTATTCATATGATCAATATATTACTTAACTAGTAATAAGTTCGAAAGTTAGGGAGCACATTGAGTAAGAGCAATACATGTATGTGTATAGGTATAAAAATATGTGGTACGAGTGCCAATGAGACAACCATCCGTATTTATGTCTGTGCATACTTTATTGCTGCTTTGTTGATGATTCGCTGACAGACAAACAGTCAACAGCAGAGGTCGCTGTATAACAGTATCATCATCAATTGTAGTCAAACTTTGATACATATGATATGAAACACTACTTATGCTTTGACTATATGTGGCGTCAATTGGACGATCTGAGTCCAACGTTTCAAAATGTTTAATGTATATGTAACTAATGTGTATATTAAGAAAAAAAAACATGTTATACAAATGGTAGGCATCTGGAAAATGATGCATTTACAAAATAAAAGCAGGCATTTCGGGTCAAATTATAGTTCTTTGTTGATAGCACGAGACAAGTCAATATTTGAAACATTAGAACTATCTCAGAAGGCTACTTAATAGTGGACATATGAGATCTTTAAATTATTTCACCTTGCAGTAGAATGTTGGTACTGGTGGGAAAGTACGCATCATGTTTAAATGATATTTGCTGTTTTAAGATTTTGAATTAAATAACATGTTTTCGTCATGCAAAGCTGTATTTTCCTGACTTAATTTGACTGTGCTGGAAATCCATTTAGTTGTTTCTGAGTTATTCTGTTAATAAGATTTCAAGAAAAACGAAATGAATATGGAATTTAATATTGTAAGGAAAACTATTTGCCTATAATAACAGGGCACTTACAAATATATATAAATACTCACAAAATACGCAAAACCTTGTAATTACTACAGTCATTCATTTTCAAAATAGTTATCTAGTTGTTGTCAAAAGCTCTGCAATATAAAATTATGAAGATATGGTATGATGCAACTATCCACCAGATTTTAAACTACGAAGATAAATTATTAGTTTAAGCATATTTATTGTTGTATTGGTAATTATGACTATACATAATAAAGTTAAAGTAATGCTTCCTCAGCTTTTAGCAATACATCATGATACATTGGTGTTATCACGTGAATTCAACATTTCAATTTTCTCATATTTTATAATATTACGTGCTGCGTTTTCGTTTTAACCAACACCGTGATGAAATTCTCGATATATATATTCTAAGCTGAGACTCAGATATATACATTCCAACGGCTACAATTATTCACATCGTACAATGCAAATTTACATATATCATGTTTATCGTAACATACATGCAAACACTATGTAAATTTTGTTTTGTTCCAATTAACATTGAAAATGTAACCACGGCACTGTTATTAATGACATAATAATATGTTATTATATACTTTATAGTTATGAAAAACAGAAAGAATTAAAGCATTCAAGTAAGATATTAACAGGCATAATAAAAAGCAAAAACAATTGAATATCCTTGTTCATGTTGTTTAAGAATATGTTAAGGTATAGTGTACCCTTCTATATTGTCAATGCCAAACACATGGAAGTTTTATAGAACATCCACTGTCCTTTCAGTTGTACTGTAATATGTGACAATTCGTTGTCTGATTAATAGAGGATAAAGCACATCTGTATTATCCATTTGTTTTTTTGCTGTTTTGGGACTATTGCTCTCTGAAAATTTAGTAATACACAAAGATACAGAAAAAAAAAAACAACAGATGCAAATATATTGCGGTCATAAAGCAACCCATACATGTATAACTAATCCATATTTTCAACTGTAGTAATTCAATTGTTAAGTAACGTCAACTCCGCAATAAGTCCTTTACATGTCCTGGACATTTAAAGGAAAGCGATATTTACCAAAAAAAAGTGGCTCCAATTGAAAATAAGCGACATCAATTTATTTTTCTTTGCATATGTTTTTTAGCGTGTTATTTGAAGGGAAAAAAGATATCAGTCTATTTAGATTTTTACCTTAAACATGTTAAACATGTAAAACAATCTAAGTATATTTGCAAATGCTTATATTTTAGATTATCTTTGAATAAGCAAGTAGAAACCTATTTTGCATACACATTAATCTTTAACCAATCAGTTTGTAATGCAATCTTATTACCAAATTCTATAAAACTGCCAAACTGTAGCATACAACTTTACGGACTTTAAAAATAAAGATCAAATCAAATATTTGAATTCCACTGCAAGTTTGTCTTCTCGATCTATGGAAAAACAAGTCTTATTTATTATTTATTGGACTCAAGCATCACTGAAGAGACATTTCTTGTCGAAATGCGCATTTGATGCATACATTTTGTTACCGTGCATGTAATTAATATTTAATTTACTGTAAATGAAATATCAAACAAGTCTTTACAACCAAAACCTAGAACATATATTTAAGATATACATTCATTTCATATACTATATCATCCAACATTTCTACTCCAGCGATTGACAATGCAGATGCTATCAAGTTGCCATGTGAACGTCTAGAACAATCATAACCTTCTTTAAGTGTGTTTGCTACTCTTTTTTGTTTTAGAACTTTTAGACGATGTTCAGAATCCTCTAGTTTTATCAATGTTCCCGCGAACACCTCATTTTCTTTAATAACTCATAATTTTAAAAGTCTTAAAAGCCATATTTCAAAATCGTATTATATACTATCTATTCTTTCATAGTATTTGAGAGAGAAATGGTTACAATGTAAAATGTATAGAAATAAGTCTAAAAAAAAACATAACCACCAAAATATTCAATGGCTTATTTCCTAAAAAAAAAGGACATGTTTTCTGCTTAGATTTTTTGGCATACTCTCAGTTTAGTACAGTATTTCAAACGATTGTTACCTAAAGCAGTGGAGGGAACCTCTATTCAAATATCTTATGTATCATAAATAGAAAAGCACCTGACAACAATACATGTGAATAAATAGCCAATAACTGGCCATACTCCTATCCGTCAACATTCATATAAAGTGGATACAAGCAATTATAGGAAAAGTGCAGTTTTCAATAGTTACAAAAACCCACACCGTATAGTTGGTTATATAAGCTGTACATGCAATCAATGTATGAATACACGCAGTAGGGCATATGCATATTGTGTAAATATAACACACGTTGATCTTCATCCAAAAACAGATCAATTAACAATTTATAAAGATACTGTAGATTCATTATATTTGTTGTATACACATTTCAGTGGATTTCAGGTCAACCACGAACTTAAAAGTTCAACGAATGATAAATTTTCTACATACTTGAATGCAGACCCAGCAAAACCACGACATTAAATATCCACGAATATACAAGTTTTCCTGTATCCACGAAAATTGGTACCCACGAAAAAATGAATCCAAAGTATTTCATTCTGATGTCTTCATAGAAACTTGTTTTGTTATATTATATTCAAATAACATGTAATATTCCAGTCACATTTTAATGCAAAGTAGTAATATCGTTGTTTTACGAAGTCATGCTTTATTATTTCATTACAATAGTTTCAACAAATATGATAAATAATTTACAGATAACATGAAGGACACACATATGTCGTTTTAAAGAACGTAACTCGTAAAAATTGATTGTAATCTTAAAGTTGTTTTTGTTGTCGGTGATTTTTCAAATACTATATCACACCTCTGCGAAGAAAATCCGGACAAAAAAGTATGATCGCGTAACTGATTAGTTTCTTTAATCCGGACAAACTCACCTAAAAATTAGGAGTACCATGCTAAAAGAGATCAAAACTTACATGTAAGAGAATTTCGACAAAACACTGGGTGCTGTGCTGAGGCATTGTGCTAACATGGTAATCGGGGTTTACCATGATTTACAGCATTTGATCATACGTTTACATATTTGAAGATAGTATAATTACAGGAATGCCGTTAAACTCAAATCTACGTCAATATACATATAAATAGAAGCATAAGGTCAATATACTTAAAAATAGAAACAAGGTTTCAGATCGTGTTTTGTTCATGTTTTTGTACATAAGTCAGTCCCTTAGTTTTCTCGTTTGAATTATTTACATTTTTCATTTCGGAGCCTTTTATATCTGACTATGCGGTATGAGATTTGCGCATTGTTGAAAGCCGTACGTTGACCTATAGTTATTAATTTCTGTGTCATTTGGGCTCATATGGAGAGTTGTCTCATTGGCAATCATACTACATCCTCCTTTTATATTTGAAACAAGTGATCGTCATATCCAATGAGAACTGTAGAATGCTAATTCTTATGTAATATATCATGTGTATGTAATTATAAATCGAATAAGTGTAGATATATATTATTTAGGTCAACATCGCTAGATATTTACATACAAATTAATAGTATGTTACTGTAGTGACAAACGTATTCACACAATCGTTGAGATTTTGTAACAACGTTACATTGTATAAACAATTACAAGGAAACAAATAAGGTTGTGAGGATCCTTTTTGAGGTATGATTAATGAAATGATATCAAGGCATTCTGAAACGGTTATTTATAAGCTTATTTGACTAAAGATGTTTTGCAACCACTTTGTCGATCTCGATGGTGGAAGGCGTTTACCCCCAGATGAAATCACAGGTTCTGACATAGTAAAATTTTCGATTTTTTCCCCTTTTAATTGTTGAAATATGTAAAACACAAAAGTCTGTCTACCACATATATTAATTGCTGTTGTAATATTTTGCACATCTCTTCGGTATATTCGGTTTTAAATATGCTTCAACCATGTTTTCGATTTGACTTTTTTTAAATGTGTTGATTAAGAATGACTGATGAGTTTTAACTAGACGAAACGCACACGGATTGATTATTGAATTAAAAACTTGGTATATTATTTTGTTGTAGCATTCCAAGAAACAGATAAATCTAAAATGGAACTGACAAGGCAAAAATCTTTTAAAAAATTGCCCATGATTAATTAAAATTCTATGGTAGAATTATCAAATCATGTTTACAGTAGAACTGATCAAAACGGTTTAAAGATAAAATTTCTCATTGTGTTTCTAACTTATACAAAAAATCTAAAAATGGCCGAAAGTCTTATAATTGTCTGTTCTTACAATCAAAGACATAAAACTTGTCAAAGCTGTTACAAAAGAGTAAAACAACAAAAATACGGAATTCCGAGGAAAATTCAAAAAGAAAGTGTCAAATCAAATGTCAAAATCAAAAGCTTAAACACATAAAACGAATGGACAACAACTGCATGTCATATTCTTGACTTGGTACTTGTAATTTCTTATGTAGAAAATGATGGATTGAACTTTGTTTTATAGCTAGCTAAACTTCTCTCTTTTATGACAGTCACATCAAATTCCGTTATATTGACAACGATGTTTTGTTCAAACGAAGAAACAAACCACAGAACTGTCCATAACAGTAAGTGGGGAAACTATCAGGTTCTCTCCATGTTGTTTAAAAAATATTGCAAGTTCCAAATACTTAAATTGGTCGATGTCTGTTTGAACAGTGGTAAAGCAAAAACATAGAAATCAGGGAAAGGTTTATATTTCCCAAAAGGTTTTTAAGTTATAATAAAAATGTAGAACTGGCTATAACATTTATAAAATTCTGTTCTAACGAACAAAGAAGAACTGTCCGAAACTTTAACACGGGTCTGTTTTAACAAAACAAACAACACAGAACTGTTTAAAACTGTTACACATATTTTGGCCACGAGCATCACTGAAGAGACAGGTATTGTCGAAATGCGCATCTGGTGCAAGAAAATTGGTACCGTTAATTTTATTACAACATACTGTAACGAACTAAACACATAACTGTTCAAAACTGTCAGAGGTAAAACTATCAAAATTTGTCATTTGTAAGAACTGTTTAAAATCGGTACTGGAGCAGATCCGGTTTAAATAAAGAATATAAAATCAGATTTCTAAACATGATTTAGAACAGGAGCAAAAATCTGGATATATTTTCTATTTCAAATTTGTAACTCTAGATTAGAGTGTTAATGAAATACTTCGATTATAAGCGTGAATATAGACAATTTATCATTTGTTTGTTATTCTAAATTGTCGGGAATATTCTTTTATATTTAACTCTTGTTAATAAAACAGTTTCTTTCCAGAGTAAACAAAATACAGGCTGAAACGATATTTGATATGTATTGTGTTTAAAACATAACTTATTGTATTAAAACTTCTTTTGAATTGTGTTAACGTATTTTCCAGAATAATGCATGCAGGATTGCTTTAACGGCAGATTATCGAATTAAGAGTAACTTATTACATTATTCAAAGTTCAAAAATATATTATGAAATTAAAAAATGTAAAAATGTTCCTGTCACTAACTATTTAAACATCGGGCATAATTGATCATTATTGTGTTTTTTTTAGTTATTACAGTTTCTCTTTATCATTTTCGTTTTGGCTCAAATACAAAAAGAGTAATTAAAATTGTTTTTTAAATGTATTCACACATATTTTGAAGATCTGTTCAACATTTCTTCAGCTATAAAAGTGTCCATTCTGTAATGTTTCCAAGACATGCAACTCAAAGGCAAAACAAATATTTTTTTTTCTCGTTAACCATGCATACAGTCGACTGTGAACATTTGAATTATTTGTAGATCATGTCTTGCTTATCAAGTGATATTTTAACATTTTCACTATCTGTTATGATTTTCAAGCGAAAATGTACAATTGAAACAAAAGGTTTTCAAATTCGCCATATGAGAGCAATTTCTCCTATTCAAAGTAATCTAAATGGGATTGTTTTGTAGTGTTTTCAAGCTGTTAACAGTTTTTTGTTGGGTTCGTGTTGCTTAGTCTTAAGTTTTCTATGATGTGTCATGTGTACTACTATTTATCTGTTTGTCTTTTTCATTTGTAGCCATGTCGTTGTCAGTTGATCTTCGATATATCAGTTTGACTGTCCTACTGATATCTTCGCCCCTTTTGTTAAACAAACTTTGAAATTTTAAATACTGAGGATTTTCTACCTCAGGAATAAATAACTTGATATGTTTTTAGCTGTATGTGGCAAAACTTCTAGGAATTATTGGTCCTCAATGCTCTTAAACTTCGAACCTTATGTGGCTTTTTGAACATTTTTTTATTCGAGCGTCACTGATGAGTCTTTTATTGACAAAACAATCATCTGTCGTAATTATAAAATTTCAATCATGGTATTCATGATGAGTTAATTTCATATTCATTCACATTTTTGAATGGTAGTACTGGTCAAATTTCAATTAGATACTTACAGTAAGAATACCAGCACATCTCGTTCGGACTCGGGGACACATGTCCATTGACTTGTCCATCCACAGAGGTATGTCCTGACAATTCAAAATACGTATGTGTTATAGAACAAATTGGAATTCAATAGGTACCTCAATGTATATACTAGATCGTATCAATTTGAAAGTCAAGAAAGAATACATAATATAGATATTTGAAAGTAACACTAGTTTAATTTTAAACAAAAATAGTCCGTGCTAATTTCCCCGAATTTTTTATCACAGCAGTGAACGTCATTCACTATTTACTCTATTACACAAATAACATTTGTTAGTGTTGAACGTTATATGTTAACAGCATTTTGGTCACATCATATGACCTGGATATCAACTAGTGTGAATCAGAATTATAATTTCTTGTTACACTTATTTAAGGTCAGGTAGCAGTAATTGAAAGCCGTCTAGCGGAATCCGCGAAATGTTGCAAAAGTTACGTCCTATTGACAAGATTTAGCAATGTTGCAACCGGCGACTTTCCGACAGAACAACGGCAAAATTTATGAGAGTATGCAACTTCTAAGAGAATTAAATTGTTTGCTAAAATTGAAGAATTAACAGGATTTCTTAAAATGAATATGAAAAAAGTCATGAAGACGATCTATGAAATGAAAAACGGGAACTTGACTGGCGTCAAGGTCGTGGGGTGGTAGAGCTTAGATATCTCGGCGACCAGTTAAAAGAGTGTAAAAACTGTAGCTAACCACTACTTTATTTTCTACATAATTTTGAGGAGTAAAAACAATGCTATCTTGGAAGTATTCTCTATTTAGTATGTCAAAACTGTCCCTACAGAAATCTGGACTATATTGATCCAGCTATATTCACTCGGAAAAGACATCGTCCAACAGAAAATAAAAATTAATACTATATTGTTTTAATACTATAATACTATATATCAGTATTGTTAAAATATCCCCTATTTTAAAAAATACTACACCAGTTGAAGAAGAAAAATAATTTCAAATTTAAGAAATAGAAGTCACTTAAAATTCTCAGCTGTGTCAGTCAGTCTTGAAACAGATGACACAATGGTTTTATATTTACATTAACCTTCTTCACGGTTGCAATAATCATTTAAAATGTATACATCATAAGTTTTAAGACTAAAACAGATAAATTATTAACAAAAAAGATGTTAACAATCATTCAGATCGATCGCTCGCTACACTTCGTTTTTTAACGTTTTTGTAATGATTCTTTCTGTCGCGTGCGCAATTTTGAGGAAAATTTCGAAGCTAAGAAAAAAACAAAAATCTTTATATAGATGCATGTATAAATAGTATAGGCCTTTGGTTTTTAGAGTATGGTATAATCTCCTAATACAAGAACATTCAATGGATCCTTAAAACAATTGTCTTAGATTTAATTCGTATGGTTGTCGCCTCGAAAGAAATTGCTATCATATGGTTAAAAAATTAACTGAATCAATAGAAAATGTGTTAACTGGCAGTTGCATACCAAAAATAGAATAGAACTGTTCTCAATCATATTTTACTCATAAAACTAGAAGGTTGAGAACGAGATTCTATCAATCATGCCGATATCATACTACTACTATATATCTACTAAAATAAAATATGTACACACACTTTCAGTGCATAAAGCAGAATGAAAATCCCGTAAGTTGTCAGTACTTCAATAAGACAGCAACCAGACAACAAAAGAAGGCCACACAAAGTGGAAAACGGGGCAAAATCTGATGATAAGCATTTGTGAAGATGAACTTCGACAAAAGCCAAAATGTCCAGTCATATCTCAGCCTGTGTGCGTTTGTTTGTGTTTTCTTTTTCTTTTCGTTTTTTTTTTTTTTTTTTTTTTTATGGGAGGTTATCTCTATTAGGCATATTTAAACATATTTATGTTCATCTGGTTTATGTCATGTTTCAACTTCCGTATGATAACTAATAGCTCTAAAACGTTATGAGAAAAAGAAGTGGCAATGAGCTAGAACGTAAAATATATATCATTATGAATTAATATTACACATTCTATAAAACCAAATATAACACTGATGTTAATAAAAAGCTATCGCTCACACATAAGGGATATTAGTTGTGATCTCGAAGCATATTTACAAAGTAAAGTGGTCAGATGCATATCCAGCCATTTCTAAAAGTGTAGGTCCCGACCAAAGATAAAAAAGTGGGTGTTCTAACTATATGTCCCCATTCAAAATGCATTTATCGTCCAAAAATATTTGTTACAACCCCCTGTACCCTTCTGGATCCGCAACTGATAATGATTACATGATTTACAAAATACATACTTTAACAGAATGGATGAGTTGAACACTTGCATAGGGCATTTGAGCAGGGGGGGGGGGTGCAAATAGGGTAACTTAGCACCTCTGTCACTAGACATTTGAGCGCTGCAACATTAGCCGCACCTGGATTTTCAAATACTAGTAGGACATTTTGACGAAATTTTCTATGTGCTAAAATATATAAATAATAAAGAATACTGGTAATACAAAATAAAATTTTATAAATGATGGACCGTATATCCAGACACTTATGATAAAAAGAAACTATCAATAAAAACACATAATCATCATGCACATAGAATGTTGGAAATTCATAGCATAATAACTTGACGTTACACGTTATAAAATGACGACGACACGAATTTTGATGGTTTTTTTTTTGCCAAAATGTTGAGGTTGCGTCGTTTCTACAGGAAAAACGAAGTCGGTGACCATATCTTTTATTTACATCATCTAATTCGTAAGAAAATAAGGAACAAAATATTAATTTTTAAAAACTTCTATAGAGTGGTTCGCGTGCTTTATACCAGAAACCGAAAATTGTAGAAGACAATTAAGGATTGTCCCTATATATTCAATGTAATTTGGTACACTCTCGGACCATTTAAAAAAATGCTTCTTCTCGAAAACGAAGTCGGTGACCTATACTCTATTTTACATTTTCCGATGTATATTTAATTATCAATTTCAATATCTAATTGAGTTCTTAATTTTAAGAAAATCTATGGACTAGTTATATGACGTCACTTGGCGTTGAGGTTTAAACTTATTTGGATGTGTTGCATGTTGTCGGGTTATGTAATGAATTTCGGTTGTTTCCTGTAATTAGCTAATAATTTACTACTGTTGCCTTTATTTACATCTTTTGTATAGGCATTTTATAAAATTTACTGTTTGCAAAAGTATAAATTGTTCTAAATAATAGGGATGTTCTGGTACATAACTGAAAACCCTGGACGTTTTTTGGTCCTCGATGCTGTTCAACTTTGTACTTGTTTCGGCTTTCAAACTTTTGTATCGGGCGTCACTGGTGACTCTTGTGTGGACAAAATGCACTTCTGGTGTATTAAAATTTTTTAAACTTGTTGCCTTTTGTTAGCTATTATTCGTGTGTTTCTTTGTCAATTGTGTTCTCTTATTTATTTATATTGTAGTCCTGTAATGTTGTGTTGTCATTTTAATGTTATATTTCACATGGGCATGAAAGAGGGAGGTTTGGCATGCCACAAAACCAGGTTCAACCCATCATTTTTTCTTTAAAAATGTCCTGTACCAAGTCAAGAATATGGCCATTGTTGTATTATAGTTGGTTTTTGTGTGTGTTACATTTTAACGTTGTGTTTCCGTTGTGTCGTTTGTTTTCTTTTAGTATTGAGTGTGAACTCACATAACTATAAGACGTGTCACGGTACTTATCTATCCCAAATTCGAATTCATGTATTTGGTTTTGATATTATATTTGTTATTGCCTTTATTCATTTACTGATCCTTGACCTTAAATTTAAATTTACACTTTAATGATCCTGGAGCTAACTAATTTTAATTTTTATGAACATATATATGAATATACTAATATTCTTAACAGGCTTGTCATTTAATACGACAGACACTTGTTTATTCTCAATGTTCTTACCTACATGTCTTATTAATAGATATTTTACTCAAAGATTGTTCATTAAATTTAAAGATGGAAGTATATGACTCGAAATTCTGTTCCTCTTTTTTTAGCAATTCGAAAAAGGTTTGTTTTTAAAAATCATACATATATATAATAGCATGACCCAACCAGAACAAGTTATGTACGTCCTAGCTAGAGAACTTGCTAAACTGGTTGACATGTAAATTTTACGCTAAATTGGAAATTAATATAAAGTAAAAACTACTAAATTTTCTAATAATAGAGCGCCAAGTCAACGGATTTTATCGATTTGGGTTAACGGAATAACACACGTTTGTATTTGATATAATTGGAAAGAGGACAACAAGCCTCATCGACATATTTATGTCGTTGTTGTCTACAGTGGTCATGATTTTTTAAAATTTGGGTCAAAGGTCACAGATTCATGTTTAGACAGCTGGACAACCCTACATATATGCGTTTTCAGTAAAACAAATTCGAATAGTTAAAAGGAATATCACTATAGTTTCTATATATAAATTGAAAGACTACATACCATGTTTAGGTTAGAGAGATAATTTCAGTTATTCTTGTTTTTAATCGCATTCGATGCAATTCATTAAATGCAAGACAGACATCATACATTCTGATAGTGGAGGCGGCAACTGCTGCAACTATCTGTATATTTTTGTATATCAGAGAGAAGATAAATAGATTATCATACTTCGTATACTGTAATTGTACTTATTTTCGCGGTGTATTTATTTTCACGAATTTCGCGGTTGGTTTATTTTCGCGAAAATAAATACACGCGAATCTAAATGAAATCGTTTAACTGAAAGGAAATAATTAGAGAAATCGCGAAAATAAATACCCGCGAACGTGTTTGAAATACCCAATTCGCGAAAATATGTCCCCAGTATTCATCCATTGTGTTACTAAGTTCTAGTCTGTCATTTAATTATTTTCCTTGATCTCATTTTCATTGTAACTTAGTAACTGCTAAAAATAGTCCTATAAATATTCCCTGTGAGCTTGGATTTCAATTTGGTATACTTCGCATCTCTTTAATACGAGTTCTAAGATAACTGTATTTGGTGTGAACTAAAAAATAATGATTTTGCACATGACCAGATGAAAATGAATATTCTGCAATTTGAAATGCGCGATATTCAAGAATATAAACTTTTACAAAAGTGAAAATAAATGTTGGCGCAGTAAAGCCGAGCCTGAAAAATGAAAATGCGTTGCAACAGACATAAAATAAAACATGGTCAATACGGAAAATTTTTCTGCTAGCAACTTGGCACAATTATGTATATGGTTTAAGAGATTTGCTCGAACAAACTTATGCCAATTC
This sequence comes from Mytilus galloprovincialis, assembly GCA_037788925.1. Classification (NCBI taxonomy): domain Eukaryota; kingdom Metazoa; phylum Mollusca; class Bivalvia; order Mytilida; family Mytilidae; genus Mytilus; species Mytilus galloprovincialis. Next base: position 43,208,470 of record CM075340.1, read on the forward strand.
AGCTCTGCAATATGTTCAGTTGTTTCTGTTGGTGTATAATTAATTGCAGGAACGGTGATATATTTTTGTTGTCTTTCACACCAAGGGGGATTTGGGTTCAAAGCATCATGTAAGACCATAACATAGACTTGATGTTCCATATTCCCTGTGTGACACAAACCCGACCGATTTGATTTTTACAACAATTATAAAGAACATATATATTCAATAAAAAGTTTAAAGTACAATGTATGGAAAAAGAGACACAAAACATATTCTTTTGAAGAAAACTATAATTCACAAAGTTAGCTTGCTATTCAAAACAATTGATTCAACCGAACAACAAGCCAAAATGAGAATTTCAAAATTAAAGTTGAAATGTCTAAGATTAAAGTTGGAATTTCTTTGATTAATGTAGATAGCTCCAAGGTGAAAGTTGGTTATTCCAAGATTAATGTTGATAATTCCAAGATTAAAGTTGATAATTCCCAGATTAAAGCCGACAATTTAAAAAAAAAGATGGTTCTAATACGCTCCCATACAAAATGTTGACTTTATTTGTTTTTTAATTATTTTGCACATGAAATTTGCACACATGTCTTTCATTAATCAGAGTTGACAGTATCGTGATGATACACGTAAATAATAACATTAGATGTATGTTTCAATATAATATTTTATTCTGATTGGCTAATTGCACATCACGTGTTATTTCGTAAGCAGTTGCATTGCTCAATACTACTTTTCACACATGATAACACGTGCTCCAACAATAAAGTTCACAGGTGAATTAAAAAATAAAATATATAAAATTCGTGTTTTCATGATCATAGCTAAAAAATGTAATTATAAGTATTGAATGCTTCTTTTTGTAACTTTATAGGGTTGTAAAAGCGTTGACCGTGCGTACATTTTTAGAATGAAGCGCTTCATACAAAATGTACTTCGGTCAACGCTTTTACACCCCAATAAATTTACAAAAAGAAGCATTCAATTCTTAATTATTTCCCTTTCGAAGAAATTGTGGTATATTGGTGGTAACATTTTAGTTTTGCTAAGATGCTGAAATAAATATAGCAACATCAATACAAAACTTTCCGGATTTGGTATATGATATATGAAATTTAAACTATTTTAAAAGTATTATTCTAAACAACAACAAAGAGCGTAATATTTATATTTATCATGTTAAGGTATCCTGTACGATACGGGATCTGAGGTAACCCATTAAAAACACTCAAGATAGACAATCGTGACCATTAAAACTTGCGATGAAAATCATGTTTATAAAATATAAAAAATTTCATATAATTTGCAAAATGAAAATAGCAGTGACTTTTAACAGTTAATTTAAACTCTTTAACTAGAGAACATTTTAAACAAAGAACACCCTATTTTAAGTTATAAAATGACATACTGAAAACCCTAATACAATTATTTGACTGAAACTATCATATAATACTTTTTTTACCTGAAAGACAGAACAACTCTATTTATTGCACATATTTTCAATTCAAAATACTTGCGCTTTTATTTATTTTTCCTTTGAGGTCATTGTAGTGATATAAAAAAAGTCACACACAAATCAAATGACTGTACGCAAAAGGAAATTTTGCATGATCAACAAAAATACATCGCTCAATTATTATATATACATTGTAATAACATATCAAAATATTTAAACAGTAAGAAGAAATATAAAAAAAAAACCAATTTGGATTGACCGTGAAGAATATAACATACTTGTACCGCAAATAAAAAACTAGACAGTAATTGGGATCAAGCAGTTATAATTGTGAAAACAAACATCATAAATTATAGCACAACTAACTTAACATTACATTTATGAAAATATAAATCAATCCATTTAAATTTATCTTTTTAAAAGTTAAAATTCTTTCATATTGTTGTTCAAAAGAACTGTTTCTTGATTGTGAATCGGTTAAGACTACTCACCAAAAATTTTCAGATCAAGGAGGTTGTCAGCTCTGGTTATATTTTCATACTCTTCTACGCAACTAAATTTGGTTTCATTCATTGAAATTGAACATACTCCAAATTGCTCACATGTAAGATAATTAAACTGCACAAGTACCAACACCTCATATACTAATAATATAGTGAGGTGGTACATAGTGTTCTTAGCAAGTCTGAAAACGAAATATATATATATATATATAGGTATTCACATAATCAAAATATGTGGTTATTCTAGAATGTCGAATACATTTGTTTATATTTTGTAGGAACTATTAAAGATCACAAAAATAGTTTTACCTTGATATTTTGAGAAAGAACGACTAAAAGCGATATCGGATTAGTTTAACTATCACCATCACTGTTTCAGTGTCCTGACTCACAAGTTACATGTGTTCATTGATTTTAAGACAACATGTTGCTTTTGAGTTGTAAATGTTATATCCACACGATTAAGATTTAGACAATACCATTTTTATGTTAATTATTTATTTTGAATTAAACAGGGTAAACGTGAATTATATCTTCCTGTCCTCCTATACATTTCTATGAAATATGATTCGTTGGAAGTGACCGTTTGGAGACCACTTTTAATAGTAAAAATACACATACAAAATGTCGCATGTTAGAAAGTCGGTAAGAAAAATTCGTTGAACAGTTTGATAGTAACCTACAATGTACTAGCATATACACATGGTCATAAGAAAACTGTGCTACTTACAGTATTTCACAGAAAGTAGAAAAAAACCTCACATGTTTGTTTTCTTTACCATCTTCTGTAGGAAGGAAGGAAAATGTTCATCAAAATTCAAAAAGATTTTTAACTTTTTAAAACAAAAAATGAATGTAACATTCATTTATGTAGGTGCTACAAGGCTGAAAAACTTTTCAAATTATACCGTTTTTTTCCTGGTGTAAACATAGCCATTTTTGTAAGTATATTGATGAATCATTACTCCACTGAATCAAATAGTATTAATAGTTGCTCAATCACAATAATCTTTACAATATGCTTACCCCTGTAACAATATATTGATACTATTTCTTTGAAACTTGTCCTTATAACCTAGTAAGTTGTTAATATATCAGCATGCATAAATAGTGTTGATATTCGTCAACAACTATAATACGAAATTTAAGCCTTGTTTTTTTATACTATTACGGAAATCGTGAATAACTTATAAGGTAAAAATAAATCTTTTAAAGAATACATATAGGCGCGAACCGCTGGTTTTGGACAGAAACCTGTTGAACAGCCTTTAGTTTTTTCTAAGGAATGGGACCATGTACACTCCTTGTTTGTTTCCTTTCAGTACAGGGTTAAGCACTTTTCCCGTTAGCACCCATTTTTCTATTCATGTATTACTTTAATAGCTAAAAAGGTCATCTACCAAAATTTAAGCAGATTGTAGATTTTTTTCTTTCAATTTGAGACCCAACTCATACCATCCTTGTTCATCCATTTAGTAATTATATTGAAAGGTACCCCGTATGACCTTCTGGACGGAATTTATTTCATCAAATTCGTGTATGTGTATATTTTAGACAAGCGTTTGTGTTTTCATAAATTTGATACTCACCATGACGTTTTTCATTATAGGATTTTGTACAGCCATTGTATGTCATCACATTTCATGTCTTCATAAACCGCTGTACATTACTTTCGTTGTTTTAATAATAAGTATTGTTCTTTTTGTATTTAAAATGCTATGTATTCCCATGTTGTATAAAATTGCAAGATCAGACCTGGTACTAATATTGTTAACTGCTAGTACTCTCAGATCTGTTCATTGTGTCTTTTTGTGTCAGGATGTATAAGTATCGGGCCACGTCCACTTTTATTTTTGTTCATCTGATGATTTAAGCCTTGCTCAACTGATTTTTATAGTTCGTTCTTATGTTGTACTGTTATACCACTGTCCCAGGTTAGGGGAGGGTTGGGATCCCGCTATCATGTTTAACCGCGCCACATCATTTATGTATGTGTCTGTCCCAAGTCAGGAGCCTGTAATTCAGTGGTTGTCGTGTTATGTGTTACATATTTGTTTTTCGTTCATTTTTTTTTTTACATAAATAAGGCCGTTAGTTTTCTAGTTTGAATTGTTTTACATTGTTTTATCGGGGCCTTTTAAATCTGACTATGCGGTATGGGCTTTGCTCATTGTTGAAGGCCGTACAGTGACCTATAGTTGTTAATATCTGTGTCATTTTGGTCTTTTGTGGATAGTTGTCTCATTGGCAATCATACCACATCTTCTTTTTTATATTGTAATATTGTTTACATAAGTTGTTAAGGATTCATTGAAATAAACATTAAATATGATTTTTTATTGATGTCACGTGTGATTATAAATGTTGAGTGTGAATCAAGTTAACCAATGCCAAAAATGGCAAGACTAGTGTTGAAATACCATCGTCCAACGTCGAATCTTTAACTGTTCCCTCTGAAACAATTTTATTATGATCACTCAATTAAATTGTGCACTCTTTCAAAAACCAAACCAGCGCTAAATTTAACAATCAGATATAATTGCAAGGGCTTGGGATTAAGTCTGGGGAAAACATGTTTTCGTCCTTATTAGATAACTGTTAGCATATATTTCATCCGTTTATATAAAAATGTTCTTTATGAAATCAAGTGGAAGTCCGTGTCCTATGAAGACATGGAGATGACTTGTTCTTCATCATTTTGGTGTCACAGGAAACCAGTGCGTACAAATCGGATGTAATGTTGGTTGTCAATCAAAACCTGGTTGTAAAAACAGTGCATATATTTGTGTACGGAATATAAAAGAGCATAAAGAACCAAAAAATCCTAAAAGAAATGTTTAAAATACCACTTAGGTTATCTATTTCTGAGGTAGAAAAACCTTAGTAATTGTTAATTTATAACTTTGACTATATAAATGATTAATAATGTCAACACATACAGTCTGTAAGTGCAACTGTTTCTGTGGATTATTTTGCAGACGACAAATTGCATGAAATTCATCATCTTTCGCCACTGAGAAAATGTCTACAACAAAAACGGTACTTAACCATCAATTGTATGTGATTTGGTGAATTGACACGAATAAAATTATGTTCTTAGCCACAAACGCTATTAAAAGGCGAATTCCTGTAGACCAGTAGCATATTGCCGTACATAAAAAAGCAAGTACCAAAAATTTTAGGTCGTTTGGTATTGTCTCAAAATTGGATTCCGAATCTAATTAACACAAATAGGTAGCAAAAACATAATATCCTAATATATTGCTTATTTATTTCTGTTTATATATCGCTATTTATTAAACAACTATAAATATATGACAGATGATCTGAATCAAGTCATGTAGCTTGAGTCTGTTCTCTGATGATCTCATTTGCAATTCATTATCTTCGAGAAAGGAAGCGTTAGTGGAGAGGGGATTTCAGGAATTGGAACACCCCTGTGTATTCCGATTTACCTTCACTTATGTGTTCTCAATGTGTTTGGTCCCTTTTTTTTAAAATGGCAGAATCTTTAACTTTGTGGCATTTTAAAAAAAAGCTATAATTATAGTATCGAGGAAAATCAATAATTCTACTTCTTTCAGATGATCCTTATTTTTATTGCCCAAACTATAGACTCTCGACTCTCAATGTCAAACATAGTTATATAACTACTGTTTTTACCATGCAAGGTAATTCACATGCCTTAGATTGTTCAACATTAGAATTATTAAAAAAAAATAAAAATAAAGTTCAGTTGCAGAAACCGAGACCCATATCTCAGAGTTCGACGACAGGCAAACGTTATATAATTTTCTGATGAACTGCTTCATCATCTTCAAGATTTTGTTGATAAACATCTTGACGTAACTGCCATACAGGAAAAGTCCGGCTAACAAGATAAAAGAGGGACACAAAATATTAAAGGGACAGTCAAACTCATAAATCCAAAAGAAACTGACAACGCCATGGCTAAAAATAAAAAAGACAAACAGACAAACAATAGAACACATGACACAACATAGAAAACTAAAGAATAAACAACACGAACCCCACCAAAAACTAATCTCAAGTGCTCCGGAAGGGTTAGCAGATCCTGCTCCACATGTGGCACCCGTCGTGTCACATTTGGAGCAGGATAACAATCAATATCCTGTTGTAATTAAATTAAGCCATGAAGCATCAGAATTTGGACAGTCCGTATCATTGAACTTGCCATCAGAAACACATGCTATCGTGCTTGTAAATTATTTGGTTCGCGAAGGTACTTTAACTATGAATTCATGTTTTCCGAGATTTGCAAAACAACGAAACCAAATACTAACAAAATGCAAGTTTTCCACAATCCATAAAAATTAATACCCCCGAAAATAAATGAAACTACAAGATATTCCGAGACCTTGAAACAGTATTGAACACACACATACGTAGTGTCTCAGAAACGGTCCTTGCTGAAAAAGACTAAACAACCGATATGGTGCTCCAGAAATATTGCAAGCGTCTCTTGTTAACAAAATTGTCAATTTCCAAATTGACAAAGATGGACAACTCACTGCTTTACGATTTGTCGGATATTATTTCAGGAATAGAATATAACAATGAAAATTGCAACTACATGTAAATGTATTTTTACTTTCGTCCAGGATAAACCCAATGGTTGAAAAATTACAATACTGATAATGATAAGTGGAAAACAGGGGCTTCAAGATATAAGTCTGAATACCAACCTCCGCCTTTCATATATCAATTTTTTTCATCAGGGAAATTAGCAAAATTAAGAACAATTAAAGGTTCATATTTTGGTCACAATTCACACCAAAGAAAAAATGTGCTGCGCCAGTGTGGACTTCTCCGACAAATACTAAAGTGTACGTCCATTAGTCGGCAGTCGACAACAAAGTCTTCTTTTTTGGACAATACAGACTATCCCCTCAATGAATGCCGAGCGTTCCGAGATAAATCAATCGAAGAACGCAAAGAACTGTGAAGACAAAACAATTTTCCTACAAGTGAAGTGAGTTAATTACTTGTATAAGTAGTGATTGCAACGTGAGCATTAGTTATAGCGAGTGCTGAATTCACCGACAAACCACCGAATTACAAATAAAAAGGGTGCAACCAAAAATAATGTATCAAGAAAATTTGACAATACTAAGGCTTTTCTACCTCAGGCATAGATTACCTCAGCTAAATTTGGCAAAACTTTTCAGAATGTTGGTCCAGAATGCTCTACAACTTCGTACTTTATTTGGCCTTTTTTTTTTTTTTTTTTTTTTTAATTTTTTTGGATTTGAGCGTCACCGATGAGTCTTTTGTAGACGAAACGCGCGTTTGGCGCATATATATAAAATTTAGTCCTGGTATCTATGATGACTTTAATTACAACCACTGGGTCGATGCCACTGCTGGTGGAGATTTATTTCCCCGAGGGTATCACCAGCCCAGTAGTCAGCACTTTTTGTGTTGACATGAATTATCATTGACATATTTACATTTATAAATTAATTGTTTACAAAATATCGAATTTTTGAAATACTAAGGCTTTTCTACCTCAGGCATAGATTACCTTAGCTGAATTTGGCTAAACTTTTAGGAATTTTGGTCCTCAATGCTCTTCAACTTCGTACTTTATTTTTTTTTTCTTTTTTTTTTTTTTTTTTTTAACTTTTTTGGATTTGAGCGTCACTGATGAGTCTTATGTAGACGAAACGCTCGTCTGACGTATATATAAAATTTGGTTCTGGTATCTATGATGAGTTTATTTACAATCTATTGCAGGGCGCCTAACTTAAGTTTAACTCTGTGGGTTCCATCCGCACAGAGATCTACAAGGATCCTAAGAGTGAGAAATGTTGTGCGCAAATACATCACTTGAGTGTTTATCAAGTATTCACAGGACAAAGCTATTCAAATGAAGGTTATTATCGACGACAGGAGCGACTTCGACCGAATTTTTCAGTCTTTTTGCAGTTAAAGATAAACAGAAACTATACATTTTCAACATACTGCGGCAGAGTAAATACTTGCAGGGTAAATTGGTAACGAAAAATCTGACATGCCTGTACTTAAATGTCACCATATTCGAATAGTAGTGGTGGAATTCCTATATCAAATTTGCTACATCCTCATTAAAATGAACTCAGAGGATGATTTTTACCAATATACATTAGGAACATTTAAATTCAACTTTTAATTTAAAAAGACCTTATAGCGGCGAACCATGTCATTGACAAGCAAATAGGACTACTCAAAATCTATGGATTTCATTCTGAAATCAGCAAGACCTGAAGTTCACGAAAAAGAACCGAATTCAAAATCAAAAATATTCTCTGACTTAAGAAACTATTTGCTAATCTCAATCTGCCGTTGAACAAATATTTCTCCAAGTAGGAAGCAGTAAAGTCAATTCTGACTCATATATAAGTGAGAAGGAACCATTGATCTTTTCTCAAAACGTAGTAACGCCTTTTGTCAGACATTCCTATAGCAACATCAAATATCGAGGTCGTCATATTACAGATAGCGCACCTAGATCAGCAAGATTGAACGTTAAGCCGATACGATTGATTTCACATAACCCTCACAAATATGTGAACTTCCGCAAACTCAAAATGGAAAATATATGAACTCTCATATAACTTACCGGGGACACACTTCTCTGTAAATAACATATTTCCTACTGTCGTAACTGCAAAAATGAACACTTCCATAGATCACAGTGATCTCATTGTAGACATCCTTCTTGGAAAGGTAACAAAACTGGGTCAAACTTCGTTTCATGTGTGATGAATTTATCTAAGATACTCTGAAGTGAAAAGTCATGAACCGACATTTTTTACAGGATATATATTTGTACTTTTTTTTTTTTTTTTTTTTATCTCATCTGCGATTTATTTACGGAATGCCTAGATCAGAGAGACAAAATCAGGGAGAGTTATGTTACCTCGTTTCTCAATTCATATAGTTGGTTTGGGTATATTCTAAATTGGTTTATTTGCTCTTGAACAAGGAGGATCATCTTTAAATCGTAAAGAACTTTGAAACATTGTAATCATTGTAACCCATTTTATTTGTTACACGTACTCCGAAATGAACTTCAAGGTCATCACAGAACAGGGGAACATTTAAGGACAAACGTCACCATGACACAATGTGTGTTTTATCACATAGTGAGTTTCATTTTTAACTTTTCATTTGATACCTTCAAACTGTTCATCACATGTTTGAACTTTTTACCAATGATATACTGAATATATCACATTTGTGTATTATTTAATTTGCTACTTTATTTCGCCTCCAATGGACAATGTTATTAATTTTATTTGACATTTCGTTCATCAAAAAATTATTCCGCCCATTGTAAATTTGTCTTTTTATTTTGAATTTCAGCTTTTTACCATTTGTTTGTGTGCTTCTTGATTCAAGTATCAGCACTTCATAGTCTTTTAGCTTGATCCAAATCGACAATTATACGTTAAAAAAATATACATAATAGAATACTTGTACTTGTATACAACTATTTTCAATTATCTAAATCATTTTTTTATAATAAAAACCCCAACATTTTACTAATGGAAAAAATCAACATAATACCATTGGTCTGTTATGATGTGCTGTCTTCGTCTTTACTACAACATAGTACGTGAGGGTTTCGGACGTAAGCATTATGATAATGTTAGCGATGTACGGTGTTATATGAAACGTATGAGTTTCTTTCATCTAAAAAAAAAGTAATGTAAAGGATCATTGAAAATCATTGCTTTGTCCTTCATGATGCTGATTTTGATATCTAGAGAAAGGAGATAAAAGACATCATCATGGGCTTATATTTTTCAGGGACTTTTGTTACAGTATATCGTTATGAAACTAGTAAAGCACATTAAGAAAAGAAGATAGCGCACGTATCGTTAACATAAACCTGTATTTCAAAAATCCTGACATATAAAAATACTCTGATTTTCCATTAAAACCATTCCTTGTGCCCAGATTTAATAATAGGTAATATACATTTGCACGTCGCAACAAATTTATTTATGTGTTTACTCCTTTGAATGACTAGCTCTAGTAGTTTGAATAGTTAATTGTAGTTCAACATCGCTTGGGATGGTCAGATATTACTTCAAAAGGTTTAACAAAAGAGTCACTGCTGCAAATCCATTTTATTCAGGTACAACGTTAACTTTATTATGAAGCCATACTTTAGACGAGCAGCTGTAAATATTTTGATCACATATAGAAAAGGACAACCGAAGCATACATTTTACAGATATGAATATGATATAAATAGAATCATCAAAATATACATAAAGTATTAAACCAAGTTTTGTGTCATATCTAAATACGAAATAAATTATAAACAGTCGACCGTAGTTTTAGAAATGTTCAAAATGTAAACTGCAATGTACGTGGAGCTAGAAATTATTAGCCAGTCTCTGTGTCAATGATGCTAAATATCATGGTGTGCCAAAGGGGGGATGTTCTTGAAAAGAATTCCACTTTTGGCCCTTATGAACTCAACAGGTTTTTCTCCTTCATAATATCTTTCATTTTCCATCACAACCTTTAATAAGTAGAAATATATAGAATGGTTACCTTGTATTTTTGAAGAATGAGAATACGCTATTATGTAAACAATTTGTAACAAAATATTGTAATGTTTTGTGGTTGTTTGTCTTGTGTTTCGTTGTTTGGTTTTGTATATCACACACAGTTGTAAGGTGTTTATCTATTATCTAGAAAGCAACATCTATACAACACTGTGTTTGACTATAAGCTGTATTTTCAATATATGTAGTAGCATAGCTATTCATAATATTGTCATTTTGCGGAAGATGGTTAACACTTATGAATACTAATAAATGCATTCTTGTCTCAAATAGTGATTCTGAATTAGCAGTCACCAAGAGTACGAACAACAAATTATACACTGCATAAATTCATATACCAATAACAAACTGAATTGTTTGATAATTTGGTAAATTTTGATATAAAATAGAATTATTGTCATGCATATTTTAGGTTGCACTTGGTAAAAAAAGCTATTTTCAGACTAAGCCTCTTTTGGAGTAAAATTTAAAATTCATACTTAATTTGTATTGTTTACCTAATGGTTTAAAGATATACCTTAATGTTTCATTGTAAAGACACAACTTGAGAATGTAACCGCTTTAAATACCCATGGATAGCGGTCAAATTAAATTCTGATGAAGACCCAAGAAAATGAGAGATTAAATATACAATAGAAGTCTACATTTCAGCACTTAGAAGTTCAAGACATATACATGTTAAAAATATGCCACACAATTCTATGTTTAGACTTTTGAAAAAAAAGGTGTTGCATATAGCTTTCCATTCAAAATAAATTTTAGTACTATTTTCGTAAGAAAAAGTGGCACAGTTTTAGCTGTCAAGGCAACTCATATTTCAAGAAACGCATTTTTTAGTAAACATGTTTATTGGAGGAAAATCTTATCTAAATGTTTTCACTTTAACCAAGTAATGCATGTTGACCTAACAAATTACAAATTTTGTATAATTTTTATGACAGATTTTTACCTCAGTGTTGTCATTTTCCTGGGTGTTCATGCTTCCATTACCAAACATTTTCCTAATCAAAGATGTAATTCCAATAATAGCAGATGTTCCTAATAGTAAGCCAATTATTACCATTGTTATTTGAATATCTGAAAAAAAAATGTTGTTCAAATGGAATATAATAACATGTATTAAGCAGAGACAACTTTGCTGCCAAAATGATACAAATAGGGTTAGATTTGTTAAAGAAATGTATTCCTTATCGTTTGACAATGGTTATTTTAACAATTTAGGCAAGATCAATTAACTTACTATCAAAAAACGTTAATCCGCTAGGAAAATAAAACATAAACGGAATACACAAAAACTGAGATAATCTCATGAACTCATGAATTGTCTCAAATTTTGTTTTTAGATCAATTAACTTACTATCAAAAAACGTTAATCCGCTAGGAAAATAAAACATAAACGGAATACACAAAAACTGAGATAATCTCATGAACTCATGAATTGTCTCAAATTTTGTTTTTAGAATATTTGTAAAAACTCTGTACTGTAAAAGTAGTCGAAAGTCATATCGTAAAACTAAGGAATTACTACATGCATAGTTAATAAATCACAAAGAAAGGTCGAAGTTGCAGTCTCTTGTAACAATTTAACTGTGTTGTAATTTCAAATTGAGCAAATAAATATGCTATCAAAACTCAATTTAGAACCGCCTTTTTGGAAATATAGCAGATGATACTACACAGAACAGAGGCTCACCACAAAGTACAGACTGGTTCATACAAAAATTTACCATATAAATATGCTTTCAAAACTCAATTTAAAACCGCCCTTATGGAAATATAGCAGATGATACTACATAGATCAGAGGCTCCACATAAAGTACAGACTGGTTCATACAATATAAACAATTGTTTAAATTATTCCACTATTCATTACTGCTTCTATATTTTATTGTATATCCTCGTAGAATAGCAAATTCGCAAATAAGGAACAAAATACTACATGAACATTTTATGGAGGTATACATATATGCATATAGAAATTACCTGTAATTGTAGCTGTTGGCATTATTTCGTAAATGTTGTTATTGACCGCTGTTCCTTAAAGACAAAACAATGTTTATATAAAGTGGAACATAACACTTCATAGGGATAACTCTGCAAAATCAGCTGAACATTGTTATCATGTTCTTGTGGTAGGGAAATGTTAAAAGTTTTATATCTGCTACATATCCTATGAACTGTTCAGATAAAGTGTGTGGTTTAATTTTTTTTAATATCATATTTCTCTCTAAATATTTTGTCAATTTTTTCTGAAAATTAAACGATCTGAATTCATTTAGGTCGATGTGTTTTGTTACACCATACGGAGCAGTTCAGAAAGTGACATTGTTCTTCCGATATATATTTCGTTTTTGTCATACGCAAAATGGACGTACTAACAGTTCAATTGCAGCGGAACAGAATGGTGGACAAACATATAATTGCAGATATTTTCTTTAATTCTACCGAACCCTTGCACAGGTATAAAAGTATTATTCTGGAATTAGAATAGGAAATAAATGATGCAATGGCATGTATATAGATATAAAGATATAATAAGATGTGGTTTGAGTGGCAATGAGACAAATCTTCATCCAAATAACAATTTAAAAAAAGTAAACCATTATAGGTCAATGTACGCCTTCAACACGGAGCCTTGGCTCACAACGAACAACAAGCTATCAAGGGCCCCAAAATCACTAGTGTAAAACCATTCAAACGAGAAAAACAACGGTCTAATCTATATAAAATAAAAATAAAAAGAGAAGCGAGAAACACGTATAAATTACATAAACAAACGACAACTACTGTACATCAGATTCCTGACTTAGGACAGGTGCAAACATTTGCAGCGGGATTAAACGTTTTATCATTTTGTATGTTTGTACGCTAGATGTAGAAACGTAAGATACAGAGGGAAGCAGTCATAACCTGAACAAAGTTTACTTGGAGCAGATGTTTTGACTGCTTTTAAGTAAACTTGAGAAACTTTAAGCAGTCAAGCCAGTTAACTTCGTCGTTGGTAGACCAGACTTATGTCTGTTTTTTAAAGACTACTACAAACCTATTTACAAGTCTGCTCCAGACCATTTAGGACACGTCGAATATGAACCTGTCCTGAGGACAAGTTTGCCCTAGATCAAACCTGAGGACAGGTCTGACCAAATTAGCCCAGACATGTGGACAATTCTGTTACTGACCAGACATGAGGACAGGTCTGATCAAGACAGAATATTTTAGACTTTTCATATTATACATGAGCTTTTATTCTAACAATAATCGCATTGTTCTTTTCTTCCAGTATAGTATACTCGTAAGACTATGTTACTATGTATACCCCAAGTTTACGAAGGACTTCGTACTGCTTAGTCTTTAGCTGCTATTTATGTTTTGTCTTGTGTACTAATATTTGTCTATTTGCTTTTTTTCTTTTTTAACCATTATGTAATAAGTTTTTTTTATCAATGAGTTTCATATCCCTCTGGTATCTCTCGCCCCTCATTTATAAACATTAGAAATTACTTTTTCATTTCATATTCTTTTAAACATTGCATAACACAACGCAGCTATACAATTACACACTTCTGATCGACAAATATACATGTACATATATTTGATGAGAAACTTAACAAGGAAATGACATGTGTTTGTTATAGACATATAGTCATAAATGTTATAGATACCCAAAACGTTAGTTTTTGTTATCAATTGGAGTATTTTAGCGACTCCTGTGCTTTGAAAACATCATATCTTTGCGCGTTTCTTGTTAAAAAAAGAAAGCGTCTCGGAGACAATAAAATAAGAAACTAAATACTTCGATGGAATTGTTTGGAGTAATACACTTATGTAGATTACCTGTCATTGTAGCACTTGCCATTGCTGTAGATAATTTGTCATTGTCAGCTGTGCCTAAAAGACATCCAATATTTATATACGGAACTGAGCATTCTCAACGTGACAAGTACTTCCTTTTAATCAATCGCAAATTGGATGAACTATTAGTTTAATTAAAGCGGTTCAGAAAGGTACATTATGTAAATGTAGGTAAACATCTGATTGGTGATATTTTGTATATGTTTAAACGCTGCCCTTGTACATTTGTAGACAAGTGACATGCGTGTACAAGATGAGGAATTGAATGATTGAATGCATTTGTTTGTAGATATAGTTGTTAATTACCCTAATGGGTGATTCTGTTCTATTATTTTAGGTATATTTAGCGAATCGTGTGTTTATAAAAACATCGTATGTTTCCGCGTTTCTTATAAGTGAAAAGAGTGTCTCGGATAAAATAAATAAATATAGTCTTTTGTCTTATTAATTCATTAGTCTTAGCCAACAATACGGACTACAACAGTTACTGAAAATTAAAAAAAGTTAAAAAAAATATGACCGATCTGATTTTTTATTTATACTTATATATATATATATATATGTAACCTGCGCCATGTTATAAACAAATATATGTGTACAACCGTCTGTATGATGTTAAGGTTTAACTGTTTTATAGTATGAATTACAAGATTGTTATAGGTTTATAATCAGAATAGATTTTTATTTACATCGTATTCATACTGATGAAGGATCTCTGTTATCAGAAATATATAACATTTGTTCATTTTTTAATTTTTTTTGGTGAGGTTGTACTCTTTTTGACTTGTTATATATTACTATATATGCATTACATATGTCTTCCAAACACTGTTGGTAATTGTCAATCGAAGGAATGTTTCTGTCAGCATTATACTCAGCCAAAATGGACACATTTTCCCACACAGTGTTCCAACTCATCAAGTAGCAACTAGTATTGCAATCTAGATAATTGTTCCGAATATCTCTGCAAAACAATTGGTTGTATTATACCCTTTAATTCTGTATAACAAATATATAAATATCTGACTATGGGAAAACTTGTAATGAGTAATCAAAATAATTGGCAATTTGTCTTGCTTTAATAGCCGAATGCTGAGAATTTTTACTAGTATTTTAATTTAAATTAAAATTGATGAGTAATAAAAAATACCAGTTCTTAACATATAAAAGTGAAAAAGGTCAAAAATAAATTAGGCTTTTTTCTATTGATCGAGGGACTTCGGTAGCCGGCATTTCTAAGTTGTTCATATACTGTCATACTCTCCTGTTAAACTGAGGATATGGGTATACATCTTCACGTAGCAGGTGTGATAGTTTCGAAACATAATTGACTAAGAAAATCAGTTTTACTGACGAGACGAAGATTGATGATTCTCTCTGGGTAATCCGGCGTTCTTCAATTATACAATATGAATACCAGGAAACAGCAATAAATAACACAATTTGCGTTAAACAGGTACAACTCAATCATTAAAATGATCAAATACAAGTTAAGTATTTTGACTTACAAAACTTCAAGACTTCCAGTAGAAGGCAAAGCATCAATTTCAATTGTTGTTATTTGGTTCTTGCTGAGTGACCTTTAATATGAACATATGAAAAAAAGTAAAATCACAAAAATTCTGAACTCCGAGGAAAATTCAAAACGGAAAATCCCTTATCAAATGTCAAAATCTAATAATAAAACACATTAAACGAATGGACAACAACTGTCATATTCCGGACTTGGTACAGGCATTTTCAAATGTAGAAAATGGTGGATTGGACCTGAGTTGATAGCGCTAAACCTCTCTGATATTACTGAATTTAACAAATATATTAATTTAGGTATGATGGTGAGTTTGTAATCAGTGGCTTTAAATCGATAGGATTTTCTAAATTAACGTGGAATGTTGGATAATGTATTGCTTTCTACATGTTTTATATTATAACAAATTCAAACTAAACTTTAATTGTACAAACTTTTCCACTTCAACACAAAAAGTATCTTTATCGTTTGTCATTATGTGCATATTCTTGATTTGGCAGTCTTAAGATATTAACTGTATCAATGTAATGCACATGCGTTTATCGGCAATTGATATCAAAATTGTGTTTCTTCTGTGAGTCTCAATCACAAATCACAGATATTTGAAAGTCTTAAACCTGACGTAAACGTTGAAAATCGTATAAAATAAGAATAAATAAAGTATTAACCAAAACCTTAACAAAACAGAAAAACAGCTATTTATAAGATAAATATATATATTCCTTAATTTATAATGAACTCACAAGTGTATACGGGTATATTTAGATAGAACAATACAAAAAAAATATGTGTATATGTTTGTCTGCTTTGTTGCTTCTCGGTTGATGATTGGTTCAAAGACAAATATTTCAGTAGCAGAAGATGTCGTTGTAATGCACCAGGGGTAAATCGCAGATAATTACATTTTCCCGAGTTTCAAAGAATAGCGGGAAAATTTTGTATTAACGATACGTATGAACTTTCTAATTTAGTCATTGTTGTCTCATTTTTATTTTTTAACATATTTCAGATATGTAATTTGTTTAATTTTTTAAATTCTTGTTTTTGCTCATGATTAGTTGTGTTTTGTTTTTTTTTTGAAAATTGTATAAATCTTATTATTTCCGTTTTTATACTGTCCAAGTATACCTCTTCAGTTTGTCTCCCAATCATTGGGTTAGAACACAGGTTTCCAACTTGTTTCCACTTCATATTTAGAATTAACTTTGTCATTATTTGGTATTTATCTTAATATACGGCATATCACAATTCAGCATTCAGTCATCATTTATAAATGTAATGATTTATTTGTGTGTTTATACTGATGAATTGTATCCGTCTAATTATTAAAATTCGGTATCCTCCAAACTGTCTGGGTTTTCGGTAATATGGATATATATTGTTTTGTCTGGTGAATGTATGTATTTATGGGAAAGAAGATAAGGTAATACCTATAATATGATACGTGTCAGTAATTATATCTTACGTTATTTTGTCAGTCTGAGTCTTTTGGAATAACGTTGCAAGATCAGAATGAACTTATCTGTATCTTGAGACAAACAAAACAATCTTTATATAAAAATGGGACGAAAGATACCAAAGGGACAGTCAAACACATAAATCTAAAACAAACTGACAACGCCATGGCTAAAAATGAAAAAGACATACAAAAAACACCACACATGAAACAACATAGAAAACTAAAGAATAAACAACACGAACCCCACGAAAAAACTAGGGGTGATCTGAGGTGCTCGGGAAGGGTAAGCAGATCCTGCTCCACATGTGGCACCCGTCGTGTTGCTTGTGTGATAACAAATCCGGTAAATAGTCTAATTCGGTAGGTCACATTCACGAAAGGGAAGGGGATTGTAGTAACGACGTAAGGAACATATCCGATATCATTTGTGAAACGGTTATTCCATAACGGGCAACCAACTCGTGATGGCGTCCGTAAAATTTACGAAGGGATGATTTCAACTTCACCATTTGGAACTCTTGGTTTAATAGCTTCCTTGTGAGCCGTAACCCTATCAAGAAAATCATGATAGGAAATGCAAGCACGGGAATATCGTATCAATTGGGAGATATATACCCCGTATGCAGGTGCTGCTGGAATGTTGCTACTTAGAAATGAAAAGTTCACAATTGGAAAGCTGAAATCACCTCTTTTGTCGTAGAGTTTTGTTTTCAACCGACCCTCATTGCCAATTTGAAGATGTAAGTCAATATATGAGGCCGACTGTATCTGTGGTATCCTTTATCTCTAGCTCGATGGGATAGATTTGTTCCACATAGTCACCAAATGTTGATTTATTCAGTGAAAGATCATCATCTATATATCGGAAAGTAGAGTTAAAGGATATTGCTAACTTCTTATCTTTCTTCCTAAGAAGTTCCTGCATTAAGTCAGCCTCATAATAATAAATAAACAAGTCGACAAGTAGAGGGGCACAGTTTGTTCCCATTGGAATGCCGACAGTCTGTTAAAAAAATCGTCCTCCGAACGTAACAAATATGTTGTCAATCAAGGAATCAAGCATCTTGGAAATATCAGTTTCGGAGAATTCTTTGTTTGAATCAGGGTGGTCCTGTACAAAGTAGGATTTATCCCTCCCTAAGACTAGATACTTGTATCTAAGTTGGCCATTCTTTTTTAGGAAGTAAAGCAATACCAACTCTTTCAATTTGTCTCTTATTTTGGAATTTGGTATACTTGTGTAAAGAGTAGAAACGTCAAATGATTTAATACTGTTACAAGATGAAAGAGATTTAGATTGTATGTACTCTAAAAGATCTTTTGAATTTTTAAGAATCCACATCTGATTCACGCCCCCTCTAGAAAAGGCAGTTTCACAATAACTTTGAAGCCCGTCTTTGATTGCTGATAAAATAGATGTTAAGGTGGTACCTAAAACTACAGGGAGATAACTCTGTAAAGTTAGCTTAACGTTTTAATTACGTTGTGTTGTATAGGGAATATTAAGCTTCTTTATGATCAAAATTGGTGTTTGTCAAACTGCTATATAACCAGTGTATTTTTTCTGACAAAACGGTTGGTTCAAAATTTTTGAAATTTTTATACTTTTTAAAAGGGTCAAAGTAAATACTTTGTCAAAATTTAATTAAAATTAAACGAGCCAAATTATTTTAGTGAAAGTGTTAGGTACCACCTTAATAATTTAGAAAGAGGTTTTGTGGAGCACTTGGAAGACCAAGCAATATGCCGTTGTTTGTAAGGACACTTATGTAGTTTATGTATCCAATACAGTGATGGACGATCCAGTTCTTCATCTTTGGTTTAAATTCCAAAGGAACACAGAACAGACCTATGATTATCCAGGATTTCCTCTTTGGTAAGTGTCGTGAGGGTATATGTTGAGTTTCATAGTGACTTGTCAATACCTAATTCGTTTATCAAGCAGTTAATTTAATGAGTTTTACACACATAAACGATGTTGTTTGGGGCTTTATCTGCGGAGATAACAACATATTTGTCATGGAGGTAGGATAGGTGTTTTGCAACATTTGGGTCTTAAAAGATTGACTTAACATTGTCATTGCTAGACCCTTTCAGTTCCTAATTCTGATTTGTATCAACGACCTCACTGCCTTAATCCATTCGGAAAGAGTGTCTACGTCTTCCTTCTCGCGCTTAGCCCATTACCTGGCATAATCCTCAACGGAATCCATCAAAATGTTAAAGTTGTATTTCCAATTGATGGATTTAGGCTCACGATATTTCGGTTTTTTCGATAACATATTTCGTAGAGCAGTGTTATTAACAATTTTGAGGTCACCGGTAATAACGTGGCCAGCAGGATTATATGTGAATTGGGAACTAGTACAAGTGCAATTAGAAGGTTTAGACTTGAAGTCGTCAATATCGAGATCCTACAAAACGTGTTTGTAATTGAAAAGTTTAGTTGCAATAGGTTTGGTATAGGTATAAGAAATGATTGGTACAGACTGGTCTTTGAAATAAGAAGGTATTTTCGGTTGAACTAATTTATGATGAAGGATATTGCCTAAGTTGACGCCATCAATACCTTTGTTGGCAAAGGAAAGATGAAGGAAAGATCTTTTCTCTTTTTCATCTTTGCCAATGCGGACTGGCTCAAAAAAGTCTGTGACTTGCAATATCCGAAGTTATAGCTGTAATTTTGTATTGGTTTGAATGAGGGTTTGTAACAGTGGTTTCCAAACATAAATTGAACAGAGAATGAAGTTTTGAAAGGGGTAATGAATAAAGTTTCGTGCGAATGTGATGAATACCTAACGGCTTTTGTATAAATGGCAGAAAGTCATTAATAGATACATCATGCAGAGAAGGTGATGTATAATGACGATGACCATGACTGCGTCTACGTCGAGGAGTCGAGTTAAAAATATTCATCACATTCATCGAGTTACAGGAAGGACTAGATAGAATACCTATACCATCAATTTTGTCATTGCAACCATAAGGTGTCACAGTTCCCAATTGTATAATCTAGTAGTCCCCTTTTGGTCTACGGAGAGTCGTTGAAAGTATATAAATGTCATGCATCTGTGAAATGAGTTATTAACAACATGAACATCGCATGTTTTAAGATTTTGGTCATTTTAATTAGGGAATATATCTCCAACATGTTAAGCTCTATTTCCCTGACTTGGTTTGACAATACATTACATGTAGGTCCATTTTGATGTCTTTGTGTTATTTTGATAATGACAATTTAAGGACGTTTATGCGCAAGAAATATTAAATCCAACAGTTTAAGGAAAACTGTTTGCAAATACAAATACTTACAAGACTCGCAAAACTGTATAATTACTAAAGTAACTCTTTTTCAGAAAAGTTATCTGGTTGTTGTCAAAAGCTCTACAATATGAAGATATGATTCACGACAGCATAAGAATATTTTTAATGCAGACAGCGCATGTTTTAATTGTCATATTTTACAATAGTTACCAACAGAAAAACTAAACGAAAACAGGTGGAAAAAATTGCAGTACTTAAACCTTATCTTAAAGCAACTCATAATTTATAATTTAGTTCAAATTGATAAACTAGCTTTAATCGAATACTAAGCGAAATCAAGTAGTTTTTCTTGCATTTTGTTAAGGTTACCTGGTGTTATTTGAAAATATCGTGACAAATTCTGTTTATGTCTGACTAGTTTAAGTGTTACCAGCTACCTCAAACAATCAATGAATATTTACAAATACCTATCTCCAGGAGTCCGCCGTCATCATGGTCAAGAAATAATATAATTACATAATTTGAGATTATGAATCGAGCTAGTAGTAATTCTTTGTTTTGCATACTTAAATTAATCAGTAAGCAATGCAACTTAAGAAATAAATGCTATAAACTTATTATAAAATTGAATTTAATTCTTGAATTTCCCTGCATGTTTGAAACATAAGGGTGAAGGTTGGTACCTATTTGAACGTTTAAACCCGCTGCATCTGTTTGCACCTGTCCTAAGTCAGGAATCTGATGTTCAGTAGTAGTTATTTGTTGATGTGGTTCATTAGTGGTTCTCGTTTCTCGTTTCCAATATATATTAGGCAGTTGGTTTTCCCGTTTGAATGGTGTTACACTTAGTCTAGTCATTTTTTGGCCTTTTATAGCTTACTTTATGGTGTTAGCCAAGGTTCCGTGTTAAAAACCGCACTTTAACCTATAATGGTTTGCTTTTACAAATTGTGACTTAGATGGAGAGTTGTCTCATTGGTTCTCAAATCACATCTTTTTATATCTGTTGGTTGTCTTCTCAGCCTATTGAAAACCAAAAAGTCAAATTCAATAATTATTGAACTGAATCATCACTGAAGAGACATGGCTTTTCAAATGTGAAAAAAAAAGGGACGAAAGATACCAGAGGGACAGTCCAACTCATAAATTGAAAATAAACTGACAACGCCATGGCTAAAAATGAAAAGGACAAACAGACAAACAGTAGTACACATGACACAACATAGAAAACTAAACATTAAACAACAAGAACCCCAATAAAAACTACGGGTGATCTCAGGTGCTCCGGAAGGGTAAGCAGATCCTGCTCCACATGTGGCACCCGTCGTGTTGTTTATGAGATAACAAATCCGGTAAATAGTCTAATTCAGTAGGTCATATTCATGAAAGGGAAGGGGATTATAGTTACGAAGTAAGGAACATATCGGATATCATTTGTGAAACGGTTATTTCATAACGGTAATTGGTATGGAAACTTAATTAGAATATCAAACAAGTCTTAACAGCAAATACGTGTATCAGAACTTCGAAATTCCGTAGTAGATATACATACAGCTCATGCAATACATCATCCAAGAGTCTTGTTCCAGCGATGGATATGTCAGATGATATCAAGTTGCCATACAAACGTCTAGAATAATATTAAATTCTTTAAGGATGTTCGCTTTTCTTGTATTTGATTTGTTTATCAGAAATTCGGATCATACATTTTTATCAATGTAGTGCCTAAATAAATGTTACCTGTTACATAAAGCCTTATGTAAAATCTTATATTATCATAATTTGTTATAGTTTCAAAGTGTATGAGAGAAAACAAGTTTCCAATGTGAAATGTATAAAAAAAAATGCAAAAGGAATATTTCAAAACAAATTTCCAATGGGTTATTTCTACAAAACAAGGGATTTTGTTTTGCTTTTTTGTTCCATTACTTGAATACTACCAGCATGATAAGTACTAAAAGTCTTTTAAACAGCTTGTGATCACAAACAATCGCAGAACATCCTTTATTCATATATGACATGCATCATGAATTACAATGCAGCTGTCAACAATTGATGTGATATGATTGCCAATATACCACTTTTCATAATCGTTCAACTGAAGTGGAAGTAGGCAATGATGAGTAACAATATGGCATTCAATAGTGACAAAAACCTAAACCGTATAGTCGGTTATAAAAGGCCCCGAAAATATGAGTTCATATCAACTTCTTTGAATGACTTTATACAAATACTATGTTATATACCAGTCACCTGTAAGTGCAAAGTAATAATATTGTTTTTTTTTCCCCAAAGTTTCATTGCTTTCTTTTCATTGACATTATAGTGTATTGACTTGACATATCAACGATAAAAGGATGAGGCTAAGAAACGGGAGCATGCAATGCTTTGCCGAGCATTTTTCCCGTTTTAGTTCGAATCCTTATATCATTGTTATGTCAAGTCATTACACTATCATTTTCCTTATACTGCAGTCTAAAAATAAAAGAAAATCTCACTTGTCGTTTATTATGTTATTAGTATTTTTCGGATTTAAATGACATTTAAAAAGGCATAATTTCTGGCGGGGTAATAGTATAACACAGTACAATGTGATCTGTTGAAGCAAATCCGATGTTTAACCTCGATTCAGTATGGTGTAAATTATAAAACAAAACATAAAACCTAATGATTTCTAGGTTTTTAACAAAAAATATTTTAAAAGTGAATTATTTATTTGTAAAATAATTAAGTTTGAGTCGTTCCGCGTTTCGTTGTTTACATTGTAAACAAAGACAGGTTGAAGAGGTCGTCAAAAATAAAAAGATATATTTCCAAGAACTACGTTTTAAATTGTCATGCGAAAAGTGATATCGGGTCAGTGACTGTATTATATGAGGCAGGCATAACCTGTGAATGGGGACGAAGTCTGTATGATTTTTTTTATAAAACAAATATGTTAAAAAGAGAAACGAAAATACCGTAACCTTTCCGATTTTGGTTCTGTTGTTATGGATTTAGTTGTGACTTTATGACGTCATATTCAATGTAAACGAAGAAACGCTGTCATCATGTAACGTTTTTTTTTTTAATAACAAACAATTTTTAAAAATGAATTAGTATTGAGTTCCTTTCTTAGACTGATAAATATACATTTTATTCAAAGTCTCATGCAAACAAGACCGGAAACGGAAGTAGATTTCCGTGCAGATCCGGAAATTCAAAAACGCGACAAAAAAAATTGAACGATTTTGAGTTCATACGTACAATGGAAATATCGGGAAAAAATTCCCGATTTTTTTTTTTTTTTTTTTTTTATTGAATTTCTTCTGTCATTGGGGACTTCGTCCCCATTACTCATTGCAATGTACGGCCTTTGCATTTGAGCTGCTCAAATAGAACGTTAGCAGTTTTTTTTATAACTTACGCAAATAGAATGAATAACAGATTACATTGTACAACAAAGAAATAGTTTATAGAAAGGAACGTTTATCGTTAAATCGGCTGTACATTTGTTTAAAAAAGTAACTACATAATCATATTCTAAATTGTATTTTGTTTTGTTGGAGATTTTTCAAATAATGTATCACACTTATGCAAAGAAAGTCCCGATTATAACATAACTCACGCAAAACTTGAAATGCGCATCTGGTGCAAGAAAATTGGTACCGTTAATTTTATTGAAAGTTCCCTAAATTCGGATCTTCTCAATTAACCATAAACACCATTATAACAGTATCAAAACTTACATGTAAGAAAACGTCGACAACGCACCGTGTCTTCCTGTCATACACTCTGCTAACACGGAAATCGGTGAATGCGTTGTACTAAAACATTTCTTAAATGTTATGACTTCAATTATGATTTAAATAGTATTGTGCTTGAAAATATAATCCGCACTTAAAGCAATGTAAAAGAAATGAAAACATACATTTAAATGTTCAAGATAGCATAATTTTGCTCTGAAACTGTGAATAAGAAACTTTGTTTAGCATTGATCAGCATGTTTGACCTTAAAACCTCAAATTTAATATCAAATTTGTATAATCTGTTTTTGTTATTTTGATGAAAAATGTTTCCAAACCAGAGTGACTTTTTTTTTATTATTATCAAATATTGTTCTGTACTATTTACAGTTTATTCATCTATTTCAATTGATACTAATGAACATCCTTATTATCATCTGCATCGTTGAATTTGTTTTGCATTCTTAATTAATTATATCACTTCAAAGATACATTTAATTCAATCATATTCCTCTTATAAAAAAGTGCAATGAACAAGACATCAAACTCTTGATTAATCATTAAACATTAAATCTACATGTATCTAATAAGTTATTCTTACGTTCGGTATAGCAATTGAAGTTGTTCATTAGATTGGTAACAAATAAATACTTTTTTCACTATTATTCCAATTTTACACCTGAAATTGAAAATGTAGATTGAATATATTATTTCTAAGTTAAAATCGAAAGATTTGTAAATACATCTGTATTATACTGTTGTATTGTTTGTTTTTAAATCTTATTTGGTTTCGTTGAAATATATTTTGGTAAAATTCTGATATCATAAAGAGGGAGACTACACATAACTTTCACTTTCTTAAGACAGATCGCTATATATCAGTGTGGTGTCATTATTTTATTACTGGACGAAAGAAATAGTTTCACGGTCAAATAATTTATTTAATAATATAATATGACAATAGTATGCTGACAATGTATCCTTCTGTTGAAAACATGTTACAGTAGGAGCTGTTTTTTTTTTGTATCTTAATTTATATTGTTTTACAAATAAAAGTGTATCGCTTAACACATTTTCTTTACGGTATAATGCTTATCATATCACAAAAAAGGTAAAATCAAAAAAAATACTGAACTCCGAGTAAAATTCAAAACGGAGGGTCCCTTATCAAATGGCAAACTTAAAGGATAAAACACATCAAACAAATGGACAACAACTGTCATATTCCGGACTTGGTACAGGCATTTTCAAATGTAAAAATTGTTGGATTGAAAAATTTCGTTTTAGAATCAAATGTATTCCGTATAAGATTTTTACTCCAGACTAGTACAAATCATATCACAATACGTCATTTCAGAGACGAATGCATTCCGTATATTTTCCAAAGTGTATGTTCAGTACCTATTGTTTATTGACGTGGGCCTTTTAAAGATGTTCGGTATGAGCCAAGACTCTTTGTTGAAGACCGTACTTTGAACTATACATTTATAAATTGTGACTTGGATAGAGCGTTGTCTCATTGGCACTTATACCACATATGTTTATATCTATGCACAATGATTCTGATTTTGTAAAAACGTTTGAAACAATTGCAATTAAACCAATTAACTTGTGTTATGACTTCTTTGTGTGGTATTTACAATGAAATGATCTTAAGTCATTCTGAAACAGTAATGATGGGGTATACCAGTTCTGATTGACGTAATTGGGAGCAGATATTTAAATTTTCTGTTTAAGCTATTTTCCTATATTATGATAATATGAATAGCCATACTAGAGAATGGAAACAAGTAAGAAATGCACTGCTTACGAAGTTTGCAGCCAAAGCGGAAACCTAAGTCATAACCCAATGTTACTTTTTCATGTATGTATTTATCTCCCGGCATGTTAGAGGATGGTGTACGGCGGTACACAAGTAAAGGGCACTACAATAAATTTTCGGGCATATTTTTTCACTCTTGTAACTTATATTTTGAATGGTATTTATTTTCTTTGATCCATAACAAACAAAAAACGATAATTCATTTTTGTTTAATTTGAAACATAATTTATTTTACTAAATCTCCATTTAAAATAGTAATACATTGTACATGTTGTAAGAAGTACAGTTTTGTTTTGAATTGGGCATACACAAATGCTTTAACGACAGTACATTGGAATTTAATTTGAAGAGCAATGTGTGTTCTACATTTGTACTTTTATAACCGTATCTAAAATTCAATAAATTTTGAAAATAAAAGGTATAAAAATAAATGTACCTGTCATTACAGGTATTACCTTCGGGCATAACTGATAAATTTTTCCTTTTTTTGTGTTTACAGTTTCTATCAAAACTCAAAAAAGTAAACACAATTATCTTATGAGTGTATTCACGCCTATAACTTGTAATTGTGGGGAAAATAACTGATTTCTTGATCTAGTTTTCTTAATCATGTTTGCTATAGAAGTGTCAATCTCTCAGTAAATATTCAAGACAATAATGATAATAGGCAAAACAAACAATTTTAAGATAATTCATTTAACATGTGCATGAATAAGAGTCAGTCGACTTTGAACGTGTGAATTATTTGTAGATCCGGTCTTGTTGATCAATTGCTATTTAGAAAATGTCTTAACCTATTGTGATGTTCAAAATAATATGTGTTTAATTTCGCCATACAAGGGAGACTTATCCTGTTCAAAGTCGTCTAATGAAAAATTGTGTTATGGTGCTTTGCATACTCATGTCTATGTTTGAATAATATACAATGTAGTAATGATCATATTTCAAAATGATTATATCAAGTACTTACAGTAAGAATACCAACACATCTCTTTCAGACTCAGGCAAATCATATTCAAGATTTCCATATCCACATACACATGACCTGCCAATTTGAAATACATGTATGTGATAGATCAAAGTGATATTCTTTAAGTTACTCCATGTATATACTAAATTAAAATTCACAAATCCACAAGCATAAATAAGATTTCTACCTTTTGATCTCATTGCATTTTTGTAAAATATAAAATTGAGAATGGAAATGGGGAAGGTATCAAAGAGACAACAACCCAACCATAGAAAAGACAACAGCAGAAGGTCACCAACAGGAATTCCCGCACCCGGTGGCGTCCTTTAGCTGGCCCCTAAACAAATATATACTAGTTCAGTGATAATGAACGCCATACTCAACCCCAAATTGTACACAAGAAACTAAAATTAAAAATAATACAAGACTAACAAAGACCAGAGGCTCCTGACTTGGGACAGTCGCAAAAAATGTAACTTTGTAGTTAAGTTAATTGAATGTGAATGAAGGGTAATGCTACATGTATTCATTAACATATATTTAATACATCGGCCAAAAGTTGGTTATACCATGTAGAATGAAGTTGTTTGAAAGTGGTCGAACATTTATTTAATAATGAGTATAAGATATAAAATAAACATATGTGTACAGTTAAAAGTAACTAGACAATAATTGGGACCCAGCGGTTATTAACGCTCAGGATGAAATTCGAATATCACGGCCCAGGTCATGTGTAAATTAAGAAATAATTCATGGAAGCAATAGATTTGTTGGAAATTTACACATGGCCTGGGCCGTGATATTCGAATTTTATCCTGAGCGTTAACGAGGGATAAAATTAACGAATATCACGGCCCAGGCCATGTGTAAATTTACAACAAATCTATGGCTTCCATGAATTATTTCGATTCTAATAGGACAAATACAATCATTAAGAAAATGAAGCGATGATGGGTATACCGTGTGTGTGGCTGTTTTATTTTACCCACTGTTCGATAAATGTAAAACAAATCTAATAAACCTGCATGAATGATTTCTTAACTAACCGCTTGAAAAAATGTGATTACTTTTTTGACTTCTCAGTAAACCCAACGTTTGCAATTTTAGATTTGCATTTTTTATCGTAAGCTACCGTCAAATTCACTGTTGACATGTTGTAACAAGGAGCCGCCATGTTGACTTGCTGAAATCAGTAAATGTGCGAATATTGCAATAGAACAGAAAACAAGCAACACCTACCTCAATACTTTATTTTAATGCAATTGTATCCGAGTTTAGAAGGTAAACGCAATAGAAAAACCTTCAGCTTTGACGTTTTCATTCGTATGACGTCATGTTTTGAAATGACGTTAATGCGCAAAAATCATTACTGGAATTTCGCGGAATTTTAATTTGTTTTGTTTTTGTCCATTTTTCCGTTCTCTAATGTGTAAATTCTTTTTGTGATGCATCAGAATCAGAATAAATGTTCTGTAGGGTTTTATTCAATTGTAATTGTTAACACAGCGAAATCCACAACCGTTTACACATAGGTTACGATACATGTGGATTTACGTGGGAGGCATATTGAAACAGCCATTTGTGTACATCTTGGAGTTTGCGCTAAATATAGATATATCGAGAATTTTATCACGGTGTTGTTTACAAAGCGAAAGAAGTACGTCATATTAGAATTTCCAACAAATATATGGCTTCCATGAATTATTTCTTAATCAATAACGGTCACTATAAGTAAATGAGATATGGACTTTTTTTTATAAATTAATTCCTATTGCAGCCAACATCTCCCGGTTCGGGACAGGTTATTCATTTCCACAAAATACCGCCTGATTATTGATCAAGATATTTAAGCAACCAAAAGCACTTTATATCAAACAAATTCTTGAAATTGTAAATTAAGGTGTTTTGCTGCGTGTTTTTTTTTCTCAATCCTATTTCGGACCCCCTGATTTTAAGAGGGCGTATCTAATTAGTCATGCCCGATTAACTTTAAGTAAATTGAACCTCAACTTAAAGACCTACATCGGGTAAATAAGTTTGAGGTACAATAAGTAGACAATAGAAATCTTTTGTGAAATAAGATCGTCCCAGGTATCTTAGAAAATAAATTTGCGTTGAATAACAATGAAAAATGCACGAGCAGGTTTGTAAAGGTAGACATAAACCATCACATATAGAACAACTGACTTAACAATCAATTTATATCAATGTAAATCAATCCATTTATATTTTCTTTATTAGATATGTTAAAGTTAAAATTCTTCAATAATTTAGTTTAAAGCAATAATTGTTTTTCCATTGTAAAATAGGTATGATTACTCACCAAAATACTTTGAGATCAAGAAGGTTGTCTGCTCTGGTTACATTTTCATAATTTTCTCCGCAACTGAATTCGGTTTCATTTATTGAAATTGCACAAAATCCAAACGGCTCACATGTAAGTGTGTTAGACTGTACAAGTAGTAATACCTCAAATACTAATAATATAGTGAGATGATTCATAGTGTTCATGTCTGAAAACGGAGGTATTCACATAATCATTATATGTGGTTATTCTAGAATGTCGAATACTTTTGTTTATATATTGGAGGAACTCCGAAAGTTAACGAACATGGCTTCACCTTGATAGAGCTATGAGGAAGAACGACGGAAATCGATACCGGATTGATTTTACAATCACTGTCATAAATGTGTCTAATCGATACGATGTCTCGTTGTCCCGACTCACAAGTAATATGACTTTATGCATTTTTAGAAATAAAAACATGTCGCCTTTGAGTTTTAAATGTTATATTGACACGATTCAGTCCGAAAAAAACCATATCATTGTTAATAACATTCTTCAACCAGTTTCGCTGCATAATATTTTTATGAATAAAACATGCAGGGTCGAAATAAATGACATTTGTCTGTCCTGTGATACTTGTCGAAGAATTTGATTGTGAAAAAATTAGGAAATTGATATCAATCTGACGTGGTCCTGTACTTTTTCCATTTTGTCATTGTAAATGTTTGTTTACATATTTGTTTAATTTCATAGTGATTTAGATATTAACACAATGTTGACTGATGTACCCTTATTTTAGCCATTTTTGCCTATTATGTAGCATGTGTGTGTTTGTTCTGTTCACACATCGTTGTCAATATGATTGAATTTTATGCGATTGTCATAGGTTTTCGTACACATAAAAAACAAATGTGGTTTGATTACCAATTGCAAATCTCCCCACCATAGTTATCATGATATAGTCGTTAACAACTATTGGTCACTATACGTCATGCAACAATGTGCAAACCCAATAATACATACTAAGCTTTACAAGGCCCCTAAGTAACAACTTTAAAACATTTCAAACGAGAACATTAAAGGATTTATGTACAAAATTGGCGAGGTAAAAAAGTATTATAGCTGTGTATTTAGACAAATATGTTATAAATGAACGAGAAGTGTTACTAGATCCTCATTGAATCGAATTTGATAAGATATAAAAGTGAATAGAACACAGTTTGTTATACTTGAATGACAAAGTGTTGGCGAAATTTCCATTTCATGGCAGACATATTGATTATTCAACAAGATGTCCTCAAGTAAACATGATATAACAACTCGTTATCAATTGTCGACACTTATCATATCATATCATATCTTATCATAATGGAAAATGTCAACCACCAAGATATAACAGATTCTGTTACCTGTACATTAAAACTCAGAAATGTCTCTGACAAGAATTATTTTACTATTGATTTATACTTTCTTTCGAAAATAAAAATGATATCAATTTATCGTATTTAAACCTATATTTATATTTGTTGTTCGATTATAAAAATAGGTTATGGTAAACAAATGTGTGCGCTCTGTTGTTCCTTTGCAGGAAGAGATTTTAGAATATTTCATATAAAAAAGAAAAAAAAAAAATTCAAGTTCCAGAAAATGTACGATTTAAAAATGTCCTCTTGCCTAGCACATGCTTTTTGAAAATATTCTGTAACCTTTAATATGTGTTCTAAAGGCGGTCGTTTAGGAGACAATACATCAAATTTGTGTTATTTGCTTTTCTGTTGGTGTCTGTCTCACCGACAAACAACCAAAATTTATTTTCACTCTACATTGATCTTCAAAGTGTTTGGTAAATAGTTATCAAAGGTACCAGGACTATAATTTAGTACGCCAGACGCGCGTTTCGTCTACATAAGACTCATCAGTGACGCTCATATCAAAATATTTATAAAGCCAAACATGTGCAAAGCTGAAGAGCATTGAGGATCCAAAATTCCAAAAAGTTGTGCCAAATACGGCTACGGTAATCTATGCCTGGGATAAGAAAATCTTTAGTTTTTTTCGAAAAATTCAAAGTTTTGTAAGCAGGAAATTTATAAAAATGACCACATTATTGTTATTCATGTCAACACCGAAGTGTTGACTACTGGGCTGGTGATACCTTCGGGGACGAAACGTCCACCAGCAGTGGCATCGACCCAGTGGTGTAAATAGTTATCAAAGGTACCAGGACTATAATTTAGTACGCCAGACGCGCGTTTCGTCTACATAAGACTCACCAGTGACGCTCATATCAAAATATTTATAAAGCCAAACAAGTACACAGTTGAAGAGCATTGAGAATCCAAAATTCCAAAAAGTTGTGCTAAATACGGCTAAGGTAATCTATGCCTGGGATAAGAAAATTCTTATTTTTTTTCGAAAATTCAAAGTTTTGTAAGCAGGAAATTTATAAAAATGACCACATTATTAATATTCATGTCAACACCGAAGTGTTGACTACTGGGCTGGTGATACCCTCGGGGACGAAACGTCCACCAGCAGTGGCATCGACTCAGTGGTGTAAATAGTTATCAAAGGTACCTATTACAAAATAAGGTCCACGATTTATTTACTCTGATGTTTGCTCAGATAAACGGTATTGTTTGTGTCTTTTGAAAAGGTACTGCGACATTTATGTGAATACCCCTTTGAAATACAACGACATGATCAATTGGAGGCTAAACGTTATCCGATTATCCATAAAACGCTTCCTGCTGTATCATACTTTATAAAATCTACTTAATCGCGTAATGAATCAATTGTATTTGTTTACTGTTTTGAATATGCGAAAACATACATCCGCTTCCATTTTACTTGCATTAATTACCTAGTATTCACTCCACAGAAAAAGTGCAAACATTTAAAATTTGCTTGCCTATGTAAATATATATATATATATAATTATGTTATCTTTCTTTCTTGAATCTATTCTGTAAAAGGTCGAAATGTTCTTTAAAGAATATAGCAGCATTCGAAGACAGTGTATGCTTACGTTAACAATTATACTGCAAACGTTTAGTACTATCTAATATGTATGTTAAAACGTAAATTGTGCATAATTTATAAAGCAGTAATAAATCTATCTTATAATTAACGCTGTCGCCTTTTAAAACTGCAATAGAGCACGTATTTTCAAATAAAAGAAAGAAGATCAATCCAACAAAGATATTTTGTAATACTGCATGTTTTTATTTATTACCCCGACATGTAACCACTTTAACTGCAAACTACATAAATTCTTAGCTAAAGTTAAAATTCAAACAGTAATAAAACTATCTGATCACAACACTATTAAGAAGCAATTTCGGAAATAATTTTCTTCTCGATTGTGATGAAATTCAAATTTAAACCTTTGTATCACTTTCATTTACAATCATTGCAGCTGCAATTGAAATTATGACTTCTTTGTAGAGTATACTAGTTAAGATAATCAAAAGCTAAGCACGTCGATATGTAGTCATGATAAGCTGACGAAAAACACCCTGCACGATATCCACCGAAATATACAATTAAAAATCCACCAAAATCTTGCACCGAAAACAAAAGACTGTTAAACTAAGGACCTCAATATACCTGCGTGATTTCATTTTTCCAGTACTGACAGCACTTCGTGCAATCATTCTTTTCGTTACATGATATTTTTCATAGTTTAAACTAGAAAATGACAATATAATATAACATTTATTTATGTCGACTTCAGATATTCTTTAAAATAAATAATGATATGTGTTATAGAAAACTAAGAGAATGAGTGGTTGTTATATAAAGGTTGTCTGCCTTGATGATTTGATATTATGAAATTAACAATGTGAGGCGTAAGAAACATTACTTCATAATTAATTTGTAATGAACGCTCGCATACACAAATATAAGTGAACCATATGTATACAACCTTTCTTTACATCCTGAACTGCATGATATCTGTGTTTACCTCAGAAAATTGACAACGAGAGACGTATGGTGATTTTGACTAAAACTGTACAAGGAGTTTATTTCAATTTTACATTGTAAATATCTCATGTTAAGTAAGATATTTCAAGCAAGTGTTGTATATTTCTCTGAGTTTAAAGGATGTCAAACACTTTGCATTTTTCCCATTATAGCTTTGAATAAATAATGCTGCTTATGATAGATATCAAACCAAGATTTCTTGATTGAAGTTACTTTCATGAAAGTTTCAAGTGCAACACTATTATTGGTTAATTCTTATAATATCTATGTCACAAATGACAATGGATAGGTGTCACATGATCCCGTGCTCCTTTCTTTGCCTACAAAGTGTTCGTCTGGTATATTGAATATTAAGGGTGGTAAATATTTTTCAGATCCCACCGATAGCGACATACCAATTTATTTTGTATTTGACATTAACAACACGACGGGTACTGTTGCAATTCATGAGCATAATTTGTTAAACCATTCTGGAATACCACAGATCACTGAGCGTTCCGTATTGTTTGTTATGATACTGTTTCAGCTAACTGTGTTGTGTTTATGCTTTATAGGTTATTGCTCGTTTGATAAACTAAACCTTTAGCCTTAGTACAGATACCTTAGTTAAAAACTTTTCAACTCTTGTCTACAAAACCGTGTTGCCTTTGTAAACCTTCGTCTTCAATAACTTGTACTGATTGGTTGTATTGTCTATTATTTGAAATAATAGCTGAACGCATACACCATTTCGCAATTTTATGATGTTTCTGATCGGATATGATTCATAAACTGACTAAAACTGAAGTTGTCACTAGTACAGATAGAAAAATAATCTTCTGGAGAACAAATAGAGAAAACATATTGTAGATCATTGTTTTACACATTGGCACTTGAGTTGAAAGCTGTTTCATTGGAAAGCATACCACATCTTTTTATATTTATTAATGTGGATGTAAGTTTTCAATTGTTATTTCATTTAAAAAAAAAAGACACAATAAACTAAAATGATAATTACTCATTCATTTTTTTTTTTTATTTTGAACATGTATTACCATTCACATGATACATGCAGTACTGTTTGATTCTATGACTTTTCACTTCAAGTAAGCAGTCTACAAGTAACATAGACCGTACAGCAAGTATAAGCCTTTTTGTGTCGCACGTGACAACAGATGATTTGTCACAATTGTTATTGAAATTAATCATTTTGAGCAGATATACATGTATTCAAACAGCTATATGTATATCCGTTTGACTGGATAATCTAACATAATCTTACTGTACGGGATACTAAGATTTTCTGATTTGGTGGACGGAAATAAGGGTTTGTTTTGTCATACATTTTGTATTTACAATGATATTTTTCATTTGAGGATTTTGTACAGCCATTGTTTGTTAACCCCCTTTGTCTCATAGAACCGCTGTACATTTTATTTTATTCCTTTTCACCGTTATTGTTATATTATTGTTCTCCATGCATTTATAAAGTCATGTATTTCTATAATGTATAACATTGCAAGGTCAGACTTGGTACTGGTATTGTTATAGGTTATTAAGGATTCAACGACAAATACATTTAATAAGATGTTTTTAATTGATGTCAGGTGAGATTATAAATTATACTGGTATTCATTTTGCATCAAGTTAACCGATGCCAACAATGGTATGCGTTAAAATAACAGCTTCCGAGGTCGTATTGTTTAAAGTGTCTTCTGCAACAATTGTCAAACATAGTATTTGAATCTGAAGTTTGTTGTTTGCAGTATCCTTGACATCTGAATACATTGTCGCTGTACCTGGGTTGTGCCTCCACTCCTCTCTCTTCTAGATATAAAATGTGAATGTTTAACAAACTTAGTTTACCTTGCAAAATAATGAATTACTGCCATAATGGTTTTTTTTTCAATTTCATACCGGTTGAATATAGTCTGTATATACAAAATCATGTAGATCACACATGCTGCATGACATTTGAAGGTAATTCAAATAAATGCAACAATAGTACACTGCTGTTCAAAAGTCATAAATCGATTGAAATAAAACAATCCAGGTTAAAAACTAAAACATAGGAAAACACATCAACTATAAGAGGAAAACAACGAAATAACAGAACATAGAAGTGCAACAAAAACAAACAACAATGCAACATTCATATATAGAAACGAACTTTAAAAGTCAGATATGTTTAAAACAAAATTTGAATTGTGAGTATCTGAACATGTTAAAAATCGTTTAACTTTTATTTTGAAAATACAAATCTTATGACATTGTTTGAATTAAGCAAACAGACAAGAAAATTATTTCTTAATTAAAACAAAGATTATTATAACAACAATTGTTTGAAATAATTGTTTTTATTTTTACATACAAAAACGTAAATGAGTAGGAACGAATTGAACTTGAGTAAATCAGCATGTGTTAATTTATGCAACTGGTGTTAGAAGTTTGGATGTCATCTTCTGATTGCTGGTGAGGGTAATTTTATGTGTATATGAATTGGAATTGTTGCTTATCATCCTTGTTGTCTTTTGTCCTTTGACTTTGGCAGACTTCCATACTGCACTTTCAATTGGTTCTGATTTTTTAGTAGACCAAAACTTTTAAATATTTCAATTCAATGTTTCATAAAAGATTGTGTGTACTTACCACTCAAAAGGATCAGGAGTAGTACAATAGTTGCTCCAAAAAGTATTTCATTTTTAAATCGACGATCTGAGAATATTACAAGGATATTCATGCATAAGATAAGTATTACTAATTGTATGATTTTATTATTATTCTAAATGTAAGTTCTATGATGTTTTATCGCCTATATCGTTTCTGTTAAAATGTTTTGTTTAATTTTGTTGTAAATGCTACAGTACATACTCGAACGAGAAACTGGTGATCGTACAAGAATCCTTTTTCAATGTCACAGTTTGAATTTTTGTTTTGTACCCTAAAAGGTTCATTTTGATCTGTATTTTGTAGGTAAAGTTGGATGAAAAATCAACTGAATAATTAAATTTAAAGACATTTGTTATATAATCAAAGAAAATAATAGATGTTTGAACATTTGCAAAAAGTATATGGAGAGCATTCTATTTTTAGATGTATTAAACAAGATCAAATTTATGAAGAGTATTCTCTTTTTAGATGTAATGAACATGATCAAATTTATGGAGAGCATTCTTTTTTCAGATGTATTGAACATTATCAAAGGAGTAGGGGCATTAAGGCCCTGATTTGGCCAATACATTACCGCAAATTAAAAAGTTATCACACATATTGATAGATTTGTCCAAACTAGACTAAGATATTCAGAAAATAAAAACAGATTCCATATTGAATGCGTTACCATGGCAACAAACTATGACTAAATTTGCATATTTTGAAAAAAATCCTGATTTTCTATGTTTTTCATCAAATTTTAAGTATATTTTAGTTTAGAAAAGTATGTGCACACCTAAAAACAACTACTGATACTGCAATCAGCTATTTTACTATACAGATAAAGCTATACGTATAAACGTTAGCTTTATACGTCAATGACCTCAACTAACCTATAAGCCCCGCCTACTTACCGGAACTACTGTAATTAATCAACAACGTCACGTCACAACCATGACAACGTGTAGTATCAATGGTCAAACTTTTACTGTTATGTATTTAAACTTGCTATATCTTCAACTTGTTAATTTATATACCATGCATGTGTATCAAATGTTATTAATTAAGTTCATTTTCTCTTTCTTGTTTCTTAAAATTTCAACGTCTTACTGCCTGGACTACGCTCATAGGGGTACCCCAAAATGGTACCCCCCAGAGGGAAATTCCAAAACACTTGTTTTTTAACAATATTTGTTACATATTTTTTTTTAAAATTTTTTATCGATTTCAGTATAAAAACAATATACGCATAGTGTCTTGAAATATAAAATTTATTTGTATTCGGCACGAAACGGGAAAATGCTCGGTAGAACCTCGCATTTTCCCTGTTTCTAAGCCTCATACAAATAAATTTCATATTTCAAGACACTATACGTATATTGTCTAAATATTTGGTGAGATTATGTCAAAAGTTATAAAAAAGCTTTTCTGAAATTACTTTGTTGTTTCATTGCTGCGGAGGATGTTTCCACAATGTAAATATTGATGGAAAACTGCATAAATACTGTATTTTGTAACGTTTTTGTAAAAACAGTACTTATTATGACTTAATTGTGACGTCATCAGATAAAAATCTTTATGTTTTTTCATTTATATTTCTTGACCCTATTCATTTCCAAACATTATGTGCCACTTTGAAACACTTATCAGATATTTTATTTTCGTGAGCCAAAACCGGGCATTAATGCCCCTCCTTCTTTATAATCAATTAGAGTATATCTATTTTCTGCTATATTTGAAACAAATATATCAAACCAAATGCCTTAACGTAAAGTTATTGTGGTATTTTGACAATTATTGTTTTCCCTTTTTTAAGTGATGTCAATAAACTTACATTTCAAAAAGGTAAAGTAAAATACTAACTGTTTCATTCAGATTTATTTGTCACTTATTAAATAAACCACTTTTTCTTTGTATTTCAAGATTATACGATAGTTGATTAACTTTGGCGTTGGTTTTTTTTTTTCGTTGAACCTCTTCCACGTTTTAACGTAAAATAATGAATTATATAGACAAATATAGATTTATTTCGTCTTCAAGTCATTGTTCCACTACTAAATTATCTATTCTTCTTGCCAGTACACTTAGTACAATCAAAAAACCTGATAATAAATTGTTCAAATAAGGCCTTCGAAAATAGTGGAATTAATTACTTTTGGAGTGTCAAAAATTCGTTAGAAGTACTTAATAAATTGCATGCTTATATTGGTGATTTTGAATCTGTTCAAAGTTTTGATTTTTCTACCCTATATACCACATTGCCTCACATTCTCATTAAGAAAAAATTAATTAAATGGGCATTGAAAAAGTCAAAATTTGAATATATATGTTCAAACTCTTTTAGGTCATTTTTTAGTAGCAATAAACAAAAAAACTATGTCAATTGGATATGCTTTGATACTATATCTGCTCTTGAATTTTTACTAGATAACATTTTTGTTCGCTTTGGAGATTCCGTATATCGTCAGGTTATCGGAATTCCAATGAAGACTAACTGTGCACCACTTATTGTGGACCTGTTTTTTGTATTGCTATGAGTACAATTCATGACAAAAATCAGCAAAGACCCATCGAAACAACATCTGACATAAAATTTTAATACAACTTTTAGATATTTGGATGATATTTTAGCTCTCAATGATGACGACTTCAGTATGTATACTAAAGAAATTTATCCTGTTGAACTTACTTTAAATAAAGCTAATGCTAACAATGACCACTGCCCTTTCCTCAAACTTGATATATATATCATTAACGGAAAGCTTAATACTAAAATTTATGATAAAAGAGATGATTTCTCATTTCCTATCGTTAATTATCCATTTTTAGATGGTGACGTTCCCTTGTAACCATCTTATGGTTTTTATATATCTCAACTTGTACGATTCGCTCGTGTATGTAACAATGTTTTAGATTTTGACGAGAGAAATTTATGTATCACTGAAAAATTATTACACCAGGGTTTTCGATATCACAAACTAGTCAAAACATTTACTAAATTGTATCATCGGTATAAGGGCATCATTCGTAAATATAGCTCAACATGAAGACTTCTTATACGTTCAGGTATTTCACATCCAATATTTTATGGAAATATTCTTTATAAAGCACAAATATGTCAATATTCACCTCAGAAGCTAACAAAACCTTTAAATAGACTTATTAAGAAAGGATATAGTTACGATACTGTTGTCAGGTCATAAAAGATTGCATATTTTGGTGTAAATAATGATTCACTTATAGGGTCTTTGCATCGGAACTAAACACATTTATTATTAATAAACCAGTTGTTGGTATGACACGGGTTATGTTCTTCTCATATTTGTTATGATGGTATGATACTAAACCCCTCAGGGGGAGGATTGTGCCTGATATTCATATGATGAAGACATAATTTTTTAATCAGTTTAATTGAGGTCCGGAGCTGACATGTCAGTTAACTGCTAGTAGTCTAATGTTATTTATGTATTATTGTCATTTTGGCTAGAGGTATAGGGGGAGGGTTGAGATCTCACAAACATGTTTAACCCCGCTGCATTTTTGCGCCTGTTCCAAGTCAGGAACCTCTGGCCTTTGTTAGTCTTGTATTATTTTAACTTTAGTTTCTTGTGTACAATTTGGAGTTGAGTATGGGGTTCATTATCACTGAACCAGTATATATTTGTTTAGGGGCCAGCTGAAGGACGCCTCCGGGTGCGAGAATTTCTCGTTGCATTGAAGACCTGTTGGGGACCTTCTGCTGTTGTCTGCTCTATGGTCGGGTTGTTGTCTCTTTGGCACATTCCCCATTTCCATTCTCAATTTTATTTAAAAAATGTGTACGAAATACAGTTTGTACTATATCAAATGAAATAGCTAAAAACAAATAGGGTCAAAGGAAATCCTACAACGAAAACAGAAGACTGTAAAACTATGGACCTCAATATACCTGCGTGACTTCATATACCCAGAACAGTTATAACTTTATTCTAATCATGCCTTTCGTTACATAATATTGCTTATCGTTTAAATTGAAAAATGACAATTTTAATTATGATAAAATTTATTTATGTCACTAGTAGCACGATTTCAGTCTGAAACGGTCATTTTGGTCTGAACATATCTTAATTGCCTGGATTTACTGCTAGATAAAAACGTTCAGATTTTTTAAGACCGTTCAGGCGCCGTTCCGATCGATAATCTCATCAGGTTAATCAGTCCGTTAAGGCATGTCAAGATTAACATGATTAACAAGACTGAATCTTCTAGAGAGCTGTTTAGACCCGTTAAGACCGTGTCAGACCAAAACAGACCATGGATACAAAATTATGTTAGGATGTTGTCAGACCGTGTCCAGTCGTGTTCAGATTTTAATAATTTGGACAAAAAACGAGTGAAACTTTCCAAGTGTTTATTAGGGGTTACTCCCCTTTTAAGAATAAAATAAAAATTAGAAAGAAGACGGTTTATAATAAATGAAACGTCTACCACGTCCACTTA
The DNA here is from genome assembly GCA_037788925.1 of Mytilus galloprovincialis. Lineage (NCBI taxonomy): Eukaryota > Metazoa > Mollusca > Bivalvia > Mytilida > Mytilidae > Mytilus > Mytilus galloprovincialis. The sequence goes on from CM075340.1 coordinate 43,249,006, forward strand.
ATCATGTAAATTAAATAAAAAATAATCAATTTAATTCTAACTTATTCCTATTTTTTTTTATATTATAAACCCAAAGCCAAACTGCTGCACAAATCGCTGTGAATTGAGTTAAAAATCAACGGATTTAGTGCCGAAATAATATTAATTTAATTTATTGAATATAAGCACCTGAAACTTTATATTTAATGGTTTACAAGTAATTGCAAGTAAATGTTAATGCAGTAAAAGCCTGGTGTTTTGGTGAAAAACTTGTCACCTTGACGTAGCAGATCATTAAATTTTGTATACTCTTAAAAAATGAAAAAAACACTTGAAAACGTTACCTTAATATGTTTAATTCAATTTTTTATGTAGACTAACTATTTTTATTATATATTTCTTTTGTCGTTTTTCGTTCATTGTCAAGACATTGTCCTGTCATTTTTGCTAGACTTGTGCGTTTGACTTTCCATCTTTATTTTTGATTGTGTCTATAATTCAAGAGCCTTTTGTAACTTTTTTTATGTACCAGAAGCCTTCATTAAAAAATAAAGTTTGAATATTATTGCAGAAAAGGGCATAAACGAATTATTTCAAATTTATATTTGAAATAGGTTTTATAAATCATCATGAAAATGTAACGTCGGTGTACCTGAAGTACATATAATGACTGTATTACATATATAACATGTATGCAGCCTAATAAAGCTGGTTTAATTTGAATTACTATTAATAAGGCCCAGCCTTTAGGGAATTTTCCGATAATAAGTAATCAAATCTGTTTTAAAAACGGATAATAATTCTCCACCCGTAAACGATTTAATGTTACCGTACCCTCCTTTATTTTTGATGTATTCATGTCGGCAAAACATCGCTTTGGTGAAGTTATTTTACACTAAATTGTAGACATGATAGAAGGGACACTACAGTACAATATAAGCTGAGCTGGAAATTGCAATTGATGAGTAGAAATGAATCATATTTTAAAACATTTCTTAGAATGATAATGGATCCAAGATTTAGAATTTCAATGCAAAAATGTGCATACATGTATGAATCGATGTTCTCTATCACCACACTCGTGCATAGTAACCTGTTCAAAGGCTAAGTTAGAATGTACATGGGCTTGTTCTAGGACTATTATACTACTCATTACTAGTATAACAATCCCAGGCTTGTTAAAAAAATGTTAATGTGATTAGACCCCCCTTTTTTTTGGAAGATCAATTCATTTGAAAGGGTAGACATATACGTTTATATACAATGTGACTTTCTGTCCTACATTCTTTGAATCTGCCCTTTTAAATGGCTGGACTCACCCCTGTTCATTAATCTACCATGCTTACTGTCCTAATATGTGGGGCATTCAGAAGGTTGTGGTTGTGCGGGATGGCCTCTTACAAAACATAACCCTAAATATTGTCAGTCCAAATAATTATGACGTCTTTGAAGGCTATTTTAAATATTTGCTTTCATGTCTTCCTGCAATGTAAGGCATCAAAGAAAAAAATATCATAGCCTTTCAAGATTACTTTTAATTTAAAATCATTTGTACTAACATATTGTATATTAATGTATTGATAACTGTCACATCCTTAATTTGCATGAAATAGTTGCCACTGGATTTTTTAGAACCAATAACCAACTAATCTTCACATGTACATATATGTATAGCCGCTGGTGTGTGATGTACAATAATTATTAATATTGTATATCAATATAATATTTTCCACAGAAAGTAACCAAAAGTTAGCCTGCAATAAATGTGTCTTATATTATCAATCCAAAGAACTTTTAATAAAATTAGTGTGGCCTAAACTATTTATTTTCATGTTAACTATGTCAGTTTTAATATAGATTTTGTCCTGTGAGCGTGATTAGTCAAAGTTCATCTTTGTTCTTTTACTTGTTTTTTGTCTGGGCTGCTGTCTCTCTATTATATTTATAATTTATATACACCTGTTTTAAAACATTCATTAAGTGGGGAAAACAAATAAAAAAATCTTTCTGTAAGGCATGCATATTTTTCAGGTAAACGGACAGAAAGTCACAGGACTGATAAAGTTCACAAATTTGATAGGACACAAAGTCACAGGACAGAACATCCTTTCTCAATTTTACACATGATTTGTTGACATTTGTTTGAATATACTAGAGAAAGATCTTGAAATATTTTTGTAACAAATATAGCAAAATTTCGGCGTTTAACGTTTCCGCAAATTGGCATTTCTTTTCCAGAAAAAAGATGACGTTTCCGGAAAAAAAAAGTTTACCTTTCCGCAAATAAATATCTTTCTTTTCCGGAAAAAAGTAACTATTCCGGAAAAATAAATCAATACCTTTTGATTAAAAGCAAAGTCATAATACAAAATAAACATTTATTAAGTTAAAGGTCACCATAACATGCAAGTAAATTTCATCATTAAAATGTATGAAAACATATGTACAAAAGTCAGCACTAATCAGATATATCTTGATATGAGTTCATAAGTCAGTTCTGGCAGAAAATGTGAAGAGAAAGTCCACAGTTGTACATTCACCGTTTACAAGTTTTGTATTCTGTTCAAGAAGGAAGTCCATCTTCTCCTTTTCATATTTTCGAACGGATGTTTTTACAGTTCGAGTTATCATCTTTATGTAAGATGTTGTTTGCAGTTTCAATAACACAACGACAAAGACAAAAATGTTAGGATGGCAAGCGAAAAACTGCTCGTTCAGGTGGACATGACAAGGCTCCGCACCATTCGTTGTTCTCTTTTCCTTGGTACCAGGAGGTGATGCCCAAATGGTTGATGGATATCTCAAATTGCAAGCCGAAGTTTAACTTATCCTTACCAGAGTCAACTAGTTATATCTAGTATTTTGTATGTAAATCTGGTCTAAATTTTGAGTATTTAATGATTTTTATTAAAGATATTATATTACAGAATACAGGTAAGTTATCACAAAATGGAATTAGTTACCTAAATGGTGTCTCAGAATTGGGTTTATAAATTCTATAATTCAACTTGAAAATAAATAATTATAAAATATATTTACTGAACCCGAATTCACGACCATGTAAATGTGATATAATAATAGGTAATAATCAGGATGTTAACACTGAAATGGTAATTATCAGGACTTCTTATATACATGTTATATGTAATAAACAAGGATTAAGACACAACACTATCAGTTTATTGCCTTGAGGGGTGACTATTAAAATGTCATTAGTATAAAAGAAGATTGTATAATGATGTTCACAAGTTTTAAATGTCCTTTTTAAGTTGTGGATATATTAATAATTTAATTTAATTAAAAATTATGAAAATTATGAAACACCAGGATATAATTTTATTCTGGTATTTTGAATATATATATATTTATAAAAAATACAGGTTTTAAAAGTAATATTATGTTTTGATATATCAACATGAAAATGGGTAAATACTTGTATAGAATAAAGAAAATGTGTAGTCTGGGGTAAATAAACTGCAAAGCATTATTTGAAACAAGGTGTTTGGTCTCTTTTTTTAAAATAGCAGAAACTGTTCCTTTGTGGCAATTTGAAAAAAAAGCTATTGTATCGAGGAAAATCAATAATTCTACTTCTTTCAGATGGTCCTTATTTTTATTGCCCAAACTATAGACTCTCGACTCTCAATGTCAAACAAAATTATATAACTACCGTTTTTACCATGCAATGTAATTCACATGCCTTAGATAGTTCAACAGTAGAATTTCATAAGCTGTTTAAAAAAAATAATGTTCAGTTGCAGAAACCGAGACCCATATCTCAGAGTTCGACGACAGCCAAACGTTATATAATTTTCTGGTGATACTGATGAACTGCTTCATCATCTGCAAGATTTTGTTGATAAACATCTTGACGCAACTGCCATACAGGAAAAGTCCGGCTAACAAGATAACAATCAATATCCTGTTGTAATTAAATTAAGCCATGAAGCATCAGAATTTGGACAGTCCGTATCATTGAACTTGCCATCAGAAACACATGCTATCGTGCTTGTAAATTGTATGGTTCGGGAAGGTACTTTAACTATGAATTCATTAGTATTGATATTAATTATCGTAATGTTTGTGGGTACAAAGAACAACGAACAACACATTTCGTATAGGCTATGTTTTCCGAGATTTGCAAAACCACAAAACCAATTACTAACAAAATGCAAGTTTTGCACAATCCATAAAAATAATACCCCCGAAAATAAATGAAACTACAATATATTCGGAGACCTTGAAACAGTATTGAACACACAAATACGTAGTGTCTCAGAAACGATCCTTGTTGACAGAGACTGAACGACTGATATGGTTCTCGAGAAATATTGCAGGCGTCTCTTGTTAACAAAATTGTCAATTTCCCAAATTGACATACATGGACAACTCACTGCTTTACGATTTGTCGGATATTATTTCAGGAATAAAATATAACAATGAAAATTGCAACTACATGTAAGTTTATATTTACTTTCGTCCAGAATAAACCCAATTGTTGAAAATTACAATACTGACTGTAGGATAAGTGGAAAACAGGGGCTTTAAGATATACATTGTAAGTCTGAATACCAACCTCCGCCTTTCATAAATCAATTATTTTCATCAGGGAAATTAGCAAAATTAAGAACAATTAAAGGTTCATATTTTGTTCACAATTCACACCAAATGCAAAAGGTGCTGCGCCAATGTGGACTTCTCCGACAAATTCTAAAGTGTACGTCCATTAGTCGGCAGTGAACAACAAAGTGTTCTTTTTTGGACAATACAGACTATTCCCTCAACGAACGCCGAGCGTTCCGAGCTAAATCAATCGAAGAACGCAAAGAACTGTGAAGACAAAACAATTTTCTTACAAGTGAAGTGAGTTAATTACTAATATAAGTAGTGATTGCAACGTGAGCATTAGTTATAGCGAGTGTTGAATTCACCGACAAACCACCAAATTACAAATAAAAAGGGTGAAACTAAAAATAATGTATCAAGAAAATTTGACAATACTAAAGCTTTACTAACTCAGGCTTAGATTACCGTAGCTGAATTTGGCCAAACTTTTAGGAATTTTGGTCCTCAATGCTCTTCAACTTCGTACTTTATTTGGCCTTTGTTTTTTTTATAACTTTTTTTGATTTGAGCGTCATGGATGAGTCTTTTGTAGACGACACGCGCGTCTGGCGTATATATATAAAATTTATTCCTGGTATCTATGATGAGTTTATTTACAACCACTGGGGCGATACCACTGCTGGTAGAGATTTATTTCCCCGAAGGTATTACCAGCCTATTAGTCAGCACTTTTTGTGCTGACATGAATTATCATTGATATGGTTACATTTATAAATTAACTGTTAACAAAATATTGAATTTTTGAAATACTAAGGCTTTTTTACCTCAGGCATAGATTACCTTAGCTGAATTTTGCAAAACTTTTAGGAATTTTGGTCCTCAATGCTCTTCAACTTCGTACTTTTTTTGGATTTGAGCGTCACTGATGAGTCTTTTGTAGACGAAACGCGCGTCTGGCGTATATATAAAATTTAGTCCTGGTATCTATGATGAGTTTATTTACAACCTATTGCAGGGCGCAGAAGTCAAGTTTAACTCTGTGGGTTCCATCCGCACAGAGATCTACAAGGATCCTAAGAGTGAGAAATGTTGTGCTCAAATGCAACACTTGAGTGCTTATCAAAAGGATACACAGGACAAAGCTATACAAATGAAGATTATTATCGACGACAGGAGCGCCCTCGACCGAATGTTTCAGTCTTTTTGCAGTTAAAGATAAACAGAAACTATACATTTTCAACATACTGCAGCAGAGTAATTACTTGCAGGGTAAATTGGTAACGAAAAATTTGACATGCCTGTACTTATTGAATGTCACCATATTCGAATAATAGTGGTGAGATTCCTATATCAAATTTGCTACATACTCATTAAAATGAACTCAGAGGATGATTTTTACCAATGTACATTAGGAACATTTAAATTCAACTTTTAATTTAAAGAGACCTTATAGCGGCAAACCATGTCATTGACAAGCAAATAGGACTTCTTAAAATCTATGGATTTCATTCTGAAATCAGCAAGACCTGAAGTTTACGGAAAAGAACGGAGTTCACAATCAAATATATTCTCTGACTTAAGGAACTATTTGCCAATCTCAATCTGTCGTTGAACAAGTACTTCTCCAAGTAGGAAGCAGTAAAGTCAATTCTGATTCAAATATAAGTGAGAAGGAACCATTGATCTTTTCTCAAAACGTAGTAACGCCTTTTGTCAGACATTCCTATAGCAACATCAAATATCGAGGTCGTCATATTACAGACAGCGCACCTAGATCAGCAAGATTGAACATTAAGCCGATACGATGGATTTCATATAACCCATACAAATATGTGAACTTCCGCAAACTCAAAATGGAAAATATACGAACTCTCATATAACTTACCGGGGACAAACTTCTCTGTAAATAACATATTTCCTACTGTCGTAACTGCAAAAATGAACACTTCCATAGATCACAGTGATCTCATTGTAGATATCCTTCTTGGAAAGGTAACAAAACTGGGTCAAACTTCGTTTCATGTGCGATGAATTTATCTAAGATACTCTGAAGTGAAAATCATGAACCGACATTTTTTACAGGATATATGTTTGTACTTAGTGAGTTTCATTTTTAACTTTTCATTTGATACCTTCAAACTGTTCATCACATGTTTGAACTTTTTACCAATGATATACCGAATATATTACATTTGTGTATTATTTAATTTGCTACTTTATTTCGCCTCCAATGGACAATGCTATTAATTTTATTTGACATTTCGTTCATCAGAAAATTATTCCGCCCATTGTAAATTTGTCTTTTATTTTGAATTTCAGCTTTTTACCATTTGTGTGTTTGCTTCTTGATTCAAGTTTCAGCACTTCATAGTCTTTTAGCTTGATCCAAATCGACAATTATACGTTAAAAAATATACATAATAAAATACTTGTACTTGTATACAACTATTTGCAATTATCTAAATCATTTTTTTATAATAAAAACCCCAACATTTTACTAATGGAAACAAGAATGTGTCCAAAGTACACGGATGCCCCACTCGCACTATCATTTTCCAAGTTCAATGGACCGTGAAAATTGGTAAAAAATATAATAAAGCAATAAAATTAGAAAGATCATATCATAGGGAACATGTGTACTAAGTTTCAAGTTGATTGGACTTCAGCTTCATCAAAAACTATCTTGACCAAAAACTTTAACCTGAAACTCGCACTTTCATTTTCTATGTTCAGTGGAATGTGAAATTGGGATCAAAAGTTTAATTTGGCTTGAAAATTAGAAAGATCATATCATAAGTAACATGTGTACTAAGTTTCAAGCTGATTGGACTTCAGCTTCATCAAAAACTACCTTGACCAAAAACTTTAACCTGAAACTCGCACTTTCATTTTCTATGTTCAGTGAACCGTGAAATTGGGGTCAAAAGTTTAATTTGGCTTGAAAATTAGAAATATTATATCATAAGTAATATGTGTACTAAGTTTCAAGTTGATTGGACTTTAGCTTCATCAAAAACTACCTTGACCAAACACTTTAACCTGAAGCGGGACAGACGGACGAACGAACAGACGGACGGACGAACGGACAGACGAACGGACGGACGAACGGACGCACAGACCAGAAAACATAATGCCCCTCTACTATCGTAGGTGGGGCATAAAAATCAACATAATACCATTGGTCTGTTATGATGTGCTGTCTTCGTCTTTACTACAACATAGTACGTGAGGGTTTCGGACGTAAGCATTATGATAATGTTAGCGATGTACGGTGTTACATGAAACGTATGAGTTTCTTTCATCTAAAAAAAAGTAATGTAAAGGATCATTGAAAATCATTGCTTTGTCCTTCATGATGCTGATTTTGATATCTAGAGAAAGGAGATAAAAGACATCATCATGGGCTTATATTTTTCAGGGACTTTTGTTACAGTATATCGTTATGAAACTAGTAAAGCACATTAAGAAAAGAAGATAGCGCACGTATCGTTAACAAAAATCCTAACATATAAAAATACTCTGATTTTCCATTAAAACCATTCCTTGTGCCCAGATTTAATAATAGGTAATATACATTTGCACGTCGCAACAAATTTATTTATGTGTTTACTCCTTTGAATGACTAGCTCTAGTAGTTCGAATAGTTAATTGTAGTTCAACATCGCTTGGGATTGTCAGATATTACTTCAAAAGGTTTAACAAAAGAGTCACTGCTGCAAATCCATTTTATTCAGGTACAACGTTAACTTTATTATGAAGCCATACTTTAGACGAACAGCTTTAAATATTTTGATCACATATAGAAAAGGACAACCGAAGCATACATTTTACAGATACGAATATGATATAAATAGAATCATCAAAATATACATAAAGTATTAAACCAAGTTTTGTGTCATATCTAAATACGAAATAAATTATAAACAGTCGACCGTAGTTTTAGAAATGTTCAAAATGTAAACTGCAATGTACGTGGAGCTAGAAATTATTAGCCAGTCTCTGTGTCAATGATGCTAAATATCATGGTGTGCCAAAGGGGGGATGTTCTTGAAAAGAATTCCACTTTTGGCCCTTATGAACTCAACAGATTTTTCTCCTTCATAATATCTTTCATTTTCCATCACAACCTTTAATAAGTAGAAATATATAGAATGGTTACCTTGTATTTTTGAAGAATGAGAATACGCTATTATGTAAACAATTTGTAACAAAATATTGTAATGTTTTGTGGTTGTTTGTCTTGTGTTTCGTTGTTTGGTTTTGTATATCACACACAGTTGTAAGGTGTTTATCTATTATCTAGAAAGCAACATCTATACAACACTGTGTTTGACTATAAGCTGTATTTTCAATATATGTAGTAGCATAGCATATTCATAATATTGTCATTTTGCGGAAGATGGTTAACACTTATGAATACTAATAAATGCATTCTTGTCTCAAATAGTGATTCTGAATTAGCAGTCACGAAGAGTACGAACAACAAATTATACACTGCATAAATTCATATACCAATAACAAACTGAATTGTTTGATAATTTGGTAAATTTTGATATAAAATAGAATTATTGTCATGCATATTTTAGGTTGCACTTGGTAAAAAAAGCTATTTTCAGACCAAGCCTCTTTTGGAGTAAAATTTAAAATTCATACTTAATTTGTATTGTTTACCTAATGGTTTAAATATATACTTTAATGTTTCATTGTAAAGACACAACTTGAGAATGTAACCGCTTTAAATACACATGGATAGCGGTCAAATTAAATTCTGATGAAGACCCAAGAAAATGAGAGATTAAATATACAATAGAAGTCTACATTTCAGCACTTAGAAGTTCAAGACATATACATGTTCAAAATATGCCACACAATTCTATGTTTAGACTTTTGAAAAAAAAGGTGTTGCATATAGCTTTCCATTCAAAATACATTTTAGTACTATTTTCGTAAGAAAAAGTGGCACAGTTTTAGCTGTCAAGGCAACTCATATTTCAAGAAACGCATTTTTTAGTAAACATGTTTATTGGAGGAAAATCTTATCTAAATGTTTTCACTTTAACCAAGTAATGCATGTTGACCTAACAAATTACAAATTTTGTATAATTTTTATGACAGATTTTTACCTCAGTGTTGTCATTTTCCTGGGTGTTCATGCTTCCATTACCAAACATTTTTCTAATCAAAGATGTAATTCCAATAATAGCAGATGTTCCTAATAGTAAGCCAATTATTACCATTGTTATTTGAATATCTGAAAAAAAATGTTGTTCAAATGGAATAATAACATGTATTAAGCAGAGACAACTTTGCTGCCAAAATGATACAAATAGGGTTAGATTTGTTAAAGAAATGTATTCCTTATCGTTTGACAATGGTTATTTTAACAATTTAGGCAAGATCAATTAACTTATTATCAAAAAACGTTAATCCGCTAGGAAAATAAAACATAAACGGAATACACAAAAACTGAGATAATCTCATGAACTCATGAATTGTCTCAAATTTTGTTTTTAGATCAATTAACTTACTATCAAAAAACGTTAATCCGCTAGGAAAATAAAACATAAACGGAATACACAAAAACTGAGATAATCTCATGAACTCATGTAGTCGAAAGTCATATCGTAAAACTAAGAAATTACTACATGCATAGTTAATAAATCATAAAGAAAGGTCGAAGTTGAAGTCTCTTGTAACAATTTAACTGTGTTGTAATTTCAAATTGAGCAAATAAATATGCTATCAAAACTCAATTTAGAACCGCCTTTTTGGAAATATAGCAGATGATACTACACAGAACAGAGGCTCACCACAAAGTACAGACTGGTTCATACAAAAATTAAACATATAAATATGCTTTCAAAACTCAATTTAAAACCGCCCTTATGGAAATATAGCAGATGATACTACATAGATCAGAGGCTCCACATAAAGTACAGACTGGTTCATACAATATAAACAATTGTTTAAATTATTCCACTATTCATTACTGCTTTTATATTTTATTGTATATCCTCGTAGAATAGCAAATTCGCAAATAAGGAACAAAATACTACATGAACATTTTATGGAGGTATACATATATGCATATAGAAATTACCTGTAATTGTAGCTGTTGGCATTATTTCGTAAATGTTGTTATTGACCGCTGTTCCTTAAAGACAAAACAATGTTTATATAAAGTGGAACATAACACTTCATAGGGATAACTCTGCAAAATCAGCTGAACATTGTTATCATGTTCTTGTGGTAGGGAAATGTTAAAAGTTTTATATCTGCTACATATCCTATGAACTGTTCAGATAAAGTGTGTGGTTTAATTTTTTTTGATATCATATTTCTCTCTAAATATTTTGTCAATTTTTTCTGAAAATTAAACGATCTGAATTCATTTAGGTCGATGTGTTTTGTTACACCATACGGAGCAGTTCAGAAAGTGACATTGTTCTTCCGATATATATTTTGTTTTTGTCATACGCAAAATGGACGTACTAACAGTTCAATTGCAGCGGAACAGAATGGTGGACAAACATATAATTGCAGATATTTTCTTTAATTCTACCGAACCCTTGCACAGGTATAAAAGTATTATTCTGGAATTAGAATAGGAAATAAATGATGCAATGGCATGTATATAGATATAATAAGATGTGGTTTGAGTGCCAATGAGACAAATCTTCATCCAAATAACAATTTAAAAAAAGTAAACCATTATAGGTCAATGTACGCCTTCAACACGGAGCCTTGGCTCACAACGAACAACAAGCTATCAAGGGCCCCAAAATAACTAGTGTAAAACCATTCAAACGAGAAAAACAACGGTCTAATCTATATAAAATAAAAATAAAAAGAGAAGCGAGAAACACGTATAAATTACATAAACAAACGACAACTACTGTACATCAGATTCCTGACTTAGGACAGGTGCAAACATTTGCAGCGGGATTAAACGTTTTATCATTTTGTATGTTTGTACGCTAGATGTAGAAACGTAAGATACAGAGGGAAGCAGTCATAACCTGAACAAAGTTTACTTGGAGCAGATGTTTTGACTGCTTTTAAGTAAACTTGAGAAACTTTAAGCAGTCAAGCCAGTTAACTTCGTCGTTGGTAGACCAGACTTATGTCTGTTTTTTAAAGACTACTACAAACATATTTACAAGTCTGCTCCAGACCATTTAGGACACGTCGAATGTGAACCTGTCCTGAGGACAAGTTTGCCCTAGATCAAACCTGAGGACAGGTCTGACCAAATCAGCCCAGATATGTGGACAATTCTGTTACTGACCAGACATGAGGACAGGTCTGATTAAGACAGAATATTTTAGACTTTTCATATTATACATGAGCTTTTATTCTAACAATAATCGCATTGTTCTTTTCTTCCAGTATAGTATACTCGTAAGACTATGTAACTATGTATACCCCAAGTTTACGAAGGACTTCGTACTGCTTAGTCTTTAGCTGCTATTTATGTTTTGTCTTGTGTACTAATATTTGTCTATTTGTCTTTTTTTCTTTTTTAACCATTATGTAATAAGTTTTTTTTTTATCAATGAGTTTCATATCCCTCTGGTATCTCTCGCCCCTCATTTATAAACATTAGAAATTACTTTTTCATTTCATATTCTTTTAAACATTGCATAACACAATGCAGCTATACAATTACACACTTCTGATCGACAAATATACATGTACATATATTTGATGAGAAACTTAACAAGGAAATGACATGTGTTTGTTATAAACATATAGTCATAAATGTTATAGATACCCAAAACGTTAGTTTTTGTTATCAATTGGAGTATTTTAGCGACTCCTGTACTTTGAAAACATCATATCTTTGCGCGTTTCTTGTTAAAAAAAGAAAGCGTCTCGGAGACAATAAAATAAGAAACTAAATACTTCGATGGAATTGTTTGGAGTAATACACTTATGTAGATTACCTGTCATTGTAGCACTTGCCATTGCTGTAGATAATTTGTCATTGTCAGCTGTGCCTAAAAGACATCCAATATTTATATACGGAACTGAGCATTCTCAACGTGACAAGTACTTCCTTTTAATCAATCGCAAATTGGATGAACTATTAGTTTAATTAAAGCGGTTCAGAAAGGTACATTATGTAAATGTAGGTAAACATCTGATTGGTGATATTTTGTATATGTTTAAACGCTGCCCTTGTACATTTGTAGACAAGTGACATGCGTGTACAAGATGAGGAATTGAATGATTGAATGCATTTGTTTGTAGATATAGTTGTTAATTACCCTAATGGGTGATTCTGTTCTATTATTTTAGGTATATTTAGCGAATCGTGTGTTTATAAAAACATCGTATGTTTCCGCGTTTCTTATAAGTGAAAAGAGTGTCTCGGATAAAATAAATAAATATAGTCTTTTGTCTTATTAATTCATTAGTCTTAGCCAACAATACGGACTACAACAGTTACTGAAAATTAAAAAAAGTTAAAAAAAATATGACCGATCTGGTTTTTTATTTATACTTATATATATATATATGTAACCTGCGCCATGTTATAAACAAATATATGTGTACAACCGTCTGTATGATGTTAAGATTTAACTGTTTTATAGTATGAATTACAAGATTGTTATAGTTTTATAATCAGAATAGATTTTTATTTACATCGTATTCATACTGATGAAGGATCTCTGTTATCAGAAATATATAACATTTGTTCATTTTTTTATTTTTTTTTGGTGAGGTTGTACTCTTTTTGACTTGTTATATATTACTATATATGCATTACATATGTCTTCCAAACACTGTTGGTAATTGTCAATCGAAGGAATGTTTCTGTCAGCATTATACTCAGCCAAAATGGACACATTTTCCCACACAGTGTTCCAACTCATCAAGTAGCAACTCGTATTGCAATCTAGATAATTGTTCCGAATATCTCTGCAAAACAATTGGTTGTATTATACCCTTTAATTCTGTATAACAAATATATAAATATCTGACTATGGGAAAACTTGTAATGAGTAATCAAAATAATTGGCAATTTGTCTTGCTTTAATAGCCGAATGCTGAGAATTTTTACTAGTATTTTAATTTAAATTAAAATTGATGAGTAATAAAAAATACCAGTTCTTAACATATAAAAGTGAAAAAGGTCAAAAATAAATTAGGCTTTTTTCTATTGATCGAGGGACTTCGGTAGCCGGAATTTCTAAGTTGTTCATATACTGTCATACTCTCCTGTTAAACTGAGGATATGGGTATACATCTTCACGTAGCAGGTGTGATAGTTTCGAAACATAATTGACTAAGAAAATCAGTTTTACTGACGAGACGAAGATTGATGATTCTCTCTGGGTAATCCGGCGTTCTTCAATTATACAATATGAATACCAGGAAACAGCAATAAATAACACAAGTTGCGTTCAACAGGTACAACTCAATCATTAACATGATCAAATACAAGTTAAGTATTTTGACTTACAAAACTTCAAGACTTCCAGTAGAAGGCAAAGCATCAATTTCAATTGTTGTTATTTGGTTCTTGCTGAGTGACCTTTAATATGAACATATGAAAAAAAGTAAAATCACAAAAATTCTGAACTCCGAGGAAAATTCAAAACGGAAAATCCCTTATCAAATGTCAAAATCTAATAATAAAACACATTAAACGAATGGACAACAACTGTCATATTCCGGACTTGGTACAGGCATTTTCAAATATAGAAAAAGGTGGATTGGACCTGAGTTGATAGCGCTAAACCTCTCTGATATTACTGAATTTAACAAATATATTAATTTAGGTATGATGGTGAGTTTGTAATCAGTGGCTTTAAATCGATAGGATTTTCTAAATTAACGTGGAATGTTGGATAATGTATTGCTTTCTACATGTTTTATATTATAACAAATTCAAACTAAACTTTAATTGTACAAACTTTTCCACTTCAACACAAAAAGTAGCTTTATCGTTTGTCATTATGTGCATATTCTTGATTTGGCAGTCTTAAGATATTAACTGTATCAATGTAATGCACATGCGTTTATCGGCAATTGATATCAAAATTGTGTTTCTTCTGTGAGTCTCAATCACAAATCACAGATATTTGAAAGTCTTAAACCTGACGTAAACGTTGAAAATCGTATAAAATAAGAATAAATAAAGTATTAACCAAAACCTTAACAAAACAGAAAAACAGAGCTATTTATAAGATAAATATATATATTCCTTAATTTATAATGAACTCACAAGTGTATACGGGTATATTTAGATAGAACAATACAAAAAAAAATATGTGTATATGTTTGTCTGCTTTGTTGCTTCTCGGTTGATGATTGGTTCAAAGACAAATATTTCAGTAGCAGAAGATGTCGTTGTAATGCACCAGGGGTAAATCGCAGATAATTACATTTTCCCGAGTTTCAAAGAATAGCGGGAAAATTTTGTATTAACGATACGTATGAACTTTCTAATTTAGTCATTGTTGTCTCATTTTTACTTTTTAACATATTTCAGATATGTAATTTGTTTAATTTTTTAAATTCTTGTTTTTGCTCATGATTAGTTGTGTTTTTTTTTTTTTGAAAATTGTATAAATCTTATTATTTCCGTTTTTATACTGTCCAAGTATACCTCTTCAGTTTGTCTTCCAATCATTGGGTTAGAACACAGGTTTCCAACTTGTTTCCACTTCATATTTAGAATTAACTTTGTCATTATTTGGTATTTAACTTAATATACGGCATATCACAATCTGGGTTTTCGGTAATATGGATATATATTGTTTTGTCTGGTGTATGTATGTATTTATGTGAAAGAAGATAAGGTAATACCTATAATATGATACGTGTCAGTAATTATATCTTACGTTATTTTGTCAGTCTGAGTCTTTTGGAATAACGTTGCAAGATCAGAATGAACTTATCTGTATCTTGAGACAAACAAAACAATCTTTATATAAAAATGGGACGAAAGATACCAAAGGGACAGTCAAACACATAAATCTAAAACAAACTGACAACGATATGGCTAAAAATGAAAAAGACATACAAAAAACACCACACATGACACAACATAGAAAACTAAAGAATAAACAACACGAACCCCACGAAAAAACTAGGGGTGATCTGAGGTGCTCCGGAAGGGTAAGCAGATCCTGCTCCACATGTGGCACCCGTCGTGTTGCTTGTGTGATAACAAATCCGGTAAATAGTCTAATTCGGTAGGTCACATTCACGAAAGGGAAGGGGATTGTAGTAACGACGTAAGGAACATATCCGATATCATTTGTGAAACGGTTATTCCATAACGGGCAACCAACTCGTGATGGCGTCCGTAAAATTTACGAAGGGATGATTTCAACTTCACCATTTGGAACTCTTGGTTTAATAGCTTCCTTGTGAGCCGTAACCCTATCAAGAAAATCATGATAGGAAATGCAAGCACGGGAATATCGTATCAATTGGGAGATATATACCCCATATGCAGGTGCTGCTGGAATGTTGCTACTTAGAAATGAAAAGTTCACAATTGGAAAGCTGAAATCACCTCTTTTGTCGTAGAGTTTTGTTTTCAACTGACCCTCATTGCCAATTTGAAGATGTAAGTCAATATATGAGGCCGACTGTATCTGTGGTATCCTTTATCTCTAGCTCGATGGGATAGATTTGTTCCACATAGTCACCAAATGTTGATTTATTCAGTGAAAGATCATCATCTATATATCGGAAAGTAGAGTTAAAGGATATTGCTAACTTCTTATCTTTCTTCCTAAGAAGTTCCTGCATTAAGTCAGCCTCATAATAATAAATAAACAAGTCGACAAGTAGAGGGGCACAGTTTGTTCCCATTGGAATGCCGACAGTCTGTTAAAAAACTCGTCCTCCAAACGTAACAAATATGTTGTCAATCAAGGAATCAAGCATCTTGGAAATATCAGTTTCGGAGAATTCTTTGTTTGAATCAGGGTGGTCCTGTACAAAGTAGGATTTATCCCTCCCTAAGACTAGATACTTGTATCTAAGTTGGCCATTCTTTTTTAGGAAGCAAAGCAATACCAACTCTTTCAATTTGTCTCTTATTTTGGAATTTGGTATACTTGTATAAAGAGTAGAAAAGTCAAATGTTTTAATACTGTTACAAGATGAAAGAGATTTAGATTGTATGTACTCTAAAAGATCTTTCGAATTTTTAAGAATCCACATCTGATTCACGCCCCCTCTAGAAAAGGCAGTTTCACAATAACTTTGAAGCCCGTCTTTGATTGCTGATAAAATAGATGTTAAGGTGGTACCTAAAACTACAGGGAGATAACTGTAAAGTTAGCTTAACGTTTTAATTACGTTGTGTTGTATAGGGAATATTAAGCTTCTTTATGATCAAAATTGGTGTTTGTCAAACTGCTATATAACCAGTGTATTTTTTCTGACAAAACGGTTGGTTCAAAATTTTTGAAATTTTTATACTTTTTAAAAGGGTCAAAGTAAATACTTTGTCAAAATTTAATTGAAATTAAACGAGCCAAATTATTTTAGTGAAAGTGTTAGGTACCACCTTAATAATTTAGAAAGAGGTTTCGTGGAGCACTTGGAAGACCAAGCAATATGCCGTTGTTTGTAAGGACACTTATGTAGTTTAGGTATCCAATACAGTGATGGACGATCCAGTTCTTCATCTTTGGTTTAAATTCCAAAAGAACACAGAACAGACCTATGATTATCCAGGATTTCCTCTTTGGTAAGTGTCGTGAGGGTATATGTTGAGTTTCATAGTGACTTGTGAATACCTAATTCGTTTATCAAGCAGTTAATTTAATGAGTTTTACACACATAAACGATGTTGTTTGGGGCTTTATCTGCGGAGATAACAACATATTTGTCATGGAGGTAGGATAGGTGTTTTGCAACATTTGGGTCTTAAAAGATTGACTTAACATTGTCATTGCTAGACCCATTCAGTTCCTAATTCTGATTTGTATCAACGACCTCACTGCCTTAATCCATTCGGAAAGAGTGTCTACGTCTTCCTTCTCGCGCTTAGCCCATTACCTGGCATAATCCTCAACGGAATCCATCAAAATGTTAAAGTTGTATTTCCAATTGATGGATTTAGGCTCACGATATTTCGGTTTTTTCGATAACATATTTCGTAGAGCAGTGTTATTAACAATGTTGAGGTCACCGGTAATAACGTGGTCAGCAGGATTATATGTGAATTGGGAACTAGCACAAGTGCAATTAGGAGGTTTAGACTTGAAGTCGTCAATATCGAGATCCTGCAAAACGTGTTTGTAATTGAAAAGTTTAGTTGCAATAGGTTTGGTATAGGTATAAGAAATGATTGGTACAGACTGGTCTTTGAAATAAGAAGGTATTTTCGGTTGAACTAATTTATGATGAAGGATATTGCCTAAGTTGACGCCATCAATACCTTTGTTGGCAAAGGAAAGATGAAGGAAAGATCTTTTCTCTTTTTCATCTTTGCCAATGCGGACTGGCTCAAAAAAGCCTGTGACTTGCAATATCCGAAGTTATAGCTGTAATTTTGTATTGGTTTGAATGAGGGTTTGTAACAGTGGTTTCCAAACATAAATTGAACAGAGAATGAAGTTTGAAAGGGGTAATGAATAAAGTTTCGTGCGAATGTGATGAATACCTAACGGCTTTTGTATAAATGGCAGAAAGTCATTAATAGATACATCATGCAGAGAAGGTGATGTATAATGACGATGACCATGACTGCGTCTACGTCGAGGAGTCGAGTTAAAAATATTCATCACATTCATCGAGTTACAGGAAGGACTAGATAGAATACCTATACCATCAATTTTGTCATTGCAACCATAAGGTGTCACAGTTCCCAATTGTATAATCTAGTAGTCCCCTTTTGGTCTACGGAGAGTCGTTGAAAGTATATAAATGTCATGCATCTGTGAAATGAGTTATTAACAACATGAACATCGCATGTTTTAAGATTTTGGTCATTTTAATTAGGGAATATATCTCCAACATGTTAAGCTCTATTTCCCTGACTTGGTTTGACAATACATTACATGTAGGTCCATTTTGATGTCTTTGTGTTATTTTGATAATGACAATTTAAGGAAGTTTATGCGCAAGAAATAAATATTAAATCCAACAGTTTAAGGAAAACTGTTTGCAAATATAAATACTTACAAGACTCGCAAAACTGTATAATTACTAAAGTAACTCTTTTTCACAAAAGTTATCTGGTTGTTGTCAAAAGCTCTACAATATGAAGATATGATTCACGACAGCATAAGAATATTTTTAATGCAGACAGCGCATGTTTTAATTGTCATATTTTACAATAGTTACCAACAGAAAAACTAAACGAAAACAGGTGGAAAAAATTGCAGTACTTAAACCTTATCTTAAAGCAACTCATAATTTATAATTCAGTTCAAATTGATAAACTAGCTTTAATCGAATACTAAGCGAAATCAAGTAGTTTTTCTTGCATTTTGTTAAGGTTACCTGGTGTTATTTGAAAATATCGTGACAAATTCTGTTTATGTCTGACTAGTTTAAGTGTTACCAGCTACCTCAAACAATCAATGAATATTTACAAATACCTATCTCCAGGAGTCCGCCGTCATCATGGTCAAGAAATAATATAATTACATAATTTGAGATTATGAATCGAGCTAGTAGTAATTCTTTGTTTTGCATACTTAAATTAATCAGTAAGCAATGCAACTTAAGAAATAAATGCTATAAACTTATTATAAAATTGAATTTAATTCTTGAATTTCCCTGCATGTTTGAAACATAAGGGTGAAGGTTGGTACCTATTTGAACGTTTAAACCCGCTGCATCTGTTTGCACCTGTCCTAAGTCAGGAATCTGATGTTCAGTAGTAGTTATTTGTTGATGTGGTTCATTAGTGGTTCTCGTTTCTCGTTTCCAATATATATTAGGCAGTTGGTTTTCCCGTTTGAATGGTGTTACACTTAGTCTAGTCATTTTTTGGCCTTTTATAGCTTACTTTATGGTGTTAGCCAAGGTTCCGTGTTAAAAACCGCACTTTAACCTATAATGGTTTGCTTTTACAAATTGTGACTTAGATGGAGAGTTGTCTCATTGGTTCTCAAATCACATCTTTTTATATCTGTTGGTTGTCTTCTTAGCCTATTGAAAACCAAAAAGTCAAATTCAATAATTATTGAACTGAATCATCACTGAAGAGACATGGCTTTTCGAAATGTGAAAAAGAGGGACGAAAGATACCAGAGGGACAGTCCAACTCATAAATTGAAAATAAACTGACAACGCCATGGCTAAAAATGAAAAGGACAAACAGACAAACAGTGGTACACATGACACAACATAGAAAACTAAACATTAAACAACAAGAACCCCAGTAAAAACTACGGGTGATCTCAGGTGCTCCGGAAGGGTAAGCAGATCCTGCTCCACATGTGGCACCCGTCGTGTTGTTTATGAGATAACAAATCCGGTAAATAGTCTAATTCAGTAGGTCATATTCATGAAAGGGAAGGGGATTGTAGTTACGAAGTAAGGAACATATCGGATATCATTTGTGAAACGGTTATTCCATAACGGTAATTGGTATGGAAACTTGATTAGAATATCAAACAAGTCTTAACAGCAAATACGTGTATCAGAACTTCGAAATTCCGTAGTAGATATACATACAGCTCATGCAATACATCATCCAAGAGTCTTGCTCCAGCGATGGATATGTCAGATGATATCAAGTTGCCATACAAACGTCTAGAATAATATTAAATTCTTTAAGGATGTTCGCTTTTCTTGTATTTGATTTGTTTATCAGAAATTCGGATCATACATTTTTATCAATGTAGTGCCTAAATAAATGTTACCTGTTACATAAAGCCTTATGTAAAATCTTATATTATCATAATTTGTTATAGTTTCAAAGTGTATGAGAGAAAACAAGTTTCCAATGTGAAATGTATAAAAAAAAAAATGCAAAAGGAATATTTCAAAACAAATTTCCAATGGGTTATTTCTACAAAACAAGGGATTTTGCTTTGCTTTTTTGTTCCATTACTTGAATACTACCAGCATGATAAGTACTAAAAGTCTTTTAAACAGCTTGTGATCACAAACAATCGCAGAACATCCTATATTCATATATGACATGCATCATGAATTACAATGCAGCTGCCAACAATTGATGTGATATGATTGCCAATATACCACTTTTCAAAATCGTTCAACTGAAGTGGAAGTAGGCAATGATGAGTAACAATATGGCATTCAGTAGTGACAAAAACCTAAACCGTATAGTCCGTTATAAAAGGCCCCGAAAATATGAGTTCATATCAATTTCTTTGAATGACTTTATACAAATACTATGTTATATACCAGTCACCTGTAAGTGCAAAGTAATAATATTGTTTTTTTTCCCCCAAAGTTTCATTGCTTTCTTTTCATTGACATTATAGTGTATTGACTTGACATATCAACGATAAAAGGATGAGGCTAAGAAACGGGAGCATGCAATGCTTTGCCGAGCATTTTTCCCGTTTTAGTTCGAATCCTTATATCATTGTTATGTCAAGTCATTACACTATCATTTTCCTTATACTGTAGTCTAAAAATAAAAGAAAATCTCACTTGTCGTTTATTATGTTATTAGTATTTTTCGGATTTAAATGACATTTAAAAAGGCATAATTTCTGGCGGGGTAATAGTATAACACAGTACAATGTGATCTGTTGAAGCAAATCCGATGTTTAACCTCGATTCAGTATGGTGTAAATTATAAAACAAAACATAAAACCTAATGATTTCTAGGTTTTTAACAAAAAATATTTTAAAAGTGAATTATTTATTTGTAAAATAATTAAGTTTGAGTCGTTCCGCGTTTCGTTGTTTACATTGAAACAAAGACAGGTTGAAGAGGTCGTCAAAAATAAAAAGATATATTTCCAAGAACTACGTTTTAAATTGTCATGCGAAAAGTGATATCGGGTCAGTGACTGTATCATATGAGGCAGGCATAACCTGTGAATGGGGACGAAGTCTGTATGATTTTTTTTATAAAACAAATATGTTAAAAAGAGAAACGAAAATACCGTAACCTTTCCGATTTTGGTTCTGTTGTTATGGATTTAGTTGTGACTTTATGACGTCATATTCAATGTAAACGAAGAAACGCTGTCATCATGTAACGTTTTTTTTTTTAATAACAAACAATTTTTAAAAATGAATTAGTATTGAGTTCCTTTCTTAGACTGATAAATATACATTTTATTCAAAGTCTCATGCAAACAAGACCGGAAACGGAAGTAGATTTCCGCGCAAATCCGGAAATTCAAAAACGCGACAAAAAAAATTGAACGATTTTGAGTTCATACGTACAATGGAAATATCGGGAAAAAATTCCCTTTTTTTTTTTTTTTTTTTTATTGAATTTCTTCTGTGTTTGGGGACTTCGTCCCCATTACTCATTGCAATGTACGGCCTTTGTATTTGAGCTGCTCAAATAGAACGTTAGCAGTTTTTTTTATAACTTACGCAAATGGAATGAATAACAGATTACATTGTACAACAAAGAAATAGTTTATAGAAAGGAACGTTTATCGTTAAATCGGCTGTACATTTGTTTAAAAAAGTAACTACATAATCATATTCTAAATTGTATTTTGTTTTGTTGGAGATTTTTCAAATAATGTATCACACCTATGCAAAGAAAGTCCCGATTATAACATAACTCACGCAAAACTTGAAATGCGCATCTGGTGCAAGAAAATTGGTACCGTTAATTTTATTGAAAGTTCCCTAAATTCGGATCTTCTCAATTAAACATAAACACCATTATAACAGTATCAAAACTTACATGTAAGAAAACGTCGACAACGCACCGTGTCTTCCTGTCATACACTCTGCTAACACGGAAATCGGTGAATGCGTTGTACTAAAACATTTCTTAAATGTTATGACTTCAATTATGATTTAAATAGTATTGTGCTTGAAAATATAATCCGCACTTAAAGCAATGTAAAAGAAATGAAAACATACATTTAAATGTTCAAGATAGCATAATTTTGCTCTGAAACTGTGAATAAGAAACTTTGTTTAGCATTGATCAGCATGTTTGACCTTAAAACCTCAAATTTAATATCAAATTTGTATAATCTGTTTTTTGTTATTTTGATGAAAAATGTTTCCAAACCAGAGTGACTTTTTTTTTTATTATTATCAAATATTGTTCTGTACTATTTACAGTTTATTCATCTATTTCAATTGATACTAATGAACATCCTTATTATCATCTGCATCGTTGAATTTGTTTTGCATTCTTAATTATATCACTTCAAAGATACATTTAATTCAATCATATTCCTCTTATAAAAAAGTGCAATGAACAAGACATCAAACTCTTGATTAATCATTAAACATTAAATCTACATGTATCTAATAAGTTATTCTTACGTTCGGTATAGCAATTGAAGTTGTTCATTAGATTGGTAACAAATAAATACTTTTTTCACTATTATTCCAATTTTACACCTGAAATTGAAATGTAGATTGAATATATTATTTCTAAGTTAAAATCGAAAGATTTGTAAATACATCTGTATTATACTGTTGTATTGTTTGTTTTTAAATCTTATTTGGTTTCGTTGAAATATATTTTGGTAAAATTCTGATATCATAAAGAGGGAGACTACACATAACTTTCACTTTCTTAAGACAGATCGCTATATATCAGTGTGGTGTCATTATTTTATTACTGGACGAAAGAAATAGTTTCACGGTCAAATAATTTATTTAATAATATAATATGACAATAGTATGCTGACAATGTATCCTTCTGTTGAAAACATGTTACAGTAGGAGCTGTTTTTTTTTTTTTTGTATTTTAATTTATATTGTTTTACAAATAAAAGTGTATCGCTTAACACATTTTCTTTACGGTATAATGCTTATCATATCACAAAAAAGGTAAAATCAAAAAAAATACTGAACTCCGAGTAAAATTCAAAACGGAGGGTCCCTTATCAAATGGCAAACTTAAAGGATAAAACACATCAAACAAATGGACAACAACTGTCATATTCCGGACTTGGTACAGGCATTTTCAAATGTAAAAATTGTTGGATTGAAAAATTTCGTTTTAGAATCAAATGTATTCCGTATAAGATTTTTACTCCAGACTAGTACAAATCATATCACAATACGTCATTTCAGAGACGAATGCATTCCGTATATTTTCCAAAGTGTATGTTCAGTACCTATTGTTTATTGACGTGGGCCTTTTAAAGATGTTCGGTATGAGCCAAGACTCTTTGTTGAAGACCGTACTTTGAACTATACATTTATAAATTGTGACTTGGATAGAGCGTTGTCTCATTGGCACTTATACCACATATGTTTATATCTATGCACAATGATTCTGATTTTGTAAAAACGTTTGAAACAATTGCAATTAAACCAATTAACTTGTGTTATGACTTCTTTGTGTGGTATTTACAATGAAATGATCTTAAGTCATTCTGAAACAGTAATGATGGGGTATACCAGTTCTGATTGACGTAATTGGGAGCAGATATTTAAATTTTCTGTTTAAGCTATTTTCCTATATTATGATAATATGAATAGCCATACTAGAGAATGGAAACAAGTAAGAAATGCGCTGCTTACGAAGTTTGCAGCCAAAGCGGAAACCTAAGTCATAACCCAATGTTACTTTTTCATGTATGTATTTATCTCCCGGCATGTTAGAGGATGGTGTACGGCGGTACACAGGTAAAGGGCACTACAATAAATTTTTGGGCATATTTTTTCACTCTTGTAACTTATATTTTGAATGGTATTTATTTTCTTTGATCCAGAACAAACAAAAAACGATAATTTATTTTACTAAATCTCCATTTAAAATAGTAATACATTGTACATGTTGTAAGAAGTACAGTTTTGTTTTGAATTGGGCATACACAAATGCTTTAACGACAGTACATTGGAATTTAATTTGAAGAGCAATGTGTGTTCTACATTTGTACTTTTATAACCGTATCTAAAATTCAATAAATTTTGAAAATAAAAGGTATAAAAATAAATGTACCTGTCATTACAGGTATTACCTGCGGGCATAACTGATAAATTTTTCCTTTTTTTGTGTTTACAGTTTCTATCAAAACTCAAAAAAGTAAATACAATTATCTTATGAGTGTATTCACGCCTATAACTTGTAATTGTGGGAAAAATAACTGATTTCTTGATCTAGTTTTCTTAATCATTTGTTTGCTATAGAAGTGTCAATCTCTCAGTAAATATTCAAGACAATAATGATAATAGGCAAAACAAACAATTTTAAGATAATTCATTTAACATGTGCATGAATAAGAGTCAGTCGACTTTGAACGTGTGAATTATTTGTAGATCCGGTCTTTTTGATCAATTGCTATTTAGAAAATATCTTAACCTATTGTAATGTTCAAAATAATATGTGTTTAATTTCGCCATACAAGGGAGACTTATCCTGTTCAAAGTCGTCTAATGAAAAATTGTGTTATGGTGCTTTGCATACTCATGTCTATGTTTGAATAATATACAATGTAGTAATGGTCATATTTCAAAATGATTATATCAAGTACTTACAGTAAGAATACCAACACATCTCTTTCAGACTCAGGCAAATCATATTCAAGATTTCGAAATCCACATACACATGACCTGCCAATTTAAAATACATGTATGTGATAGATCAAAGTGATATTCTTTAAGTTACTCCATGTATATACTAAATTAAAATTCACAAATCCACAAGCATAAATAAGATTTCTACCTTTTGATCTCATTGCATTTTTGTAAAATATAAAATTGAGAATGGAAATGGGGAAGGTATCAAAGAGACAACAACCCGACCATAGAAAAGACAACAGCAGAAGGTCACCAACAGGAATTCCCGCACCCGGTGGCCTCCTTTAGCTGGCCCCTAAACAAATATATACTAGTTCAGTGATAATGAACGCCATACTAAACCCCAAATTGTACACAAGAAACTAAAATTAAAAATAATACAAGACTAACAAAGACCAGAGGCTCCTGACTTGGGACAGTCGCAAAAAATGTACATTTGTAGTTAAGTTAATTGAATGTGAATGAAGGGTAATGCTACATGTATTCATTAACATATATTTAATACATCGGCCAAAAGTTGGTTATACCATGTAGAATGAAGTTGTTTGAAAGTGGTCGAACATTTATTTAATAATGAGTATAAGATATAAAATAAACATATGTGTACAGTTAAAAGTAACTAGACAATAATTGGGACCCAGCAGTTATGTAATAGTAAAAGTTCAATGATAAGTTAATATTGATATTAAAAGACCTCCGAACAAAAAGGGCTGTTCAGATCCCCGAGCCCGGATAAAACACTCAGGATAAAACTCGAATATCACGGCCCAGGCCATGTGTAAATTTCCAACAAATCTATGGCTTCCATGAATTATTTCGATTCTAGTAGAGGTTTCCCGATTTGCAACCGTACCAACCGTAGTACGAAGTGGGAGCAGTCATTTACCTTTTGAAAATAATTGATGTATACACTTAATATCAACGAATATTTTAGGAATCATATGCAGAACTATTTTGAGAATTTTTAGCTGCAATTTGGGACTAATTTCATGTGGTTACTTCTTGTATTCATAAGAAACAATATTGTGTGCACTCGATTATGCTTTCAAGCAACCGTTGCAAGTAACCGTTGGTACGAAAGGTTTATAGTTAAGAGTTATTTCCCCGTGAAACTACATAGACACAAAGAAGCTTAATAATAAAACAAATTTAAAACCTATATAAAATTTGTTCGTAATAATTTTATATCCTTATAAAATGTTAAAGTTTCGTATTTTTGTGGTAAGTTTTTAGAGAACATGAACAAAAAAAATGTATTTTAACAAAATAAATTGACCTCAATAATAAAAGAATAATGACAAAAATAAATTTAAAACCAAATCACTCTTCAGTCCGTCCGTTCAAGATATGAAAAGCCAGTCAAGTCGTCCGAAATAAAGATAGAGAAAAGTCAATCTTCCAATATGTTCTACATCAAAATAAAACAAAGCCTGAAGGATAGTCTTACGTTCCATTCTTGTAAATATACTATTGAGTCAACTTCTGTTCTATCATAGATATAAGAAGATGTTGTATGAGTGACAATGAGACAAGTCTCCATCCAAATCACAATTTGTAAAAACTTTAAAGTAAACCATTGTAGGTCAACTGATTATCTTGAAATCTTGAATAGACAGAGAATTTCTTCAAAAGTAAAAGTGATCAGCAATCTTAAATCATCAGTCGACTTGTAATGTACTTATTGCCCTAGATTGATAGAAACTTTGAATAGCAAATTGATAAAAAATGCAGAATCTGCAAAAAGTCGTTTACATATGAAATTCATTGCCCTTAAATGGCAATGTTTATACTTTTTTAAGTGGACAGCAAAATATGAAAGATAGAGAGAAATTAAAATAGAAAACTGATGAACAAAAAAGACATTTTAGTCATGAATTTATATTGAAGTCTTTAGAGCCTCTAGTTTATTTTTAATTCGATAACCTGATAGCAAAGATATCATTTGACTTTGAACAATTATGCATAGAGCTATAACTGATATCGTATTCACTTGGCATCCTTCCTTTTTGGAAAATTATCTATACCCTCGGGCAAGAAGATTTTCTTTTAAAAAAACTCCTTAAATCACTATGCTATATATATTTTAGAAACATGTACTTTTTTAAAACACAACTGTTCATATGTCTTTTCGCAATAAGACGAGAGGGAACACTAAGAAAAACTGGAGTTAAACTAATTTAAATTATATCGTATTCATGGACTAGTACATATAAATCTGAACAGATTAGCTAGAAACATTTACCAACCGATGAAACTGATCCTTAATTTTGAGCCATAAATCAGTTGTAAATGGTGCAAAAGACATTGTATAGCAACATAGTATTTTCCGTAGAACATTACGAAGAGTTAGAAAGACATATTCATATTGCATTAGTGCAAATATAGCGTCAAATTATTGCCGTTATCAGTGAACAAAATACGCTGTGTTGTAAGACGTTTTTTTCTAGCATTGATGTACGACAAAAGGATTAATGGATGAATATTGGTTAACATTATCCCTCGTTGATTATATATACTACTCGCAGGCACGTGCAATACACCAATTTACTTGCGACAATATTTACAAATATCAATGTAATAACAATATCTAGTGACAAAATAAAAATAAACGAACAAGATGAAATAATATCGTGAAGATAAACATTTCGACTCAAGAAATTGTTTCGTTAGTGTCATAAGATCTATATTCATTTTTTTAAGTTATATAATCAACATTTTTTTATTGATTACATCCACCGAAAAGTTCAGTGACAAAATATAAGGAAAAAGATAGATCGATATTTTTACAATGTGTGTTGCGTTTTAAGAAAAAATGTTGCTCCAATGATCGAAAAGATAGCTTAATCAATAAAAATTTATTTTAATGAGAAGTCAACATAATTCTGAACACAATTTTGCCATTATAACGTGTACTAGTTATACAAACGCCAGCAAGATACATTGGCGGATCTAGGGGGGGGGGGGGGCGGGAGTTGGAACCCCCTTTTTTTTGCCGATCAATGCATTTGAATGGGGACATATAGTTGGAACCCACCCTTTGTCCTGGGTTCTAATCTTTTTCTAAATAAACACAAAACAAAAACATAGCCAAACAGAAATGCAAATCTATATTTAGAATATGAAGGTCGAAGCAACTAAGTCTAGTAAGGACTGTTTGATTCGTTCTATTGTGCACAAAATAACTGTTATCGTATAAAATCACGAGCAAGGTTTTCTAGAAGCAGTAAAATCGTAATAAAATTAAAGATTAAGGTTTTTATTGCTGATATGCAATTCGATTTCTTTATTTTTATCATGATAAATACAATAATCTCATGCATTAAATGATACCTCCAAAACAGCACCAACGGTTGTGTTACGTACCAACCGTACCTGATACGTAGCAAATCGGGAAACCTCTAATAGGACAAATACGATCATTAAAAAACTGAAGCGATGATGGGTATACCGTGTGTGTGGCTGTTCTATTTTACCCACTGTTCGATAAATGTAAAACAAATCTAATAAGCCTGCATGAATGATTTCTTAACTAAACGCTAGAAAAAATGTGATTACTTTTTTTACTTCTCAGTAAACCCAACGTTTGCAATTCTAGATTTGCATTTTTTATCGTAAGCTACCGTCAAATTCACTGTTGACATGTTGTAACCAAGGAGCCGCCATGTTGACTTGCTGAAATCAGTAAATGTGCGAATATTGCAATAGAACAGAAAACAAGCAACACCTACCTCAATACTTTATTTTAATGCAATTGTATCCGAGTTTAGAAGGTAAACGCAATAGAAAAACCTTCAGTTTTGACGTTTTCATTCGTATGACGTCATGTTTTGAAATGACGTTAATGCGCAAAAATCATTACTGGAATTTCGCGGAATTTTAATTTGTTTTGTTTTTGTCCATTTTTCCGTTCTCTAATGTGTAAATTCTTTTTGTGATGCATCAGAATCAGAATAAATGTTCTGTAGGGTTTTATTCAATTGTAATTGTTAACACAGCGAAATCCACAACCGTTTACACATAGGTTACGTTACATGTGGATTTACGTGGGAGGTATATTTAAACAGCCATTTGTGTACATCTTGGAGTCTGCGCTAAGTATAGATATATCGAGAATTTTATCACGGTGTTGTTTACAAAGCGAAAGAAGTACGTCATATTAGAATTTCCAACAAATCTATGGCTTCCATGAATTATTTCTTAATCAATAACGGTCACTATAAGTAAATGAGATATGGACTTTTTTTTATAAATTAATTCCTATTGCAGCCAACATCTCCCGGTTCGGGACAGGTTATTCACTTCCACAAAATACCGCCTGATTATTGATCAAGATATTTAAGCAACCAAAAGCACTTTGAATCAAACAAATTCTTGAAATTGTAAATTAAGGTGTTTTGCTGCGTGTTTTTTTTCTCAATCCTATTTCGGACCCCCTGATTTTAAGAGGGCGTATCTAATTAGTCATGCCCGATTAACTTTAAGTAAATTAAACCTCAACTTAAAGACCTACATCGGGTAAATAAGTTTGAGGCACAATAAGTAGACAATAGAAATCCTTTGTGAAATAAGATCGTCCCAGGTATCTTAGAAAATGAATTTGCGTTGAATAACAATGAAAAATGCACGAGCAGGTTTGTAAAGGTAGACATAAACCATCACATATAGAACAACTGACTTAACAATCAATTTATATCAATGTAAATCAATCCATTTATATTTTTCTTTATTAGATATGTTAAAGTTAAAATTCTTCAATAATTCAGTTTAAAGCAATAATTGTTTTTCCATTGTAAAATAGGTATGATTACTCACCAAAATACTTTGAGATCAAGAAGGTTGTCTGCTCTGGTTACATTTTCATAATTTTCTCCGCAACTGAATTCGGTTTCATTTATTGAAATTGCACAAAATCCAAACGGCTCACATGTAAGTGTGTTAGACTGTACAAGTAGTAATACCTCAAATACTAATAATATAGTGAGATGATTCATGGTGTTCATGTCTGAAAACGGAGGTATTCACATAATCATTATATGTGGTTATTCTACAATGTCGAATACTTTTGTTTATATATTGGAGGAACTCCGAAAGGTAACGAACATGTCTTCACCTTGATAGAGCTATGAGGAAGAACGACGGAAATCGATACCGGATTGATTTTACAATCACCGTCATAAATGTATCTAATCGATACGATGTCTCGTTGTCCCGACTCACAAGTAATATGACTTTATATGCATTTTTAGAAATAAAAACATGTCGCCTTTGAGTTTTAAATGTTATGTTGACACGATTCAGTCCGAAAAAAAGCATATCATTGTTAATAACATTCTTCAACCAGTTTCGCTGCATAATATTCTTATGAATAAAACATGCAGGGTCGAAATAAATGACATGTGTCTGTCTTGCGATACTTGTCGA
The DNA here is from genome assembly GCA_037788925.1 of Mytilus galloprovincialis. Taxonomy (NCBI): domain Eukaryota; kingdom Metazoa; phylum Mollusca; class Bivalvia; order Mytilida; family Mytilidae; genus Mytilus; species Mytilus galloprovincialis. The sequence continues at coordinate 43,279,615 of CM075340.1, forward strand.
AGAATTTGATTGTGAAAAAATTAGGAAATTGATATCAATCTGACGTGGTCCTGTACTTTTTCCATTTTGTCATTGTAAATGTTTGTTTACATATTTGTTTAATTTCATAGTGATTTAGATATTAACACAATGTTGACTGATTTACCCTTATTTTAGCCATTTTTGCCTATTATGTAGCATGTGTGTGTTTGTTCTGTTCACACATCGTTGTCAATATGATTGAATTTTATGCGATTGTCATAGGTTTTCGTACACATAAAAAACAAATGTGGTTTGATTACCAATTGCAAATCTCCCCACCATAGTTATCATGATATAGTCGTTAACAACTATTGGTCACTATACGTCATGCAACAATGTGCAAACCCAATAATACATACTAAGCTTTACAAGGCCCCTAAGTAACAACTTTAAAACATTTCAAACGAGAACATTAAAGGCCTGATTTATGTACAAAATTGGCGAGGTAAAAAAGTATTATAGCTGTGTATTTAGACAAATATGTTATAAATGAACGAGAAGCGTTACTAGATCTTCATTGAATCGAATTTGATAAGATATAAAAGTGAATAGAACACAGTTTGTTATACTTGAATGACAAAGTGTTGGGGAAATTTCCATTTCATGGCAGACATATTGATTATTCAACAAGATGTCCTCAAGTAAACATGATATAACAACTCGTTATCAATTGTCGACACTTATATCATAATGGAAAATGTCAACCACCAAGATATAACAGATTTTGTTACCTGTACATTAAAACTCAGAAATGTCTCTGACAAAAATGATTTTACTATTGATTTATACTTTCTTTCGGAAATAAAAATGATATCAATTTATTGTATATAAACCTATATTTACATTTGTTGTTCGATTATAAAAATAGGTTATGGTTAACAAATGTGTGCGCTCTGTTGTTCCTTTGCAGGAAGAAAGTTTTAAATATTTCATATAAAATAAAGATAAAGAATTCAAGTTCAATAAAATGTACGACTTAAAATTGTCCTGTTGCCTAGCACAAGCTTTTTGAAAATATTCTGTAACCTTTAATATGTGTTCTAAAGGCGGTCGTTTAGGAGACAATACATCAAATTTGTGTTATTTGCTTTTCTGTTGGTGTCTGTCTCACCGACAAACAACCAAAATTTATTTTCACTCTACATTGACCTTCAAAACGATTGGTAAGGTAACGAGCAAGCTATAACAATATAAGGTACACGATTTGTTTACTATGATGTTTGCTCAGATAAACGGTATTGTTTGTGTCTTTTGAAAAGGTACTGCGGCATTCATGTGAATACCCCTTTGAAATACAACTACATGATCAATTGGAGGCCAAACGTTATCCGATTATCCATAAAACGCTTCCTGCTGTATCATACTTTATAAAATCTACGTAATAGCGTAATGAATCAATTGTATTTATTTACTGTTTTGAATATGCAAAAACATATATCCGCTTCCATTTTACTTGCATTAATTACCTAGTATTCACTCCACAGAAAAAGCGTAAACATTGAAAATTTGCTTAATTATTTTATCTTTCTTTCTTGAATCTATTCTGTAAAAGGTAGACATGTTCTTTAAAGAATATAGCAGCATTCGAAGACAGTGTATACTTACATTAACAATTATACTGCAAACTTTTAGTACTATGTTATATGGATGTTAAAACGTAAATTGTGCATAATTTATAAGGCAGTAATAAATCTATATTATAATTAACGCTGTTGCCTTTTGAAGCTGCAATAGAACACGTATTTTCAAATAAAAGAAAGAATATCAATCCAACAAAGATATTTTTTTAATACTGTTTGTTTTTATTTATTACCCCGTACATGTAACTACTTTAACTGCAAACTACACAAATTCTTAGCTAAAGTTAGAATTCAAACAGTAATAAAACTATCTGATCACAACAGTATTAAGAAGTTATTTCGGAAATAATTTTCTTTTCGATTGTGATGAAATTCAAATTTAAACATTTGTATCACTTTCATTTACAATCATTGCAGCTGCAATTGAAATTATGACTTCTTTGTAGAGTATACTATAAAAAAGAAGATGTGGTATGATTGCATGACACAGACATTAACAACTATAGGTCACCGTACGGCCTTCAACAATGAGCGAAGCCCATACCGCATAGTCAGCTATAAAAGGCCCCGATAAGACAATGTAAAACAATTCAAACGAGAAAACTAACGGCCTTATTTATGTAAAAACAATGAACGAAAACTAGTTAAGATAATCAAAATCTAAGCATGTTGATATAGAGTCATAATAAGCTGACGAAAAACACCCTGCACGATATCCACTGAAATGGACAATTAAAAATCCACTAAAATCTTGCACCGAAAACAAAAGACTGTTAAACTATGGACCTCAATATACCTGCGTGATTTTATGTTTCCAGTACGGACAGCACTTCATGCAATAATTCCTTTTGTTACATGATATTGTTCATAGTTTAAACTTGAATATGACAATATGATATAACATTTTTTTATGTCGACTTCAGGTATTCTTTAAAAAAAATATAATATGTCTTATAGAAAACTACGAGAATGAGTGGTTGTTTATATAAAGGTTGTCTGCCTTGATAATTTGATATTATGAAATTAACAATGTGAGGCGTAAGAAACATTATTTCATAATTAAGTTGTAATGAACGCTCGCATACAAAAAGTGAGTGAACCACAAGTGAACCACATGTATAAAACTATACATCCTGAACTGCATGACATCTGTGTTTGCCTCAGAAAGTTGACAACGAGAGACGTATGGTGATTTTGACTAAAACTGTACAAGGAGTTTATTTTAATTTTACATTGTAAATATCTCTTGTTCAGTTAGATATTTCAAGCAGTACCTGCAAGTGTTGTATATTTCTCTGAGTTTAAAAGATGTCAAACACTTTGCATTTTCCCCATGATAGCTTTGAATAAATAATGCTGCTTATAATAGATATCAAACCAAGATTTCTTGATTGAAGTTACTTTCATGAAAGTTTCAAGTGCAACACTATTATTGGTTAATTCTTATAATATCTTTGTCACAAATGACAATGGATAGGTGTCACATGATCCCGTGCTCCTTTCGTCTCCGACAAAGCGCTCGTCTGGTATACTGATTATTAAGTGTGGTAAATATTTTTTCAGATCCCAGCGATAGCAACATACCAATTTATTTTGTATTTTACATTAACAAAACGACGGATACTGTTGCAATTCTTGAGCATAATTTGTCAAGCTATTTTGGAATACCACAGATCAGTGAACGTTCCGTATTGTTTGTTATGATATTGTTTCAGCTTACTGTGTTGTGTTTATGCTGTATGAGTTATTCCTCGTGTGGTAAACTAAACCCTTAGCCTTAGTACCTTAGTTAGAAACTTTTCAACTCTTGTCTACAAAATAGTGTTGCCTTTGTAAACCTTCATCTTCAATAATTTGTACTGATTGGTTTTTATTGTCTATTATTTAAGAAATAGCTGAACGCATACACCATTCCGTCATTTTATGATGTTTAGGATCGGATATGTATCATTTACTGACTAAAACTGAAGTTGTCACTAGTACAGATAGAAAAATAATCTTCTGGAGAACAAATAGAGAAAACATATTATAGATCATTGCCGGTTTTACATGTAAACATTGGCACTTAAATTGAAAGCTATTTCATTGGAAAGCATACCACATCTTTTTATATCTATTAATGCGGATGTAAGTTTTCAATTGTTATTTTATTTAAAAAAAAAAGACACAATAAACTCAAATGATAATTACTCATTCATTTTTTTTTAAATTTGAACATGTATTACCATTCACATGATACATGTAGTACTGTTTAATTCTAGGACTTTTAACGTCAAGTAAGCAGTCTACAAGTAACATAGAACGTACAGCAAGTATAAGCCTTTTTGTGCCGCACGTGACAACAGATGATTTGTCATCATTTTTATTGAAATTAATCATTTTGAGCAGATATACATGTATTCAAACAGCTACATGTATATCCGTTTGACTGGATAATCTATTATAATCTTACTGTAAGGTATACGAAGCTTTTCTAATTTGGTGAACGGAAATAAGCGTTTGTGTTTTCATACATTTCGTATTTGCCATGACGTTTTTCATTTGAGGATTTTGTACAGCCATTGTTTGTCAACCCCCCTATGTCTCATGGAACCGCTGTACATTTAATTTTATTTATTTTCACCGTTATTGTTATATTATTGTTCTCCATGCATTTATAAAGTCATGTATTTCTATAATGTATAACATTGCAAGATCAGACTTGGTACTGGTATTGTTATAGGTTATAAAAGATTCAACGACAAAAACATTTAATAAGATTTTTTTAATTGATGTCAGGTGTGATTATAAATTATACTGGTATTCATTGTGAATCAAGTTAACCAATGCCAACAATGGCATGCGTTAAAATAACAGCTTCCGAGGTCGTATTGTTTAAAGTGTCTTCTGCAACAATTGTCACACAAAGTATTTGAATCTGAAGTTTGTTGTTTGCAGTATCCTTGACATCTTACTACCTTGTCGCTGTGTCTGGGTTGTGCCTCCACTCCCCTCTCTTCTAGATATAAAAAGTGAATGTTTAACAAACTTAGTTTGCCTTGCAAAATAAATAATTACTGCAATAATGTTTTTGTTTCAATTTCATACCGGTTGAATATAGTCTGTTAGATTTAAGTATAGAATCATGTAGATCACACATGCTGCATGAAATTTGAAGGTAATTCAAATAAATGCAACAGTAGTATACTGCTGTTCAAAAGTCATAAATCGATTAAAAGAAAACAATCCAGCCTAAAAATTAAAACAAAGGGAAACACATCAACTATAAGAGGAAAACAACGAAATAACAGAACACAGAAGTGCAACAAAAAACAAACAACAATGCAACATTCATATATAGAAACGAACTTTAAAAGTCAGATATGTTTAAAAACTTTTTGAATTGTGAGTATCTGAACATGTTAAAAATCGTTTAACTTTTACTTTGAAAATACAGATCTTATGTTTGAATTAAGCAAACAAACAAGAAAAGTATTTTTTAATCAAAACAAAGATTATTATAACAACAATTGTTTGGAATTGTTTATATTTTTACGTACAAAAACGTAAATGAGTAGGAACGAATTGAATAGAGTAAAACAGCATGTTTTAATTTATGCAACTGGTGTTAGAAGTTTGGATGTCATCTTCTGATTGCTGGTGAGGGTAATTTTATTTGTATATGAATTGGAACTGTTGCTTATCATCTTTGTTGTCTTTTGTCCTTTGACTTTGGCAGACTTCCAGACTGCACTTTCGATTGGTTCTTATTTTTTAGTAGACCAGCTTTTAAATATTTCAATTTAATGTTTCATAAAAGATTGTGTGTATTTACCACACGATAGGATCAGGAGTAGTACAATATTTGCTCCAAAAAAGTATTTCATTTTTAAATCGACGATCTGAAAATATTACAATGATATTCATGCATAAGATAAGCATTACTAATTGTATGATTTTATTATTATTCTAAATGTAAGTTCTATGATGTTTTATCGCCTACTCGAACGAGAAACTGGTGATCGTACAAAAATCCTTTTTCAATGTCACAGTTTGAATTTTTGTTTTGTACCCTAAAAGGTTCATTTTGATCTGTTTTTTGTAGGTAAAGTTGGATAAAAAAATAAACTGAATAATTAAATTTAAAGACATTTGTTATAAAATAAAAGAAAATAATAGATGTTTGAACATTTTCAAAAAGTATATGGAGAGCGTTCTATTTTAAGATGTATTAAACATGATCAATTGATGAAGAGCATTCTCTTTTTAGATGTAATGAACATGATCAAATTTATGGAGAGCATTCTATTTTTAGATGTATTGAACATTATCAAAGGAGTAGGGGCAATAAGACCCTTATTTGGCCAATATATTACCGCAAATTAAAAAGTTACATGTATCACACATATTGATAGATTTGTCCTCACTAGACTAAGGTACATGTGTGCAAGGTATTCAGAAAATAAAAAAAACAGATTCAATATTGAACGCGTTACCATGGCAATAAACTATGACTAAATTTGTATATTTTGAAAAAAAATCCTGATTTTCTATGTTTTTCATCAAATTTTAAGTATATTTTAGTTTGGAAAAGTATGCGCACACCCAAAAACAACTTTATATTTGGTGAGATTATGTCAAAAGTTATAATAAAGCTTTTCTGAAATTATCGGAGAATGTTTCCACAATGTAAATATTGATGGAAAACTGCATAAATTCTGTATTTTTTAGCGTTTTTGTAAAAACGGTACTTATTATGACTTAATTGTGACGTCATCAGATAAAAATCTTTATGTTTTTCATTTATATTTCTTGACCCTTTTCATATCTAAACATTATGTGCCACTTTGAAACACTTATCAGACATTTTATTTCCGTGAGCCAAAACCGGGCACTAATGCCCCTCCTTCTTTATAATCAATTGGAGTATATCTATTTCCTGTTATTTTGAAACAAATATATCAAACATTTAACCAAATGCCTTAACGTAAAGTAAAACAAAGTCAGTTGTATATCTTGGTATTTTGACAATTATTGTTTTCCCTTTTTTAAGTGTTGTCAATAAACTCACATTTCAAAAAGGTAAAGTAAGATACCAACTTTTTCATTCAGATTTATTTGGCACTTATTAAATAAACCAGTTTTTCTTTGTATTTTAAGAATACACGATAGTTGATTATCTTTGGTGTTGTTCTCTTTCGTTGAACCTCTTCCACGTTTTAACGTAAAATAATGAATTCGTTATATATACTTGTATCCTTGTATATGACTATTTTTAATTATCTAAAAAAGTTTGTTTGTCATAGTAATGAATTATTTTTACAAATGGGGAAACCGTAACATTATATTACTGTCCAGTGATGGCTTGCAAACTCCTTGTTTAACTTTTGTTAAAGGATGTTTTGGCAAATATCAAATTAAAATGTATATATGTATCTGAATATATAAATAAAGCACCCATTTTGCATCCATCGATTTGAAATTTTAAACAATTTAATATAAGGGGAAATCTTATACAATACATGTATATGCATGATTACAGGAAATAAAATAAACATTCTTTCAAGGTTAAGTTACAAAAACGAAATGTATAAAACACATTTAAAACTAAATCACAAATATTTCAAATAGTTAACCGTGCCAATGAAGACATATTTCCATACATGTATAAAGAGTCCACTAATTAACCGAATATATTGTACATGCTTAATAGCAAATGAAAATATTACTACACATTTTTCTGTCATATATTCCCCTGATAACAACTTACAATATTATCAAAACCTGTTTTGTCAAATATTGGCTGATAAAAACAAGAGGTATCATCAAATACCAAAATGCCAAACATATGCAACAAATGCTTGTCCTATTTGTATTGGTTTTGTATCAGAAATTCTAATAACTTATATCACAATAGATAAAATGCAATTTTTTTAAAAATAAAAAATGATCACGTCGTACTTACATTCGTTATACTTCCCTTATGAAGTATGGGTCAATGTATATTGTTTGTCTAACTAATTTATAGTAAATCGTGTTCTCATATAAACAGGATTGTCCGTCTGATGAATAAATTCCAGGATGAAAAATTACTTCGCGTATGTTTTTTCTTTTATATGTATGTTGTTGTTTACAAATTTTTTAAAAACGCACACAAGTATGACGTAAATCACATAATATTAAATGCGGTTTGTACTTTTTTATTACAACTTAACAAATATATAATTAAGTTTCTATAAATAGATTCAGATTAAATTTTTTGGCGTTACGTTTAAACTGCAACAAAAAATCAAAATTGTGTTCAAATAGTATTTAAATGTATGGAAATGCATTTGACTAATACCAGGTTCGCGAAAATTTATTTGAAACAATTTGTACGAAAAACAGTCTGTACGATATCCAATGAAATAGCTCAAAAAAAATAGTGCCAAAAGAAATCTTACAACGAAAACAGAAGACTGTAAAACTATGGACCTCAATATACCTTCGTTATTTTATATACCCAGAACAGTTATAACTTTATTCTAATCATTCCTTTCGGTACATGATATTGCTCATCGTTTCAATTGAAAAATGACAATTTTTATTATGATAAAATTTATTTATGTCTTATAAGTAATAATAATGTTTGTTATAGGTAATTATAACTACCATCACGAATGCTTTTTTTAATAAAAAAAGAATGTCTGCCTTACTATTTATGAAGTTGACACTTTGGAGCGTTAGAAACATTATTCCAAATTTAACGTGTCATGAACGCTCGAATGAAACACAACAACAAATGAACGACAAGTATACATGAACTGCATGACATCTGTTGTTGCTTCGGGACATTAACAACGAGAGTAATATAGTGATTGTGAATACAACTGCACGACAAGGAGTTTATTTTCAATTTAACAGTGTCAAAATTGTATGTACAGTTAGAAGTGTCAGCAGCACCTGCGTGATTGTATATTTCTCTAAATTTTAAAAAATGTCGTACTAGCTTTGATTAAATGATGTTGCTTATAAAAGGTATCAAACCAAGATTTCTTTGACCAAATGTTAAGTGCAACCGAGGTTTGGTTAATCATTATCTCATGATTCCGTACCTTTTCTTTGTCTAAACAGCGCTCGGCTTGATTGAAACTAAATATTAAGTGTGGTACTGTGTTAGTTTTTTTAATGTCACCGAATGTGACAAATTTAATCATATTTTCAATTAACAACACGACTGGTACTAGTGTAATTCATCAGCAGAAATTGTTTGACCGTCTAGAACACCACAGCTCACTTAACGTTTCGTAGAGTTTGTTATTATGTTGTTTTAGTTTAATGTGTTGTATTTATGCTTTATAAGTTATCACTCGTTTGGTAAAGTCACCAATTTTTATTAGTATCTTAGCTCGAAACTTTCCAACTCTCGTCTACAAAACAGTGTTGCCTTTGTAAACCGTCATCTTCAATAACATGTACTGATTTGTTTTATTATCTATTATTGAAGAAATAGCTAAACGCATACACCGTTCCACCATTTTAGGATGTGTATGAATAAATATGTTTCATAAACTGACTAAAACGGAAGTTACACAGTGGATGTTACTAGTACAGATAAAAAGGTAATCTTCTGGAGAACAAATGGAGAATACATATTATAGATCATCCCCGGTTTTCGACAGAAAGCTGTTTACAAATTGAGACTTGAATTAAAAGTTGTCTCATTGGCAATTATACCACTTATTTTTATATCTATGAAAGAGGGACGAAAGATACTAAAGGGACAGTCAAACTAATAAATCTAAAATAAACTGACAACGCCATGGCTAAAAATGAAAAAGACACACAGACAAGCAATAGGTCAAATGACGAAACATAGAAAACTAAAGAATAAACAACACGAACCTCACCAAAAACTAGGGGTGATCTCAGGTGCTCCGGAAGGGTAAGCAGATCCTGCTCCACATGTGGCACCCGTCGTGTTGCTTATGTGATAACAAACCCGGTAAATAGTCTAACTCGGTAGGTCACATTCATGAAAGGGAAGGGGATTGTAGTTACGACGTAAGGAACATATCCGATATCATTTGTGAAACGGTTTTTCCACAACGGTCAACCAACTCGTGATGGCGTCCGTAAAATTTACGAAAGGATAATTTCAACTTCACCATTTGGAACTCTTGGTTTAATAGCTTCCCTGTGAGCAGCAACCCTCTATCAAGAAAATCATGATAGGAATGCAAGCACGGGAATATCGTATCAATTGGGAGATATATACCCCGTATGCAGGTGCTGCTGGAATTTTGCTACTTAGAAATAGAAAGTTCACAATTGGAAATCTGAAATCATCTCTTTTGTCGTAAAGTTTTGTTTTCAGCCGACCCTCATTGTCAATTTCTAGATGTAAGTCAAGATATGAGGCCAACTTAACTGTATCTGTAGTATCGTTTATCTCTAGTTTGATGGGATAGATGCGTTCCACATAGTAACCAAATTTTGAATTATTTAGTGAAAAAAATATCATCTATATAGCGGAAAGTAGAGTTAAAGGATATTGCTAACTTCTTGTCTTTCTTCCTAAGAAATTCATGCATGAAGTCAGCCTCCTAATAATAAAGAAACAAATCGGCAAGTAGAGGGGCACAATTTGTTCCCATTGGAATGCCGACAGTCTGTTGAAAAACACGTCCTCCGAACGTAACAAATATGTTGTCAATCAAGAAATCAAGCATCTTGATAATATCAGTTTCATAGAATTTTTTGTTTGAATCAGAGTGGTCCTTTACAAAGTAGGATTTATCCCTCCCTAAAACAAGATACTTGTATCTACGTTGGCCATTCTTTTTTATGAAGCAAATCAATACCAACTCTTTCAATTTGTCTTTTAGTTTGGAATGTGGAATACTTGTGTAAAGAGTAGAAAAGTCAAATATTTTTTAATACTGTTACAAGAAGAAAGAGAGTTAGATTGTATGTACTCTAAAAGATCTTTGGAATTTTTAAGTATCCACATCTGATTCAAGCCACCTCTAGAATAGGCAGTTTCACAATAACTTTGAAGCCCGTCTTTAATTGCTGATAAAATAGATGTTAATAATTTAGAAAGAGGTTTCGTGGAGCACTTGGAAGACCCAGCAATATACCGTTGTATATGTAAGTTTTCAATTGTTGTTTTATTTAAAAAAAAAAAAACCAAATGATTATAACTCATTCAAATGTTCGATTTTTGGACATGTATTACCATGCACATGATACATGTAGTACTGTTTAATTCTATAATTTATAACGTCAAGTAAGCAATATACAAGTAACATAGAACATACTGCAAGTATACGCCTTTTTGTATCGCAAGTGACAACAGATGATTTGTCAACATCTTATTGAAATAACCATTTTGAGTAGATATACATGTATTTAAGCAGCTACATGCATATCCGTTCGACGGGACAATTTAATATAATCTTACTGTAAGGTATACGAAGCTATTCTGACTTGGTGGACGGAAAATATTTTAACCAATTTGTGTAAGTGAATAATTTTGACGAGCGTTTTTGTTTGCATGCAATTCGTATTTGCCATGACGTTTTTCATTTGAGGATTTTGTAGAGCCATTGTTTGTCAACACCCTAATGTCTCATGGAACCGCTGTACATTTTATTTTTATTTATTTTCGCCGTGATTGTTGTATTGTTGTTCTCCATGCATTTATAAGGTCATGTATTCCCATATTGTATAAAATTGCGAGATCCGACAAAGTTTTGATATTGCTACACGTTGTTAATTCTATTTTTTTTTATTGCTGTCACGTGTGGTTATACATGATACTGACAATCAATTTGAATCAAGTTAGCCAATGCCAACAATGGCACGCGTTAAAATAACATCGTCCGACGTCATATTGTTTAATGTTCTTTCGACAACAATTGTTACACAAAGGATTATAAGCTGTCGTTGATTGTCGGCAGTATCCTTGACAACTGTATACCTTGTCACTGTGTATGGGTTGTGCCTTCACTCCTCGCTCTTCTAGATATAAAAAGTGAATGTTTAACAAACATAATTTGCTTCACAAAGCTAATGAATTTCTGCAATTATTTTTTTTTCTATTTTTATACCGGTTACATATAGTCTGCTAACTTTAAGTATGGAATCAATTAGATCACAGATTTTAAAACGCTGCATGATTTTATATAGGGTAATTGAAAATTGGGATGTTTCTATAAACTTTTTGAATCTGTGATTATCTAGAATAATTGTAAACACTTGTTTGTTAATGCTTTTCAACTTTGTGCTTGTTTAGATTTCTACCTTTTTTTTATCTGAGCGTCACGAATGAGTCTTATGTAGACGGATCGCGTGGCTGGTGTATCAAATTATAAGCCTGTAACCTTTGATAACTATTAACTTTATGTTGAACATACTGATCTTATGTTAAAAAAAGTAAAAAACAAGAAATTATTTTTTATCAAAAAAAATTCTTAGAACAGCAATTATTGAAAGATAATTTTTTTGTTATATCCAATTCATGGATACATAACAAACGTTTGGAATTGTTTATACTGTATACATGTAAAACAAAAAAAAAATGTTAACGTACAAAAACATGAAAATGAAGGAACTTTGACTGTTGCAGATTTCCAACCGCCAATTTCAATTGGTTCTTATTTTTCATTTCAATTAAATCATAATTTCGGTGTATGATTAAGTCTGACTTAATTAATTTATAAAATCGAAAATAAAATGTTATAGAAAATATTTTGTTTCATAACAAATAACATGTACTTACCACACGAAAGGATGACAAGAAACACAACCGTTACTCCAACTATTGATAAGTACTTCATTTTCAAATAGACGATCTGAAAATATTACAAGGATATATTGCATGAAATAAGCATTTCTACTGATTAATTACCGTTCTTATTGTAAGTTCTCTGATGTTTGATCGCCTATATCGTATCAAGTAAACTGTGGTTTAATTATGTTGTAAATGCTACAGTACATACTCAGTCGCACAACAGGTGATCATGCCGGTATCTGATTTTAATGTCACAGTTAGGGTTCGTACTCGACCCAAAAAGTAGGTAAACTTTTAATAATATAATTCAATGAGTAAGTAAATTTAAAAACATTTTTTGTATGATATTTTGGCAATAATTGTTATTCCTTATATTTTTTTTTCGGCACTTTGTCTTTGAAGATTACACGATAGTTAATTAACTTTACATTTCCCCCGTTGATCCTCTTTCACGTTTAAGAGTTGAATAATGAATGCATTTAAGATAATTGCATCCTTGTGTTTAAACTATTGTTAGTTCTCTGACATAGTTTGTTTGTCATAGTAATGAATTATTTATATGATATTTATGGAAAAACCGTAACATCATATCAATGGTAATTATGGTTTGCAAACTCCTTGTTTATCTTTTGATTAAGGATGGTTTGACAAATGTCCCATTATAACTGAATATATAAATGCAGCGCCCGTTTTGCATCCATCAACTTGAAATTTTAAACCATTTAATTTATGGAAATATCTTAAACAATGCATGTATATGCATTTTGTAAGTGTAAAGTTGTAAAAATAAAATGTAAAAAACAAACTTGAAACTAAATCACAAAGATTTAGATTTAACAGTACAAATGAAGACATATGTCCGTACAAGTATAACGAGTGTGCTGATAAACAGAAAATAATGACAAAAGAATAAGCATATCTGCTCTATGGTCGGGTTGTTGTCGCTTTGACACATTCCCCATTTCCATTCAAAATTTTATTTTCCAGAAACATTTCATATTTTTTTGTTATTTTATTACTTTAAAAAAATAACAATATTAATACACCAGTTTAGTCATATATCGTGTATATTTATCACATGGTATTATTAGGGTATAAAATGTGCAACATCTTAAAAGAACACAAATAATTTGCACTATTTTGTATTGTACATGTACCTGAAATGAAATAAAAAATATGACAATAAATAAAATGCTTACTACCGTTGTTATTTTTTCCTGATGAAGTATGCGTTCACAATTTTCAAAATAATTTATAGTAGACTGTATCCTTATATAACCAGGATTTTCCGTCTGATGAATACATTCAAACTTTATTTTGTCGAACATCATATAATCATACGATATAAGGTATTATGATAAATAGTGTTAATATGTTTTCTTCTGTATGTATAAGGTTGATTACAAGAGGGACAAGTATGACGTAAATCACATAGTATTAATTGTACTTTTACAAATAAACAAATAATTTTATGTTTTAGCATCTATCAACTAGTTCAAATTAAATTTAATGCCTTAGTTTTTTACTGAGAAATAACAACGTTCAATCTCAAATTTTTTTACAAAAAGTGTATTTTTACAAAAAGTTGATTTTGTTCAGAAACAATATGACGAGGAAATAAAACCTAACCAAACTAAGTTTGATATTTGACAGTAAAATATCAAAATCAAAAGAAAAACATCACATCATATCTAAAAAGCAATATGAAGAGGAAACAGAAACCTAAGCAAACTTAGTTTGATATTATATTAATTACCTTCTCATAAACATTTGAGAGTTTTTTTTTTTTGTTTTTTTTTTGTTTTTTTTTTTCGTTTTGGTTATTCTAACTCTATTTGAAGGTAAATATTTCTTGTAAGGACATTTTTTTTTTGTGGTTCTTACTTTACGTTCTGACTGGAACATAAGTGGTCAAAGCCTAGACCAACTTATTTTTTTTTTCGTTTTAATACAAAAGGTGCCATGATACAGATAGATTGAAAGCAGTTGATACCGAGAAGGCGGATGGATGATGATCACAAAATTTCATTTTGTTTATTTGATATTTTCGTGACTAGTGGGTTATATTTGTTTCTTACCTCATTAGTTACGATTGATTATTAAAATGTGATACATAATTCGGGTTAAAACAGGAAAAAGGTGGTACATAAACTACAGGGGTATAACTCTTCAAAAAACAGAAAAAAAACGTTGATATCACGTTTTATTGTTAGGGAAATATTAGGCTTCTCAATGATCAAAATTAGTGTTGCCAAACTGCTATATATCCAAGAAAATGTTTAGTTAAAGTGCGTAGTAACAGTTTTTGAAATCTTTATATTTTTGTCAAAAGGTAAAAATAAATATTTGTGAAAAAAATTTGAAAATAATTACGAGCATTAGTATGAATTTAAGTCAAGGTGTTTGATTACACCTTAAGGGACAAACGTAAGTGTTAATGAGTTTTCATTGTTTAATATCATTGGGTTGATATTAAAAAAAGAGGGTGTGATATGATTGCACATGATACAACTGTCCACAAGAGACCAAATGACACAGAAAATAACAACTACAGGTCACCGTACGGCCTTCAATCATGATTGATCAAAGCCAATACCGCATAGTCAGCTATATGAGGACCCGAAATGACAATTTAAAAGACTTGGAACGAGAAAACTAACAGCCTTATTTATGTACAAAAAACGAACGAAAAGAAATATGTTACACACAAACGAACGACAACTACTGAATTACAGGCTCCTGACTTGATGACAGGCACATACATACATAATGTGGCGGGGCTAAGCATGTAAACGGGATATCAACCCTACCCTAACCTGGGACAGGGGTGTAACAGTACAACATAAGAACGAACTATCAAAATAAGTTGATAAAGGCTTAACTCATCAGAACTTATCGACTTGTCGAGGTGAACGTTACAAATGTAAGTGTGCATATGTGTATTTAGATAATTTGCGTTTTTTAAACATAAACAAAGTTTCATTATATTCAGAAGTTTAAATTTCAAGAAAGCTTTATTAAAATGATTACACTTTCTCGGATTGCAATATAATACATGTTATATATGCTAAATCTGCTGCAAAAACTAAAGTTGCAGCTCTGTAGGTTGAGATCTTCAACGATAAATATAAAGATAAAAACAATGGAAATATAATTTTTTTCTATCAATGGAAAAAAGTGATATAGTGAAATAAAAATTCGCTTTTAGGAGCCAGTATGATTAATTTTGTCTTAATAATTGTAGAAAAATCCATGATGAATTATTTGAATTCATTGAGTCTGTATTCATGTGGCCCTCAGTTTCAGTCCTAATATCTTACTAGCTAAAAATACATGACCCATAAATAATCAGTGTTCAGTTATCAAAAGAAAAAGAATGTCAACATTGAATGTGAAACATTTGTTTGACTGATTTGATCTACAAAAACACATTCTAATACAGGTAAAAACAATAATTGACATTGACACTTTGTTTTTATGTTAACTGAAATCATTCATTTCATTTTTTTTTAATTCAACACTTTAAAAAGCAAAATAAAAGCATTAAAGTTAAATATATTTTATTACTTGCAGCATCATGTAAACCATTAATTTCACCATAAGTATGTGACAAGGTCGGCTACATATATCATGTTACCTAAATTCTAACTCTAAAAACTCTAAAAGAAACACTTTATAATTCATGGGCTTTCTATAATCAAACAATATTTCTGACACATTTTAAACCAGACGCCTCTTTATTGTTAATTTAAATGACCTCCGAAAACTGCAAATTGCGAATAGTTTTATCCGAATTAAGATTTTATGAATATGAATATAAAATGTAAGAACATAGCGAAAAAATGGTATCTGATTTTCAATGTCTGCTTGATTTCTACTTGTAGGTTAAAAATAGATGTAAATTATCGTTGAACATGTATTAATAATGATTTGTGAAGACCAGATCAGTCAATAGTAACTCTTGTTTTCTCCTTTATTCCACTTTTCAATGTTAAGATATTTTTCATTTAATTAAATAAATCTGATAATTTGCACATTCGCATTATTTACACTCAAGATCAAATTAAAAGGTATCATGAATACGGACTTAAATTAGATGAATTATTGACCTTTAAGCAAATAATCTATCATCGATGTTTATCAAGACTATTTGACACAATTAAACCAAATTATCTACATTTTGCAGAATATTATTTCCATAATCCTGGTTATAGATATTTGAACAACATAAATAATATTTTAACTATTTAAGATATTTGTGTTGTTCGTACGTATCTATTTCCCTTTACAGAAAATCAAAATATGTATACTCACCAAGTCTATAAAAATAATGAAGTATATCAGTTAACTGTTATTTTGAAAATGATTACAAATGCGACAAAACAAAACCAAAGACTTCGTTTCAAGATGAGGTACAATATAGGTTTACTACTTGATTTCACATAGCTTGAAATAATTGAGACCCCTTTTCATTCCTCAAGCCATTTTATGTCACCAAAATCTGTCGCATTATATTCATGTTGTATTAGCGCTTATTGAAATGACTCTAGGTTAATCCTGGTTACGTAAGAAACTGTTAAGACTTATCTTCAGCTGTGACATTGTATAAATGTTCAAAAACATCATTTTATAAAACAAATCCGTCTTAACGTAAGCGAAATATAATGGCAAAGAAAAGTTATTTACAACTCAACAACTTTAACATACAAAAATATGTGCATATGAATAAATTAAATAATAAAATATCTTCAATCAATTTGTCATTCAATTAAAAAAATTATCATATGCCCATACATTTATTTTTAGCTCTACTGATTGATTTTGCACATTTTTTTCTAATTCTTGCCTCTACGATATCGTTACAACACTGCCTGTGACGTTTTTAGCGCATTAGACCACTCAACTACCCAGCTACCAAGGACACATAAAACTAAAGCTTTCGTTTGCCGATGCAATACCGTTCCACGTCGGCATTCTTTTTGATTGTTACACGATGTAAAGTAGCAAATTTGATGTTCAACATTATTTATTGTTAATGCAAAGGTTAAGCTACATAAATAAATCATTCTTTACCTGTATTTTTCACGTCTTTTTAATTTCCACCATCATGTGCAACACGTTTTCTTTTCTTCTGCTAAACACTGTGTCCCACTCGATGTTCACTTCTTTGATTTGAAAAGAAACATTATCATAGGGATGTTTAGTTTTCTCCGCTAATGTTTAATGTGTAAATGTGATTGAATTGGGGGAAAACTATTGTGTTCAAGAAATTCCTCCAGACGGTCTAGCAAACCTGTACATTTAAAATCATTATAAGTATTAAATCGAAATAATGATAATGGCTGGTATGGAACAATAAACAAGAGGCGTTTTCAAGTTTGCCAATAAATATGTTGCCATTTGACGGTCTATGTTCGTGCCCATACTAGTGCCGTCTACTTTTAGATAGTGTTTTCTTTGAAAGAGAAGTTGTTCTCCAGCACTAGTTTAATAAGTGTATAAAGGAACTCAGTTTTCACACGCTGCTATTCATTCGTATTGTGCACGTTTTGTATATAAAAAAACATCAATTGATTCGCATTTAGTATTGTGTGGTAAATGATTTCAACTTTATTCAAAAGATAATCAGTGGTACCTATTTGTGTTAAAAGGATTTAAAGTTATTTTAGTTGTGTAATGGTTTGGCACTGTGAACGGAACTTTTCTTGGACCACTTGATAGAAAGCTTGCGTGTTTAGTATGTTTATTTGCTGTCTTGTATAGTAATAACTATAGTAATAATTCATAGCCTTTATAATGTGAACCCTCATAGCACATTGACACATTGTGACACATGATGTTATGCAATTTGTATGAAATATCTTGTAAATATTTTTAGTATACATTTCAAAATGAACCTATTAAAACTTGTTAGAGCTTCATTCGTGCTACTTCTTCTCTTTTCGTGCAGTAAGTAATCATAGAACATTGTAATTAGTTTTGACTAAACAAGCACTGTTAAATTCATAAATACCTGGTACTATGATGAACCCGGTTGTGTTATTCTTGAACAGACGTCCGGAAGAAGCAAACTATACTATTTATATTGACAGACACAAGGCATTCTAAAATACATAAAACATCGCTACATATATTTGTTCACCTAATAAACGAAACATATATCGATGATTTGAGAGAGAGTTGGATGTTAAATTAAAGGTGTATGCATACCCAGGTTCTAATCGACACAGATGCTTGTATATTAAACATTTCGATTGTTAATATGTATCACGATTACTAAAGGACACATACTTAAAAAAAATGCTATTTAAAAACAGTTGACTCTTATTATGTGCAATAAAAATAACTGTACAATGTATAAGGATAACAACAAATTGAAAACGAGTGTCAAATATATTTGGAATAGAGAAATATCAAATACAGATTTTGCTATTCAAGCTGTTTTAATTATAAGGGTGCCACATATGGAGCAGTATCTGCTTACCCTTCCGGAGAACCTGAGATCACCCCAAGCTTTTTGTTAGGTTCGTGTTGTTCAGTCTTTAGTTTTCTAAGTTTCAACCGAAAAAAGTGCTAGGTTCTGATGAATATGGGGACATTTTAATTGAAAGAAACAAGTTTTTCGAAAGTAAAAGCATTATCTAGCATTGGTGAGTGGACTGAAGGTTTTTTAAATTATACGAAAATTTTATTACAAAGATTTCCGGCTTTGGCAAATGAATTGATTAGCTACATGACTATATTTAGGGGGCTAGTGTACCTTTTTAGAACGTTTATTAATATGACATGCAATTTCGACTTAGAAAAGCTAGAGATCATACGCGTGCTTGGGACGTCATTGATGGGCAGCTATGGCTTCAGTTTATTGCAGTAGGCATAAATCGTGTTCAACAGGCATCTTCTTATACATCTCAAACAGTCAACAACCCTTGCTACGATTATAATTTTAAGGGCGTTTGTACTCGTATGAATTGTGTAAACCTCCATTCATGTATAAGATGTAGCCAGTTCCATCCTTTGATGTAATGTACAAATAACGCATATAATAGGAATAATCCTCGAAGTTCTGCAGCTTCTCACTTTTCTGCTCCTAGGTATCAAAATTACCCTAGGGCACCTGTTACACAAAATTTTGCACCAAGGTATCAGTCCAATGCCAGAGCTACAACGCAGTCAAATAGGTTTTCGAATTTACGAAGAAATTTTAACCAAAATTCTCATTTTTCATATACTAATTACAGATTTCCTGGTCACCAGGCAAACGTACCACGGATGCAATTTTAAAATGTTCAAATGTTGATTTTTTTTTGTTTTTTTTTTTTACAGCTTTCAATCATCAGTATGATATTTGGTGTTTGGGTTTTACCCCTATTGATACTACGGTTTTAGGGAATATGTTGAAAGACTACCCCGATATAATTTCGGCAAATATATTATATAATGGTTTTAAATATGGTTTTCGTACACATTATACAGGCCCAATGGTTGCTTACATGTATGAAAGCAAAAATTTAAAGTCTGTTTTACAAGATCCAAGTTTAGCTTGGAGAAAAGTCATGAGTGAAGTGGAAAATGGCAGAATTGCGGGCCCCTTTTATTATCGACCTATTTCAAATCTACAAGTTTCTCCTATCAGCATTGTGCCAAAGAAAACGGGCGGTTTTCGTTTAATAACACATTTGTCTTCAACAGCTAATGGCGGTTTCAATGACTTTATCGATGAGTTCTATACTTCAGTAAAATATTCAATTTTGACAATGCAGTAAACATGACCAAAAAGCTAGGTTTTAAGGCGGAAAATACAAAAATGGATATAAAGTCCGCCTTCAGATTATTGCCAATGTTTCCTGGTGAGTTTGATTTATTGGGCTTTAAAATTGAAGATTGGTATTTTATAGAGAAAACGTTGCCTATGGAGTAATCTGTGTCGTGTAGTC
Organism: Mytilus galloprovincialis; assembly: GCA_037788925.1. Taxonomy (NCBI): domain Eukaryota; kingdom Metazoa; phylum Mollusca; class Bivalvia; order Mytilida; family Mytilidae; genus Mytilus; species Mytilus galloprovincialis. The sequence continues at coordinate 43,299,909 of CM075340.1, forward strand.
ATTTTAATAGATTTTCATCGTTTTTGCACTGGGCTGTAGAAAGAAGATCGGGAATTAGTGATATTGATCACTTTCTAGACGATTTTTTATTTGCTGGAGCGGAAAATACCGACAACTGTCGGAAATTAATGAGCACGTTTTGCAATGTATGCGTTGAATAAAGGGTTCCATTAGCTGAGGACAAAACTGAAGGGTCAAGCACGAGAATAACATATCTAGGTATAACAATTGACTCTGAAAAAATGCAAATTCAAATCCCAGAAAACAAAATAATTGAATTGCTTCAAAATTTGAACGATACTTGTAATCGTAAAAAGATAACTTTAAAACAATTACAATCTTTATGCGGTTCATTGGCTTTTTGTGCCAGAGCTTTCCCAGCCGGACGTGCGTTCAGCAGAAGTTTATATATTGCATGTCAGCGAGGCAAAAAACCGCATCACTTAATCAGAATATCAAAGGATATTTTGAATGATATTTCAATTTGGAAAATATTTTTAGAAAATTATAATTGGATTTCATATATTTTGGACGACGAGTGGTTGTCGAGTTCTGTTTTAAATCTCTTTACCGATAGTGCTGGGGGAATAGGAGGCGGATCTGGTATATATTTTAATGGGAAATGGTCGTATTTACCTTGGCCTATGAATTGGAAGGAAAACGTTTTCAGAGACATAACTTATTTAGAAATGATCCCTATCGCATTAGCGATTTATTTGTGGGGTAGCGTATGGCAAAGAAAGAAAATTATGTTTCATTCAGATAACCAGTCCGTTGTCAAAATCATCAATTCCTGCTCATCAAAACCACCTCGTGTTATGTCACTTGTTAGACACATCGTATTGTGGTCTTTGCTGGGTAGTTTTCACATTAAAACCGTTCATATTCCTGGTTATAAAAATGTTTTTGCTGATTTAATCTCTCGTGGAAAATTTCAGAAATACAAGGAATTGGCTCCATGTGCAGAACCACACCCAACTTTAGTTCCAGCGGACTTTTGGGCTTACGTATCAAAATGGACTAAATTCATTTCAAAACTTTAAACATAAAGAAAATTTGTACGACGTATGGCCATGCCCTGTTTCACATTTAGTTAATTATATAGCTTGCATGTTTAAGGAAGAATATTCTTATTCCACTGTGAAAGCGTACCTTTCGGGCATTAGTTTTTATCATAAGATTAATGGTTTGTTGGACAACACTCACTGTTTTATAGTTCCAAAAATGCTCCGTGGCATGCTTCGTTTAGATAAGCGACATGACTGTCGTAAGCCTATTACTATTGATATATTAACTAGACTTTTAGATGCACTGAACTTAATTTGTTATTCAGTATATGAAACATGTTTATTTAAAGCTTCATTTTCAGTTGCATTTTTTTGGATTTCTTCGTGTTGGAGAAATTGCAAAACCTAATTTTAATGAGAATCATATCGTAAAACGATCTAATATAACAATTGATAATAATTCAGGGTCACTTTATATAGTAGTTCCTTCTTCTAAAACTGATCAGCTGGGTAATTCAGTAACAATCGTTCTGGAAAGGTATAAAATAAGTTCAATTTGTCCTGTTCAGTTGATGTTGGGCTATATTGCCATGAGACATAACGAAGATGGACATTTATATTGTCATGCAAACATGAAAACCCTAACGAGGTACCAGTTTTCTAATATTTTAAAGAAAACACTAGCATTTCTAGGTTACAATCCTTCTGAATTTAATACACATCCTTTACGTATTGGAGCTGCAACACAGTCTTTTCTCGATGGTTTAGATGAAAATAGTATTAAATTGAAAGGTCGATGGAAATCGGCTGCTTACAAAGGTTATATAAGAACAAACCTCGTATAGTACTAAAACACTAATTTCAGGGTACCAGAAAGATATTTGGGTAATAGGCTCTTCAATTGTCACAAGCGCTAGTGATCACGCTCATATTAGGCCTATAGGTGATTCGCTCGGATTAGAGAAAATTGGATGTCAGTTAGTTTGGATCGGTATGTCAGCCATGAAATGTCAGAATTTGGTTAGTTTAGTACAAAGTATTATCAATTGGAGAAATATTCCGTTTGCTGTTATCATTCACTGTGGGGGCAATGACATTGGGGACACACCATGTGGTGAATTACTCTACCATATGAAGTTTACCATAGCCATTCTTTCAAAGATGTTACCAGACACTGCTTTAGTGTGGTCAAATATTTTACCTAGATTTAAATGGAGGCTCTCTATAATAATACTGGAGCTATGGAAACTACTAGACGGAGAATAAATAGGGGAATGCGTTCTTATTTGCTAAACATAGGAGGATACGTTATAAAACATACAGATTTTAAAGATAAACATGTTGGCCTTTTTAGTGATGATGGGGTTTATCTTTCCTTCATCGGCAATGATATATTCCTAAATCAGATGCAAGGAGCTCTGGAAATGTTTTTCAAATTTCCTCATTGTTTGGTTTTTCCTTACAATGAATAAAATAGCTTAGATGTTGACAATATTGAATTCAAGTTGAGTTTAGTATTTCAATTAAATTATCTAATAACTTTTATAGTATTGCATTTGAGTTGATTTGGATAAACGTGTTGATGTTGAAGTTGATAATGATGTTGAAGTTGATAATGTTTATGTTGAAGTTGATAATGATATTGAAGTTGATAATGTTGTTGAAGTTGATAATGATGTTGATTTTGAAGTTGATGTTATTTGAAATGTTGATTCTTGCTGTTAAATTTGTTATGCGGTAAATTTTATGGCGGATTACCAGTTGCGCAACTAGTTACTCTACTGGTAATTTTGGCAGAATTTACTTTAAGCTGCTATGGATTACCCAGTGGCTCCTGTTATAACTTTATTACTGCTGGATCGCCCTTCAGTAATTTAATCGTCATCATGTTTTGATTGACAAGTTGGTTGTGTTTCTTTGTTGCAATAAATGCCATGACAAATTTACAGCCAAATAAATCTTAATTTCTTTAATGCTTTTGATTCATAGTTTGTTTGTTAGATTCATTACATCATAAGGTCAAACAATGAGAATACATATTTATACCTACAAGTACACTTGAGATTTTATCTAGGCCTCCCTTTCAATCTATGTGCGTGTGTATCATGTATATATATAGAATTTAATTCAATAATTATTAAATTCGGTTATTGTAATTATATAACTTGGTATGATTTTAATTGACGGTGTGTTTGATTCATTTTTTACTGGTTACTTCATATGCTAATTAGTTTAGCCCGCGAAATGTTAGTCCGTGCAATTTACCTCCTGTAGTTTGGTCATTTGGATTCAAACCTTACACAAAGCTTGACCAAAGCTATAAGATTTACTCGCCCTCCTAGTTTCCCATTATGAATACTTTCTGCTGCTTTTAATTTATCTCTTCAGTTTTGGAAGAATGATTATAGAACCAGCGTCATGGCATAAATAACAGACTCGAGTTTAGTGCTTTCGTGTTTGTGAATGGACACGCCGAATTTACTTTAAGCTGCTATGGATTACCCAGTGGCTCCTGTTATAACTTTATTACTGATGGATCGCCCTTCAGTAATTCAATCGTCATCAAGTTTTGATTGACAAGTTGGTTGTGTTTTTTTGTTGCAATAAATGCCATGACAAATTTACAGCCAAATAAATCTTAATTTCTTTAATGCTTTTGATTCATAATTTATTTGTTAGATTCATTACATCATAAGGTCAAACAATGAGAATACATATTTATACCTACAAGTACACTTGAGATTTTATCTAGGCCTCCTTTTCAATCTATGTGCGTATATATATATATATATATATATATATAATATATATATACAATAAATATTTAGATATAGATCAGCAGAACTTAAATCTCGAATAAATCTAAACTTTTTAATTATGAACGAAATAAAAAAAATAATGTTTAAACTACTTAAAAAGAGTCACGTTAATTGTATCTGTTAAGCTACTGTATTTAGCATGTCAATGATACATAAAAATTAAATTATGTTCATTTGAAGAAAATTTATGTATCGGAAGTAGACTCGCTATGTTGAAGACCTAAAGGTGGCCTTAGTTGTTTGTATCTCATTGGTCGGGTTGTTGTCTCTTTGACACATTAAAAATGTCAATTAACTAGTTCATTATGTTGCGAAAAAAGTTATTAGAATATTAAGGAACTTTACTACAAAACCTTCAAAGAGAACAGAAAATATATTGAAATACAATGAGAAAATATAATAAAAACGTGTCGACATATAATCAAAAGAATAAAAAAGGTAGCTTTGATACTTTTGGCAACAAGTTGTTGATAAACATAGGATCGTTGCAACTTATTTTGTAAGTGGACAATTGGTAAAGATGCAACTATCATGTGAATTTTATTTTATGAATCTGCTTACCCTTTCGGAGCACCAAAGATCACCCCTAGCTTTTGGTGGGGTTCGTGTTGCATATTCTTTAGTTTTCTATGTTGGTATCTTTTGTCCCTCTTTTACATATTTAGCTCGTAAAAGGATATGGATGATATAGAGCTTTTGACACGAAGAATTGAACTGCACTTTGGAAAAAAAGAAGCAGTTTCATTGCATCGGCTGTCACAAATCAAGCAAAAGAGCAAGCGTGAACCAAACATGTAAATGTAAAATATTCTGACGTTCTTTGAAGCAGCAAATGTCAAGCAACGGAGAAAAACAAGACACAAATCGCAAATCATTCTTGACAGAGTTTTTTTACATCAATACAATACATATATTTTATAAATTGAGAGTTGTCTCGTTGGTACTCATACCACATCTTCTATAACTAATTAGTAAAGAAAGGACACATTACTCACCATTACTGACAGCAAGCATATAAAAACTTATAAAACAATAATGTATCAAAGACTACAATATCAATTCGTCAAAATCCAATACATACACAGCACAACACACAAACAACAACATGACATAGTTTAGTATGATCGTTCAATAAAACACATATATTATATAATAACCATAGTCAAAACATCTTTTTAATCAAATTACTGAAAACGTATAGACAAACAGTTAAACTTAAAATATACAAAAAATAATCTAAAATAAACTAATCCTACTTATAGAATAAAACGAAATTATAATTAGATCAAACAATCATGTAGCTCTTATTTGTCGGAGTCAAGACAGGAAAAGAAATAACGGTCTTGAGGTTTGGCTGGTGATTAAACATCGCAGATAACAACAAAACTCTTTCTTACATAGGATACGGGAACACAGCTTTTCATGTGTATGTTGTTACCTGTGTTGTGTGGAGAACGAATTGTTTATTGTAACTTGGTCATGTGTGTCGAGTATACAGAACTATCAGACATATATTTTGCCACATCATTATTGTTTAAGGCCAAGTTCTTGTAAATAATCTTGTTTGGTAGAAGCCGCTTCAGGATCGTTTACTAGTAAGCTCTGGTTTTGTCGCAGAATTCATTAAAAGCTGGATTTGATATAATTGGCTAGTTGTATTTCAATTGTATTGTTCTCTATTATCAGTCTTTTGTCGTATATTGTATATAATATGCATACCCATATCAGGTCATGCAGGCGCTTGCAAAGACATCGTTATTCATGTATGTCTGTAATTGTTTTGATAAAAAATCGCGCAACGTTGATGATGTTGTTGTATATACAAAAAAATACTTCAAATTACAACCGTCGATGCCGTGTTAGAATTTTTATCCTTAAACATGTGTATATATGACGAGTTTTATATGTTACTTCGATAAAAAATATTCTGATCTATCTTCACTGCACGTACTGACATGTTACATGAGTCTGTGAGTTATATCATAGGTCGAGATAGGAACTTTCCTTTGTTGGTTTTGTATCTTCCTCTTCTTATCTATATTCTTTAACATTTCTTTTTTTTTTGTTAATATGTTGACCCTATACAGTTGTTCGTGTTTATACTTATACACTAAATGAACCATGTACATGTGTATAAAGCAAGTAATTGAGAGGATTACCACAGAACCTTCCCAAGAAAACACGCATACAAAAATTGTAATATAACATGGTGTAATTTTCAAGTGTATTTGGAATAGTGAGTACTGGATATTAACTACTTTTATTGTCAGCAATACTTCTCAATTTTAATCTTTTGTTTTTGTATTCCAGAATACTTATCTAACAGAACCCTGATACATTAACATGGCATCGGAAAAAGTCGAAAAACATAAAAATATTTCAAACAATTCTTGACTTTTTTTTTTATATATAATTTGCGTTGCCAAAACCTACATTCATATGATAGATATGTTGATAAAACATAATAATATAAATATATTAAAAAAGATGTTAAATTGTTTAGGAGAGACACTATGCTACAAGCCACTAATAGCCATTTGTTATTGTGTGATGTTCTTTGTTTGTTATAAAATCTTATGTGTGTAATAAAGTTTAATGTTTCAAGGAACAACTGTACTTAATGTTACATTGTTTTCAAAACAATAGAATTTTATGCGACAGTCATGCAAGTGAGATGGTTGGCTAGTTATAAAATTCGGTTTAATCCCCCGTATCCTACATTAGGAAATGTATGTACTAAGTCCGGAATATGACAGTTGTTTTTTCTATTCGTTTAATGTGTTCGAAATTTTAATGTTGCCATTTAAAAGGAACTATTCCACTTGAATTTTCTTTTGAGTTTAGTATTTTTGTTTCCTAACTTGTAGTTGATGTTGTTGTTTTTATAATGTTGCTTTTTGCATGCATTACACAAATGTTAAGTAGGATCTGATTTTTTATTTTGCATGGAAAGACCTGGTACTGATTTTTTTATATTATGATACTTATTCATTGACAAATACATTCTTTATAAATACAATTTTGTTTTTATTGATGTAACTTCTGGATTATCATATATACTGATATCTAGCGTACCCAATGATAACAATAACAGGCTTTCGAATGGCACTCTCCTACGTCGTATCTTTGAATAGTAACTCTACAACAAGTGTTACATCCAGATGTTGATAATGGTAGTCCGCAGAATGATTGGCAATGGGGTACCTTCACACTGTGTGAGGGTTGTGCTTTCACTCCACTTTCTTCCAGAACTGAAAGGTATATTTGTAACGTCATTTGTCATAGGAAAAAGTCGATTTTATTTATAGCATTTTCTTTTTTCTTTATCTTGATAGTGGCAAAACCTTAATCAGTTCGTTGTTCATCTAATGTGGACAAAAAAACATTTTAACTTTTTTTTATTAATTTTTTTAGTCATTCAGAAGTCAATACTTTGGATGTTGCAAGCTCGTTTTTCTTTAACATTAACATGCTTACAAGAATATATTTGATTATTTGCATTTGAAAGTCTATACAGTGAATGCCTGCTAAAGTACTTTTTGATACCCCAAACGTATATGTATATTGAAGTTCATTGGTTGTCGCTTGTTGATGTGGTTCATACGTGCTAGTCGTGTTTTTATAAAGATAAGACCGCTGGTTTTCATGTTTAAATGGTTTCACACTGTCTAGTGATTTAGGGGAGCCTTTATACATGTAGCTTGCTGTTCGATGTGAGCCAGGTCTCCATGTTGAAGATTGAAAAAAAATTGATCTGGATTGAGAGTTGTTTCGTTGGCACTCTTACCATATGTTCTGATATCTACGATCTATATAATACTTGTTTAGAATTTGAAATGCATGATTACTAAAACTACATCTTATTCATAGAAGTAGATTTAAACATGTTTAGATTAATTGATTTTATGTATAACAATATGAAAATGCATGCTCTATTGTTTTCAAATGTAAAACTATTTCTTCGTTGAGTATATACAATAATATAAACATTGCAAAGGTAAATAATTAGAATTGTCAACCGTAAAAAAGAGTTTTTGTGACTTAAAATGCATCATGTGTGCAACATATGAAGACTATTTCAGTAAAGTATCGGTTGCGCATATAAGGGCCGATTGTCAAAATTTATGATATTTAGTGCTGTATAAATGGCTACTCCTCGAGACAACAAACCAACCTGTACTCATTACCAAATACAACTGCACAGAAAAATGATGCAAGATTCATATGAAAAACTCCATTTAATAACACAATAAAATAATTTTCTGGTAAATAATTTGTTTTATAACGATTTTTTTTTACTCACCACATGAAAAGATTAGAAGTAACACAAAAAATCCTCCAACAAGTGATATGTTCCTCATTTTAAATCGTTCTGAAAATATTCAAATGATTGTACATGCATTTTATATGCATTATATTGATTTTGTATTTACATGTACATTGTATCGTATATCAAATTTATTCGGTATGTGTATGTTCACCTGTGGTAATATCACTGTTGATTGAGTTAAGCTATTTCAAGTGATATTTTATAGTGTCTCTTTCCATGTTTTGATAATACACTATTGTTGTAGATAAAGGTTCAGGTTTTGTACCATTAAAACGTTTAACTCCGCTGCATTTGTTTGCATCTGTCCTAAGTCAAGAATCCGATGTTTAGTAGCTGTCGTTTGTTGATGTGGTTAATAAGTGTTTCTCGTTTCTCGTCTTTTTTTATATAGATAAGACAGCTAATTTTACCGTTTGACTGGTTTTACACCTGTAACGTGTAGGGCCCTTTATATCTTGTTGTTCATTGTGAGCGTAGGCTCCATGTTGAAGACCGTACTTTGAACAATAATTGTATACTTTTATGATTATGACTTGGATTGAGAGTTGTCTCATTGGCACTCATACCACATTTTCTTATATCTGTGTAAATACATGTTGTTTATTTTCATTTATTAAGTTCCTAAAGTTTTGCCATCAATACTGTTTTCCATAAACTATGGTTTTATTATTTGAGCTGCGTCGGTGGAAGTCGACCTTGTTTGAATAAATCTCAATTAATCTCTTGCAGGTTGAAACAAATCTATGCTCATATATAAAAAAAAGATGTGGTATAATTGCCATTTAGACAACTCTCCACAAGACACCAAAATGTATAGTCAGCTATAAAAGGCCCAAAATGACAATGTGAAACAATTCAAACGAGAAAACTAAAGGCCTAATTTATGTATAAAAAATGAACGAAAAAACAAATATGTAACACTTAAAAAAAAGACAACCACTGAAATACAGGCTCCTAAATTGGCACAAAAATAAAGAATGTGACGGGCTTAAACATGTTAGCGGGATGTCAACCCTTCCCCTAACCTAGGACAGTGGTATATAACAGTACAACATAAGAACGAAAAAGGCATAACTCATCAGATGGATAAACATAAATCTGTAACTGTTTGAAATTTAATTTGATAGAAGAACCCTTAGAAACAAACCAACATTTTTCTTGCATTTCGTTTTATCATTCCGTATAGGTATATATAAGCTACCATAATTAAACTCTTGGTTAAAAATATATAAAATACACTCTATAAAATACAAAATGATTAAACCGTACTTACCTTCGTTATATTTCTCTAATGAAGTCTGCATTAATGTACAAAGTATTTATTCATAATTTATAGTAGATCGTGTTCTTATATGACTAGAATTTGCGTCTTATAAATACATGTTCAGGATTTTTTATGACACTATGTTGTGATATGAGACAATGCATTTTGATTTATAGTGTCAAAATGTATCCTTCTATATGCATGAAGCTGTTTATAATTAAGCAAAAAAGCAGAAGTATGATGTAAAAGTGTAAATCAAAAGTCTGACAAAAACTATTATATCTAATATTATCTTTCACTTTTCCAGTAATTGAAATTTAACAACTAAATGAATATTTCAGGTACAATTCTACTTCGTTAGCTTTCTTAAAATGAAAAAAAAAAATCTTCAATTTTTAAAAAAAAGTTACAAAAGTTATGGTGAAGTACCTAGAATGATGTTGTTTTTCCTTTAAGAAACAACAACATGAACGAGTAAAGGTCATTGAATTTAATATTACTTTTCTAAATTATCTACGCTAACAAAACCTATTTCTCTGAAACAAAATTATAGATACTAGATTTATTTTGAATTTTCGTTGCTTTTAAACATGTATACTGGTTTGGTGAACTTAATTTTAATTTCTTTTAAATATGCTTTGGTATTATATGAAGTGTGGCCTTTTTGTATATGTTTCAATAGACACAGACGTATAAAAGGAAGCACTGTCTCAAAATTCAACTCTGCATCAAATAATCTCGTAAAAAAATCCAAATCATCCTGAACATCAATTTCTTAGATGGAAAATCCTTATTAATTAAGCACACAATCTACTGTAAATTCAAATGCAGATATACGTATAGTTACTCTATAACATTGTATTGTGAATATAAGATGAGTACGCCTCATAATTAGTTATTAAGGTAATCGGCGTTTTATGTACAATGTATCATTATAGTTTTTAAAGGTTTCAATTTAAATTCAATAAGGCTACAACACATTTTGGTGCTCAATGCTCTTAAACTTTGAAGCTTTATTAGGCTTTTTTTTTTACTTTTTCTGATTCGAGCGTCACCGATTATTCTTTTGTAGACGAAACGCGCGTCAGGCGTAAATTCAAAATTTAATCCTGGTATCTATGATGATTTTTATTTAAATACAACATTATACATGTAACATCTGCCGCAAAACCTTAAGTAGCAATTACATTACTTAAATTAAATGTCTACCTTTGAACCATGAAGGATGTATTCTTCGGACGTTTTGGTCTCGTTAAAATCTCGTTCTAAAATTATTTCCTAAACATGTGTTACAAGTAAAAAGTAGCAATGAATTTAATAAAACTCATAATCAAATATAGCTCTGTGAAAAAAATGTGTTTTTACAATGAATAGTTTTTGAATTATATTGATTTTAAATTTCATAACCAATTCAGTAAGTCATTTTAGCCAAAATTTTGAAAAAATGGACGAGGAGTACAAAAAATGATTTTACCAGAAACGTTTTCATTCCATATCACTTTTTTCTTTAAAAAAAAAAAACATTTTTTGTATGGTATTTTGGCAATCATTGTCATCCCTTATATATTTTTTTCGGCACTTTGTCTTTGAAGATTACACGATAGTTAACTAACTTTACATTTCCCCCGTTGATACTCTTTCACGTTTAAGAGTTGAATTATGAATGCATTTTAGATAATTGCATCCTTGTGTTAAACTATTTTTAGTTCTCTGACATAGTTTGTTTGTCATAGTAATGAATTATTTCAGAAAATAATGACAAAAGAATAAGCATGTCTGCTCTATGGTCGGGTTGTTGTCGCTTTGACACATTCCCCATTGCCATTCTCAATTTTATTTTCCAGAAACATTTCATATTCTGTTGCAACTATATTACTCTTAAAAAAAATTAGAATATTAATACACCAGTTTAGTCATATATCATGTATATTGATCACATGGTATAATTAGGGTCTAAAATGTCCAACATCTTAAAAAACACAAATAATTTGTACTATTTTGTATTGTACATGTACCTGAAATGAGGTAAAAAATATGACAATAAATAAAATGCTTACTTCCGTTGTTATTTTTTCCTGATGAAGTATGCGTTCATAATTTTTCATAATAATTTATAGTAGACTGTATCCCTATATAACCAGAATTTTCCGTCTGATGAATACATTCAAACTTTATTTTGTCATACATCATATAATTATACGATATAAGGTATTATGATAAATAGTGTTAATATGTTTCCTTCTATATGTATAAAGTTGATTACAAGAGGGACAAGTATTACGTAAATCACATAGTATTAATTGTACTTTTCCAAATAAACAAATAACTTTATGTTTGAGCATCTATCAACTAGTTCAAATATTTTTACAAAAAGTGTTTAAAACATATGTTTATTTTGTTTTAGAAACAATATGACCAGGACATAAAACCTAACCAAACTAAGAATGATATTTGACAGTAAAATATCAAAATTAAAAGAAAAACATCACATCACATCTAGAAAGCAATATGAAGAGGAAACAAAAACCTAAGCAAGCTTAGTTTGATATTATATTAATTCACCTTCTCATAAACATTTGAGAGTTTTTCCTATCATAACAGGATTTAACATAAGTCTCTTCAATCTAATTATTTGCTGTTAGTCTGTATTGACTTCGAACTTCTATTATATAGTGAATTTTCCGTCGCAAAGGAAGTGCTCGTAGAGGGTTCATTTACCAAAACAAAAACATATCACAGTATGACGTTATACAACCATACGTATTTAATAGTCACTCAAACAAAATGTTCACTGTTCATAACCGAATATATTTATAAAGTTTTATACTGAAAGTGAAAACAGCCAGCAACAGATTCTCTTTTTAAGAGTATACAGTTGTTTTTTAGTTCACGATTTGTTTTAATCGTACATGGCATTGTTATAGCATGTGTGTTTTTTTGTTTTTTTTTTTTTTTTTGGTTTTTCTTTTCGTTTTGGTTATTCTAACTCTATTTGAAGGTAAATATTTCTTGTAAGGACATTTGTTTTGTGGTACTTACTTTACGTTATGACTGGAACATAAGTGGTCAAAGCCTAGACCAACTTATTTTTTTCTTCTTTTTAATAAAAAAGATGAAAAGATAATGCACAGGCTTATGCCATGATACAGATAGATTGAAAGCAGTTGATAGCGAGAATACGGATGATCCCAAAATTTCATTTTATTTATTCGATATTTTCGTGAGTAGGGGGTTATATTTGTTACTTACCTCATTAGTTACGATTGATTATTAAAATGTGATACATAATTCGGGTTAAAACAGGAAAAAAATGGTACATAAACTACAGGAATATAACTCTTCAAAAACCAGAATAAAACGTTGATATCACGTTCTATTGTTAGGGAAATATAAGGCTTCTCAATGATCAACATTAGTGTTGCCAAACTGCTATGTATCCGGGAAAATGTTCAGTTAAAGTGCGTAGTAACAGTTTTTGAAATCTTGAAATTTTTGTCAAAAGGTAAAAATAAATATTTGTGAACAAATTTTGAAAATAATTACGAGCCCTAAAATGAATTTAAGTCAAGGTGTTTGATAACACCTTAAGGGACAAACGTAAGTGTTTATGAGTTTTCATTGTTTAATATCATTGGGTTGATATAAAAAAAAAAGAGGATGTGATATGATTGCACATAATACAACTGTCCACAAGAGACCAAATGACACAGAAAATAACAACTACAGGTCACCGTACGGCCTTCAATCATGATTGATCAAAGCCCATACCGCATAGTCAGCTATATGAGGACCCGAAATCACAATTTAAAAGACTTGGAACGAGTAAACTAACAGCCTTATTTATGTACAAAAAACGAACGAAAAGAAATATGTTACACATAAACAAACGACACCTACTGAATTACAGGCTCCTGACTTGGTGACAGGCACATACATACATAATGTGGCGGGGCTAAGCATGTAAGCGGGATCTCAACCCTACCATAACCTGGGACAGGGGTGTAACAGTACAACATAAGAACGAACTATCAAAATAAGTTGATAAAGGCTTAACTCATCAGAACTTATCCACTTGTCGAGGTAAACGTTACAAAGGTAAGTGTGCATATTTGCGTTTTTTTTTTTAAACATAAACAAAGTGTCATTATATTCAGAAATTTAAATTTCAAGAAAGCTTTATTCAAATTAGTACACTTTCTCGGTCCTAATTTCTTACTAGCTAGAATTACATGACCCATAAATAATCAGTGTTCAGTTATCAAAAGGAAAAGAATGTCAACATTGAATGTGAAACCAATGTAAATCATTTGTTTGACTGATTCGATCTTCAAAAACACATTCTTATACAGGTAAAAACGATGATTGACATTGACACTTTCTTTTATGTTAACTGAAATCATTCATTTCATTTTTTTTTAATTCAACACTTTAAAAAAGCAAACTAAAAGCATTAAAGTTCAATATATTTTATTACTTGCAGCATCATGTAAACCATTAATTTCTCTTTAAGTATGTGACAAGGTCGGCTACTTATATCATGTTACCTAAATCATAAAAACTCTAAAAGAAACACTTTATAATTCATGGGCTTTCTATAATTAAACAACATTTCTGACGTATTTTAAACCAGACGCCTCCTTATTGTTCATTTAAATGACCTCCGAAAACTGCGAATAGTTTTACCCGAATTAAGGTTTTATGAATATGAATATAAAATGGACAAACATAGCGAAAAATGGTATCTGATTTTTAAATGTCTGCTTGATTTCTACTTGTGGATTAAAAATAGATGTAAATTATCGTTGAACATGTATTATTGATGATTTGTGAAGACCAGATCAGTCAATAGAAACTCTTGTTATCTCCTTTATTCCACTTTTCAATGTTAACATATTTTTCATTTAATTAAATAAATCTGATAATGGACACATACGCATCATTTACACTCAAGATCAAATTAAAAGGTATCATGAATATGGACTTTAAATTAGTTGAATAATGGACCTATAAAAAAATAATCTATCATCAATGTTTATCAAAACTATTTTGACACAATTTAACCAAATTATCTACTTTTTGCAGAATACTATTTCCATAATCCTGGTTATAAATATTTGAACAATATAAATCATATATCTAAAACCAAAATGAAAATCAAAAGTGTTTCCGTTTTTCGTTTTTGATTCTACTGAAGAAGAGTTTGGTATGTAATTTTAATTATTTCTCGATTTATAACGTTAAATGTTTTCCTTTCTTGTTTTACAGTCATTGATAGTAAATATTGCCGATGTAACCACCCGGTGTTCTTTCCACATAATGTATACAAAATAGACCGCATGAACTGCGGTGATAAAGTAATTCTTCAAAAGACTTTCAAATTACCTTGTTAATAACTTTGATAAGGAATACATTATTATATTTAAATATTGAACGAATCACAAATTTAAATTGTACAATATAATATTATATAAAGATGGTACAAATAAATAGATTGATGACAACATCACACAAACAAGGGAGGTAACTACTTTTAAAACTGACAAGAAAACTAGCCCGGTCGTTAAAGTATACATGCACAGCGGTTGTCAGATCAATATTATTTTAATCGAAGAAAATATCGACAGATGCAAAAGTATTAATCAATCTAATCAATAATGGTGCGTGATCTTTTAAGTTTGTAGAGGTTGATCTAAGATGATAAAATGGAACCGTAACCTGGTAACTAGCCTCTAGTACAAATGAAGCAAACTATATATTTGGCGAGGGTAGAGCTCAAGGACCCCAGAACTGGAAAAAATGACGCAAAATATTGCATTCTAAACATTTCTCCCGGACCCTTTCTTATTCTAAAGCGCAAGTTTTGTTTTATTTATTTTATTATTCTAGTCTCGGAGCAAAATATATAGATACAGTGTAAGACTTTTAGTATTACCATGTAGGAACAATATCAAATGACATATGTAGGATAATGAAAAAGACATTGTAATCCACATAGTCAAGTGTGTGGCTATTGTTAGTATAAACATATTTATTTATAGTGGATTGGGAATTTTCTCCCCGAATCGGGAATCGAACCAGGAACCTTTGTTTTTGTTTTCCGATGCACTAACCTATGTGGCTATTGTATAATGGGTATGAATGGTCTGACAGAGGCGGATTTAGGGGGGCAGGCCCCCCTTTCCTGGAAAAAATTTGGTTGCTTAGTATAGGGAATCATTGAAGCATGACCGGAGCGGGTCTCTCTTAGGCAGTCAACAGGCCCCCACTTATGAAAATTTCTGGATCTGCCACTGATTTTCCTCGTTGAAGACCCTCCAGCTACTTTCAAGATGAAGAACAGGAATTAAAGCCCTGTTCATTAATAATTTGTATTTTTTCTATGTATTGTGTGCGATTTTGTCCCGTGTACATTTACTCCACATCTCTTTATTTTCTATTTAGAACCTAACCACGGCTCAATGCAAGTTTAGCCTTCCAATGTTCAAGGTCATATATATGCTTTGTTTAAATTATTTGATGCCGGGGGGTTGGGATTTCTAGCTTTAACGTAACCCATGTCAGCTTTTTAACTTGTATTTACAGCAATGTTAGCCAGTTCTGTGTTCTGTAATATATTGTAACAGTTTAATTTTCCATGAAAAAAGAACACTTTTTTCTATCTCCGGTAGCATCGTAACTTCTTAAAACATGTTTCGAACAATATCTGGACATCGGTAGGCATGTACAATTGTCAAACGCTACATGAGCGTTCTTTAGTCTTCGTAGATCTATTCCAACTTGAAGTCTTATTAAGTCTAAGACAAGAAAAACATGATCTATGAATATTGAAGCAATAGTCATAAAGATTGATTATTTAATTGGTGTTCCGTTAACGTGGCCGCAGAACAAAAAAAAAGCTTGTTATTTTTATGTTGTTTTAAAATATTAATTTCACTTGAATTTATATGAGTATATTAAATATACATGTATATAACAAGCTAAGTCAGTTTATATCTTGTTTCTCGTCTGACTATATAAACTAATGGGACAATGCATGGTATATGAAGACATCTTTAAATCACCGTATGCAATATTCAAAAAGACACCCGAAGCTTACCCACAAACAGACCAGGAGCTCTGGGGGACTCTTAACACAAATCCAAGAGCACAGTATAATGTCAAAATATCCAATTCAAACTGGGTGACCTGGGAGGAAAACATTTAACTTTCCAAAGAAATACAAGTCCCCCCCTCAACTTTTTAATAAGAAGATGTGGTATGATTGCAAATGAGTCAACTATTCCCCAAAGTTCAAACGTAGTGGATGTAAGCAATTGTATAAAGGCAACCATATAACCTTCAACAATGAGAAAAAAAACATACGGTAAAGTCGGCTACAATAGTCCATGTAATGAAAAATATGAAACAGTTCAATTGAGAAAATAACGGCCTAATTTTTAACAACATAAATTACGAAAAACAAATATGACAGACATTAACAACCGACAACCACTGAACTACATGCTCTTGAGTTGGGGCAGGCATATGCAATAGGTGGCGGGGTTTAACATGTTTGATAGCGCTCAATCCTCCCCTGAATCTGGGACAGTTTTGCTACAGCACAACATAAGAACAAACTATACAAAGCAGTGGAAAAGGGCTTAACGCTTAAGATGACGTCACGGTCATCCGCAGTAAAAAAGGACAAAAAGTAATTGCAGTTACTCACAGCTAGTTTATAGACAATGAAAACTAATACAAAAATATCAATCAGTGCACATCCAACATCCAATGGATTTAGTGTAAAGACGTTATTAACAGTAAGAGAAAGACACGACCTTGTGCAATGCCAATTCATAGGTATCAACAGATTGTAGTCCCTTGTATGTGTATATCAATAATATTTAGTATGCTTTAAAATTACTGATAACAAAATTAACATTTATACCAATGAGAACAATACTCAAAGATATTTTAACAGAGACGATTGGTAGTTAATCTTTTAAAATAAGTTTATTTATAGGATTGCTAAGTTTGTCTTGATCGTTTTTATTTACATGCAAACAATTTCTATTACACTATTATTGATAAATACAATATTGTAGAAGTAGCGAAAAAAAAAAAGGTCTTCAAGTGAGAGAATTTGTTTGTGACCTCAGGGAACTTTATTTGGATATGCCTATTATGATTTCATTGAGATTTACCAGACCTTCATTTGGTGTCAGCTCATTTTTTATGTTCCATATATGGGCATTGTGCTGTTCGTTCTCTGCGTTCGTTTGCTCTATCGTTGATCCGTCTGTTTCGCTTCGGGTTAAAGTTTTTGGTGAAGGTATTTTTTTATGAAGTTGCAGTCAAGTAAATTTGAAACTCAGTACACATATTCCTTATTGTATGATCTTTCTAATTTAAATGCCAAATATAGAGTTCTGACCCTCAATTTCACAGTCCACTAGACATAGAAAATGATATTTCGAGTGGGGCATTCATGTACCTTTATAACTTGCTATTCGGTGTGAGCCAAGGCTCCGTGTTGAAGATGGTACTTTGACCTATAATAGTTTACTTTTACACATTGTGACTTGGATGGAGTTGTCCATTGGCACTAATACCACATCTTCTTATATCTATATTATCTTTTGGTCGGTTTAATTGGGTCTGGAGCTGGCATGTCAGTTACTGCTAGTAGTTCTTTGTTAATTTATGAATAATTTTCATTTTGCGTAGTTTTTTTTTGTTACCTATTCTGACATCGGACTCGGATGTCTTTAAACTGAGTTTTTCTGTGCATATTGTTGTACATTTGTTTATTCTACATTCTTATTCTATAGTTGTATAGCAGGAGGGTTGAGATCTCACAAAGTATGTTTATGCCCCGCCGCATTTTTACGCCTGTCCGAAGTCAGGAGACTCTGGCCTTTGTTATTTTTTTTTATGTTTTTTTTTTTAATTTTAGTTTAGTTTGACGTCCATTTTCACACAACTAGTATATATTTTTTTTATTAAGGGACCAGACGAAGACCGCCTCTGTTTACGGGAATATTTTTGTTATTTTGAAGACCCATCGGTGGCCTTCGACTGTTTTCTGTTTTCTGCTCTTTGGTTGGGTTGTTGTCTCTTTGACACATTCTTTATTTGATTGATTGATTGGTTGGTTGATTGATGGATTGTGGGGTTTGCTCATTTTACTTCAATCAAAAGTCATGATCATTTGCGAATCCTTTATTTGTATTGCAGTCTTTATTTCACCATTAGCACATGACATGGGTAAAATATCTTTGTTCTTACTGTGCTATAGTCTGTATAATGCACAGCTAAGGTGTGCATTAACTACCTCAGAACTGCACAGTTCAAATCTATTCTTACCTTTAGGGGCGTTTCCTGGATTCTGAAGGGGTTGTTACATGTATTCTATAATAAAAAATAAAATATTGTAACGTTTTAGCGTTTGCGCTGTTCCCCCCTTTTCTTAACTCTACCGTTCTTTAACAGGTCATGTTCAGTTTTAGTCACCAAGTTTTCTTTTTAATAATATTCATATATATAATCATATGCATAAAAACTGTTTAAAACAAATAACCTTCAAATAATTCTGGACGTCAAATGCAACGTAAAAGTTAAAGCATGCACTTACCTGTTTCGTATCTTTCTGATTATTTCCGTGATTTGAAACTTCATTG
Source organism: Mytilus galloprovincialis (assembly GCA_037788925.1). Classification (NCBI taxonomy): domain Eukaryota; kingdom Metazoa; phylum Mollusca; class Bivalvia; order Mytilida; family Mytilidae; genus Mytilus; species Mytilus galloprovincialis. Next base: position 43,318,988 of record CM075340.1, read on the forward strand.
TTAAGATGATTTTACATGTAACATTATTTCCATATCATGCACATTTATCATTGCTTCGTAGGGATACCTGGTCAATCAATTTTGTACGATTGTTTACATTGAAAGGTCAACTTTGTTATTCCAGTACAATTGCCGTAAAGCATGTATCGATTGTCGTTAAACGTGTCAAAGACGTAACGTTTCGAGTCTTTTAGAGTCGAAACGTCATTTTCTAGTCGAAATTTAGGTATAAAAGAGCGTGCGTATTGCATTGTTTCAGTTGTGGTTCAACTGGGCATAAGGCAACAGCTAGCCAAAAGCCAACTTACAAACTGCTATAATAAAGCAACTTTAGGAGTCTTTCTGACCTTTTCCATTATAAAAACAACGTGACACATTTCAAGGTTAGCTTATTTAAAAAGCTTTTTCAAGTCATTAAAGTCAATATTCTGACTCAATTTCTGTTGACGTAATATACTTAACGACTCGCTACCAGAGTCTTTAATTTAATTATACAATAAAAGACACTATTAAGTTTTAAAGAACTATTAACGGTCTACGTGACCTTCTGGCATATTCACACAATAATTCCATACATATTTTAGATATAAAAGTTTATACTTTCTAATCCGAATTCTATACGAAAAGATATTCAGAGAAACGTGTAATTTAGGTATCTAATAGCAAATAGCTATACAGATCTATTGAAAAGGTCTCTATTGTTTCTCTATACGCGTTCGATTATTATATAGTTTAGGAACACATCATACGTTATTGTAATTCCGCCGATTTTCTAAGTTAGGATATAATAGCTCAAAGCTAGTCATTTTTCTTATATTGCTAAGTATTGATTTTATTTGTATTGTTTGACCAGGAACATCCCTACGATTTGCTTGCTTAATCTTGGTGACTATTAAAATATTAAGTAATCAGTTACATTTGTTGAAGTTAATAACATTATATCTTATAACATCATAAAATATTCGTTTCATAAATTAAATAATTAACTTCAATTGGTATTGCTAATTTTAGCCAAAATGTGTCAACATCGGAACTGAGTCCGTTGAGCACTGCCCGAAGGTAAAACAGTGTTCAGGGATCCAGTCATGTAACTCAGTTACACTCCTCCCCGCTATACAAAAGAATAGCATACACACAAGAGGTTCTCCTTCCGAGTCCATTACATTTTGAAAGTTGCAGAGTTTCACACGAGGCGGACACGTTACAATTTTGTAGCAGCGGTGGGATATTCCACTTTTAATTGGCGGAGAAAAACAAGTCCAGAACTGTGAGATGGCAACTGGAGGAATACCAAGACGACTCGATTTTATGGAAAAGGAGGAACCAAGCAGTAGAATAACACCAGATGCCCAGGGACCACAGCTCCCCTCATCAACAATGGACCTGACCATGGATAATATGGTAGACGTAACACCTTCAGGAGAAGTCCAGATGCAGGTAACAAGAGGAATTTACAGACAAGACGAGTCATTAAATGGAGACCAACCCATAGAAACGGCGAGATGTAGAACTCAGAAAGAAAAAGACTCGAATGACGCAAAAATAACTGACGAGGAACGACTATTACAAGACTTAGAAAAACACAAGGAAGCTGAGCGAGAAATTTTGGAAAAGCTAAGGGGTTTTAAAACTAAAGACGAAAAAAGGTTTTCCCATTGAAGGGGGAATAGCTCAAATGAGGAATACCCTGGGCTGCGATTCCCTAACACTGAAAGGGGAAGGTTGCAGCAGGATGATCCCCGGAGGTCTGAGAGACCCGTGCAACGGCCGTGTATTGATAACTTTCCATGGAAGGCATCCTTTCCTGGTAATGATTGTACTAGAGACGAGACTACACTAGAGGCAAATGTAGCTCCCTTCAGGCCAGGGGAGGATTGCAGGATATCTACAGAAACAGGTGTGTAGACACCAATACTCCTATAGCAAATACGTATATGAATAGGGTTGTTGACTCAGCTGACCAAGGATATGACTCAAGTAGAAACTTAAATAGAAACAATTTTGACGTTAGGTTAAACACAATAAACCCAGTAACAAAGTCGCAAGTAAATGACCAAGACAATGTTAAAGCTAAGAGACCCCCTTTGTACGATGGAATATCAAGTTGGCAAGACCATCTTGTCCAGTTTGAGATGATAGCTTTAAAAAACAATTGGTCTGAATCAACAAAAGTTTATGAGCTTGCAACAAGTTTAAAAGGTGACGCTCGGGGAATAGTAACGAACTTAGAGCCAGATATGAGACTCGATTACAAATATTTGGTGGCAGAGCTTACGTCAAGATTTGAGCCAGCCAATCAAGCTAACATGTATAAAGCCCAAATGAATTCCTTGTATAGGAAACAAGGACAAGCACTTCCGGAACTAGCCTAAGAAATAAAACGTATTACACACTTAGCCTACCCAACAGCTCCTATTGACATAAGGGACCAGTTAGCTAAAGACTGTTTCATACGAGCGGTAAATGATACTAAAATTCAACTTACACTTTTTAATAGGGAACCTAAAACAATTGGCGATTGTGTAAGGGTTGGTGTAGAGTACGAAGCATTTGTTGTTGATCAAAAGAGGCTTACTAACACAAAACCAGCTATTCGAATGCAACATGATACCCCATTTGAACAAATAGATGACGAAGATAACATTTTAGGACAGATTGCAAAAATGAGTATCAATTAGATGACATGGCTAAATTTCAAAAGTCTAATGACTACTCTGGTGTTACCTGCTTCTATTGTGGCATTAAAGGTCATATGAAAGAAACTTGTCGTAAATACCAAAAAGATAGACAAAATAATACTGTACAGTACCGCTCATCACCCAACACACAGCAAAGGTTTAATTATGGTTCACAATATACACAGGGTACCCAGACTGATAGACAGGGAAACTAGAAAATGCTGGTGAAGCGGACCAGTCACCAGCATTACATTTGGATGTTAGGTCTAATATTTACCAATTTAATGAAAATAAACAAGACATTCTTTTTATAAAATGTTTTATTTCAAATATTAACATAAACTGTTTGGTTGATACAGGAGCAACACTCTGTATTATACATCCTAGAAAATTTGATGCTTTTCCTCCTGAAGTAAAATCATTATTAAAGATAAACAAAAGAAAACTTTGCATGGCAAATGGTGACAGTATCCCAACCTTAGGAACAATTGACTTACCTGTGAAGATTGGGGGAAGTTCGATAACACAAAAATTTACTGTAGCAGAAATTGATGCACCAGCTGTACTGGGGTATGACTTTTTACATAAAAATAAATGTAACCTTGATTTAGGCTTTGGAATATTAACCATAAATGGAATCAAAATAAATTGCATGAAGTTGAGACAAATGCCTTCAGTTTTTAAGGTTTCCATAAATGAAAAAATGACCATTCCTGCCCATACTGAAATGATTGTCAATGCAACTGTTCAAGGTGACTCATCACACATCATGGACGCAATTGTCGAACCAGTAATGTCAAATCATACTAGTAATCTCCTGATTGCTAAGGCTTTAGTTGACCCAAGTCAAGGTCATGTCCCTTTGAGGATAGCAAACCTGACAGATGAAGTACAAACGGTATTTAAGTCAACTTGTACTGCTATTTGTGAGTCAGTTGACATGACTCAAAGATATGAAGATACTTGTAAAGTATCACAGATGATAACTAAAGAAAACTCAGAAGATATTCCTTTGTATTTACAAGATATGTTTGAGAGAAGTAGTTCAAATCTTTCAGAGTCTCAGGTTGATGAGTTGAAACTAGTTCTTGTACGGCATAAAGGTACATTTTCAAAAACAAAAGATGACCTGGGTAGAGCAACAGCCATTAGACATAAGATAAACACAGGAACGGCTACTCTAGTCAAATTACAACCCCGAAGATTACCTTTTCATAAAAGAGAGGAAGCCGACAAGGAGGTACAACGACTCCTTGATTGTGGCATAATAGAACCATCTAAAAGTCCTTGGTCAACAAGTTGTTCTTGTGAAAAAGAAAGACTCTTCTACGAGAATATGCACAGATTTCAGAATCTTAAATAGTAAGACAATCAAGGATTCATACCCACTTCCAAGAATAGACGATTCCCTAGATGCATTGAGGGGCTCTAAATGGTTTTCTGTGCTGGACTTATCGAGTGGATATTTCCAAGTCGAAATGGACCCCCAGGACAAAGAGAAAACTGCTTTCTCAACTTCTAAAGGTCTTTTCCATTTCAATGTCATGGTCATGGGTCTATGTAATGGTGTAGCCACATTCCAGAGACTAATGGAGTACGTACTAGCAGGGTTAAACTGGGAGACTTGTTTGATTTACATAGATGACATAATTATATTTGCTGATACCTTCGAATCGCATTTAAAGAGACTTGATGAAGTTTTAGGCAGAATAGCCACTAATGGTTTAAAAGTGGCTCCCAAAAAATGCCACTTATTTCAAAAAAGGGTTTCTTTTCTGGGTCATATAATTTCGGAAGAAGGCATTTCAACAGATACTGAAAAGATCGAAACAGTTAAATCTTGGCCATCTCCCAAAAACATTAAAGAAGTAAGAAGTTTCTTGGGTACATGTTCTTATTACAGACGGTTCATTAAAGACTTCGCCACTATAGCAAAGCCATTGCACAAACTGACAGAGAAAAACGTTCAGTATGATTGGACTGAAACTTGTGAAAATGCTTTTCAGGAACTAAAAAACGCGCTTACAACTTCACCACTTCTGGGTTATCCCGACATGAAAAAACCTTTCATTTTAGACACGGACGCTAGTGGGTATGGTCTTGGTGCTGTATTGTCCCAAACAGTTAATGGAAAAGAAAGTGTAATAGCTTATTATAGTCGATCGCTGAGTAAGCCTGAGAGACAATACTGTGTGACAAGGAGAGAACTCCTTGCAATTGTTTCTGCGATAAGAAATTTTCACCATTATTTATATGGCAGTCCATTTTTAGTTCGCACAGACCATGGTGCTTTAAATTGGTTATTAAGGTTCAAAAACCCAGAAGGTCAAATGGCCCGATGGTTAGAAGTTCTAAATACGTATAACTTTGAGGTTCAACATAGACCTGGGCGACTTCGTGGAAATGCTGATGGGCTATCGCGCAGACCATGCTACCCGTGTAGCCACTGCAATAAACAAGATCAAAAAGAATTTACTAATACTGAATTGGAAGGGTGCATTAGAATGGCAAAGACAAATGACGATATAGAGGATAAAAATACTGAAGATGAGACGCAATGGATTCAACAAAAGACAACTGAAGAAATAATACAGGCACAAAAATCTGACGAAATCCTAGGTAAATTATATCAGATGAAAACCGAGTCGAAAGATACACCGAAATGGGGGGACATAGCAATACAAAACCCAATAATCAAACGGTATTGGTCTCAATGGGACCGTATTGTTTTTGAGAATGGTGTTTTAAACAGGCAATGGCTTGACACAATTACTAATATGACAGTAAACCAGTTACTGGTTCCCAGTTGTTGGACAAAAGATATCTTACAATTATTACACAATAATCCAACGTCAGGACATTTAGGCATACATAAAACGGTTGCTCGTGTCCGGAGAAGATTTTATTGAGTGGATTTCAAAACAGACATTTTAAAGTGAATACAGTAGTGTACCATGTGTACTTCTAGAAAACAGCCTCCGAGAAGGGCCAAGAGTAAAATGAAGCAATATCATGTTGGAGCACCAATGGAACGCGTTGCCCTAGATATAATAGGGCCATTTCCATTATCGAAGAAGGGCACTAAATATGCCTTGATAGTATCAGACTACTTCACCAGATGGGCTGAAGGGTATCCCATGCCTGATATGGAGACCAAAACTATTATAGATAACTTCGCAAATAACTTTGTGTGTAGATTTGGTGTTCCCAGACAAATCCACACAGACCAGGGACGACAATTTGAGTCGGCATTATTTAAAGAATTATATACTCGACTCTGTATTGATAAAACTAGAACCACTCCTTACCGCCCTCAAAGTGATGGGCTGGTGGAGCGACTCAATCGCAGTTTGGAAGAAATACTTTAGTAAATATGTCTGTTCCAATCAAAAGGACTGGGATGAACAGTTACCATGGGCTTTCATGGCCTACCGGTCATCAGTACACGAGTCAACAAAATTTTCACCCTGTAAACTGATGCTTGGTCGAGAGATTGAACTCCCCGTTGACTTAATTTATGGCCCCAATCCCCAACACGAAGATTTTATCGATGAAACCCAAGTAGTAAATGAACATATGATTCAGATAACGCAAAACATGTGGAAAGTACATGAGAAAGCAAGACAAAATATGGTGAATGCCAGTGAAAATCAGAAAAACAATATGATATTAAGAGCTATCAACAATCATACCAGAAGGGGAATGTAGTGTGGTTGTATACCCCTACTCGGTCAAAAACATTAGTCCTAAACTTCAAAGAAAATGGGATGGCCCATACTTTATAGTAACTGTTCTGTCTGATGTGACCTACAAAATTAAAAAAAAATCCATCTTCAAGGTCACAGGTTGTTCATCACGACCGTTTAAAACCATATTTCGGAGAAGTTAATAACTTGGTTATTTAAAACAAAACGAAGACAAAAATATAAATAATCAAAGCACTGAGCATACTGTTGCCTGAAAGACATGAAAAGGTCAAACTAATTTCATATCATTTACCCAATAACAACTAATAATGCCCTTTTGAGTTCTATTTTCAATAGAAGTGTTCTTATCATAATATCATATTATATTGATATTTATAAAGTATAACAATATAAGTGTACATAACACACTTAGTATAAGAAAACTGGTACTTAGATGTGAACTGCAGCATATACTTTGTACCCAGGATCTATTTATTTGACAATATGAAGATAACTTATGAAGTAATCATTAAATGGTATAGAAAAGCTCTAGAGGCAATGAGTTGCGTCTGTGTCCTAGTTTTGCCTCACTGGAGTGCACAGGGGAATGAGTAATAAATGCCCTATGTGTCTTAATATACAACAGGTCTGATGATTACTGCATACCGTTGGATATTTCATAAACTAACTCAGATGTACCTGAAACAAAGATAAAATAAAATTCAACTTAAATAATTAATAACACAAGCAAGCAAGATGGGATCCTCCTGGTCAAAGGTTTTTACATTGTATTTTCATTTCCTATTCTAAAGATAAAATGTTCTTTATTTAGATGATGTTTACGTGCAGGCACTGTGGTGCTGAATATTTGTCAAGGGAGAAAATGATGCGACATGTGAGGAATAAGCATTCCAAAACCATAGTTGAATGTAGATATTGTTCCTATAAGGTTTCTAGCAGCCTGGCCTTCAGGATGAAGGAACACGAGAAGGCAAGACATGCAGAACAAGTAAAAGCAGCAGAATAGAAAACTTAACATAACAATGAAAAACCGAGGTCGAATCCAACATTGGTCATCCTGGTATCACCAATGAAGAGGGCGCCATTGATCCAGAAATTTGAAAAGTCCCCAGAGAAATGTACTAGTATGATGAACTTTTCACCAATAAAGTCCCCTGTCCCTATCACTTTGGGATATGACGATGAAAGCTTACCACAGTTACCAGAGAATTTGATGGCACTTTTTGAATCGCCGGTCAGACCAATTTCCCCTCTACCTACTACTCCTAAGAACAGAAAAATAGAAACACCAAAAACCACTGAAAAAGCCAAAAGCAAGAAAGAAGAAGAAAAGCTGTCGGAGGAAAGAAATAGACATCTCATCCTCCAAAAAAAGGATGACTTGAAGGACGAAAAGAAAAGATTCATGGCACCGCCCTCTTTATACCAAACCTCTGAGGATGCTGCCAGGGTTTTATGTATTCGAGAAAAGGCAAGAAGAAGCAGCCAAATGTATTCAGGCTCCGTCATCCCTGATGGCATAGGTGGTGTGAAGAAAGTAGAAAAGGCAATTCTGCCTGATGGAACAGTATATGAACTGAGTGCCTATTGGATGCCCGATCCTACTTGTTCAAAAAGCTTTAGGCCGCCTTCACCACCTATTGAAGAAAAACCATTGCCAATATATGTGGCAGAGCCGGTAAAAGATGTGACAGAGTCGGTAGAGAATGGAGAGTATACAGAGACAACAGTGGTAGTGATAGAGGGAAGCGACACAGAAGAGGAAACAACTGAAGAAGATGTCATCCAGTTGCCCGAAACATCTGAGAAAGAGACCCAAACAGAAACTACTACAAAGGACATGGCAACACAGAGTGGGGAGATAAAGATTATATTTGAGTTAATGTAACTGGAAGATAGACATTGGGGGTTGGGGGTAGGATTTTAACCAGAGATGAAGTAGAGACATTCAGGATTTCAGATTATAGAATGGACATTTGTGAAAATTATTATCGTTAGTTGTGTTTTATATTTGACATATGTACTTATATCATGTTTTTATTGTGTGTTAATTTATCATGTTGGATCATTCCCTGTCCGGGACGGACAGTTTTTTAGAGAAGGGGGCAATGTAACGTTTTAGCGTTTGCGCTGTTCCCCCCTTTTCTTAACTCTACCGTTCTTTAACAGGTCATGTTCAGTTTTAGTCACCAAGTTTTCTTTTTAATAATATTCATATATATAATCATATGCATAAAAACTGTTTAAAACAAATAACCTTCAAATAATTCTGGACGTCAAATGCAACGTAAAAGTTAAAGCATGCACTTACCTGTTTCGTATCTTTCTGATTATTTCCGTGATTTGAAACTTCATTGTTAAGATGATTTTACATGTAACATTATTTCCATATCATGCACATTTATCATTGCTTCGTAGGGATACCTGGTCAATCAATTTTGTACGATTGTTTACATTGAAAGGTCAACTTTGTTATTCCAGTACAATTGCCGTAAAGCATGTATCGATTGTCGTTAAACGTGTCAAAGACGTAACGTTTCGAGTCTTTTAGAGTCGAAACGTCATTTTCTAGTCGAAATTTAGGTATAAAAGAGCGTGCGTATTGCATTGTTTCAGTTGTGGTTCAACTGGGCATAAGGCAACAGCTAGCCAAAAGCCAACTTACAAACTGCTATAATAAAGCAACTTTAGGAGTCTTTCTGACCTTTTCCATTATAAAAACAACGTGACACATTTCAAGGTTAGCTTATTTAAAAAGCTTTTTCAAGTCATTAAAGTCAATATTCTGACTCAATTTCTGTTGACGTAATATACTTAACGACTCGCTACCAGAGTCTTTAATTTAATTATACAATAAAAGACACTATTAAGTTTTAAAGAACTATTAACGGTCTACGTGACCTTCTGGCATATTCACACAATAATTCCATACATATTTTAGATATAAAAGTTTATTCTTTCTAATCCGAATTCTATACGAAAAGATATTCAGAGAAACGTGTAATTTAGGTATCTAATAGCAAATAGTTATACAGATCTATTGAAAAGGTCTCTATTGTTTCTCTATACGCGTTCGATTATTATATAGTTTAGGAACACATCATACGTTATTGTAATTCCGCCGATTTTCTAAGTTAGGATATAATAGCTCAAAGCTAGTCATTTTTCTTATATTGCTAAGTATTGATTTTATTTGTATTGTTTGACCAGGAACATCCCTACGATTTGCTTGCTTAATCTTGGTGACTATTAAAATATTAAGTAATCAGTTACATTTGTTGAAGTTAATAACATTATATCTTATAACATCATAAAATATTCGTTTTATAAATTAAATAATTAACTTCAATTGGTATTGCTAATTTTAGCAAAAATGTGTCAACATCGGAACTGAGTCTGTTGAGCACTGCCCGAAGGTAAAACAGTGTTCAGGGATCCAGTCCTGTAACTCAGTTACACTCCTCCCCGCTATACAAAAGAATAGCATACACACAAGCGGTTCTCCTTCCGAGTCCATTTCATTTTGAAAGTTGCAGAGTTTCACACGAGGCGGACACGTTACAATATCAACGATTGTAGCGAGACTAAAAATGTTTAGTTGTCCAATTCAAGGATGGACAACCTATTCGCCCCCTCCCCCCCCCAAAAAAAAAACAAAACAAAAAACGAATCTGCCATCTGACTCGAAGTTACAAAAAAGTTGATTAATGAAAGACCTTGTACAAACATCGTAGTTTTAAAATAAGCAAAAAAATTGAATTGGTGGATTGATTGTTGGTGTTTAATCGTCATTTTTAAGCACCACATTTAGGCTATTTCGCGGCGCCCAGTTTTTATTGGTAGAGGGGGCCGGAATGCCCGAAGAAAACCATACACCTTTCATAGGACAAGTGACAGTTTTAATCAATAAACATTGAAGTCGAAAACCCCCACACGGGCGGAGTTCACCCTCTAACCCTCAGTGTTGACTGTCTAGTGATTACAGTAGAAGAACTTCTTCTTGGCAAACGAGGCCCCTGATGAAACAAGAAATGTTTCTCCCTCCTTTTCTATTATCTAAACTGGGACATAAACTATTTTATTTTGTATACACAATGTAGTTCATAAATCAGTGTTTTAAAGTCAGAACAGATAATATCGATTTTCTGTAATTGTCAAAAAGAAATCATGTACTTCAGAATATTCATATACATGAAATCTGATTTGAATAAGTTTTAGACTCAATGAAATTCATTACGATTTTTGGCATATTTATTCCTATAAAGGGACTATTTTGGGTATCGAATTTAAATTTGGGGTCGGAGTTAAAGATTGGAAAAAGAATCGTTGTGTTTGTTTATTTAACATTTTAAATTTATGTACTAACATCTTCCTCGGTTCATCTTCCTCTAAGCATATTATTAAGGAAAGAAAAGCAATTAATCTTTACTCAATAACACCGATTTGAAAGTACAATATCTCTGAGTATTAATCGTCACTGATTGCAAAAAAAAATGAATATGAATAAATTTAACAGAAACGATAGAAAAAAAATTACAATTAAATCGCAAGTAATGTAACAATTTAGGAAGAAGCCTAAATATAAAAAAAAATAATTATTTAAAACTTACCAACCTCTTACTACATCAAGGCGTGTTTTCACCTTTCTTTACTCTACAAGAAACTTTACTAGGAGCTGTGGATTGCGGAATATCGTTTGCATATTTCTAAAACGTTCACGTTAATTGATGGCGTCATGTGTTAAAACAGTTGTTGGCCAATCAAATCGGTATATTGGATTTAATCTGCACGGCTCGTGTGACCCTGATTTACCCGAACTCCTACGTCGTTCGGGTTAATCAGGGTCACCCAAGCCGTCTGATTACAATAATTTTCCAAGCGTTTATTGGAACCCAATCATTTGGCAAGGTGTTGCAACCTGTAATGTAAAGCGTTACAGTCGATTGCATTGAGTGTGTAGGCAAAGGTAGTATCCTTGGTTAGCTTTCTTGCATTATTAGGTTAGGTAAACTACCCTCCTTTAAGAGTAGACTAGTCTGACAGATAACCAATCAATCTGTCTGTATGACTAGTCTACTTCTACAGGAGGGTAGTATACCTTACGTAATAATTACTTCACGGTTCAGCTAACAAGCAAGCTAACCAAAGATATTACGTTTGTCTACACACTCAGTGCAATCGGCTGTAATGAAAATGCAGAGTTTGTGAGACCAGGCTCAAGCAGTCAGTCGGTAGCAGCCAGTTTTCAAATATTTATATAAACACAAATGTTGCAAACGTACTTCAAATGTTTTTATTAATATATAACCACTATATCATCAGTTTTTAATATATAATTTAGCAGCCAAAGACACTATTCAATAAATTTTAAAATTTCATTTCTGGTTCATTAGTTATATAAAGGCAATACGAATCGCTTTCAATATATTACACAGCGTGCTGCACGCTTTACATTCTTCTGTGGGTTTATAGAATCGTGAATAATTATGATCTTTTTTAAATGATGACAAAATTGCACTATTGTGTGAAATAGCTTGCAATATTCTCGGCATCGTGTCAAATAGTTCATGAAAAATAATAATTGTTCTGCATTAGAAGAAACAGAAAGTTGCACTCGTGCATTAACTTTTTTTTTGCCATACAAAACTGTTTTTACAAAATATTCTTCATCTCAACTAGTAGAATTCGCTTAATTATGATTTGACGAAAGGTTTATTTTTTGTATTCAAAGTATGGTGGGCAAGGACATTATTTATTAGCTAAAAAAAAGATTAATCCGTGCTATACATTAACTTGTAATTTTGAACAAGTAGGCCATAGAGCTTACGTTTTCACCTAGTGCAGAAAAAAGTAGTTCCGCAGAATATTTTTTTATTAACTGTAACGGTTGGGTTGGGTAGGGTATCCGACGTCAACTTTAGACCTACTTTAGAAAAAAAACACTAAGCAGAACAACACCCTGTAGACCTCAGCTACCTACCTTCCCTTTGCACCTAGTGCGGACAAATTTTATTACATTTTCGGTAATGGTGAGGTTGGGTGTCCGACCCCAACTTTGGACCTATCTTTGAAAAAAAAAATAAGCTTAACAGCAACCTTGATTTTTTTCTCCAGTAGACATCAGCTATCAACCCCCCCCCCCCCCCCCTTTACACATTGTGCGAACAAAAGTATTGCCGTAGAAATTTGTTTATTAACTTTTCTGTAATGATGGGGTAGGGTGGGTAGCTGAGGTCAACTTGAACAAAAAATACAGGCACTCCAATGTGGTTTTATGCAGAATAATTACCGGAAATCTATGGTAGTTTGCAAAATAATAGTCTTAATTTTATAATGTGATATGTAATATGTTGTCAAATAATGGAAGCTCGCATCTTAATTAAAAGACATAGAAATAAAGAGAAACCATATGATAACCAATAAAAATCTTCCAGGGACAAACTAACGTTCATTAAGGCAACTGGTATGATGGTCTGGATTCGGGGTTCTTAATTTCTGTATTCTTTGATATTTCAGGCTATATTTCTCTATTCTTTATACTTTTTGCCAATTATCCTTTTCTCTTTATATTTTATAACACCAATATTCTCGCTATTTTATTTATTTCTTGGTCCATTATTTATATTTTTTGTCCACTATTCTCAATTCCATAATCCCCCATTAACGCCCTAGCTCTCGTTAAAGTCACCATATAGTCTTCACAAATAAGCAAAACTTATATCGAATAGACTCCGAATGGCAAAATAATTGAATGCTTATCCCAGTTTGAATTGTGAAATTGCGGAAATTTGTTTTTTAATCTATTGTTCGTAAAATACTGGCAGATGGACCTTTGTCATCAATTCTAATAATCTTAGATCAACCTTTCTAAACTTAGAAGTAAAGTTCACGCACCCTTATTGTTCAGATTGTTAAAGATTTTTGCATTCGTCGACATTTTTTCGATTAAAGTAGTATTGATCTGACAACCGCTGTGAATGTATACTTTAACGACCGGGCTAGTTTTTTTGTCAGTTATAATGTAGTAGTTACCTCCCTTGTTAGTGTGATGTTGTCATCAATCTATTTATTTGTACCCTCTTTATTTAATATTATATTGTACAATTTAAATTTGCGATTTGTTTAATATTTAAATATAATAATGTATTCGTCATCAAAGATATAAACAAGGTAATTTGAAAGTCTTTGATTACTTTATCACCGTAGTTCAATTCAGAAGTCATGCGGTCTATTTTGTATACATTATGTTGAAAGAACACCGGGTGGTTACATCGGCAATATTTACTATCAATGACTGTAAAACAAGAAAGGAAAACATTTAACGTTATAAATCGAGAAATAATTAAAATTAAATACCAAACTCTTCTTCAGTAGAATCAAAAACGAAAAACGGAAACACTTTTGATTTTCATTTTGGTTTTAGAGAAATCAAAAACGAAAAATGAAACACTCTCGTTTTTCATTTTGGTTTTCAAGAAATCAAAAACGAAAAATGAAAACACTCTCGTTTTTTGTTTTTGATGTTTCAAAATGAAAAACGAATGGACGCAAATATACACGGACCGTGTTGTTCGTACGTATCTATTTCCCTTTACAGAAAAATCAAAATATGTATACTCACCAAGAAATACACAGTCTATAAAAACAATGAAGTATATCAGTCAACTGTTATTTTGAAAATGATTACAAATGCGACAAAACAAACCAAAGATTTCGTTTCAAGATGAGGTACAATATAGGTTTGCTACTTGATTTCACATAGCTTGAAATAATTGAGACCCCTTTACATTCCTCAAGCCATTTTATGTCACCAAAATCTGTCGCATTATATTCACGTTATATTAGCGCCTATTGAAATGACTATAGGATAATCCTGGTTACGTAAGAAACTGTTAAGACTTATCTTCAGCTGTGACATTGTATAAATGTTCAAAAACATTATTTTAATTATAAAAGAAATCCGTCTTAACGTAAGCGAAATACAATGGCAAAGAAAAGTTATTTACAACACAAAAACTTTAACATACAAAAATATGTGCATATGAATAAATAAAATAATAAAATCGAGATATTTATATCTTTAATCAATTTGTCATTCAATTAAAAAAATTATCATATGCCCATACATTTATTTTTAGCTCTTCTGTCCTAAAATGTCAAGTGAGATTTTCCCATCATTTGGCTTCCGTCGTCCGTCGTCCGTCTTCCGTTTCATCATTGAGGTATCTAGTTTTAAAAATGTGTCCGATGACCCGATCCGCCAGCTAAGATGGCCGCCATGGCTAAAAATAGAACACAGGGGTCAAATGCTGTTTTTGGCATATATATCTGAAACTAAAGCAAATAGAGAAAATCTGACATGTGGTAAAACTGTTCATCAGGTTCAGATCTTTATACCCTGTAACTTTCAGATGAATCAGACAACCCATTGTTGGGTTGCTGCTCCTAAATTAGTAATTTTAAGGAAAATTAACAGTTTTTGGTTATTTTCTTAAATATTATCATAGATAGAGATACACTGTAAACATCAATAAAGGACACAAAGATCTACAAATAAGATCACATAACTAAAATTGTCAATTGACCTCATAAGGAGTTATTGCCCTTTAAAGTAAATTTTAAACATTGTTTCGTAATTTCTGTTAATCTTCTTCAAAATACTGAGAAAATTTTACTAAACTTGGTCACAATCATCATTATGGTATAAAGTTTAGAAAATGTGACCGATGATCCCACCTGCCAATAAACATGGCTGACATGACAACAAATAGAACATAGGGGTAAAATGCAGTTTACAAAATTATCAGGTGAGTGACACAGGCTCCTTAGTGCCGCAAGTTAAATTGTTTACATAAGTTAAAAAGAATTGTCTCAAACAGTTACCCTTAACATATGTCAATCCAGACATTATTTCTGAAACAATGTTTCCAAAGCCCAAAAAGGGTAAATGCATTTCATCTTGAACAGCCATTTATTTTGCACATTTTTTCTAATTCTTGCCTCTACGACATCGTTGCAACACTGCCTGTGACGTTTTCAGCGCATTAGACCACTCAACTACCCAGCTACCAAGGACACATACAACTAAAGCTTTCGTTTGCCGATGCAATACCGTTCCACATCGGCATTCTTTATGATTTTTACACATGTATATTACACGATGTAAAGTAGCAAATTGGATGTTCAACATTATTTATTGTTTATGCAAAGGTTTAGCTACATACATAAATCATTCTTTACCTGTATTTTTCACGTCTTTTTAATTTCGACCATCATGTGCAACAAGTTTTCTTTTCTTCTGCTATACATTGTGTCCCACTCGATGTTCACTTCTTTGATTTAAAAAGAAACATTATCATAAGGATGTTTAGTTTTCTCCGCTAATGTTTAATGTATAAATTTGATTGAATTGGGGGAAAGCTATTGTGTTCAAGAAGTTCCTTCGGACGGTCTAGCAAACCTGTACGTTTAAAATCATTATAATTATTAAATCGAAATAATGATAATGGCTGGTATAGAACAATAAACAAGAGGCGTTTTTCACGTTGGCCAATAAATATGTGTGAATGAGTGTAAATTCACATTATTATAAGACGTGTCACGGTACTTTTCTATCCCAAATTCATGTATTTGGTTTTGATGTTATATTTGTTATTCTCATCGGATTTTGTCTAATGCTTTGTCCGTTTCTGTGTGTGTTACATTTTAATGTTGTGTCGTTGTTCTCCTCTTGTATTTAATGCGTTTCCCTCAGTTTTAGTTTGTTACCCCGATTTTGTTTTTTGTCCATAGATTTAGGAGTTTTGAACAGGGTATACTACTGTTGCCTTTATTTGGCATTTGAGGGTCTATGTTCGTGCCCATACTAGTGCTGTCTACTTTTAGATAGTGTTTTCTTTGAAAGAGAAGTTGTTCTCTAGCACTAGTTTAATAAGTGTATAAAGGAACTCAGTTTTAACACGCTGCTATTCATTCGTCTTATGCACGTTTTGTATATACAAAACGTCAATGGATGCGCATTTAGTATTGTGTGGTAAGTGATTTCAACTTTATTCAAAAGATAATTTGTGGTACCTATTTGTTTTAAAGGGATTTAAAGTTATTTTAGTTTTGTAATGGTTTGGCACTGTGAACGGAACTCTTCTTGGACCACTTCACAGAAAGCTTGCGTGTTTCTTATGTTTATTTGCTATCTTGTATAGTAATAATTATAGTAATAACTTATAGCCTTTATAATGTGAACCCTCATAGCACATTGACACATTGTGACACATGATGTTATGCAATTTGTATGAAAGATCTTGTAAATATTTTCAGTATACATTTTAAAATGAACCTATTAAAACTTGTTACAGCTTCATTCGTGCTACTTCTTCTCTGTTCGTGCAGTAAGTAATCATAGAACATTGTAATTAGTTTTGACTAAACAAGCACTGTTAAATTCATAAATACCTGTTACTATGATGAACCCGGTTGTGTTATTCGTGAACAGACGTCCGGAAGAAGCGAACTATACTATTTATGCTGACAGACACAAGGCATTTCAAAAAACATATTTCGATGATTTGAGATAGAGTTGGATGTTATATTAAAGGTGTATGCATACCCAGGTTCTAATCGACACAGAGGCTTGGATTTTAAACATTTCGATTGTTAATATGTATCACGATTACTAAATGACACATACTTAAAGACAAAGAGTGCTATTTAAAAACAGTTGACTCTCATCATATTATGTGCAATAAAAATAACTGTACAATGTATAAGGATAACAACAAATTGAAAATGAGTGTCAAATATATTGGGAATAGAGGAATATCAAACACAGCGTTTGCTATTCAAGCTGTTTTAAATATAAGGGTGCCACATAAGGAGCAGGATCTGCTTACCCTTCCGGAGCACCTGAGATCACCCCACGCTTTTTGTTAGGTTCGTGTTGTTCAGTCTTTAGTTTTCCATGTTGTGAATTGTGTTATTTTATTTGTCTGTTTGTCTTTTGTTTTTGAAATTCTCTTTGGAAGAATAAAACTGAATTAATTCTTTGAATTATTAAATATTTTTATTTAATTTTTAGTATTTTGTTTATACAGAATTTAAAATGTTCCTATGCATATTACATGTACTATGTGTTAATTCATTCAACATAACTTTTAGAGCTGTATTGATTTGTGCGAGTATGGTTTGTATGTATATATGTTCCTGACCATACATGTATGAGTTTTGCACGTATACGTACTTTTTCCAAATAAGCATACGGTCGGCCACATTTTAAGAAGTTGGTGAAGTGTAAAGATACAAATAAATATTTAGATATAGATCAGCAGAACTTAAATCTCGAATAAATTCAAAAAATTTAATTATAAACGAAATAACAAATTAATGTTTAAACTATTAAAAAAAAGGCATGTTAATTTTATCTGTTAATAGTTATCAAAGGTACCAGGATTATAATTTAGTACGCCAGACGCGCGTTTCGTCTACATAAGACTCGTCAATGACGCTCAACTCAAAACATTTATAAAGCCAAACAAGTATAAAGTTGAAGAGCATTGAGGATCCAAAATTCCAAAAAGTTGTGCCAAATACGGCTAAGGTAATCCATACCTGGGATAAGTAAATCCTTAGTTTTTCGAAAATTCAAAGTTTGTAAACAGGAAATTTATAAAAAATGACCACATTGTTGATATGCATGTCAATACAGAACTGTTGACTACTGGGCTGGTGATACCCTTGGGGACGAAACGTCCACCAGCAGTGGCATCGACCCAGTGGTGTAAATAGTTATCAAAGGTACCAGGATTATATTTAGTACGTCAGACGCACGTTTCGTCTACACAAGACTCATCAGTGACGCTCAAATCAAAATATTTATAAAGCCAAACAAGTATAAAGTTGAAGAGCATTGAGGATCCAAAATTCCAAAAAGTTGTGTCAAATACGGCTAAGGTAATCTATACCTGGGATAAGAAAATCCTTAGTTTTTCGAAAATTCAAAGTTTTGTTAACAGGTAATTTATAAAAATGACCACATTATTGATATTCATGTCAACACAGAAGTGTTGACTACTGGGCTGGTGATACCCTCGGGGACGAAACGTCCACCAACAGTGGCATCGACCCAGTGGTATAAATAGTTATCAAAGGTACCAGGATTATGATTTAGTACGCCAGACGCGCGTTTCATCTACATACGACTCATCAGTGACGCTCAAACCTAAGCTACTGTATGTAGCATGTCAATGATACATAAAAACTAAATTATGTTCATTTGAAGAAATTCTATGTTTCGGAAGTAGACTCGCTATGTTGAAGACCTAAAGGTGGCCTTAGTTGTTTTTTACTCATTGGTCGGGATGTTGTCTATTTGACATATTTCAAATTTCAATTAACTATTTCATTATGTTGGGAAAAAAGTTATTAGAATATTAAGGAACTTTACTACAAAACCAAACACAACAGAATTATATCAATAATAAAAAAATATATTGAAATACAATGAGAAAATATAATAAAAACGTGTCAAAATCTAAGAAAATAATGAAAAAGGTAGCTTCGTTACTTTTAGCAACAAGTTGTTGATACATATAGGATCGTTGCCGCTTATTATGTAAGGTGGACAATTGGTAAAGATGCAACTATCATGTAAATTTTATTTTATGAATCTGCTTACCGTTCCGGAACACCTGAGATCACCCCTAGTTTTTGGTGGGGTTCGTGTTGCTTATTCTTTAGTGTTCTATGTTGTGTCGTGTGAACTATTGTTTGTCTGTTTGTATTTTAATTTTTAACCATGGCGTTGTCAGTTTATTTTTGAATTATTAGTTTTACTGTCCCTCTGGTATCTTTCGTCCCTCTTTTACATATTTAACTCGTAAAAGGATATATAGCTTTTGACACGAAGAATTGAACTGCACATTGGAAAACAGAAGCATTTTCATTGCATCGGCTGTCACAAATCAAGCAAAAGAGCATGCGTGAACCAAACATGTAAATGTACAATATTCTGACGTTCCTTGAAACAGCAAATGTCAAGCTAGGTTAGAGTTCCAAAAAAGGATCCGGATAGAAAATAAAATATTTTGATTGAATCTTCCTTATTTCACTTTATTCATCTAAATGTAATAGTATTAATTTGTACAACTCAATAAAAGATCATAATAAATGTTTTTCGATAATACATCCATATGCTCGAAATAAATATATGATCCAGTTCGTTTTAGACCGTATGCGTATACTCATATGATCCGACCGTATGCATATGGTCGGACCGTACGCGTACGGTCCAAATATTCATATCCTCTGGAACATATATCGTAAAGCAATAAAGCTTTTTATTTGTTTATTGATAACATGTATCAGGTTCTTCCCGATTTTGTCTTAGGATTTCGGTATATGGACATAGTTGTACTTTTTCAACAACTAAAAATTTACACAGACAATGTTTGAATTAATCTACACATTTACACGGATACACAGTAAAAAAGTTGCAATAACTTGTTTCCCAATCCACTATAAATTAATATGCCTAAACTAAACAGTAAATAGATTATACAAAATTTTACAAAACGATATTAGTTTGTTACCTCCAACGGTTAACACTTAACGAATTCAGATTCTATCGATTAAACATGTTAAAATAATGATAAAAAAAACAATAAACAGAATGAATCAAACTCTAACAAACATTCATTCGATTTTTTTGGTTATATTATAGCAACTGTTAAATATTTCGAAAGCCCTTCATCAATACATGATATCGATGCTTGGGATTGTGCAACTTGTTGTGTAGTTGGCTCAGATGTCGAAGCGGCAAAATGTGTTATTGTGATGAAAGTGGACAGACAGGATGAACCGTAAGGTTATTATAAATGAATAACTGATTTTATGATTTTTTTTATGATTTATATAAAAATGAATGCATTATACTTCAGTGGTTTACAACATTTGAACTATAAAACTTGGCTGTAATGGGATGAACTAATTCGTTCTATACAACGAAGAAAAACAAGAAACAAAACACAAATCATTCTTGAAGGCCGTACGGTAACCTGCAGTTGTAAATGTCTGTGTTATTTTGGTCTTTTGTGGATAGTTGTCTCATTGGCAATCATACCACATCTTCTTTTTTTATATTAACAGGGTATTTTTACATCAATAAATAAAGGCAACAGTAGTATACCGCTGTACAACACATATATTTTTGTAAATTGTTATTGGATGGAGAGTTGTCTCATTGGTACTCATACCACATCTTCCTAATTAGTAAAGAAAGGACACATTAATCACCATCACTGACAGCAAGCATATAAAAACTGTAAAACAATAATGTATCAAAGACTACAATATCAATCCGTCAAAATCCAATTCAAACACAGCACAACACTCAAACAACAACATGACATAGTTTAGTATGAGCGTTCAATAAAACACATATATTGCATAATAACCATAGTCAAAACATCTTTTATAATCAAATTACTGAAAACGTATAGACAAACAGTTAAACTTAAAATATACAAAAAATAATCTAAAATAAACCAATCCTTCTTATAAAATAAAACGAAATTAGATCAAACAATCCAGGTACTGGTCTTGTTATATGATGATACTTATTTATTGACAAATACATTCTATATAAAAAATGAAATTTGTTTTATTGATGTCATGTTTGGATTATCATATACACTGATATCTAGCGTACCAAATGATAACAATAACAGGCGTTAGCATGGCACTCTCCAACGTCGTATCTTTGAGTAGTACCTCTACAACAAGTGTCACATCCAGCTGTTGATAGTGGTAGTCCGCATAATGATTGACAATGGGTTACCTTTACACTGTGCGGGGGTTGTGCTTTCACTCCATGTTCTTCCAAAACTTAAATATATATATTGAACATCATTTGTCTTAGGAAAATGTCGGTCTTATTTATAGTGGCAAAACCTTTATCTGTCGCTGTTCATCTATTGTGGACGAAAAGACATTGTCACTTTTTTTTTATTCATTTGCGTAGTCATTCAGAAGTCAAAACTTTGAATATTTCAAGCTCGTTTTTCTTTAAGCATTAACATGCTGACATGAACATATTTAATTATTTTCATTTGAAAGACTATAACGTGAATGCCTGCTATAGTAGTTTCTGATACACCCAACGTATGTGTATATTGAAGTTCGTTGGTTGTCGCTTGTTGATGTGGTTCATAAGTGTTAGTCGTGTTTTTATATAGATTAGACCGTTGGTTTTCATTTTTAAATGGTTTTACACTAGTGATTTTGGGGCCTTTTATACATGTAGATTGCTGTTCGGTGTGAGCTTAGGCTCCATGTTAAAGATAATTATTTGACCTATAATGGTTAACTTTTACAAATTGTGCCCTGGATGGAGAGTTGTTTCGTTGGCACTCTTACCACATCTTCTTATATCTATGATCTATATAACACTTGTTTTGGATTTGAAATATATGATTTATAAAACTACATCTTATTCATGGAAGTAGATTTAAACATGTTTAGAATAAATGATTAAATGTATAACGATATAAAAATACATGCTCTATCCTTTTCAAATGTAAAACTATTTCTTCTTTGAGTATATACAATAATATAAACCTTGCAAAGGTGAATATCCATAATTGTCAACCATAAAACATATTTTTTGTGACTTAAAATGCCTCATGTGTGCCACATATGAAGAATATTTCAGTAAAGTATTTGTTGCACATACAATGGCCGTTTGTTAAAATTCATGATATTTAACGGTGAATAAATGGCTACTCCTCGAGACAATTATCCAACCTCGATTCAATATCCAATACGACTGTACAGAAAAGTGATACAAGATTAATATGAAAAAAACGCCATTTAATAACACTATAAAATGATTTTCCGATAAATGATTTGTTTGATAACTATTTTTTACTCACCACATGAAAAGATAAGAAGTAACAAAAACGATCCTCCAACAAGTGATATGTTCCTCATTTTAAATCGTCCTGAAAGTATTCAAATGATTGTAGATGCATTTTATTAGCATTTTATTGATTTTGTATTTACATGTACATTTTATCACAGATCAAATTTATTCGTTAAATGTATGGTCACTTATGCTACTATCACTTTGATTGACTTTGCTCGACGTACTTTGAACTATAATGGTTTAATTTTATAATTCTGACTCGGATGGAGAATTGTCTCATTGGCACTCATACCACATATCTGTGTAAATACATGTTGTTTTTTCCATTTATCAAATTCCTAAAGTTTTGCCATCAATATTGTTTTCGATAAACTATAGTTTCATTAAATGAGCTGAGTCGGTGAAAATCGACCTTGTTTAAATAAATATCAATTAATCTCTTGCGGGTTGAAACAAATCTATGCTTATATAAAAAAAGATGTGGTATGATTGCCATTAAGACAACTCTCCACAAGACACCAAAATGTATAGTCAGCTATAAAAGGCCCAAAATGACAATGTGAAACAATTCAAACGAGAAAACTAACGGCCTAATTTATGTATAAAAAATGAACGAAAAACAAATATGTAACACATAAACAAACGAAAACCACTGAAATACAGGCTCCTGACTTGGCACATCAATAAAGAACATGTTATCGGGATGTCAACCCTTCCCCTAACCTAGGACAGTGGTATATAACAGTACAACATAAGAACGAAAAAGGCTTAACTCATCAGATGGATAAACATAAATCTGTAACTGTTTGAAATTTACTTTGATAGAAGAACCCTTAGAAACAAACCAACATTTTTCTTGCATTTCGTTTTATCATTCCGTATATGTATATATAAGCTACCAAAATTAAACTCTTGGATAAAAATATATAAAATACACTCTATAAAATACAAAATGATTAAACCGTACTTACCTTCGTTATATTTCTCTAATGAAGTCTGCATTAATGTACAAAGTATTTATTCATAATTTATAGTAGATCGTGTTCTTATATGACTAGAATTTGCGTCTTATAAATACATGTTCAGGATGTTTTATGACACTATGTTGTGATATGAGACAATGCGTTTTGATAAATAGTGTCAAAATGTATCCTTCTATATGCATGAAGCTGTTTATAATTAAGCAAAAAAAGCAGAAGTATGATGTAAAAGTATAAATCAAAAAATATTATATATCTAATATTATCTTTCACTTTTCCAGTAATTGAAATTTAACAACTAAATGAATATTTCAGTTACAATTCTGCTTCGTTAGCTTTTTTAAAATGAAAAAAATAAATCTTCAATTTTTGAAAAAAGTTACAAAAGACGGTGAAGTACCTAAAATGATGTTGTTTTTCCTTTAAGAAACAACAACATGAACTAGTAAAGGTCATTGAATTTAATATTACTTTTCTAAATTATCTACATTAACAAAACTTATTTCTCTAAAGCAAAATTATAGATACTAGATTTATTTTGAATTTTCGTTGCTTTTAATCATGTATACTGGTTTGGTGAACTTAATTTTAATTTCTTTTAAATATGCTTTCGTATTATATGAATTGTGGCCTTTTTGTATATGTTTCAATAGATACAGGCGTATAAAAGGAAGCACTGTCTCAAAATTCAACATCCTACTCAGCATCAAATAATCTCGTGATGTGCCAAAAAAAATTCAAATCATCCTGAACATCGATTTCTCAGATGGAAAATCCTTATTAGCTAAGGAAACAATCTACTGTAAATTCAAATGCAGATAAACGTATAGTAACTCTGTAACATTGTATTGTGAGTAGAAGGTGAGTACGCCTCATAATTGATTATTAAGGTAATCGACGTTTCATGTACAATGTATTATTATAGTTTTTAAGGGTTCAATTTCAAATTCAATAAGGCTAAAACACATCTTTTAAGAATTTTGGTGCTCAATGCTCTTAAACTTCGAAGCTTATTAGGCCTTTTTAACTTGTTCGGATTCGAGCGTCACCGATTATTCTTTTGTAGACGAAACGCGCGCCAGGCGTTAATTCAAAATTTAATCCTGGTATCTATGATGATTTTATTTAAATACAACATTGTACATGAAACATCGGCCGCAAAACCTTAAGTAGCAATTACATTACTTAAATTTAAATGTCTACCTTTGAACCATGAAGGATGAATTCTTCGGACGTTTCGGTCTCGTTGAAATCTTGTTCTAAAATTATTTCCTAAACATGTGTTACAAGTAAAAAGTAGCAATGAATTTAATAAAACTCATAATCAAATATAACTCTGTGAAAACAAATGTGTATTTTCAATGAACAGTTTTTGAATTATATTGTTTTTAAATTTCATAACCAATTAAGTAAGTCATTTTAGCCAAAATTTTGAGAAAATGGACGAGGGGTACAAAAAATGATTTTACCAGAAACGTTTACATTGCATATCACTCTTTTCTTTTCAAATTTCTTAGATATGTATTGTTTCTATCATTTATCACAATGAAGTTGAAATAATTTGGATTTTGTTCTTAAAAACATGGAAATATCACAAAGGAGTAAGTTCGGTAAGGGTCATATTTGGCCCCGATTATCAAATTGAATGGTACAAGATAAAATATGTTTTAAGTTAAAACATGTGAGAAAGTAAAATAGAACTATGTCTGTCAAAGTTTTATTCTAAAGCGTTGATTTCTACATTCAAAATAGGTCAAATAAGAGATTTTGACGAAATTTGACAAAATTGGCCAGATTTCAACAAAATTAAGGACCAGGAAACATAGAGCGCAGGCGTCGACAAACTAAATATTCAAGTTAAACATGCAAAATGTCATTACATACATTGTGTTCAAAGATCTTTTTTGTCGACGTATGCGCTCTGTGTTTCCTGTCCAATAATCAATGCAAAATTAACCAATTTTCATTGATTTTTCATGGAAATAGAAATGAGTATGGTTTGTGACGTCATCAGTAGAATGCAGAAACGTAAATTTTCATCAAAAAGGCTCATTTCCTATTTAGTCAATGTATTAGCTATGATTCATTGTGATTTTGGTCAATTAATCGTAATTTGAAATTTAAGGTTGAAAAAGGGCCGTTTTAGGGCCTTATCGAACCTACTACAAAATTGAAAAAATGGTTAATTTGACACGAAAAAAAACCATCAAAATATGATAAAACTTTCTTATAGTAACACCTACCTATAAGGTGTTTAAAGTTAGATTTATTCAGATTGGTCCACTTCATCTTTATTGAAAGTATTTAAAAAAGTTTAACAGTGGAAATGTAATTTTTTTCACGATAATAGCTAAAAAATGCGTAAAGATTGATGAAAAATGGGAAATCATCAAAATTGGGTACTTTCAAACGGCCGTAGCAAAAACAGAAGTGCACCACTATATGAGTTTTTCCTCACCAATCATTTTTTTAAACCATATCAAATCATATAAACCAAGACATCGGGTTAAGAAAAAGGTTTTAATTCTAGAAATTGTTGGCTCCTCAGATGTGTACTTTTTTGTGCTCGAAACACCATATCCAGTATTGTGATTGGTTGATTACTTAGTCTGAGTACTATAATCGTGCTCGAAATCTTATGACTTAGTGGCTTGGTGAACGTATCTGAAAATATTCAGCCAAATATTATCATACATGGTACATGTAAGACTGGTTGCCACAGTATGTAGTTGACTTAAGCATATCAACATTTTAATCACACGATTTTAACACTTTTTTGGAGTTCTAGCATTGTAATAGTTTATCTTGTGATCGCAACTCATACGGGATCATTTGACACAAATCTGTTTTAATAATTATCATTTGATACATGTAGGTTTAATTGCCATCATATATATTTATATGGATTCAGATTTTTTGTCATCTGTTTTCATCAAATTAAGAGTCAAATTACTTTTTTGTAGGAAAATACCATAACAAGGGCCCTTTAATTATAGTCGATTATACCTTCACCGTGGCGTATTCTACAATCGATTAACAGCCTACGACAAAGGATACTTGGATAGTATTTAATCCACAAAGATACTAGTATTACCGATATACAATGTAGGTACCCTTGCTGGTTCTATATTGAAATTGGACGTTCGTTAAGACCTTTCTGAAATGTTGTTTACTTAAATAAAAAAAAAAAAACAGTAGATTTTTTTCTGTAACCTAAATATAGATCCTAGACTTAGTTTAAATTGTTTTCATCCACTTAAAAAGTAGACAATTGAAAATTTAAGTTGTCATTACAATATTCATAATATACTTTCATATTAGTGTGGTCTTGTCTATGTTAAAACAAAAACTTACAAATTGAAGAAAACACTGTCACAAGATAAAACATCCTGTTCTGGATCGTAACATGATAATATCGTGTTAAAAAAAAAATTGTCCCGGACACACATTTCTCAGAAATTAAAATCCTGGCAATTTAAGAGAATAATCATATAAATTTATGCGCAGATCTTGGTAATATTTGATTGGCTTGTCCATGTAAACGTAACGAAAAACAGTATATATTCGCTTTAATTTAAATAATTTGCGTTTATGTACACTGGTTTGTTATAGTTTGGAAGGTTTCAATTCTGATTTCAAAAGGTTCAAATCAACATACTAAAAAAAACATTAATTCAAAAAAATTATAAGATATACAAGTTCTTATTTAGCGTATTATTTAGGATGTCGCGTATTTTGCATTCCAACTTATAAAACCGAATATAGTTAACTCTTCCCACGCTATGTAAATGGTGTTCTCTATGAAATGTATATGCCTTCGCATTGTCGGTTTACTACGACTTCCATTTTGAAACACCAATAACAACAATGAATTCAGTTTGGTATGCATATTTTGTTTTCCATATTGATTCCTCACCTTTTTAAAGCACATTGCATTACAGAATAAATTTTGCTTACATTAATTGCATTTTTACATACAAATGATAATACCTATTCAAAGTGTTGAGTTTTATTTTCCAATTGTTCGATGGCGTTCCATGATTTTGGACATTTTAGTTGGAAAATATCATAACACATGTCAAAACATAAATGTAATCAAATGCATTTGTCGTTGAAACCAACCAAGCATGGTCTTTTACATTGCTGTATAGTTTTGCATTTAATGATAAAACATAGTCGATTTAAATTGTAAGTGTACTGTGACTTCGCTTTCATTTCAATCCAGTGTAGTTTGACATTTTGTACAAAGCAACTTTGAATGTACTTTGACTCAATGTACATCAAACGTGTTGTAAATGTAATCCTTTAAAATTGTGCCACTGTGAGCAGATCTAGGACTATGATATATGATAGGGGTTGCTCTCATTTGACCTTTTCTAGTTTTGCGAATAATTTTATGACTCGTAGCAATCATTGTACACATGTACTTTTCAAGTGTATTCATATTTTAAGCTCACCTGGCCCGAAACCTTCTCCTCTGAAACTACTGGGCCAAATTAAACCAGACTTAGCCATAATCATCATTGGGGTATCTAGTTTACAAAATGTGTCCGGAGACCCGGCCAACCAACCAAGATGGCCGCCATGTCTAAAGTTAGAACATCGGGGTAAAATGTAGATTTTGCTTATATCTCTGAAACCAAAGCATTTAGAGCAAATCTGACATAGGGTAAAATTGTTATCAGGTTAAGATCTATCTGCATTCAATTTTCAGATGAATCGGAGAACCCGTTGTTGGGTTGCTGCCCCTTTATTGGTAATTTTTAGGTAATTTTGCCATTTTTGGTTATTATCTTGAATATTATTATAGATAGAGGTAAACTATAAATTGCAATAGTATTCAGCAAAGTAAGATCTACAAATAAGTCATCATGATCAAAATGGTCAATCGACCTCTTAAGGAGTTATTGCCCTTTACCGTCAATTTTACCATTTTTTTTATTTTTGTAATCTTTTACAAAAATCTTCTCCTCTGAAACTACTAAGAAAGAATGTAATCAAACTTGTCCACAATCATCATAAGAGTATCTAGTTTAAAAAGTGTGTCCAATGACCCTGCCCGCGAACCAAGATTGCAGACATGGCCAAAAATAGTACATAGGGTAAAATGCAGTTTTTGGTTTATATCTCTGAAACTGAAACATTTAGAGCAAATCTGACTGGTGGCAAATATGTTCATCAGATTTATATGAATCTGCCCTGAAATTTTCAGACAAATCCGACAACCAGTTGTTGGGTTGCTGCCCCTGAGTTAGTAATTGTATGGAAATTTTGCAGTTTTTTTGCTATTATCTTAGATATTATTATAGTATCTAATGAAATTTTATACTATAAATTATGATTTTAACCTTATTTTACATGATTTCCAAAGCATCAGTAAATGCAGGTGAGCGACACAGGCTCTTTAGAGCTTCCAGTTTATTGTTTGTATTGTCGAGTCCACGTGAAGGACTTATTCAGTTGTTGTTATTGTGTGGTACTGCAATGAAAGGTAATTGGCACTGAAGCTTACCATAAATCTTCATAGAAATAAAGAAATGAGATGCAAAAGCATATTGATCATCGTCAACCACTGGCCATTATGGTAATCGGACTTTTAAGTTAAGTGAACTTAAAACATGTAGTTTGACTCAAAAAGTTTTGTTGAACAATCTCTTGAACTCAAGGTACAAAATGATGATGCTTTTAAATTAAAACAGCTGGAATTAGAAAAAGAACTTAAATTAAAACAATTAGAAAGGAAAAATGAAATTAAATTAAAACAATTGGAAAACGAAAAAGAAGAAAGACAGGTAGAACTTGAAAAAATGGGTCAGAGATGACGAAACGGTTTCCTTTTAGGCTGTAGAACACATTGACCTTCAACTGAATGTGATAATGGATGTTTCGGATGTGAAGAAGTTTTAATAGCGGGCACAAATATTAAAACTGAAATATTACCAATAATAATGATATAAACCAAACGCATCTGATTCTTGAGAGGTCCTTATGATAACTATTTTAGAGTCCTTTTGTGTGTATTATTTTGAAATTTGTTTTTTATTGTGTTGTATTGTTTTGTCCTCATTTTTCGTGCTTTTTCTTTCTTTCTCCATTTCCTTTATATGATGATGATGATGATGATGATGATGATGATGATGATGATGATGATGATGATGATGATGATGATGATGATGATGATGATGATGATGATGATGATGATGTGACACAATGTAAATACATAATCACTAAAATAAGGGGTGAGATGTTAATTAATGTCAGAAAGACAACTATAACCTTGGACAAAAAGCCGCCAAACAAAGGTAAAATAGAGAGACGAGATATAATAATAAATAAGTAAATAACAAAAAAGCATTACAAATGGTATGAGCAAGGCAAATTAACACGACACTATTTATTAATGGGTCGATACGACTGTATGTAGACTGTAAGACCAGAAGGTATAATGCGGTCATTAGTCGGAGCTTAGTTACTGTCATCATTCATGAAATACTATTCTGCAATAAATCGCTGATACATGTATATAAAGAAATCATCTAGATTTCCTGACGAGAAATTTATAAAGGGCTATTTTCTATTTGTATTTTCCTGTAGGCATATGTATCTTATGAAACACATCGGGTTTTTTTCCGATACGAAATATGTCTAAAGAGATATTATGTAGGTTCAAATTCTTGACTAGTGTTCATTAACTTTTATGGACATGACGTTTTTCATGTGAGGATTGTGTGATGTCTATTGTTTGATATAAACTCTTATGTGTGTAATAAAATATAATGTTTCAAGGAATCGCTGCACTTTGAATTGTAATGCTGTCAATATAATTTAATGTTATGCGACTGTCATACAAGTGAGAGGTTTAATCCACCGTTCTCTACACAAGAAAATGTCTGTACTAAGTCAAGAATATGACAGTTGTTTTTCAATTAGTTTAACGTCTTCGAAACTTAAATGTTGTCGTTTAAAAGGGAATATTCGACTTGAATTTTATTTGGAATTTAGTATTTTTGTTTCCATTACTTATAGATGCAGCTTTTACTGTTGTTTTTTAAATGTTGTTTTTTATCTGAATTAAAAATGTTGTTTTTTATCTGAACTAAAAATGTTGTGTAAGATCTGATGAATAGAATAGACCTGGTACTGGTCTTTTGATATATGATGTTAACCATTCATTGACAAATACATTCTAATGAAAAACAATTGTGTTTTATTGATGTCAAGTCTTGATTATTATATATACTGAAATCTAGGTTAACCAATCCCAACAATGACAGGCGTTAAAATGACACTCTCCGATGTCGTATCTTGGAACAGTACTTCTACAGCAAGTATTACATCCAGATTTTGATAGTGGTAGTCGGCAGAATAATTGACAATGGGGTACCTTTACACTGTGTTGGGGTTGTGCTATTACACCATGTTCTTCCAGAACTGTAATGTATATTTTTAACATCATTTGCAAAAAAAAAAAAGTTTATTCTTTAAATATTTTTTCTCTATCTTTATGGTGGCAAACTCTTAATCCGTTCCTTAATCTAATATGGACGAAAAGACATTTTAACTTTTTAATTAGATTGTTTAGTCATTCAGAAGTCAATACTTTGATGAATGGTGAAACATGTTTAAAGCTCCTTCTTTTTTTAGCATTAACTTGCTGACAATAATATATTTGATTATTTTCATTTGAAAGCCTAGACCGTGAATGTCTGCTATAGTAGTTTTTGATATACCCAATATACATGTCTAATTTGAAGTTCATTGGTTGTCGTTTGTTGATGTGGTTCATAAGTGTTAGTCGTGTTTTTTAGGTAGATTAGACCGTTAATTTTCAGGTTGGATGGATTTGCACTAGTGACTTTGGGGTGTCTGTTATACATGTAGCTAGCTGTTTAGTGAATGCTCCGTGTTTACGATATTTTTTTTTACCTATAATGATTTACTTTAACAAAATGAGACCTGTTTGGAGAGTTGTTTCGTTGGCTCTCATACCACATCTTCTTATATCTACGATCTATAAAACACTTATTTTGGATTTCAAATATATGATTAAAAAGCTACATCTTATTTATGAAAGTAAATTTAAACATGTTTAGATGTAATGATTTAATGTATAACAACATAAAAGAGTTGCTCTATCTTTTTCAAATGTAGAACTATTTTTACTTTGAACATATACAATTATAGACCTTGCAATGGTGAATACAAGAAATGTGAACCGTTAAAAAAGAACTCTTATGACTTAAAATGTCACATATGAAGACTCTTTCAGTAAAGTATCAGTTGCCCATAAAAGAGCCGTTTGTCAAAATTAATGATATACAGGGTACATAC
The DNA here is from genome assembly GCA_037788925.1 of Mytilus galloprovincialis. Taxonomy (NCBI): domain Eukaryota; kingdom Metazoa; phylum Mollusca; class Bivalvia; order Mytilida; family Mytilidae; genus Mytilus; species Mytilus galloprovincialis. Next base: position 43,350,600 of record CM075340.1, read on the forward strand.
ATGGCTACTCCTTTAGCCAATACTCTAACCTCGAATAATTAACCAATTCGAATGTCTTTAAAATTACATTAAATATGAAAAACTCTATTTAAAAACACTAGTAAATAATGTTCTGGTAAATGATTTGTTTTATAACGATTGTGTTTACTCACCACATGAAAAGATTAGAAGTAACGCAAAAGATCCTCCAACAAGTGATAAGTGTCTCATTTTAAATCGTCCTGTAATATTAGAATGATTGTACATGCATCATATAAGCATTATATTGATCTTGTATTTACATTTACATTGTATCATAGATCAAATTTCTTCGTTAAGTGTATGTTCACTTGTAATAGGATGACTTTTGATTGAGTTAAGCATTTCCAATTGATATTTTATAGTGTGTCTTTCTATGCTGGCTTGATACAGATAAGAATGAAGGTTTGGTACCATTAAAACGTATAAATCCGCTGCAATTGTTTACACCTGTCCTAAGTCAGGAATCCGATGTTAAGTAGTTGTCGTTTGCTGATGTGCTTCATCAGAATCTATGGTTTCTCTTCTTTTTTTATTAAGATTAGACAGTTGGATAGAAGAATCCTATGAACCAGACCAACATTTATATTCTATTCTGTATATATATATATATATAAGCTACCATAATTTGACTCTCTTGGATAAAAAAACATAAAATGTATTATTAAAATACAAAATAATTAAATCGTACTTACCTTCGTTATATTTCTCTAATGAAGTCTGCATTTCTGTACAAACTATTTATTCATTAACGCATGTTTTGAAAATAAAAACGTCATAATTTATAGTAGATCGTGTTCTGATATAAATAGGATTTTCCGTCTGATAAATGCATGTTCAGGATAAAGCTTAATGTTTCCTGACATTATCGTGTGATAGTAAACAATGCATTATGATAAATAGTGTCAACTTGTATCCTTCTATATGCAGGTAGTTGTTTGTAATTAGGCAAAAAAAGCAGAAATATGATGTAAAAGTATAAATCAAAAGTATAACAAAAAAAGTTATATTTAATATTGTCTTTCACTTTCCCAGTAATTGAAATTAAACAACTACTAGTTCAGTTACAATTCTGCTTTGTTAGCCTTTTTCAAAGACAAAATAAATAGTTTCAAAAGAAAAAAAGTGGTTTGCTTTTATATACTTGAATAGTGAACATAGCAATTGAAATTCTAATTAGTTCAATATATGACCTTTTTGAATCAACAGATTAAGACATATACAACGAAACACTGTCACAAAAATTAACATCCTACTCTGAATCATATAATCTCATGATGAGTAAAAAGAACAACAGATTCGTCCTTGACATCAACATCTCAGAAGGAAAATCCTGATTACATGTACGTAGTTACGGACATAATCTACTAAAAATTTGGATGCAAATATACTTATAGTTACTCTGCAACATTGTATTGTGAATAGAAGGTGAGTACGCCTGCGTAATTATTTATGAAAATGAGCTGCGTGTTATGTACAATGTAATTTAATAGTTCTCAAAGGTTTCAATTTAAATTAAATATGACCATCATTTAAATTAAGCAATATACATCTAATACCTACTGCAAAACCTTAGGGTAGCACCTCTGTATGATCAGAACTTCAGCGACGGTCAATTTAAATTTCAATATTCACTTTTTCACCCTTAAGCACAACATGCGTTACTTTATTTTTTCCATGAGTGCAATTTGTCTATACAGTTTAAAAGCAACACACTTGTGAGAAAATAAAGTACTTTTATATACAATGTAACTTAAAAAAAACATTCGTGTTCAAATTTTCATATTATTTTAGGATGTCATGTGTTTTGCTTTTCAATTCATAAAAAACAAATATAGTTTACACACCAACTACTTAAATGGACAAATCGGGCCGTCTAAAAACGAGGTATAGTCATTTTGTTCATAAAAAGGAGCCACCACAGTCAAGTCTAGTAATGCGCGTTCTATACCGATTGCTTTTTTAGAAGATAATCGTCCATATATTCCTTGTTATAAATTAATGTATATCTTAGCACGCAACAAGTTTCAAGGTGGTTGGACTTCAACTTCATAAAAAACAATCTTGACCAATAGCTTGAACCAAAATTGTTAACCTGAATCGGGACAGACGGACGAACGAACGAACGAACGAACGAACGCATAGATTGAAAAAAAAATAATGCTCATAAGTGGGGCATATATTTGTAACTTAATACCGCTCTTGATTTTATTCTTTGATTGAATTGATCCATAAAGTTATGTGGGTGGGTGTTCGCTATTCGTACAGTGTATATGCAAATTATGTTAGTATTAATGTCGAAAACATCATTTGAATATTTTATTCGTATATTTCCCCTTTCAATTGCAGTTTTTGATTCCCTAAAACTATTTTCTGAAGTTTTGAATCGCAAAGCAGTGATTGACTGAAACTATGCAATAACGAAATATATTATTTGAAATATATCATCATTCTGTTTTTAAAATTCATTTTTCAGGTTATCATTGCAAAATGAACCAATCATCAATTGTTGAAGCAACATGTATAATTCTTCTACTCTTTTCTTGTGGTAAGTGAACACAATACTTACATTTTTACTCTTAGATTCGTGATTTTGTTATTACAGGAACTGATGTCTCACAGTAACAAACATATTTTTTTTTTTTATTAAAGCAACTAGCGTTTAACTCTAACAAATATATTTTCTTATTATAGCAACTGACGTTTAACAGTAACAAACATTCTTTTTTAAAGTAACTGGCGTTTAACTGTTACAAACATATATTTATATTTTTTTTTATTAAAGGAACAGATCTTTAACTGTAACAAACATATTTTTTATTAAAGGAACAGATCTTTAACTGTAACACAATTCATGTATTTGGTTTTGATGTTATATTTGTTATTCTCGTGGGATTTTGTCTGATACTTGGTCCGTTTAATTAAAGGAACAGATCTTTAATTGTAACAAAATTCATGTATTTGGTTTTGATGTTATATTTGTTATTCTCGTGGGATTTTGTCAGATGCTTCGTCCGTTTCTGTGTGTGTTACATTTTAGTGTTGTGTCGTTGTTCTCCTCTTACATTAATGCGCTTCCCTCGGTTTTAGTTTGTTACCCCGATTTTGTTTTTGTCCATGGATTTATGAGTTTTGAACAACGGCATACTACTGTTGCCTTTATTTATTGACGTAATTGGCGTTTAACTGTAACAAACATATTTTTTATTAAAGGAACAGATCTTTAACTGTAACAAACATATTTTCTATTAAAGGAAAATATCTTTAGCTGTAACAAACATATTGTTTTATTAAACTAACTGACGTTTAACTGTAACAAACAATTTTTTTTAACGTAACTGGTGTGTAACTGTAACAAACATATTTTTTTATTTAAGGAACAGATAAAGCTTTAACTGTAACAAACAACTAACTGACGTTTAACTGTAACAAACAATTTTTTTTAACGTAACTGGCGTGTAACTGTAACAAACATATTTTTTATTAAAGGAACATATCTTTAACTGTAACAAACAACTAACTGACGTTTAACTGAAACACACATATTTTTTATTACATGATGTAACGTACATGTAACTGACGTTTAACTGTAACAAACAATTTTTGTTAACGTAACTGGCGTGTAACTGTAACAAACATATTTTTTATTAAAGGAACAGATCTTTAACTGTAACAAACATATTGTTTTATTAAACTAACTGACGTTTAACTGTAACAAACATATTTTTTATTAAAGGAACAGATCTTTAACTGTAACAAACATATTGTTTTATTAAACTAACTGACGTTTGACTGTAACAAACATATTTTCTATAAAAGAAACAGATCTTCAAATGTAACAAACATATTTTTTATTAACGTAACTGGCGTTTAAATGTAACACTCATATTGACTTTTTGAAGCAATTGACGTTAAACTGTAACAAAAGAATTCTTGGTATAAAAGCAACTTACGTTTAACAGTAACAAACTTTTTTTTTAAAGGAACTGATGTTTAGCAGTAACAAACATCTTTTTCATTAAAGCAACTGGCGGTTAACTGTAAAACACAGTTTGTTTTTATGTAAGCAACTGACGTTTAACTGTAACACATATATTTTCTTAATAAAGCAACTGAAGTTTAACAGTAACACACACTTTTTTTATTAAAGTAACTGGCGTTTAACTGTAACAAACATTTTTTTGTTTGATTCAAGCAACTAGCGTTTAACTGTAACAAACGAATTTTTGGTATTAAAGCAACTGACGTTAAACTGTAACTTACATATATTTCTTTTATCAAATAACTGCTGAAACTTAAAAAAAAACTTTTTCAGTACTTGATGTGCGCGGACAAGGACCAACAGAGTCAGATTGTAAAAGCTGTTGTGAACGACATGGACCAAAGGACGGAAAATGCACTCTTTGTTTTTGTTGGCCCAACAAAAAGAAAAGAGGACGATCTAGATATAATTAATCGTTAAGTTAGTATTTATAATTAACTAACATAACATTTATGTGTTTTTTTTTTATCAAAATCACAATGAATTTTAAATTTACCAAGACGATAGGTTTTTATTATTTAGGATCCAGTTGAGGCCTGACTTCGGGAGCGGGATTTTCTCACTGTGTTGAAGACCGATTAGTGGATTTCAGTTGTGTTCTGCTCTGTGGTCGGGTTGTTGTGTGTCTTTGACATATTCTCCATTTCCATTATCAATTTTATTTCAAATAAATATTTATCATTCTGTTTTGGTTTAACAGGTACAATTTATGCATACACTTTCATTTATGATGAATGTGACCGACCGAATTAGGCTATTTACAGGGTTTGTAAAAACATGAGCAACACGTTAGGTGCCACATGTGAAGCAGGATCTGCTAACCCTTCCAGAGCACCTGAGATAACCCCCATTGTTTAGTAAGGTTCGTTTTTCTTAGTCTTTATTTTTTCTATGTTATGTCTTGTGTACAATTATCATGATTATCTGTCTGTTTGTCTATTTGTTTTTAAGCCATGTCATTTTATTTTCGCCCTTCTTTTAAACCACCTACAACTATCTTTCATTAGAAATAATTATGAACAGATGAATTTATCGAACATTATATTCGTAAAAAGGGATGAATTAGGACAAATATATAAACACAAAAACAAAGACAAACCTGATTAAGTACAGTAGTCCAATAGAACACATAAACTTACATTGTAAAACAACTCCGGTCAAGATCATGATCAATAAATCTCCACCATCAAATGTCACACACACCTCATCAGTAATCGTAAAGCATGTATAAACAAACAATAAACTCTATAATATAAAACTAAACAATGTGATTTCATAACGAATATATAATAAGATCACAAAATCCTGTGGTTGGATTTTGGTGAAGTCATGACACGGAAAGAAACAAGCAAAACAATCTATGACAAATATGAAAACAAATAAAAATTAAAGTTCAATTCTTTTTGAATAATTGATAGGTCTTTCCTTCCATTTTCTTTTAATTATACTGTCATGAATAAACTGTCATATATATATATATATATATATATATATATATATATATATATATATATATATATATTGATTGATTGATTAATTGATTGATTGATTGATTGATTAATTGATTGATTAATTAAACACGGTGAATAGTGTCTCTTTAAACAAGCGAAAAAGAAACAAATGAGAACTTGGACTCCATATTAAACACATGAAACGGAAACATGCACTGATTGATTGGTTGTTTGGTTGGTTAAACATGTTGATTGGTTGATTAAACACGATGGTTTGTTGATTAAACACGTTGGTTGGTTGGTTAAACACGTTGGATAGGGTTTCTTGAAACACGCGAAAAAGATACAAATGAGATCTTGTACCCCATATTAAACACATGAGACAGAAACATGCACTGATTGATTGATTGATTGATTGATTTATTGGTTGGTTAAACACGTTTATTGGTTGATCAAACACTTTGGTTGATTGGTTAAACACGTTGAATAGGGTTTCTTGAAACAAGCGAGAAAGAAACAAATGAGATCTTGGACTCCATATTAAACACATGAGACGGAAACATGCACTGATTGATTGATTGATTGGTTTGTTGGTTGGTTGGTTGGTTGGTAAAACATGTTGATTGGTTGATTAAACACGTTGGTTGGTTGGTTAAACACGTTGAATAGGGTTTCTTAAAACAAGCGAAAAAGAAACAAATGAGATCTTGGACTCCATATTAAACACATGAGACGGAAACATGCACTGATTGATTGATTGATTGATTGATTGATTGATTTGATTGATTGATTGATTGATCGGTTGGTTGGTTGGTTGGTTGGAATTCAAACACACATAAAACTCTTTAAATAGTGCCAAAATCACATAGTTTGCCTCTTAGTACATGACCTTGACCTTTGACCTTTCGACCTTCGTCAAGGTCATTGCTCCACAATGTCATTGCAAAAGACCCTATGGGTCAAGGACCTTTTGTTTAAGAGTTTTGCCTAATAATGGCTTTTTATAAACCATAAATGGGGGTTATGTCCCTTACATAATGGTAAAACCAATACAGTCATAACGTAACAAAGTTGCCCCTTGAAGTACCAAGCATTTTTCACTACTTAAATTTTCTGTATCTATAACCATTTAAAAGTTATAGGGAAATCAAAAACAAATAAAAATCTAAAATACGACCTTGACCTTTGATCTTGACCCAATTTTCATTTTTTTGGACCAAGGATCTCAAATCAAAAGACCCGAGGTCTTTACAACTGATGGTTCATGAGATTTATTTGCATATTGAAAAGTAAAATATTGAAGGGGAAATAACTCCTATAAGAAGTCACTGGATCGCTTCGGTTAAAATTATTTGAAGTTGCGCCATCTGGCAAGGAACATTTTAAAACAAACCATTTGCCGCTAAGTCTTATAGTTTATGAGGAGTAGTGATAACAGTGTTTTTTGTAATTGGGGAGATAACTCCTATACGGTAAATAGCAAATCATGGTTCTTCTAACACAAGATAGATTTTATACCCCTGATACATAGTACCAAAGATCTTTTGGATATGTTGCGTACTTTTCTTGATTTTAGACTTTGAAAACGGACGAGGAAAAAGAATGATAATTAAAATGTCAATTGTTCTTGAACAATTGAGAGGTCTTTCCTTTTGTAGTGTAAAATACATGTTCCAATAGACGTAGAATGTATTGAAAAGTTCTTACACAGGTTATGCCCCTTAATGAAAGGTCAAATCTCTTCGGTCAAATGTAAAAAAGTTGCGTCTCATCCACCTCAACGTTTTTCACTATTTACTATTTCTGTAAGTACAATCGTTTTTGAGATATCGACTAAAAAGTTGTAACGTCAAAGGTCAAGGTCAACCTTAAAAAGCTTTAAAACACACTGAAAATCCTTTAAATAAGGTTAAAAACACTAAATTTGCTATCTGGGACATGACCTTGACCTTTGACCTTTTGACCTTTGTCAAGGTCATTAGTCCCCAATGTCATTGCTGAAGACCCCATGAGTCTAGGACCTTTGGTCATATAGTAAAAGCTGATTTTCTCTTTTCAAAAACCTGAAACAGGGGTTATGCCCCTTATAGAAAGGTCAAATCTCTTCGGTTAAAATTTAACAAAGTTGCGCATTAATGACCCAAACATTTTCCACTATAAACACTTCTGAAAGTATTAAGGTTGCTGAGATGTTCTGATAACAAGGTGTTAGGTCAAAGGTCAAGGTCAACATACACATTTGACCTTGAGGTATTTTTCAAAGTCACATGAATTGATGATGAATGGTGAAGATCCTAGGTGTCTACGACTTATGGTTTCTGAGTTTTGGTGGCCAACCGACACCGGTTAATTTTAATAGGGGCATAACCCTACCAATGAGTTGTTGAATCTTTTCGATCCAAATGTAACGAAGAACCAGGGTCTGGTCCTGAACAAATTTCACCCTTCGTTTTTTTTCTACCTTTTACGGTTACGGTGTTTGAACGATAACAAGGTTTTTGGGTTTCGGAGGGATTACTCCGAACCGACAAAATATTTCGACTCACAGGGTGAGTTCCGGATAGGTATTCATGACACCGATACAAAGTGTGAACATGAAAGGGACACGTCTTACGGTTACGGAGGCTAACTTCGTCAAAGTTTGGCGGAAAAAGAATAATAATAATAATTAAAAACCAATTGTTCAGAGAACCATTGATGGTCTTTCCACCATTAAAGATTTTTTTATATGAAAATATTAAAATTTGGTTTCAAATGTCAGTTGTAGCGTCAAATGACAGCTTGTTGAACGCTGATTCCAAAAATGTATGGTTTCTATGGGGAAAAATATAGATAAGGGAGATAATTGTTTACTTCCGGTTCAAATGATGTTATTTCCGGTATAGTTTGATAGTTTAATTGACACTGATTCCAAAAATATATGGTTCTACATACTTTTACACTAATTTAGAACCAAAAATAGCTACTTCCGGTAAACAAAAGGTCACTTCCGGTTCCGATTACAAGTTCCCATTGCTTGCAACCTATTGCAATTGCAAAAAAGGTCCAATGTCTTTATCATGTATACATATGAGGTAAAAGCAAAGGTCAAAATCTAGAACGTGAATTTTGTCTATGACCTTGAGCTCAATTTCAAGGTCAACAACCAGGGACCTAAAATCAAAAGACCTTAGGCCTCTACTTTATATTGCTAATGAGTTATATTACCATACAACTAATATAAGATATAAAAGGGGGGAAAAGTCGCATCAAATGTTTACGTACCCTTTTAACTAAAATTTACGTGTTACGCCATGTCGCAACACACATTTTGTGCAAATATTTTGTCAATGTCTTATAGGATTTCTGAAAAGAAGAGATAACAAGCCAAAATCATATTTTTGAACATGACCTTGACCTTTGACCTTGACTTCATTTTCATTTTTTTTGGACCAAGGACCTTAAATCTAAAGACCCTAGACCTCTATCACTAATGGTTTTGCAGTAACAAATTTATTTCATTTACTTCAATACAAAAGGGGAAATAACTCTCATATGGAGTCTTTGTAAAGCTTCGGTGAAAATTAAACGTAACATCCTGAGGATATAACGAGCAATTTGGAAAAATAAATTTGTGGCTTTCTTTTACTGTTGCGGAGGAGATCTGATAACAAGAAAAACAGTGTTTGGGGAGATAACTCTTACAAAGAAAGTGTTCGGTTAAACAGGGTCAATTTCAAAAGCGTATAGACTGTATGATATCATATACAAAAAAACTAAGCGACATCTTTTGAAACATTTTTACACCCCAAGAAAAAAATTAGGCGGAAGAAAAAAAAATAATCAGAACAAATTCAATAGGTCTTTCCACAAGAAAGGTGGAAAGACCTAAATATAAATCAATTGCTTTTAAAAAGCAATTGTAAACGGTCTTTCCCCCCTTAGAAACAGGATTGTTTGTTATGTGTGTGTGTGTGTTTGTTTGTTTGTTTGTTTGTTTGTTTCTGTAAGGGGTCTATATTATTCCGGGGAAGTTTCATGTTTAGTTTGGAAAGTTTTTATTTTATTTTAGGTACAGCGCGCGCGCCAGATTGAGGAGACATCACGTGACTTGGGTTTATAATAACGAAAACTTGGTCTTTTTATTTCTCTTTAGGTGGGGACGTTGAACAGACAACATGTAGAGAGACGGAATGTACACAATGTAATTTCTTTTGTCATTGTAGGAAATTGACATTTTGATCACAGTTCACCAGCAGTGCATGTTTTGGATTTCATTGATCCGGTGTAACTTTAATACACATTTAAGGATTATTTTCTGATAATGTACATTTTTCAGCACCAGTTTGTAACACAGATAAGTATTTCAATCTATGAGCGGACATTTTATTGTAGGGTTTCACTGAGATTTACGGACCTAGCAAGCGATTTTTACGGCATTGCCATTTTTTCTCTCTAGGAAAAGTCTTGAGAGAATTCGGCACGACGTTGTTTTATGAATCTTTAGTACATGTATGCCCTGCTGACTGCAAAGTTTGGGGTCGATTGGACTTGTAGTTTCAGAGTTTAACTGATAACAAACATGTGGATTTTTTTTGAGAAGAGATGTAAGAACAATATTAAAAACCAATTGTTCAGAGAACAATTGAAGGTCTTTCCACCAGTTAATATCTATTTTGATATTAAAATATTAAAATCAGTCTAAAATGTCAGTTCATATGGCTTTATGATGTATAGATATGAATTTAAAGCAAATGTCAAAATCTAGAACGTCAAATAAACCTATGACCTTGACCTCAATTTGAAGGTCACAAACTGAGGATATCAAATCAAAAGACCCTAGGTCTCTAATACGTATGGTTAATAAGTTATATCACTTTACACATAATTTAAGATATGATAGGGGCAAAAACTCCCATTCATTGTCTACGCACCCTTTCAACTAAAATTATTAAGTTACGACATGTCGCAACTAACAATTTAGTTAAAATAATTTGTCGATATCTTATACGGTTTCTGGAAATGAGTGGAAATAAGCCTAATTCAAAAATTAGAATATGACCTTGACCTTTGACCTTGACCTAATTTTAATTTTTTTGGACCAAGGACCTCAAATCAAAAGATCCTAGGTCTCTATCACTTATGGTGTTCCAGTTTAAAATAAATTTCAAAATTTAAATTACAAAAGGGGAAATAACTTTCATATGGAGCGTTCATATTGCTTCGGTAGAAATTGGACAAATCATGCGAAGGATATAACGAGCAATTTTATAAAATAAATTTGTCGTAATCTCTTATGGTTGCGAAGGAGTCGTGATCACAAGGAAAACAGTGTTTGGGGAGATAACTCCTACAAAGAAAAGTATTCGGTTACGCAGGGTAAATTTCAAAAGCGCATGAACTGTTCGATATCATATACCAAATATCTAAGCGACATATTGCGAAACAAATATTTATCGCAAGAACAAAATTAGGCTGAAGAAAAAAAAAATAATCAGAAGAAAAACAATAGGTCTTTCCACAGAAAAGTGGAAAGACCTAATAAAATGTCAATTGTTCTTGAACAATTGAGAGGTCTTTCCTTTTCGTAATGTAAAATACTTGTTCCAATAGTCGTAGAATGCTTTGAAAAGCTCTCAAACACACATAAAACCGTTAAAATATGACAAAAACAACAAATTCGCTTTTTAGGACATGACCTTGACTTTTGACCTTGTGACCTTTGTAAAGGTCATTGGTCCACGATGTCATTATGTAAGACCCCATTGGTCTAGGACCTTTGGTTCAAGAGTTAAAGCTAATTTTGTCTTTTCAGAAACCGTTAATTGGGGTTATGCCCCTTAAGGGTATGTCAAAGCTCTTCGGTCAAAATGTAAAAAAGTTGCGCCTTAGTCAACTCAACATTTTTCACTATTTACTATTTCTGTAAGTATAATCGTTTTTGAGATATCCAATAAACAGTTGAAAGGTCAAAGGTCAAGGTCAACCTTAAAAAGCTTGAAAACACACTAAAAATCCTATATATAAGGTTAAAAACACTAAATTCGCTATCTGGGACATGACCTTGACCTTTGACCTTTTGACCTTTGTCAAGGTCATTAGTCCCCAATGTCATTGCTGAAGACCCCATGGGTCTAGGACCTTTGGTTATGTAGTAAAAGCTGACTTTGTCTTTTCAGAACCCTAAAACAGGGGTTATGCCCCTTACAAAAAGGTCAAATCTCTTCGGTCAAAATGTAACAAAGTTGCGCCGTAATGACCCAAACATTTTCCACTATTCAAAACTTCTGTAAGTATAATGCTTTCTGAGATTATCCCATAACAAGGTGTTAGGTCAAAGGTCAAGGTCAACATACAAATTTGACCTTGAGGTATTTTTCAAAGATACATGAATTGATGATGATTGGTCAAGATCCTCGGTGTCTACGATTTAAGGTTTTTGAGTTTTGGTGGCCAACCGACACCGGTTAATTTTCATAGGGGCATAACCCTACCAATGAGTCGTTGAATCTTTTCGATCCAAATGTAACGAAGAACCGGGGTCTGGTCGTGAACAAATTTCACCCTTCGGTTTTTTTCTACCTATTACGGTTACGGTGTTGGAACGATAACAAGGTTTTTGGGTTTCGGAGGGATTACTCCGAACCGACAAAATATTTCGACTCACAGGGTGAGTTCCAGATAGGTATTCATGACACCAATACAAAGTGTGAACATGAAAGCGACATGGTGTACGGTTACGGAGGGAAATTTTGTCAAAGTTTGGCGGAACAAGAAGAATAATAATTAAAATGTCAATTGTTCTTGAACAATTGAGAGGTCTTTCCTTTTCGAAATGTAAAGTAAATGTTCCAATAGGCGTAGAATGCATTGAAAAGCTCTCAAACACACATAAAACCGTTAAAAAATGACAAAAACAACAAATTCGATAATTTGGACATGACCTTGACTTTTGACCTTGTAACCTTTGTAAAGGTCATTGGTCCACAATGTCATTGTAAAAGACCCCATGGGTCTAGGACTTTTCGTTCAAGAGTTAAAGCTAATTTTACCTTTTCAGAAACCGTTAACGGCGGTTATGCCCCTTAAGAATATGTCAAATCCTTTCGGTCAAAATGTAAAAAAGTTGTGACTCAGTCACCTTAACATTTTTCACTGTTTACTATTTCTGTAAGATTAACCACTTTTGAGATATCGACCAAAAAGTTGAAATGTCAAAGGTCAAGGTCAACCTTAAAAACATTTAAAACACACTAAAAATACTTAAAATAAGACCAAAAACACATAATTCGCTATCTGGGACATGACCTTGACCTTTGACCTTGTGACCTTTGTCAAGGTCATTAGTCCACAATGTCATTGCTGCAGACCCTATGGGTCTAGGACCTTTAGTTATATAGTAAAAACTGATTTTGTCTTTTCAGAAACCTAAATCAGGGGTTATGCCACTTACAGAAAGGTCAAATCTCTTCGGTCAAAATGTAACAAAGTTGCGCCTTGATTACCCAAACATTTTCCACTATTCAAAACTTTTATAAGTATAATGGTTTCTGAGATTATCCCATAACAAGGTGTAAGGTCAAAGGTCAAGGTCAACATACACATTTGACCTTGAGGTATTTTTCAAAGTCACATGAATTGATGATGAATGGTGAAGATCCTAGGTGTCTACGACTTACGGTTTCTGAGTTTTGGTGGCCAACCGACACCGGTTAATTTTCATAGGGGCATAACCCTACCAATGAGTCGTTGAATCTTTTCGATCCGAATGTAAGGAAGAACCGGGGTCTGGTCCTGAACAAATTTCACCCTTCGCTTTTTTTCTACCTCTTACGGTTACGGTGTTTGAACGATAACAAGGTTTTTTGGTTTCGGAGGGATTACTCCGAACCGACAAAATATTTCGACTCACAGGGTGAGTTCCGGATAGGTATTCATGACACCGATACAAAGTGTGAACATGAAAGTGACACGTCTTACGGTTAACGCGGATAAATTTGTCAAAGTTTGGCGGAAGAATAATAATAATAATAATAATAATAATAATAAACAGAAGAAATACAGTAAGGTCTTTCCCTTTAGAAAAAGGAAAGACCTTAATTAAAATGTCAATTGTTCTTGAACAATTGAGAGGTCTTTCCTTTTATAATGTTAAATATATGTTCCAATAGACGTAGAATGTATTGAAAAGCTTTAAAACACACTGAAAATCCTTTAAATAAGGTCAAAAACACTAAATTCGCTATCTGTGGACATGACCTTGACCTTTGATAGTTTGACCTTTGTCAAGGTCATTAGTCCCCAATGTCATTGCTGAAGACCCCATGGGTCTAGGACCTTTGGTTATATAGTAAAAGCTGATTTTGTCTTTTCAGAAACCTAAAACAGGATTTATGCCCCTTAAAAAAAGGTCAAATCTCTTCTGTCAAAATATAACAAAGTTGCGCTGTAATGACCCAAACATTTTCCACTATTTAAAACTTCTGTAAGTATAATGGTTTTTGAGTTGTTCTGATAACAAGGTGTTAGGTCAAAGGTCAAGGTCAACATACACATTTGACCTTGAGGTATTTTTGAAAGTCTCATGAATTGTTGATGAATGGTGAAGATCCTAGGTCTCTACGATTTACGGTTTCTGAGTTTTGGTGGTCCACCGACACCGGTTAATTTTCAAAGGGGCATAACCCTACCAATGAGTCGTTGAATCTTTTCGAATCAAATGTAACGAAGAACCGGGGTCTGGTCCTGAACAAATTTCACCCTTCGTTTTTTTTCTATCTATTACGGTTACGGTGTTGGAACGATAACAAGGTTTTTTGGTTTCGGAGGGATTACTCCGAACCGACAAAATATATCGACTAACAGGGTGAGTTCCGGATAGGTATTCATGACACCGATACAAAGTGAGAACATGAAAGCGACACGTCTTACGGTTTAGGCTGCTAACTTCGTCAAAGTTTGGCGGAAAAAGAATGATAATAATAAACAGAAGAAATACAGTAAGGTCTTTCCCTTTTGTAAAAGGAAAGACCTTAATTAAAATGTCAATTGTTCTTGAACAATTGAGAGGTCTTTCCTTTTATAATGTAAAATATATGTTCCAATAGACGTAGAATGTATTGAAAAGCTTTAAAACACACTGAAAATCCCTTAAATAAGGTCAAAAACACATAATTCGCTATATGGGACATGACCTTGACCTTTGACCTTGTGACCTTTGTCAAGGTCATTAGTCCCCAATGTCATTGCTGAAGACCCCATGGGTCTAGGACCTTTGGTTATATAGTAAAAGCTGATTTTGTCTTTTCAGAAACCTAAAACAGGATTTATGCCCCTTAAAAAAAGGTCAAATCTCTTCTGTCAAAATATAACAAAGTTGCGCCGTAATGACCCAAACATTTTCCACTATTTAAAACTTCTGTAAGTATAATGGTTTTTGAGTTGTTCTGATAACAAGGTGTTAGGTCAAAGGTCAAGGTCAACATACACATTTGACCTTGAGGTATTTTTGAAAGTCTCATGAATTGTTGATGAATGGTGAAGATCCTAGGTCTCTACGATTTACGGTTTCTGAGTTTTGGTGGTCCACCGACACCGGTTAATTTTCAAAGGGGCATAACCCTACCAATGAGTCGTTGAATCTTTTCGAATCAAATGGAACGAAGAACCGGGGTCTGGTCCTAAACAAATTTCACCCTTCGTTTTTTTTCTATCTATTACGGTTACGGTGTTGGAACGATAACAAGGTTTTTTGGTTTCGGAGGGATTACTCCGAACCGACAAAATATTTCGACTAACAGGGTGAGTTCCGGATAGGTATTCATGACACCGATACAAAGTGAGAACATGAAAGCGACACGTCTTACGGTTTAGGCTGCTAACTTCGTCAAAGTTTGGCGGAAAAAGAATAATAATAATAATTAAAATGTCAATTGTTCTTGAACAATTGAGAGGTCTTTCCTTTTATAATGTTAAATATATGTTCCAATAGACGTAGAATGTATTGAAAAGCTTTAAAACACACTGAAAATCCTTTAAATAAGGTCAAAAACACTAAATTCGCTATCTGTGGACATGACCTTGACCTTTGATAGTTTGACCTTTGTCAAGGTCATTAGTCCCCAATGTCATTGCTGAAGACCCCATGGGTCTAGGACCTTTGGTTATATAGTAAAAGCTGATTTTGTCTTTTCAGAAACCTAAAACAGGATTTATGCCCCTTAAAAAAAGGTCAAATCTCTTCTGTCAAAATATAACAAAGTTGCGCCGTAATGACCCAAACATTTTCCACTATTTAAAACTTCTGTAAGTATAATGGTTTTTGAGTTGTTCTGATAACAAGGTGTTAGGTCAAAGGTCAAGGTCAACATACACATTTGACCTTGAGGTATTTTTGAAAGTCTCATGAATTGTTGATGAATGGTGAAGATCCTAGGTCTCTACGATTTACGGTTTCTGAGTTTTGGTGGTCCACCGACACCGGTTAATTTTCAAAGGGGCATAACCCTACCAATGAGTCGTTGAATCTTTTCGAATCAAATGTAACGAAGAACCGGGGTCTGGTCCTGAACAAATTTCACCCTTCGTTTTTTTTCTATCTATTACGGTTACGGTGTTGGAACGATAACAAGGTTTTTTGGTTTCGGAGGGATTACTCCGAACCGACAAAATATTTCGACTAACAGGGTGAGTTCCGGATAGGTATTCATGACACCGATACAAAGTGAGAACATGAAAGCGACACGTCTTACGGTTTAGGCTGCTAGCTTCATCAAAGTTTGGCGGAAAAAGAATAATAATAATTAAACTGTCAATTGTTCTTGAACAATTGAGAGGTCTTTCCTTTTTTAATGTAAAATACATGTTCCAACAGACGTAGAATGTATTGAAAAGGTCAAGGTCAACCTTAAAAAGCTTGAAAACACACTAAAAATCCTTTAAATAAGGTTAAAAACACTAAATTCGCTATCTGGGACATGACCTTGACCTTTGACCTTTTGACCTTTGTCAAGGTCATTGGTCCCCAATGCCATTACTGAAGACCCCAAGGGTCTAGGACCTTTGGTTATACAGTAAAAGCTGATTTTGTCTTTTCAAAAACCTAAAACAGGGGTTATGCCCCTTATAGAAAGGTCAAATCTCTTTGGTCAAAATGTAACAAAGTTGCGCCATAATGGCCCAAACATTTTCCACCATTTAAAACTTCTGTAAGTATAATGGTTTCTGAGATTATCCCATAACAAGGTGTTAGGTCAAAGGTCAAGGTCAACATACAAATTTGACCTTGAGGTATTTTTTAAAGATACATGAAATGATGATGATTGGTGAAGATCCTATGTGTCTACGACTTACGGTTTTTGAGTTTTGGTGGCCAACCGACACCGGTTAATTTTCATAGGGGCATAACCCTACCAATGAGTCGTTGAATCTTTTCGATCCAAATGTAACGAAGAACCGGGGTCTGGTCCTGAACAAATTTCACCCTTCATTTTTTTTCTACCTATTACGGTTACGGTGTTGGAACGATAACAAGGTTTTTGGGTTTCGGAGGGATTACTCCGAACCGACAAAATATTTCGACTCACAGGGTGAGTTCCGGATAGGTATTCATGACACCGATACAAAGTGTGAACATGAAAGCGACACGTCTTACGGTTACGGAGGGAAATTTTGTCAAAGTTTGGCGGAACAAGAAGAATAATAATAATAATAATAATAATAATAATAATTAAAATGTCAATTGTTCTTGAACAATTGAGAGGTCTTTCCTTTTATAATGTAAAATATATGTTCAAATAGACGTAGAATGTATTGAAAAGCTTTAAAACACACTGAAAATCCTTTATATAAGGTCAAAAACACATAATTCGCTATATGGGACATGACCTTGACCTTTGACCTTTTGACCTTTGTCAAGGTCATTAGTCCCCAATGTCATTGCTGAAGACCCCATGGGTCTAGGACCTTTGGTTATATAGTAAAAGCTGATTTTGTCTTTTCAGAAACCTAAAACAGGGGTTATGCCCCTTATAAAAAGGTCAAATCTCTTTGGTCAAAATGTAACAAAGTTTCGCCTTAATGACCCAAACATTTTCCACTATTCAAAACTTCTGTAAGTATAATGGTTTCTGAGATTATCCCATAACAAGGTGTTAGGTCAAAGGTCAAGGTCAACATACAAATTTGACCTTGAGGTATTTTTAAAAGATACATGAATTGATGATGATTGGTGAAGATCCTAGGTGTCTACGACTTACGGTTTCTGAGTTTTGGTGGCCAACCGACACCGGTTAATTTTCATAGGGGCATAACCCTACCAATGAGTCGTTGAATCTTTTCGATCCAAATGTAACGAAGAACCGGGGTCTGGTCCTGAACAAATTTCACCCTTTGTTTTTTTTCTACCTATTACGGTTACGGTGTTGGAACGATAACAAGGTTTTTGGGTTTCGGAGGGATTACTCCGAACCGACAAAATATTTCGACTCACAGGGTGAGTTCCAGATAGGTATTCATGACACCGATACAAAGTGTGAACATGAAAGCGACACGTCTTACGGTTAACGCGGCTAAATTTGTCAAAGTTTGGCGGAAAAAGAATAATAATAATAATAATAATAATAATAATAAACAGAAGAAATACAGTAAGGTCTTTCCCTTTAGTAAAAGGAAAGACCTTAATAATCAGAAGAAATACAGTAAGGTCTTTCCCTTTAGTAAAAGGAAAGACCTTAATAATAATAAACAGAAGAAATACAGTAAGGTCTTTCCTTATAGAAAAAGGAAAGACCTTAATTAAACTGTCAATTGTTCTTGAACAATTGAGAGGTCTTTCCTTTTGCAATGTAAAATACATGTTCAAATAGACGTAGAATGTATTGAAAAGCTTTAAAACACACTGAAAATCCTTTAAATAAGGTTAAAAACACTAAATTCGCTATCTGGGACATGACCTTGACCTTTGACCTTTTGACCTTTGTCAAGGTCATTAGTCCCCAATGTCATTGCTGTAGACCCCATGGGTCTAGGACCTTCGGTTATGTAGTAAAAGCTGATTTTGTCTTTTCAGAAACATAAAAGAGGCTTTATGCCCCTTAAAAAAAGGTCAAATCTCTGCGGTCAAAATATAACAAAGTTGCGCCGTAATGACCCAAACATTTTCCACTATTTAAAATTTCTGTAAGTATAATGGTTTCTGAGATTATCCCATAACAAGGTGTTAGGTCAAAGGTCAAGGTCAACATACAAATTTGACCTTGAGGTATTTTTCAAAGATACATGAATTGATGATGATTGGTGAAGATCCTAGGTGTCTACGACTTACGGTTTCTGAGTTTTAGTGGCCAACCGACACCGGTTAATTTTCATAGGGGCATAACCCTACCAATGAGTCGTTGAATCTTTTCGATCCAAATGTAACGAAGAACCGGGGTCTGGTCCTGAACAAATTTCACCCTTCGTTTTTTTTCTACCTATTACGGTTACGGTGTTGGAACGATAACAAGGTTTTTGGGTTTCGGAGAGATTACTCCGAACCGACAAAATATTTCGACTCACAGGGTGAGTTCCGGATAGGTATTCATGACACCGATACAAAGTGTGAATATGAAAGCGACACGTCTTACGGTTACGGAGGGAAATTTTGTCAAAGTTTGGCGGAACAAAAAGAATAATAAAAATAAGGTCAAAAACACATAATTCGCTATATGGGACATGACCTTGACCTTTGACCTTTTGACCTTTGTCAAGGTCATTAGTCCCCAATGTCATTGCTGAAGACCCCATGGGTCTAGGACCTTTGGTTATATAGTAAAAGCTGATTTTGTCTTTTCAGAAACCTAAAACAGGGGTTATGCCCCTTATAAAAAGGTCAAATCTCTTTTGTCAAAATGTAACAAAGTTGCGCCTTAATGACCCAAACATTTTCCACTATTCAAAACTTCTGTAAGTATAATGGTTTCTGAGATTATCCCATAACAAGGTGTTAGGTCAAAGGTCAAGGTCAACATACAAATTTGACCTTGAGGTATTTTTCAAAGATACATGAATTGATGATGATTGGTGAAGATCCTAGGTGTCTACGACTTACGGTTTCTGAGTTTTGGTGGCCAACCGACACCGGTTAATTTTCATAGGGGCATAACTCTACCAATGAGTCGTTGAATCTTTTCGATCCAAATGTAACGAAGAACCCGGGTCTGGTCCTGAACAAATTTCACCCTTCATTTTTTTTCTACCTATTACGGTTACGGTGTTGGAACGATAACAAGGTTTTTGGGTTTCGGAGGGATTACTCCGAACCGACAAAATATTTCGACTCACAGGGTGAGTTCCGGATAGGTATTCATGACACCAATACAAAGTGTGAACATGAAAGCGACATGGTTTACGGTTACGGAGGGAAATTTTGTCAAAGTTTGGCGGAACAAGAAGAATAATAATCAGAAGAAATACAGTAAGGTCTTTCCCTTTAGTAAAAGGAAAGACCTTAATAATAATAAACAAAAGAAATACAGTAAGGTCTTTCCCTTTTGTAAAAGGAAAGACCTTAATAATAATAATAATAATAATAATAATTAAACTGTCAATTGTTCTTGAACAATTGAGAGGTCTTTCCTTTTGTAATGTAAAATACATGTTCAAATAGACGTAGAATGTATTGAAAAGCTTTAAAACACACTGAAAAACCTTTAAATAAGGTTAAAAACACCAAATTCGCTATATGGGACATGACCTTGACCTTTGACTTTTTGACCTTTGTCAAGGTCATTAGTCCCCAATGTCATTGCTGAAGACCCCATGGGTCTAGGACCTTTGGTTATATAGTAAAAGCTGATTTTGTCTTTTCAGAAACCTAAAACAGGGGTTATGCCCCTTACAGAAAGGTCAAATCTCTTCGGTCAAAATGTAACAAAGTTGTGCCGTAATGACCCAAACATTTTCCACTATTCAAAACTTCTATAAGTATAATGGTTTCTGAGATTATCCCATAACAAGGTGTAAGGTCAAAGGTCAAGGTCAACATACACATTTGACCTTGAGGTATTTTTCAAAGTCACATGAATTGATGATGAATGGTGAAGATCCTAGGTGTCTACGACTTACGGTTTCTGAGTTTTGGTTGTCAACCGACACCGGTTAATTTTCATAGGGGCATAACCCTACCAATGAGTCGTTGAATCCTTTCGATCCAAATGTAACGAAGAACCGGGGTCTGGTCCCGAACAAATTTCACCCTTCGTTTTTTTTCTACCTATTACGGTTACGGTGTTGGAACGATAACAAGGTTTTTGGGTTTCGGAGGGATTATTCCGAACCGACAAAATATTTCGACTCACAGGGTGAGTTCCAGATAGGTATTCATGACACCGATACAAAGTGTGAACATGAAAGCGACATGTTGTACGGTTACGGAGGGAAATTTTGTCAAAGTTTGGCGGAACAAGAAGAATAATAATTAAAATGTCAATTGTTCTTGAACAATTGAGAGGTCTTTCTTTTTCGAAATGTAAAGTACATGTTCCAATAGGCGTAGAATGCATTGAAAAGCTCTCAAACACACACAAAACTGTTAAAAAATGACAAAAACAACAAATTCGATAATTTGGACATGACCTTGGCTTTTGACCTTGTAACCTCAGTGAAGGTCATTGGTCAACAATGTCATTGTAAAAGACCCCATGGGTCTAGGACTTTTCGTTCAAGGGTTAAAGCTAATTTTACCATTTCAGAAACCGTTAACGGGGGTTATGCCCCTTAAGAATATGACAATTGCTTTTGGTCAAAATGTAAAAAAGTTATGCCTCAGTCACCTAAACATTTTTCACTGTTTACTATTTCTGTAAGATTAACCGTTTTTTAGATATCGACTAACAAGTTGAAAGGTCAAAGGTCAAGGTCAACCTTAAAAACATTTAAAAACACACTAAAAATCATCAAAATAAGGTCAAAAACACATAATTCGCTATCTGGAACATGACCTTGACCTTTGACCTTGTGACCTTTGTCAAGGTCATTTGTCCCCAATGTCATTGCTGAAGACCCCATGGGTCTAGGACCTTTGGTTATGTAGTAAAAGCTGATTTTGTCTTTTCAGAAACCTAAATCAGGGGTTATGCCCCTTACAGAAAGGTCAAATCTCTTCGGTCAAAATGTAACAAAGTTGCGCCTTAATGACCCAAACATTTTCCACTATTCAAAACTTCTATAAGTATAATGGTTTCTGAGATTATCCCATAACAAGGTGTAAGGTCAAAGGTCAAGGTCAACATACACATTTGACCTTGAGGTATTTTTCAAAGTCACATGAATTGATGATGAATGGTGAAGATCCTAGGTGTCTACGACTTACGGTTTCTGAGTTTTGGTGGCCAACCGACACCGGTTAATTTTCATAGGGGCATAACCCTACCAATGAGTCGTTGAATCTTTTCGATCCAAATGTAACGAAGAACCGGGGTCTGGTCCTGAACAAATTTCACCCTTTGTTTTTTTTCTACCTATTACGGTTATGGTGTTGGAACGATAACAAGGTTTTTGGGTTTCGGAGGGATTACTCCGAACCGACAAAATATTTCGACTCACAGGGTGAGTTCCGGATAGGTATTCATGACACCTATACAAAGTGTGAATATGAAAGCGACACGTCTTACGGTTAACGCGGCTAAATTTGTCAAAGTTTGACGGAAGAATAATAATAATAATTAAACTGTCAATTGTTCTTGAACAATTGAGAGGTCTTTCCTTTTGTAATGTAAAATAAAAGTTCAAATAGACATAGAATGTATTGAAAAGCTTTAAAACACACTGAAAATCCTTTAAATAAGGTTAAAAACACTAAATTCGCTATATGGGATATGACCTTGACCTTTGACCTTTTGACCTGTGTCAAGGTCATTAGTCCCCAATGTCATTGCCGAAGAGCCCATGGGTCTAGGACCTTTGGTTATATAGTAAAAGCTGATTTTGTCTTTCCAAAAACCTAAAACAGGTATAATGCCCCTTAAAAAAAGGTCAAATCTCTTCGGTCAAAATGTAACAAAGTTGCGCCGTAATGACCCAAACATTTTCCACTATTCAAAACTTCTGTAAATATTATGGTTTCTGAGATTATCCCATAACAAGGTGATAGGTCGAAGGTCAAGGTCAACATACAAATTTGACCTTGAGATATTTTTCAAAGATACATGAATTGATGATGAATGGTGAAGATCCTAGGTGTCTACGACTTACGGTTTCTGAGTTTTGGTGGTCAACCGACACCGGTTAATTTTCATAGGGGCATAACCCTACCAATGAGTCGTTGAATCTTTTCGATCCAAATGTAACGAAGAACCGGGGTCTGGTCCTGAACAAATTTCACCCTTTGTTTTTTCTCTACCTTTTACGGTTACGGTGTTGGAACGATAACAAGGTTTTTGGGTTTCGGAGGGATTACTCCGAACCGACAAAATATTTCGACTCACAGGGTGAGTTCCGGATAGTTATTCATGACACCGATACAAAGTGTGAACATGAAAGCGACATGGTTTACGGTTACGGTTACGGAAAGACCTTAATAATAAACAAAAGAAATACAGTAAGGTCTTTCCCTTTTGTAAAAGGAAAGACCTTAATCAGAAGAAATACAGTAAGGTCTTTCCTTATAGATAAAGGAAAGACCTTAAATATAAATCAATTGCTTTAAAAAAGCAATTGTAGGCGGTCTTTCCCCCTTTAAAATTAATTGAATTTGGGGGGGGGGGGGTGTTGTTTGTTTGTTTGTTTGTTTGTTTGTTTGTTTCTTTCTGTATGGGGTCTATATTATTGTTACCGGAGAAGTTTCATGTTTAGTTTGGAAAGTTTTTCTTTTATTTTAGGTACAGCGCGCGCGCCACATCACGTGACACGGGTTTATAATAACGAAAAGTTAGTCTTTTTATTTCTTTTTAGGTGGGGACTTTGAACAGACAACATGTATAGAGACGGAATAAACACAATGTAATTTCTTTTGTCATTGTAGGAAATTGACATTTGGATCACAGTTCACGGGCAGTGCATGTTTTGGATTTAATTGATCCGGTGTAACTTTAAAACACATTTATTGATTATTTTCTGATATTGTACATTTTTCAGCACCTGTTTGTAACACAGATTAGTATTTCAATCTCGGAGCGGACATTTTATTGTAGGTTTTTACTGAGATTTACGGACCTTGCAAGCGATTTTTACGGCATTGCCATTTCTTTTCTCTAGGAAAAGCTTTGAGAGATATCTGCACCAAGTTTTTTTATAAACTTTAAGTACATGTATGCCCTGCTGACTGCAAATTTTGAGGTCGATTGTACTTGTAGTTTCAGAGTACATGTTGATTTTTTTTTCAGAAGTGACGCAAGAACAATATTAAATTTCAATTTTTCATGAAACATGATTGATTGATCATGATCATGATTGATTGATTACTTGATTTATTGATTGATTGATTGATTAGTTGGTTGGTTGGTTGGTTGGTTGGTTGATTAAACACGTTGGATAGGGTCAATTGAAACAGCGAAAAGGAAACAAAGAAGATCTTGGACCGTATATTAAACACATGAGACGGATACATGGTTGATTGATCATGATCATGATCATGATTGATTGATTGATTGATTGATTGATTAGTTGGTTGGTTGGTTGGTTGGTTGGTTGGTTGGTTGGTTGGTTGGTTGGTTGGTTAAACACGTTGGATAGGGTCAGTTGAAACAGCGAAAAAGAAACAAAGAAGATCTTGGACCGTATGATAAACACATGAGACGGATACATGATTGATTGATTGATCATGATCATGATTGATTGATTGATTGATTGATTGATTGATTGATTAGTTGGTTGGTTGTTTGGTCAAACACGTTGGATAGGGTCAGTTGAAACAGCGAAAAAGAAACAAAGAAGATCTTGAACCCTATGATAAACACACGAGACGGAAACGTGATTGATTGATTGATCATGATAATTATTGGTTGATTGATCATGATCATGATTGATTGATTGATTGATTGATTGGTTGGTTGGTTGGTTGGTTGGTTGGCAGGCAAACACACATAAAACTCTTCAAGTAGTGCCCCAAATCACATATGTACATGACCTTGACCTTTGACCTTGTGACCTTTGTCAAGGTCATTTCTTCACAATGTCATTGCAGAAGACCCTATGGGTCAAGGTCATTTTGTTTAAGAATTTTGTCTAATAATGGCTTTATATAAACCATCAATGGGGATTATGTCCCTTACACAATGGTAAAACCAATATAGTCATAATGTAACAAAGTTGCCCCTTGAAGTCCTTAACATTTTTCACTGCTTAAATTTTCTGTATCTATAACCATTTAAGAATTATAGGGAAATCAAAGACATATGAAAATCTCAAATATGACCTTGACCTTTGACCTTGACCTAATTTTCATTTTTTTGGACCAAGGACCTCAAATCAAAAGATCCTAGGTCTCTAGCACTTATGGTTTACAAGATAGAAATGCATATCACTTATAACAAATGCATAAGGGGAAATAACTCTCATATGGAGCGTTCATATCGCTTCGGTCAAAATAGGACAAATCATGCGAAGGATATAACGAGTAATTTTGTAAAATAAATTTGTCATAATATTTTACGGTTGCGAAGGAGTTGCGCTAACAAGGAAAACAGTGTTTGGGGAGATAACTCCTACAAAGAAAAGTATTCGTTTACGCAGGGTAAATTTCAAAAGCGCATAAACTGTTCGATATCATATACCAAATATCTAAGCGACATATTGCGAAACAAATGTTTATCGCAAGAACAAAATTAGGCGGAAGAAAAAAAAAAAATAATCAGAACAAATACAATAGGCTTTCCACAGAAAAGTGGAAAGACCTAATAATAATAAACAGAAGAAATACAGTAAGATCTTTCCCTTTTGAAAAAGGAAAGACCTTAATAATAAACAAACGAAATACAGTAAGGTCTTTCCATTAAGAAAGGAAAGACCTTAAAAAGAAACAACAAATTAATATGCCAAGCCTGAACGGTATTTCAATACGAAAGGTCTTTTATAAAATGGCAACATGAAAATGAAAAATCAATCAGACGAAAGGAAAACAACTGTCAAGGTCAAGCATCCTGTCTGGGTGATTATAAAACTTCTGTTAATTTGTTTTGCAGCAACACCTTTTAAAGGAAATTATTCGGAAACATAATTTGTAAAATAGTTATCAATATTTAATATTTAATATATTATATTTTTATTTAAGAAAATGGACTTGCAAGATCCCAATACATGTCATAAATTAAAGTTTAACAAATAAAGTTAGAATTTTAATCTATTGTAATAAAAATTCATCATATCTAATTAAATTTGTAGATTTAGCTAACAAAGTCCTTATATTTGTATAAAGTAACATTCGTTTATAGTGGAAAATTGTTTTAACGTTAAATAAGCTACAGTTAAAGATTGATTGCTAGTCCCTCTCTGTGATTAATATAAGATAACTCTTGTAATTTCCCAATCAATCTATCATGAACGGGAGATAAATAATTCGAATTTCATTTATAGTCTTTTTCAAAAATGATGAACGGTTCTTTATATTGGTATGTAATCATTTTAAACGTTTTAAATTTATGAAATTATATTCGTACATCAATGGCTTTGATACACAAATAACAAAAACTGAAATATATTGAATTGATACATTTTGTAATTATTCAAAATTAAATCAGAAACCTATACTAAATTATAAAATAATGAACCTGTTTTTCGAATCGGCACATAATACAATGGAGTGTCACTCTTGAATACAAATGGCACACCAATACAATTCATTAACTGTGCATTCTTGCTCCACCTTCAATGAAGATTCTAAATTATGAATATAACCAAAAGTTGTTAATCTATAGGATAGTGAAGACTAATGAAAGCTAACCTACTGTAAAAAATATTTCTTTGAAATTTTTTAAAACTTACTCAGAAAAATGCTCGAGCCACTTGACTTTCATAGCTCATAATTAACGTTTTTGCACAATATTTTAATAAAGTAGTTCAAGATTATTTGCTTCTCAAAGTGTTCACAGTTAATATAAATTGAATGCTTGCATCAACTTACCCAAATACAAATTTAATTAAGTCCTGAACATTTCGACATTTATTTGTTTATTTTTATCAATACCGGTTTGTAAACAAATCACAAGTTCCTGTTAAGATCCGACTAAATACCGATATCCCGATATCGTCAGGTAAATATGCTAATAAAGTTATTCGACAACACATTTCGTCTATCTCAACTATTGGTTTGCCTTACCCACCCATTTATATGATAAACGTTATACAAAACATATGAATATATATATTTAAAATAGGGATATATTAATGATGAAGGTATTTTGGAGGGAAGGGTGATATTTGAAAACAGCAAGTAAATGCTTTATGTGGAATGCCTCCATTTGAATACGACAGATGTTGGTAAAAAGCAAATAATTCCAGGATATTAACCTACATGTCATCCAATTTTTTTTTTCTAGATGCGAATACACCGTTATCTCATTAACAAAACATTTCATATTTGGGCAAGAATTTTCACTATCATTTAAACAATACCTAAAAGTGAAGAACCTGTAGAGGTCAAGAGATTGTGGACTGTTCATCCTTTGAATGATTGGAATGTTACCAAATGAGGTCAAGTTCTGTCGAAAAGCATATACTCAATATGTATTTCCTGGAATAGTACTCAAATACAGTTAAAGGAAACATCAGATTACATTGCCTCTTTCATATGCATTATAAGTGATATGCAATCAATGCCGAATTATTTATGGCATTCAAACGTTTCTTGTATTTTTTAAAGATTCAAAAGAACACGGAAAAACAAGAATCATCAACAAAACAGAACAAAAGAACTGAATACAATTACCGACTCATCTAATAAACAAAGACAGACAATAACGAACATCACAATAGTCTGTGTTTGTAAAGGCTTAGGAATGTTTGCTCCCCGTGTTTTTTAAATTTTGTTTGTAGGTTTTTTAAATCCTCTGGTGTTCTCCAAATAGTCCCATTAAATAGATTTCCCCACTGATCCCCTTCTTTTCATTGCATAATTTAATTACATATAGTTTAAGAAGTCTTATTTGAAAATGCTTTGAAAATTTTGTTCTTTTTTCATGAACTTGCATGTAAGGATAGTGTATACTTGAAATTATAGACTACGCAGTAAAGGTTATACATTGATATGATCATATACATTTATTCTTTTGAATCATCTTGACAACTTGAAAACAGATATCATTAAAGAAATAGAGCGGTGACTGAAGGAAGATTTTTTTGACTTTAATCTCCCCATCGAACACACACCTATATAATATATCATTCGAAAGAGGAAACCTTGTTCTATAACATTATGTCTGTCGTCAATACTTCATATGGTCACAATTTTTTTAAATCGAGGTCAAAGGTCATATGTACCAATCTGTGAAAATTTTGAAGGGTTTCAATTTTGACATTTATTTCTATTTCTAATCTCTTCCTCAATACAAACGATACTGTTTTAGCTTTAGAAATGTTTGTTATTATACACAAACATTAATTATAACAATTTTTTTTATAAAAAATGTCCGTAAACGACGTTTTATAAACAAAACTGCAAAAATCCAGTTTTCAACCCATAAAATGTTTAGAGCACCGTAGATTTATAAATATTCTCAATTTCAGATTAAAATCAAGAGTTATGAAGGACAGTACTTCCAAATTATTTTTAAAACTATCATATTGGGTGTGGTATCAAAACGACGCAATAATACACTACAGTCAAATATGACCTCAAATTGATTTTTGCGGATGGTTCTGTTTTTTCAAAAGAATACTTGTAATGTTGCTTCTGTTCTTCCACAATTATTGCGGCTTTCATAGTATTATCTGCTGTTGTGTATTATTCTCTTGTTCTTGTCTATTACATGATCGTTCTGGTATCTGTAACCCCCCTTTTTTCCTTGGCAACGTACAACAAAATTATTCTATATAAAAAATAAGATTTGGTATGATTGTTAACGAGACTTTTCTCCAAAAATTACCATCTGACACATTAGTTAATACTTATGTGTCACCGTACTGCCTTCAACAATGATTAAAACCTATACTGCTTGGTCTTCAATTCCCAAAATAACAAATGTATACGAATGATGTAACATCCTTATAAATGAACAAAATAAATTAAGAAAACACACACACATATAGCATATAGAAAGAAACAACAACCACTGCATAACAAGCTCAGGACTTGAGACAGACACATACAGAATGTGGCGGGGATTAATTATTTTGGAGGCACGCAAACCCTCCCAGAACTTGAAACATTGTGTACCAGCTAGTGCAACAAGCAACACATTTACGCGTTATCTCCGTCATCTTCATTTTCAGCAAGAATCACAAGACGTGTATTAATATTTTTACACATTTCACTTGCCTGGCATGGACACAGGTCTGTACATGAAAGGTTCTGCTCAAAGCAAACACATTCTTTTGAGCATACAGATTTTCCTTTACAAGTACAAACAAGGTCTTGTAGGAAGTCCGAGGACATTTGTCCCTCGAAAAACACAGGCTTCAAACCATCCTCATCAATCCATCCAAAATTTAACGGAGATCTAATAGGTGGTTTTGGGAGGTGCGATGACATCCATATGCTTGTCTGCAAGGATGCTCGAAGCAAATGTTGTGTAAATGTTGATTCACAGGGGGGAAGCTTGGCCAGAGACGCATCTTTAGTTGTCGCTAGTTTTACACGCATTTTATTGAGGTCACTGTGAAGGTTTTTGAATTTACCCTTTCGATCATACAGCATAGCAACAAACTTTCAGATTCCTCAACATCACAGTTTGCCAGGTTTACTAAATCGGACACATCACAACACACCTGCTTCAGAACTTTGCCTATACCAAACATTGCCGATGTGGTGTCACATCCTGAAATTGCATGTACTGCAGGTAAGCATTGACTTACGATGGAATTCAAAGAATTGCATAGTTCATGTATAGGTATAAAACGTCTTGCATCTTTGGTGCTCGTTACAGTTCCTGTTTCAAACCATAGTTCTGTTGTGTTTTTCATAGAAGAAAAGTAGTGGACACAAAGAACTATAACATCCGTGTCAGGGGATTTCACTATGATCCTGCCTTTCAAGTTACCACTACCAAACTGCTTATCAGCATAGATTGCGTGCAAAATCATACGAGTATCAGCTTCTTCATGCGTACTGTAAAGATCAACTCAGTCTTTGACAGTTTTATCACAAATGCGTTTTACGATTTGAGAATCGGAAAAAGTTCCAGCTAACGTAAGTTCATTATTACTTACTAGTGCATTAGGATTCTTTGTGTGGTAACCAACTATAAAACTACCAAGAAACTTGAGCAATGCTTGCTTATTTTCGTTAGAAGATAAACACTTTTTCCAGTCTGGAAGGGATCGACCTTCGATTATTTGGAAAACTTTTGCTGTAAAGTGTGATCTACGATCACGTTCCGCGGCTTTGATAGAAAGTTTGACGTCATATCTGTCAAAGACATCAACAACGGAAGATGCTTTTGAAAAGCCGCGGAGCTGAGATTGAACGATCTCTGTCCCAATGTCATCAAAAGTTTTCAAATTTTTAGCATTGATACACTGGATAAGAGCCATACCATCCCTTATCAAAACTGTAAGCGATTTATCGAAGTCAGGGGGAGAGTGACAATATGATGTCTCGTTTTCGAGTTGATGACCAAGATCGGCTTTACATGATTTTCTCATGGTTCCATCATCATGAAAAAGGGCTGTAGGGATTACAGTAACAATTTTCTAACAAAATATATTTTTGATGTTTTACAACAAAGAAATAGAATATAAACATATACAAACAAACTATGTACTATATACTAGTGCACTTAATTGAAAATATTTGTATATAATAGCGAAAAATGTAGCAATTTCATATATTAGTTGAGAGTAATTATTGACCATAAGGTTTAATAATACAAAAAACGTGATGGAAGAGATTTGATCAAGTTCCGTGTTAAAATTTCAGTTTTTTAGTCTATTGTTTTTCCTTTGATATCTAAAGGCCTTTTCATATTTAGGCTCCGAAATTTTTATCAGTAACTTGTTTTATAAAGTACTTTATGGTTAAAATATTATTGGATGCTTTTCAATACTACTATAAAGAAGAAACTAAAGTTTGTGTCTGAATTTGCAGATAAAATTACCTTAATTTTCAACAGTTAAAATTAAGTAAAATTATTAAATTAAAAAAAAATAAAATACTGAACATAATAGTTCGACATATGATAATAACTTAAGAAACAAATATATCAATTAAATGTAAACACATATGTTCAAATTTTCATTTTGAAAAAGGGGGGTTGAAACATTTCAATATACTACTAGTCATTAAAACGACTTTTTAGAAAAATGTGACCATACGAACTTCTGACGACAGGGCAAAAGATAAAGAAGATACATTTGTCTTCAAGTTAAGACCATTTTTAGCCGTGTGTTATTCGGGGAGATTAAACTCGCTATCTAGACGACTTTTTACACTTCTGTCACCGCACTAAAATATCAAAAACAATTTATCGGAATTCATGCTTGTATAAGTGTTTCTTTTCGAGCAATAATGCTGATATGTTTTTTTTAAAAGTTGATTGGTGATATTCGCATTGATGCACATTGCGTACCACTTATTTGCATTAGTTTGTTGCACTATTTGTTATTGATATGGCATAAGTTTATTCCAATATATATTTCCTTTGCTATATTAGGCAAGATTTAAAATAGTAAGTTCTCTAATTTCTTACTGCACCACTTGTTCAACACGAGTTTTCAGTCAGCACAGAATTGTCTTTCTTTTTCTCTGTCAATTACCACTGTTGCCCTAGGACCTGTGATAATTTATCATAAACACCACAACTTCTTATTTGTATGACAAACTTGATAACTCAGTCTAAATAATTTATTTCGACTAACAGATTCTCCAGTGAAAACTTTGTTATAAACAATTTCATAATATCTGTTCCTATAATTGGAACAAATATTAATTTAATCCGTTAAGAACATTTACTATTCTATAATAAATTTTCCTACTGTACATACCATCTCAGATTATTTTTTAAATTTGGAACTTGTATACATTATATGAAGGAACTTCTATTTCGTTACACTTCATTATGAACGATTTGAGTTATCTTTCTTTTAATGTAAACTTCACATTAAACAGATGAGTCATGATAAAATGAGTTAGTTTTTTGCTTTTGCTTGAGAAACTGAATCTGTTACATAATCTTTTTATAAATGACTACACATTACTTTACGATGGAAGGATACAATAAAAACGTTTGTTACAGTTTTCGAGTGTGTGGGATATTACAGAAATTTGTGGATTAACATATATTTTATTGTATGTTCATTATGTTACATTGTACGCTATCCAAAATTAATTTTCAATGCCATTGTGAATTTTGTTGCCTGTCAATGTTTTTTTTTTTGTTTTTTTTTACGATTGGATATGGACAGATTAAACCGTTGGTTTTCCCATTTGAATGGTTTTACACTAGTAATTTTGGAGCCCTTTATAGCTTTTGTTCGGTGTGAGCCAAGGCTCCGTGTTGAAGGCCGTACATTGACCTATAATGGTTTACTTTTATAAATTGTTATTTGGATGGAGAGTTGTTTCACTGGCACTCACACCACATCTTCATATATCTATCTATGAAGTGAATCAAAATTCAACACGCCTATTTGACTATACTTTATGACGAAATCTGCTTCCGTTGGTCTCGTAGGAACCTTATGACGTATCTTTCAGATAAAAATTGATAATTTAAAAGTGTGCAGATATAGATAACGTATACTGTAACTTTTAAATGATCAGATATATTCATTGTTATATTTAATTAACACGACCGTTGGATATGAATTATGAAATGGTAGAAACTTCATCCCGTCTTCTGATCTATAATTTATGTCCAAGCTGGTCTCGTACGAACAAAATTTTTGGATTTAAATTGATAATGTTGTCCATTCGTTCGATGTTTGTTGTCATTTGATTTTTCCATTTGATTAGGGACTTTTCGTTTTGAATGTTTTTCGGAGTTCAGTAATTTTGTGATTTTACTTTTTTTGTATTATTCAAACATCTATTGAACGGTGAACTTCATATTCAGTTAACGTTTCGGAATAGAAACTATTTTTGCAGGTTGTATATTTAAAATTAAGAAAGGAAATGGGGAATGTGTCAAAGCGACAACAACAGAGCAGACAACAGCCGAAGGCCACCAATGGGTCTTCAATGTAGCGAGAATTGCCGCACCCGTAGGTGTCCTTCAGCTGGCCCCTAAAAATATCTATACTAGTACAGTGATAATGGACGTCATACTAAACTCCGAATTATACACAAGAAACTAAAATTAAAAAATCATACAAAACTAACAAAGGCCAGAGGCTCCTGACTTGGGACAGGCGCAAAATTGCGGCGGGGTTAAACATGTTTATGAGATCTCAACCCCCCTATACCTCTAGCCAATGTAGAAAAGTAAACTCATAACAACACGCACATTAAAATTCAGTTCAAGAGAAGTCCGAGTCCGATGTCAAAAGATGTAACAAAAGAAAATAAATAAAATGACAGTAATACATAAATAAATACTAGCAGTTAACTGACATGTCAGCTCCAGACCTCAGTTAAACTGATTGAAAGATTATGTCTTCATCATATGAATATCAGGCACAATCCCTTCCGTTAGGGGTTTAGTATCATACTATCATATAATATATGAGAAGAACATAACCCGTGTCATGCCAATAACTGTTTAAAAAAAAAATGTGTTTAGTTCCGATGCAAAGACCCTATAAGTGAATCAATATTAAAGCCAAAATATGCAATCTTTAATGACCTGACAACAGTATCGTAACTATATCCCTTCTTAATAAGTCTGTTTAAAGGTTTTGTAAGCTTTTGAGGTGAATACTGACATTTTTGTGCTTTGTAAAGAATATTACCATAAAAGATTGGATGTGAAATACCTGAACTTATAAGATGTCTGCATGTTGAGTTATATTTACGAATTATTTCCTTATACCGGTGATAAAATTTAGTAAATGTTTTGACCAGTTGGTGATATCGAAAACCCTGGTATAATAATTTTTCAGTAATACATAATTTCTCTCGCTAAAATCTAATACGTTTTTATATACACGAGCGAATCGTACAAGTTGAAATATATAAACACCATAAGATGGTGACAAGGGTACGTCACCATCTAAAAATGGATAATTAACGATAGGAAATGAAAAATCATCTCTTTTATCATAAACTTTTGTATTAAGCTTCCCGTTAATGGTATAGATATCAAGATCGAGAAAAGGGCAGTGGTCATTGTTAGTATTAGCTTTATTTAAAGTAAGTTCAACAGGATAAATTTCTTTAGTATACATACTGAAGTCGTCATTATTGTATATTTGACTTTTTTCTGCATTGTATTTATTTAAATATATTAATATGAACGAATCTGATATGAATAGCACCTTGTCTGATTAATTTGTACATACCACTACCAAGATAACTCTATAAATATCACGTTCTTCTGATACGCAATATTTCGATTTTCGATGATAAAAAGAATAGTGTTTTTCAAACTGCTATTTTCCAGTTATACCTACAAAAACAAGTACGTCAATAATATTTCGTATGCATCAAGTAAAATAACAAAAAAACTTTACTCAAAGGAAAATTCAAAATTGGAAAGTCTTTTATCAAATGCCAAAATCAAAATCTCAATCACATCAATCAAATGGAATACAACGTTCACATTTCTGACTTAATACAGGCATTTCCTAATGTAGAAAATGGAGAGATACGCTAGTTTTAAAGCTAGCTGAACGTCTCACTTGTATGACAGTCTAATAAAATTCCATTATATTGACTGTGCGAATAAAAAGAAAATGTCGAAAATAGGGATATTTTATCAACATTAAAATCCCTTGTGGTATTAATTTCAAATACATGCATTACGATAAAGGTGTGACAAAAGAACAAAAATACAATGTATATTTTATAAAAGAAACAGCTGTTTAATTACTTTCCAAATCAATAACAAATATGATAAAAATCAATCACAAATCAAAAAAGTGCATGTGTTTGTCTAACAATTAAATATATTTATGCAGAATGTTTGTGACGAATGCACATTGTAATTTTTTTCTGGGACGAGTCGATTTAGATGATTTGATCCCAATTACATTTAATACGAACAAGTATTTGAAAATTGATAATGCTTACGTTTTGAAAGTCATGTACTTAATTGAATTCGAAATGTAAAAAGTTTAGTGTTTTGCGTATACACAATATACAAGCATGTGTAAATGTTTATGTCTAGAATGTTGCATAACACTACATGATGATAACTCTGTAGAAATCAGCGGAATGTTTAAATCACGTTCTATTGGTTAAGGAAAAATATGCTTCTCAATGAACAAAATCAGTGTTTGTCAAACTTCTATATATTCAATAATTTTAATAAGTGTGTGGTTCATTTTTTTTTCAAAGGATCAAAGTTAATATTTCGTCCAATTTTATAACATTTATACGAGCCAAATTAGTTTTAGTCAAGATTTTTTATACCAACTTGATAAAGTGATAACTCGAAAAAGAAAGGATATATCTGGAAAAGAATTACTATGCAAGAATACTTAAGCTTAGATGTAACTTACGCATTGTCTAAAAATCGCCAATCTCTTGTACAATATTTAAACTTAACACAATTAAATCAGACATCCCATTATTTAAAACATGAACAAGATCCCTATCGCGCAAGACTTAATTAAAAAATATCCAACGACAGACATTTTTCTATTCAGAAAACTTCAGGATAAGTTACAAAAGAAGAATAATCTATGCCAAAACACGTTGGTATTACAGAGTACAATAGCCTCATAGAACCAACAGCAACATTTGTAATTTCGACTTATGTCTAACATCCTTATGGATTATTTGATAAGAAAGTTAGTTTCATAATAATACTTCATCAGAGTAACGCTTTATTCTTGTATTTAATATTATAATTTCAATGATATGTGTTGTAAATCAAGTATCAACCAAACGAACCAAACAACCAATTCAGTGAATTGTATTTTTTAGATACTGAGAACCTATGCAGCTGGATGAGTGTATTGTCAAATACGAATAAATCGTGTGTATTAATACATGATATGTAATTATGTTTAGAAAAACCCTCATATCTTTTTGTATGTATACCTGATTCAATTATTGTGTATAAATCGAAGATTTCTATCATATAATGTTATCACGGGTACAGAGGAATATATATATAAATATAGTCACTGTTTGTATTCCTGAGACCGGTAGTAAAACCCTTGCAAAATTAGGGAGTCCATTTGTCTTTTCCGGATGTGTCAATACACAACAACGTGCAGTCATAACGTGGACGTTAAATCCAATGATTTGTGTGTGTCGAGAGAGAGAGAGAGAGAGAGCGCACATGTTGGTCCCTGACAAATAAAACTATTTTTTTCAGTAGCAGTCCAAAAATTCCGGCCTTTATCCTTGGATGGCC
This sequence comes from Mytilus galloprovincialis, assembly GCA_037788925.1. NCBI lineage: Eukaryota > Metazoa > Mollusca > Bivalvia > Mytilida > Mytilidae > Mytilus > Mytilus galloprovincialis. The sequence goes on from CM075340.1 coordinate 43,386,680, forward strand.
CCTATTAAAGGACCTATTATATTAATTCTTCATCTGTTCAAAAAATATTTGCCATTGGACATAAGATAACCTACAATCGATCAATAATATAATTATAAAACTTGTATAACTAAACGATAATACGTTTACAATTGAGATGAATCCGTGTTTGACTTTTGATAATATATATATAACATGTACAATGTTCTCAAAGTGTTGCCAAAAAGTTATCACAGGTACCAGGATTATAATTTAGTACGCCAGACGCGCGTTTCGTCTTCATTAGACTCATCAGTGACGCTCATATCCAAATATTTATAGAACCAAACAAATACAAAGTTGCAGAGCATTGAGGACCCTCAATTCCAAAAAGTTCTGCCAAATACGGCTAAGGTAATCTATGCCAGGGATAAGAAAATCCTTAGGCTTTAGAAAAAATCAAAGTTTTGTATGCAGTAAATTTATAAAAATGACCATAGTATTGATATTCATGTCAACACCGAAGTGTTGACTACTGGGCTGGTGATACCCTCCGGGATGAAACGTCCACCAGCAGTGGCATCGACCCAGTGGTGTTAAGAGTTATCAAAGGTACCAGGAATTTAATTTAATACGCCAGACAACAAACTTTATCAGATTAAGTGTATAACTGAATAATAATGCATGTGTACGCTTACGACTTATATATTTACTGATAATACATGTGTACATGTACAACTGAATCAGAGTACGTCTGAACCTAGTCTGAATACAAGTGTATCTGTAAAACTTGACATTTCGGTAATAGAATACCCTGTGTATTTTGAATGTTAAGTTGTTCATCTCTATTATTCTATTGAGAAAATACATTGGCTACTGTATATGTTGTCTGCATAAATAAAAAGATTTGATAAATGTGTCTTCGTTTCAAAAAACGGTATCGCATGGGGTGTTTTTTTCTTCTTTGTTATGGGCCTTTTTATCTTCTTTTAGTCGAGCGTCACTGATGAGTCATTTGTAGACGCAACGCGCGTCTGGTCTGACATCTAAAATTTCAATCGTGGTATCTATGACATGTATGTAGAGTTTATTTATTGGTTAATAACAAACACGTGGAGCGAAGGTCTGTGGACGTGATCGTTGTTTTCTTATCTACTTATACATTACTGTAGGAAAATTCGGGCTAATGGAATGTGCTTTGTTTTGTCTGTTATTTGTGTGAATATTACTTTTTTGATTTTATTACTTTTAAACATGGATGATTCGGAGCTGAAATATATTGTATGCACTTAGGTAGTATATATGTCTCCCATTATAGGACTTTATGGTTACTGTCTTATAAACGTAGACAACAGTACCGTTTTAAATCAAGTGAAATTACTGTATAACACACTATAGGTACGTAACATTCATTTCGTCCCGCCTTCGTTCCTTCCGTTGAAATTTATCTCATATAAATATATGTACGCGAGTCATTGGACAATGATAGTTGTTGGTTTTTTTATTCTAATTTCTTTCTTTTCATACATTTTTTCCACGTTTTATAATAATATACAATTTATAATATTAATTATCAAACATTTGATATTAAGCAATTAAATAATTATAATTGAAATGATATATCACTTGCTCTCTAATTAGATTGTAGTTTAATCGCAGAAGACACGTATTTCAGGAATAAAATTGTTAAGTTACATTAACGTTTGGAAATTAAGAAGGCTAAGAGTATGTAAAGTATATATGTTGCGGCTCAGTGTCCATATTACTAGTCGACATGAAGTTTAGGCTACGCTGAATGCTTCAAGTTTTTAAGGGGACAATCATTTGTTTTTCTTAGTTTAGTTGGAGGAAACAGAAAACTTTCCAGACGGAATATACGTTTTCAACTGTGGCTGTTTGACTGACTGAATTCATTCTCATTGTTGCTTCTTATCACAGTACATGCCGCGATGTCATATAAGCTGTAAGTTGAACTTCAAAGACACATCTTTTTGTGGAAAGAAATCTAAATATTCAAGGACACTGCGACTGTGTAACATAATTTACCTAGACTAAATTTGAGTTTATGTATTGAATTTTTTATTGCTGTTCACATATGCTTACACAGTGTCACTATATTTTGTCTAAGCATATGGTATTAGCTGTTAATATTGAACGATCCCGTACTGCGGGAAAATGACATGTTTGCTATACATCATTGGAACTGCACAATGTACTAATAACCATATGAACAATAAGACATCTAAAATGCAATACATAGTCTTTAACAATGTATAAAAATGTGAAAATCTATGGTGTTCCGAGTGTTCAAACGTTGAGAATAGATTGAACAGATGGTCACGCAATCGAAGATCGATTCCTTAACATTACCGACTGTGGGCGTTTGAATGTCGTAAAATTTACACTTAAGTTATATTTACTTTTCCGTCTGAACGTTCATATTCAGTTTACGTCCGGAAAAGGCAAGAACATCAGTGTTCAAATGATTTTTTTCCCGCGAGAAAACGTTTACACACATGACATATAAATATCAAATTACCAAAAGATAAAGCTTAGTCTCATTGTGCTTTGACGTCATTGATGCACGGAAGCACCTACATAAACTTCTTTATGCGATGAAGAAATCTACTTAAACCGTTTGTTTGTTTGCATAATTCAATTAAAAAAGAAAATAATTCTGTTGTAAATTTGATAAGTTACTTTTGTGTTCATTGAAATAAGTAGATTGTTTGATTTCACATATTTGATAATAACGTTTCGTGAATCAAGGATTGGAAGAAACGCTTTCATTATTATTTTTTAATTAGGAGAATATTGATTAATTGGATCGATTATTGTAAAACTGTCTGTTTGAATGTCGTTAATACATCTGTCAAGAAATATTCATTTGTTTAATAATCACGAGAGTGTAAAAATTGAATGGTCCATTAAATCAAAACAAGACTTGAGATGAGAAAATATGATAAATATACAGCAAATAACACAAGGTCTTGATGGGGTCTTTAATCTTTTCAGTTTTAATATTAAAGTGGTTTAGCACCCAACATTTTCGATTCTCTAATTATTTATTGTTCGGCTTAGGGAAGGGGTATTTTTTTCTCTTTTCTTTATTGTTCTGAATATTATTTTTTATCTGTTAATTTCATCCAGACCCCTCACGGGTTATGAAGGGAGTTATTCGACAATGCCCGGTTCCTCCACAAAATTTAACATAGAAGCATAAATGGTACAATGTGGTACTTATAGTTTGATTTCTTACAGGCAAAGGATATATGGGGAACAGTCATGACACAACAAGTATAGGACGGCCATTACATGTTTCCCATTACCTATATTTAAGAACCACGTAGTATCATAAATGTAAAGCACTTAATTAAAAATCACATGATCAGTGAAGCTACCAACAACTTTAACAATTTATTATGCAATTAAGAGGCATGGGTGTGTTCCTTTATCTTAAATTTTGAAGTACCAGATAACAATTGGTCTCAATTTTTAATGGAATTTGCAAAATTTTAGAGTAGTGTGTAATTCATGTGTAAGACTGTTAATGTAAATAAAGACAATTATGTGTTTAATCATATTCAAGACTGTATTTTCAAAAAAAAAAACAAACAAAAAAACAATAATGTTTTTTTTTTTATTCAATATTTTGCAACTTTGCTAAATAAGAAAACAGAACTCAGATCGTAGGGAAGATAACTCAGATAAAGTAATTTTATAACAGAAAGTGTTGTGAATTTTACATATTTTAAAATGTAGCAAGAAACAAGTCCGGTGACCCTATTTTTTTCTTTTCCATATCTTAAAGTATTTTATAAGAACTATCTTCTCAGATTGTATCTTTAAATCCTATGAAACGAGTAACCTGTGAAAATTATGTTATTCCTATTCTTGAACCAATGCATACAAACATCATAAACTTAGTCTTCTGTACATGTTCGTGTTTTGAAGCCGAAGTTTAACGATTGTCTCCTGTTGTCAACAATCAACAAAAAAGCATGGATTTTGAGTACGTGTTTCACATGTACAATCAGATAATATTTTATTTTAAGGACATCCATGCGAATTGCGATCACCGGATTTTTACGAGATGGGTCACACTGAGGTCACTTTACATACGAAAAATATGTCGGGGTTCGGGAAGCAATAAGAATAAAGTAAACTTCTTCTAAATATGAACAAATTAAAGAATTTTCTTCAGAAAAAAAGTATATGTACATAAGTTTTATAATGAGAACTATCCACTTAGTTATAAAAAAACATATGCATTATTTTTTTTTTTAATTTGAGGTTTCTTATGACTTTAAAATTCTAGTGTATATGATTTCCCATGCGTTATCTATACAAAATCTGCCAATATTTCACAACCTCTACATTTTTTTTTTGTAGCTTGAAAAAAGTCGCATGACCCATACTTTGTATCATATTTTTGAAAAATCTTGATAAAAACTTTATTTTGACAAATTATTTTAAAAATGTATGTATTTTCGTTAAAACGCCCCAGCCACATTAACAAGGTTTATTGATAATTGTTTAAAGTGTAAACATAAACTGTAAGTTTCCTGTTCATTTGCTTTTTTGAGTTTTTGAGTTGAACGGACACCAATAATGAAACTTCTGTTTAATTCGTAATTTGAAAAGGGTCTCTGTTGGGTCCGCACATTGCATACAAATAAAGGGAAAAAATGGGATTACGAATTTTTCTACAAGCTTTCAATCCTGATAGGTTTGATGATTTTATTTACATTCTTGGTTAGTGTCTTTTATATGTGGTTTTTGTATATTTGTTGATAATAAAGTAGTGAGTTTTCTCGATTGAAGATTTTCAAATTTTTTCACGTCGGGGTCCTTCATATGGTACATGCGTTTATATCTCTGTCGGAGGCCGTACGGTTGTCTTAACTTGCTTATAACACTTCGTTTGAACTCTGATTTATCTAATAACCAAACATACCACAATTCAATGTGCATTTATGTATATTGATGAAAAATAAATTAAATGATTGAATAATTGTTTTTTAATGTAATTCTTTTAATACTCTTATAACAAAGTTAAAAGTGCATAATCGTCAAATGACTGTTGTTAAATTTATAGACCATTTATTTTGATATCGTGCGAGTCGTTAATTAGGTATTGACGTCTATATTAGAACAAATCAAATTAACGTACTAAAATTCTTTATTTATCAAAAGCTAATTTTAATAAAAAAAATTCGAGCGTTTGTTGATACGTTACTATCAATGTGGTTCTGCTTCGTATCTCTTTAATGTTGATTAAATTAGGTATGTCAACCTTGCTTTGAAATCTTATCATCTGCTGTGATTTTTGTCTGATTGCATCACGTTTTGTTTAGAAGAAGTCGCTTTTATTTCCCAAGATATCGTCTAGATATTTCGCATACTATATCAACAGTTATGGTTATATATGTTAAACTCGCCCTGTTCGAAAGAACCCCTTTTCATATGGCAGTTTTCTTCCCATATAATTATTTTTACATTGTTGAATTTTTGCAAAAAATGTAACCCACAAGGAGATATGTGCAGTATTATGCATCAGTCTTAAATATTATCTAGATTTATTTTCACTGTATAGAAATAATCTTAAAATGAATGTTTGTAGCTCCGCTGCTAGATCACTGGTAATTACTCCCACTGTTATATCTGTAAATATTAGATTACCGGCATATTGCTGATTATGGCAATCGTTCTATCAAATATATAAATGACTTCTTCAAATTTTTGTAACTGAATATAAGATTTAAACAATTTGGATCACCGTAGCAACATATGAAATGGATCATAACCCTATCATTGTTCATTTGAAATAAATGCAAATATTTCTAAAAATGAAATATGTTTTGATGCAGCGAATTCTGCAAATCTGTGTACCTTAGTCCATCATTCTTTAGGGACAATTGTTTTAAAATCCATCGAAATTCTGTGTCTGTCTTTTTCGCAAAATATATGAAGGCGTCTTGAAATGTCAACTCAAAAATTACATTTTTGTGGTAAACCGAAAATACTTTGAAATGAGCAGTACATTTACATCAAAGACTTGACTGAATTTTTTTTGGCGTCTTTTCAGTGAGTTTTCTCTATTTAAATATACATCATTATTTGTCTCTTTTGGTAGGGTCTAAACTGTACACATTGTCTACAGAGTTCCTTGTTTTTTCGACATTAAGTAAACGGTGAGTAACCATTCTGATATTATATTAAGTTAACTTTGAAAATCATATAATCCATATATTGATGAAATACATGAGAACAATCTACATGACTGTATCATTTTTATCTGGAAGTTGCAAAATTACTCCATTATTTTAGGCAAACGTATTAAAATCAGTATGACGTAAGATATCTGGATTATGCTACAGAAAGTGGCATTTAATGCATAAAAAAGTCAATTATTGCACTGATTCTAAAAGGAATTAGGTAAATAGTAGCCGTTCGTTGCATGTCAAGTGAAAACTCTCAGATGACATCAGAAATAACATCTAACTGAAAGTAGAAAAGTAGCTAATGATCATTTCATTATTCTAATGAAAAGAAGTATACATTATGTATATGTTTTAAATAATCTTTCTACGAATATATAGTTCATGCTTGCATATATACCCCTTACAGTTTAGAGGATTGAAAGACCTAATATTGTTCCTTCTGAATATTTAGCAATATGAAAAATTAGCATTAAAACACTTTGTTGTTCTTTATTATTAATCTTGATTAATTGTATTATTTAGAGATTTTTGTCATTACTTGCTATACATTTAAAAAAAAAAGTAAAAAGTTCTCTTTTTCTATGGATTTACCTTTTAATTCGGCTTTTTTGTTATGCATTTTGGTCTTTGAATGATGGTTAATTATCGTAAACGAGTTTGTAGATTGAAGAGATTTGAATTACTTCGTTTTGATCTTTTATAATTTCAATGGATGTGTCTAAGATACATATAAAAATCTTACTATGAGATATGATTAAAAATCGATATTGATTAAATGACAACAACTAAAAAAACCCAACAGAACCAGATTTTTCAATATCATCACCTCATGCATTAATAGCAATAACACAAATTAAACATTTTTTTTTATTATTTTTTTAAGATAAAGTAGATTTAAATTGACAGTTCAAGGCTGAATGAAGTTCTGTTAAATAATGTTCTTCCTAAAGATCTATAACAGTCAAGGAAAATAACTTATAGACACACCAGGTATAACGGATGGAAACAATCCTTTTTTTTCCAGATCTTAATTAAACTCTATATTTAATCAATTATTAGCAAAGCAAAATTGTTAATAAACATCAGTCACAACAACAGGAACAGACTGAAGATAAGTAATCTTAACGCCACCTTGCGGGGTTAATGACGCATTTAAGCCAGGAAAAAATGTATTAAAGTTACCTGATTACATACGGAGACAAATAATGGCGTAATTACTGTGTCTATGGATATAATTTGCAACAGGAATTCATTCAGAAAATAATATCAAAATAACTTATCCATAACATTGAAAGAAAACAGAAGGGTGTCCCATTAATGGCGATTTGATATGTTTTTGTAACAATGAATATCATTATCGAGGATCCTTATCAATTTTCTACAGAACGACTTTTAAAAGCAAAATATCTGTTGTCTAAAACCGTTTGCACGATTTACGCTTCAAGGTTATGGTGTGTATATATGTTCTAGTGGAGAAATAAAACTGAACAACCTGAAAACACTATAAATCGAAAAATTAAGATATACAAAAATGCAGCATTGTTTAAATGATATCGTCTGTTTGAGAAATAAATTTTTATAAAAAGAAATAAAAGAAATATATAAAAATCTTCCATAACCACAAAAAGAGATAAGGGGATACATGTTTGAAAGAATATACGGTATGTGTTATAAAACATACTTGTTTATCATGTACATTGGCAGACAATGGGGTATTGTTTGTAATTTACTGTAGTAAGTTTGACTGTGCGTGTTGTTGTGTGTTTGATTTTTCTACTTTGGCTAGAGGTATAGGGGAGGGTTGAGATAAAAAAAAAAACCACATGTTTAAGTCTTGTATGATTTTTTTATTTTCGTTTCTTGTGTTTATTTCGGAGTTAAGTATGACGTTCATTATCACTGAACTAGTAAACATTTTAAAGACCAATTGGTGGCCTTTGGCTGTTGTCATCTCTTTGGTCCGGTTGTTGTCTCTTTCACACATAACCCATTTTCATTCTCAATCTACATTGTACCTAATCAATATTCCATACTTAGAGTTATTGACAGAGTAATTATAGTAATAACATTTTGAAGTTACACTTCAATATTTGTTCGTGTATTCTCTGTGATATGGAGAGAAATAACTGATTACAAATTGCAAAACGTTTGTAAATATGCATCTATTATAGTTACATGTACATATAAAGGTTTAATCAAGCTTCATAAACCATGTAAAGATAGTAAAGTTTTTTTTAACAACTGATATTAAAATAAAGTGTTAATTGATTGCAAACTTAAGAACAACTTGTGAAATAAAGGGTTGTCATACTTCCTGTATGGGAATACATTGTATTGGCTTATTATTTTTTTTTGTAACATCAGAACTCATTTATATATTGTGATTGAAATGATTTATAGAAATTGCTTCAAACCATGTTTTCCGAAAATGTTACTGTCAAAAGTAAATGTTCAAGTAAAAAAGCATCAATATATAACATTCTTAAGAACATTGCGTCACTTTAGAAAACAAATTGATTAATATTGATATTTTGCATTAAGTTATATTAATAAAAACATTGATTACTACTGTTTTTAAAGTGATTAAGATTATACCACAATGTTGACTGCTCTACTCCTATTTTGTTAACATTTTTACCTAATATATCTGTTTGTTTTGTTAATAGAATATGTCAGTAGAATTAACTGTATGTTACTGTCATATAAGTAAGAGGTTTAGTTAGATATAAAAAGAAAACAGTTTTAATTCTCCAATTTTTTCCACAAATAAAATGATTGTACCCAGTCAGGAATATGGCAATTGTTATCCATTTGTTTGATGAGTTGAAGCTCTTGCTATCGTTAATGGCTTAGTGACTTTTCATTTTGATTTTTCAATAGTGGGAGATATTATGGACATAACTGTGCAAATTGTGATACAAGCATGAAATTTGGTATAAAGGTTGAATAAATGATACTTAAAAAAAATACGCTGCTGGCCAGAAAAAAATATCATTTTTTCAAAATGGCCACCACACATTTCGAAAATGGCGGAATTACAAATTGGCAATAATTCGTTAATCCTTTGAAAGGTGTGTTATATGTAAAATCCAATGTTAGATTTGATGAAAAAGTAAAGGACAGTTCCTAAATTACGACTAGACAACACATTAATGAAACTAAAAGTGACTTCCGGTTTCAAAATGCCGCAAAAAAGTAAAAAATTTCAATGTTTATACTTTCAAGCAACTTCACAAGGGATGTAAATCCTTGAAAGATGTGTTATAGGTATATTCCAATGTAATTTATGATAAAACGTTAAAAGCAGTTCCTAATTACGACAAAACAACACATAAATGATAAAAAAGTAGTGACTTCCGGTTAAAAAAATGTCGACAAATACGTAGAAAATATTTTTATAATTTCCATCAACGCAACAAGTGATAACAATCTTTGTTAAGTTTAAATGCCTAATTTTGTTAGAAAGACAGGGTGCTTATCTCTTAATTATCTGATAGTTGCCTAACAACCCGTACAAAGAAGGCCAGAACGGTAGCATCTACAGTTACCAACACAGCTGGATTTTCGCCTCTGCATTTTAAATTTTCCTAACACGAGGATGCAACAGCAGTCAAAGAAGTCCATTTTGGTTTCCAAATATCATTGATTCTTTCTTTCATCCAATCCCAATGTTTATGACTTGGTACATGTACCTGTCGAATACATGAATCAGGCTGAGGCTAAACAACTCCTCCCTAATATACTTCTCTGTTGATGTGCTCAGGAAAAGAACCTCTTGTAGGCGAAATTGCATCACAATGCTGCTACCTCCTGGTAAATAATTCACATCGTGCCTCGCTTCATGCTTAAGCCAAAAAAAGTCCGTTACATCTGGAAAAATTCCATTGTTAGCCAAGTTGACCTCTTCCCTTTCTCACGACAACTCGACAAAGTGCCACATCCAGTGAATGCATGGACGAAAGTAAGAGCAGCTACACAAGGACCAAACGCATTCAATATGTCACGTACAGAAAGCCATAAAAAGTCGTTATTCCTTCCATAACCTATCCACAATTTGTTCTACCTAATTGATACTATTACATCTGTGTCAGTACTACCTAAAATTACATTTTACAACACTTTTCATAATCATGACGAACATGGACAAACATTCGTGTATCTGATTCTTCATGATTACAAGGGGATAGATAGGAAGTATCTTTATTGAAATAGCAAAGAATATTTTCACCATGAGTAATATACACTTTTGTATAAGTCTCTCAAGAAGCAATTTTGTCAGCAAGAAACTTGAACAATTTCGTTTCGTTGTCATCTTCACAGAGAAAACTTCTACAAACCTTGTTTTTACCAGAACCAACACCTTTCCATCTGCCACAAGAACCTTTAGTAAACATCAAATACAATGTCTACTTTGGAATATTTATCGATGCAAGATTTTATATAAGGCAGAATGACATCATTAGTATAATCATCATATATTTTTGCCCAACTTTGTGACCTGGAATTAACCATTGCTACCCCAGCAACGATAAATGCGTCAGAATCTGGATCAGCAAATAACAGAATGTTTCAAATAAATCCATTTGCAGCGATTTAATATCACTGTTTCAAGTGACATCCTGAGATAAAGACGGAGGAGCAGTTTAGTTTTTATGGATAAAGAAATATTCCAAGTAAAAATTTCTACTGTGACAAGAAATGAAAGTCTAGAAAAGATATCGCAATCACTTTAAAGGTTCTCTAGCTTTGTTTTTGACAAAGACGTTTTGCATTTAATTCAAAAGATCTTTGTATTGTTTTGACCACTATCTTGGAGTTTATTTACATATCTTACCTGTTTCCGAATCAACAATTTCCTAAATGGAGTATTTTTTTTTTTACAGATCTGACGACTCTTCTAGAAATTAATTTCCAGACTCGTTCATCACTTTACAAATCCTTTAACGCTGTTCAAATCTTTTTGTGTTTCCGTAGAGTCTTCATTATTTCGTTCGTCTGTTGAATTGGAGAATGAACAAACCACTAGATCTTTCAAATTCATATTCTAGTATACTGACTCCTGGTCCAGCTACCATCCATTTGTCTAAAAGTGATCTTTGGTTAATCCTATGGCACCTACATCGCCCTTCACAATTTCATTATTATGTTTTTGTGCCTGATCAATTGTGAAATTATCATGTTCAAATTCCATCGCGACATGTGGGTGATGTTCGGGAAGGGAAGTCATATCTCGGAGTCGGGTCGGTAACGAACGAGCATAATTCACACGATTAAGACCTAAATAATATGCTTGATATGGAGTGTTTGAAAAATACGAAATCTCACTCATGAAATGAGCATAATACCAAAATTGAAAGAAGTTCGTAATTTATAATTGAACGCCAGGAATTTAACTGTGGTGGAGATGACTCTATTTCCTTACACCAGTCTTTTAAATCTCTGAACGCCACAGAGTCATGACATAATTATATCTTCTGGGTTTTGCTTTCATAATCTGAAATTACCAATTCAAGCAAACTACATACGGTTGTCTGATGGGCCTGCCTAGTTTTAGATACATTTGAACATATATAAAAAGAATTTGCCGTTCTTGGTGTTGCAATATTGGCTTCAGTAAGACAACATATCCATCCACTATCACGAAATATACCATCCATAGTTTTACAACAAGTCATTTCAATGTGCAATTCAGCAATCATGACGATACACTTATCTTTCCCTTACAAATCAGGCCATTCCCACTGAATTTCAAAAAGTGGCTGATTTGCAGTTACACATTTTCGCCTTATCCATCGAATACCTGAGAATTGCCTGGTAGTGCATACAAATCGCTCTTGATGTCTATGAATAGTTTGCACATCCGCAATAGTGTTAAACACATGTGTATCATAACCTTGAAAATAGTTATTTAACCAATTCATAATATTATTAGAAATCCAAAAACACTAACTATATGGTAAATAGTTCAAATGTTTTTGAAAGAATTTTGTAACATTTTAGCGCATGCGTATATAATGGATATGTCAAATATTAATTTTAAATAAATATGTGATGTAAGGAATGTATCCACCAAACCTGGTAATTGTTTTTTACTAAAAAGAAGTTCAAAGAAAAGTTTTTCAGAAAAATCAGTATTTTCAAACTAAAGAAAACAGCCGTTTTAGAAAATGACCGTGGCCATCTTGAAAAAATCATTTGTTTTTAATGGCCAGCAGTTAATTCTTAAAAAGTATATAATAATGATGCTTTGTGGAAATTTTGCTTGTATCATCATTTGCACAATTCCCTCGATCTTGCTTGCCAATATCTCTCACTACAATGGATTTTGATATTTTTGCTATATATTTTTTTTTCATTCAGTTTAAAATGTTTAAACCCCAGAACATTGATCTTCTATAGTTATAAGTTGAAGTTGAAGTTGTATACATCAATGTAATTAAAAAGGAAATTACAAAAATGTCAGCTTCCCAGTAAAGTCCTTTATCAACGTAACAAAAATCAAAAACTCAAACACATCAGATTAATGAGAAACAACTTTCATATCATATTCCCGACTTTGAACAGTACACGTGTAACATAAATAATACATGTACATAAATAAGATTAAAACAGTTGGTCTTAAATTTCAATCAGATATTCCAGACTGAGTCGTTGTTAAATAGATCACAAATATATGTTGATCTTTAAACATGTCTTTAAAAATATGTGAAGAAAGAAAAGGAAACTTGGCGTACATTTAAATGGGCTTCACAGAATTGAGAACAGAATAAAAAAAGAGAACAATGGAGTGCTAATAAAGAACAAATAACTACAAAAATTAATGAATTGGGTGAATACATACTGATTACAGACAAAAACTAGTTATCAGGTATGTATAGTTAACCATTATTTTTAAAGATGAAGAATAATGAGCGGTCAACTTAAGAGTACAAAAATATAGTACCCTCATCAATTCCATCTCTATGCAGACAGCATGTTTTAATCAAACTTGTGAGTAATGTCATGTGTGTTATCTAGTGTCATGTCCGTATGGTAATGTTCATGTATTACTTAGACCTGTAATTTGCAATACGATAAATTACTTTTCCTAAGTTATTGCAATGTAATTTATTATATAATATCTAAAAAGGGTAATTGTAATTTAATTGTAGTCTTTTGTAATGTAACTAATATGCCACTACCTTTTTTGAAAGTAATCGACCCCATGTCTGGATTAGAGAAGAAAATGATAAAGTTTTTGAACTTCATAGACAGATGTTCAAACTGATTTTTATTGAGTACAAAAGGCATATATATTCGTTTACGATACTAAAAGACCTACGTAAAAACTGTTTACTCCACAAAAGCTGATTTAAATCAGAAAATTCGGATGTCTTTCAATACGAAACTGTCCGTAAACCAACCACATCTGAGACGGGAACATTTCTGAGGGTCTTCCAAAGTTCTCAACAAAAATACGTTCATTTCAAATAAATTCATCATAGATAGATGCCACGATTAAAATTTAGTGTTTACGCCAGACACGCGTTTCGTCTACAAAAGACCCATCAGTGACGCTCGAATCAAAAAATATTTAAAAAGCCAAAATAAAGTACGATGTTGATTTTAATCATCCAAGGGAATTTTTAATATAGTAATAGTTTCAAAATGAGTCGCAAGGCTATTCTGAACACGTTTAAAATAGTTATGTTCCCGTATCCTTTAAAACAAAGGGCTTTGAATATATATTTTTGTAAAGAAGAAGGGCAAGAGATACCAGAAGGTCAGTCAAACTATTGATAATTATTTTTAAGTTATGGTTGTGTTGTGTCTGACACTTGCTGTGTTAGATTTCTCTGAGTTCTTTCAAAGATGTTTACATGACATTTTGTTGCCAAAAAATGTAAACTAAGAATGTGTATGCAATGTTGAATGCACACTGGCAATATACAGAAACAATTTCTCAATTTCTAGAACACTTGAAAGTGGGCTAATTTGATAAAACCGTTTAAGATATTTATACAGCAATATGTACTCTTCTTGACTGCTGAAAGTCTTCCTAGTGTATATTCATCCTAATTAAAGCTGGGTTGGCACTCCGTGCTACAGGGAAAACTATCATCATATTCTATTTTTCATCTGTTATATGTTTCCGCATCAACTCATCTTATGTCTATTTTGTTGAACGTATGTTATTGTCCAATTGACGTTTTTAACATATTCTCCATTTGTTATTGATTTGATGAAAAGTTTGTGTACTTTTTCTTTTCTCCGTTCTATCTTTCAACGGCTTCTGTTATTGATATTGTATTGTTTTACAATAACTATAACGAGGCAAAGAAAAGGTAATCGTCAAAATCCAAATTGACTTAGGTGTACCTTATATATATATATATATATATTTGGTCTTTTGGAAAATGTTGTTTGTGCTGTTTTTAGACCCTTCTACAACGAAATTTGTTTTACATGCACACGTATAAAAATTGCGGTTTTTATCCAACGCAATCAGGTTTGAACGTAGTTTTCAATTTATACTCGTTTATATTTTTTCGTTTGGGCTTGTATCATATTTTCCCTCCGGTTTATATGATCCGTTCATCCTGTATTGACTCTTAAAATTCAAGAGTCTATCTAAAAATGAGGGTAATTTTTACATGTTTTATATGGCCTTCCAAATACCGTTTCAATCCCTTACATCACTGAAGAGACATTCATTGTCGAAATCCGGATCTGGTGTACTAAAAAAATATTGACACCGTATGTTTGTGGCATAACATCGTGGCCACAAGTTAAAATTTTTTTTCTTCTGTTTAGTATTTAATTTATATCAAGATCCATTTTGTTACATCTTGTCATCAATTTTATTTGGTAATCGCCAATGGCAGTCAGCAGGGTTAAAGAACATCAGTTGTTCGACCTGTTAGTCAAATGCGTTTTGTTTAAATATACTTTTTCACTTTTTTGGTCTTTTGGAAAATGTTGTTTGTGCTGTCTTTAGACCCTTCTACAACGAAATTTGTTTTACATGCACACGTATCAAAATTGCGGTTTTTATCCAACGCAATCAGGTTTGAACGTAGTTTTCAATTTAGACGAATATATAAACGACTTGCAACATTGCAACATCGACAGTCGAGTCAGCGTCATTCATCATATTTTTAGACTGATTTGCACGCCTATCAATGCTAACAAAAAACGACAAAAAACAAACAACAGTTCACAATCCCAACATTGAAAACAAAGAATAAAACATCAAATATCTCAATACCGGGATGACTTCTAGTCTTTCTGAAGGGTAGGCTGTTTTTTTTTTTAGTACCAGTCATGATGTTGTGCATGGAAAGTTAAAATGCGATGATAAATCGCATTCAATAATGTATATTTATATCACTGACTTAACTAAAGAACTAGTATGTATTTCTTCATTCAAATTAGGTTTCATATTTAGTTATACCTTAATCAATCTTCATTTAATATCTACCGTTTGTTTTTAGTGTTTTTCTTCTATTTGTTTCTAACGCATTTCTATTTCAAGGACACCAGACGACGGAAGATAGAAATGATAATAAAAAAACATGCAAAGGCAATAACAAATCAATAAAAATGAAGTATATGTGTCTGAAACGATATTCAGATAATAAAACTTGTTAAAAAAGAATACATGATATATAAAAGTAAATGCAAAACTATTACTAAATACTTAATAGGCCGTTTGTTTTGATTTGAATGTGTCTCCCTTTTATCAACCTGTTTATTTACATCTTGGATTTTTTTGCAAAACGGATAACTCGAATTATACCAAAATACTTGTCATTTCTTTTTACTTAAGTAATATTGGTATATACATAAATAGTTAAATAAGTGCTCAGAGCAGAATACATATACTATAGGTAAATAGTAAATGTTGATTTGATTACAATTAGTCATATTGTATTGTACACTTGTGACAAAAGTATATTTAAGAAAGACACATCAAAAGAAATAATATCATGTTGAAGCAATTCATGGATGATGCCTTTCATATCTGCACTTATTAATGACTAACATATCATATACAGGAATTTAAATACCTGTTTTAGATCAAACGGTAAATATGTTAATAATTTACACACATTTCTACTTATATGATCATGTGAGCTCCATGATTCGCTTTGACCTGGATATTAATATGACAATATGGCACAATGTTTCAAAGTCTTTGTAAACTTTAGGATCGTGAAACATTATATTGCGTGATGAAGGAATTTTGCCAATACCAAAGTGATGTTTTATTTCAAACGTCAGTGATTACACATAGCAGCATGTCTTAATTGATTGATTATGTTCCTCGAGCTATCTACTCAACTTACCAATTTACTCGCGTTATTGAGGACACATTTGACAATTGAAAGACAATTATACTAGTACAAACTATAATTACAATTTAAGTTCACTGTTAAGGAGTAGCTTATTTAAACCACTAAAGATGTGTTTTAATTTACGTTACTTTTAAATTTAGTTGAATAATTGATAAGGTATATACATATTTTACAATTACGATAAAGGAAAACAAGAATTAAATATCGATAAAGAAATCTCATTGACGTTTAATTGTGGAGGTTTTGATCTACGAAAAATAAACAAAAAAAAGATACGGTACAGAGCACTCTATCAATGCCATCAAAAAGACACATTCATGTTCATTTTTATCTATAAAGAGGTTAACTCCATTTTAACGTTTTAGGATTCGAGCGTCACTGATGAGTCTTTTGTAGACGAAACGCGCGTCTGGCGTATATACAAAATTTAGTCCTCGTATCTATGATGAGTTTACTCCTAACCATCCTACTGCATGTTGATACATTTACTTTTAGCATTGCACAAGTCCTGTTTTCTTAGATTGCACTTCTCGTTGAAATACTGAATCTCTGGGATGCGTTTTATTTGTTTTGAGTCTCTGATGTATCCCTTTTCATAATAAATTGGTTTTGGCTTTTTATAGCTGTAAGTTACTGTGAGTACTCTCAAATTATACTTTGTTTGTTATTTGACCTGTTGGTACTATTAGTAATGCTTTTTGGTTATTAAATGTTTACTTATTTTTGTTGTTTTTCTGAAATTGTTGAACATTGCACAGTAGTATAATACTGTTGCCTTTATTTATTCACCCCTTATTTTATTGATTTTGTATTTACATTGTATTATAGAATAAATTTATTCGCTCAGTGTATGTTCATTTGTTCACATTAAAAGTTTGAAGGTTGGTACCTTATAAAACGTTTAAACCCACTGCAATTATTTGCAACTGTCTTAAGTAAGAAATCTGATATGCAATAGTCATTTTTTGTTGATGTGATTCATAACTGTTACTCCTTTCTTGTTTTTCATATAGATTATGCCGTTGGTCTTCCCGTTTGAATGGTTTTACACTAGTCATTTGTGAAGCCCTTCATATCTTATTCGATGTGAGTCAATGCTATGTTTTGAAGACTCAAGTTTTAATGATACTATAAGCAAGATGTTAACTATATTGAATGCATAGATTGCTTGTAAGGTGTACATATCTGTTTCGCATTGTTCATCTGAACTTGATCTTATTTTCATAGGTCATTGGTTAATGTTTAATTTTGCTGGTTACGATTGTTTCTAAGAAACTATAAACAACAAGAAAACTTTACTTAGTGTATGGTAGGATTTTAAGGTTGATATGTGTTTTCGGTTTAATTTTTCTTACCTTGATCTTATTTTCATGTAATGAACCACACCATCAAACGACATCTACTGAACAGGTTCTGATTTTTTTTTAAATATTTAGGCATAAAGATTCACTGAAAAGCCATAATTTTTCGAAGTTTTCCTCTGATTCAGTTTGATTGGTACATTTTTTTTTATCCAAGCGTGTTGTGAACCTAATTATTTTAGGGCAATACCAATCAGGTGTGAAAACTATAAAATAAAAGAGCTATTAAACTAAAACGTAAAGTCACAAAAATACTGAACTTAGAGGAAAATCAATTCGGAAAGTCCATAATCACATGGCAAAATCAAATAAAAAAACGCATCAAAAACGAATGGACAAGAACTGGCCTATTCCTGACTTGGTACAGGCATTTTAAAATTTAGAAAATGGTGGATTAAACCTGGTTTTATAGCGCGAACCCTCTCAATTTGATGACAGTCTCATCAAATTTCGTTATATTTACTTTGATGCGTTATCTAAATAGACACAATAAATAAAATAGTCAAAATATGGGTATATCAGTCATCATCGTATAACAATTTTAAAAGGAACAATTTAACAGAACACAAATCATCTATCTACAAAAACATTCATTGATTTGTGTGTCTGACGTCAGAAAATTTTATCCGTCACATAAATTTGTCGTTCAATGTGCATACAAACAATTTAAAATTTACATAGACAATGTTAGCATATAAGGTTAAAAAATCAAAAGTATGTAAGAATAAATGTCAGAAACAGACCGATATTGAAAATAGTCCAAAAGCTATATTTAGAATTTATAAGAATCCACAAATAGTTAATTCCAATACGCGATTGAATGATTTTGACGTTTATGGTTCAACGTATTTTTATTCATAATAGATATATATCATATTGCCATTATCTAGAACAATATCATACTGACGGGATCTTTTAAAGTACAGAGTCACGCTATAAGAACCAAAGAAATACAAGAATAAAAGAATCTCGAACCGTGCAAAAAGTTTAAATATTTAACCTGTCCAAAGTGCACACATGTATTCCCCTTACAAAATTAAATACAGATTGAAAAACTAGCCATTAGTAAGAATCTAGGTACAAAAACCTTGCTGCAGCATGTGCAAAGATTAAACAAATGATATTTTATTAAACTAATCAAACACTTTAAATTATACAAAAAAAATCCATGAAACGGACATTATCAAACTGCTTGATTTCTTGATTGATATACTTGTGATCCTCAATTTTTACTTTTTTTATTCGATCGTCACTGATGCGTTTTTTGTAGACGAACTACGCGTCTGGTGTTTATACAAAATGTAATACTGGTACCTATGATGAGTTTATTCACAAACTTTTTCGTTGGTCATATATGAAAAACTAGACACCGGTACTTTTACAGAAAATGTGAAGTTCTCCATTATATTGTAAGCTTTATATATGATAATGTCTTCTCACTTAGTAATATGTTATTTTTGCGACGTCAAATTGTGACATATCCAGGAAAAGATGCATTTTTCGACTAATTTTTACCATTCAAACTGATTTAATTTTTAAACGAGTTCATGGATCCCTTTTATAAATGACATTCGGCTTGATTACGTATAAAGATTATTTGCACCAAATTTCATGAAAAAGTCAATAATGCAATTTTTTTTTTTTTAAATTTGATAAATATGCAGCAAAAAAAAAACCGGTTTTTATACATTCATAAACATTTGATACATTTTAGATATTTTTAAACAAAATATTTCATTTATTAATAGGATACGTATATAAAAGAGAATTTATAAATAATTGAACAAAAACAGCTGATGTTTATCTTTGAAACAAAAAAGTTATGCATTTCTGTCGGGATGAAATATACGTCCATAAATCCGAATTTTGAGCAAATATCTAAAACTTCGACATCATTTTACTCAAAAAGAAGCCCATTAAGGTATATACATATTTGATTTAAGCAGAAAAGAATAGCCTATATATCTTAAAGGGAAAAATTATCACCGTCAGAAATGAACTTTTCGATATGTCCTTAATGACCGTAAAGAACTGCCTGAACTATTATTTATCCATTTATATTTTTAACCAAAATACTCAAGTTTAAATATTCACCAAAATTTAATTATCGAGAGCATTCTCACAAAATATATGATGATATTTGATGAGTTTTTCATTAAACTCATACGCTTGATGTATTGTTGAATTTTTCGTCTATTTGGTTTTAAGTCACATCTTTGATTACATCTACATTGCACTAAAATGTTTTTGTTTATGATTTTATATTGTGTTTACGTTTTCGAGTCATTGACGTTTACCTCACAATTCGACGGATTCGTATATGTTTCTTGTATACTCGTTGTATCCCATGACACAATTATCCAAATTGTAACAGCTACATGTTGGTATTTCCTGAATTTAAAATGTGAACATGTAACGATCAAATTATGTGTCATGGAGCTTAATAGACATAAAAATATACCTTATGAATAAACAAACGTCGAAAACAAGCTGATAATGTCATAACGTAAACAAAAAACGACGAAAAGATAGACAACAGTACACAAAACACATAGATATTTACAAACCCCTTCATAATTCAGGTTTGATATAAGGAGCTCCTGAAGATTTGGCAGATCATGTTTCATAGGCAACTCACATCGTGCAACTTATTACCGAAGCTTGAGCTAAACGTTTGGATTTGTAATTGTGTTCTTGAAGTGTTTGTGATAACGTGCTAGTACTGGTGCATATGACAAACTAGCATCATTTTTAAAATTATTTCTAGAGTGAGTAACGTTGAGATACTTTAAATTCCATTCTCCAACCATAACAGATAAACGAAAAACACGAAATGAACAATGGTTGTAAAAATAATTTAATCAGAACAAAATTTGGTAAAAGTGTCTGCAAAATTCACAATGAAGTAAAATTGAAATAGATGATGTGTCTGTAAAGTAAAACGGCCAAATGCAATATATGATGGAACATTGAAACTGTGATTAAAACAGAAGATACAGCCACAAAGTTTTTCTTTATCGATACAAATGAGCTCAGTTAAACAGCAAACAAAAAATGAAAAACATGAAATAAGAATGTAGTGTCTTTCTTTTAGTAGGCACATTGACCAATTTGTCTCAATGATTTAGCCCAGTATAGATGACCGGCACCTGCAGGATGTTTTCCACACATTGCATGCACACAATAGTTTGGAACAGCATTGGGCAAATGTGTATTCGGCGTCAGGTACACACGGCATTCCCCATGACATACAAGGTAAATCTATGTGGGCTCTGAAATATACAAAATTATATAATATTAAACGGCTGTATAAAGTAAAATATACCAGAATACAGAACTCCGAGGAAAATTCCACAAAAAGACCTAATCTAAAAGACAAAATCGAAAGATCACACACATTACATTTTTCCTCTTCGTGTTGTTATGCATTGTTTTTTATGATTTAAATTTTTTTGATGGTTCACAGCTTGTTATATAAAGAAAAACATTGATGCATAATCATTCAATTCTGCAAGAGAAAACAAAAACAAACTGCTGTACCCTGTATCGAATAATTTGGTGGACAATGAGATTGATTACTTTTTGACCTCACATAGTCTAGAGATAACCATCTATTTTGTTCTATCATTCACGCAGAGAATTGAGCTATCGGCAGATTGATTTCCAGATTCAACCTTTATGGAACATTTGAACAAGGTGAATGCTTCTGAAATCAATCTTGTTTGTTAGACAATCGAATTTTTTAGTAGGTTGGAAAGAAAGGCTAACCTCAATGTACGTCTTTCCGATTAGTTCATACCAGATTGTTAGGTTTTAGATCATGAAAACATAGAGATAAATGCAAAAGTAGTAATTTACCGAAAGACAGTTTTGTCTCATCCCTATTGGACACAACGTATTAAAGAAACACGATTCGTATTCATTTGATGTGATAACATATACAATCATTAATTCTCAACATATTGCTTTTGATCCTCTTAATATTTTCAGCTCAACTGTTATGAAATTTCCATACTTAACTGAACATTTGTTATGAAAATGTCAAGAAAACAATGTCAAACGATGATGAATTTGAATCCAAAATACAAAAAAGAAAACAACATGACACTGATTAAGGTTCAAGGAAGAAACGTTATAAATACAAAAATACTTGAAAAAAAGTCTTTAAATTTCACAATTTTATCATCAAAGACCTCAAATTAAATCATTATAACACCCACACAGATGGAAGACAACACTCATTCCTAGATAATAAAAGGCAAAATGAAAGATACATGAAGCTGTCATTTACTAGTACTTGAACAAAATATATTAATCATTTCAAAAAAAGTGATTTTAAAACTTTATATCAAGGTCACAGGTATATTTATGTAAACGTTGTTTATGATCCTTGAATTTTCAATTAATTAAACTTCTTATTTAGAAATTATCGTCTATAATAGCTGTAGTCAGAGAAAAACATCCGAAGAAATTTGACGATTTTACTTGGAGTGGACTAGTTATCAAATATTTTCAATTGATCTAAATTTGTACTGAAAAGATCAAAAGATCATATTGTTTTACATTTAATATCATCTGTTTTTGTCTTACGCTCATGCTCATGCTTAATGCTCATCAATGGAGCTCTGTTTAAACAAAGTTTAAAAGAAAACCATTTTTTTTGTTTAATTACGGCTTATGCTTTCGATGCTTTGAGGTTGAAAACCAGTAGCACTATAAGTAAATGAATAGTTTTACATTTAGTTAACTTATAAAACAAGATATTTAACAACAAACATGTTTAAATCTTATTCTTTTTTTCTGTCAAATCCAATTTTAAAAACCTATATAACTGTTTAAAAGAAGACATACGTTTGCTTGTTTCATATTTGTCAACTATAACCAACTGCTTTATTTATATTATGTACATGTGCATGTATATAGCAGGATAAGCTAACCTTGTCATTGCTTGCACTTGATCTCAATACAAAACGGTGCATTCACATTTATGTTTTTTAATTTCATAATCTGTTTTTGTTTGATATGAATCTTTATTTCAAAACTAATCCATTACATTGTATACTACTTTTTCAATTTGATCCGAATTTGAGTACATGTGGGTTTTTTCCTTGACAAGAATGCAAATCTCGAAGTATAACTATATTAAACGTCTGAAATGGACACTTTTTGTAATCGACTGTTCTATTTTATACTGGATCATTCTGAATAGGTTCGAATTTTATTCGATATTACTAGACTTTTTTTTAACCATACTGACCTGTCGTAACCCGTTCTCGACTTTGCATGGGGAAGATAAATTTCTAAATTTAGAATGCTTAACACACTGTTATAATATACATTTTCAATCCGTAATTAATGTTGCAACCAACATAATAACTGCTGGACTTTTGATGCCCTCGGAATCTTACCGGCCATCAGCAGAGTATTCGACTCCGCAATAATATTGCCTTCAAAAAGACTCACTGTACATAACCAGTAAAGTATATATTGAATTTATGTCTCTTCATATGGTAGCATTTGAAAGGATTATTAGAAAAAGACCGTTTAAAATACATGCTTTCAAAGACATTTATATCTTCCTGAAACTAGAACCAATGTCTACATACGAATTATAAATCATATAATATCTTTCGGATCATCGGATAATTACCGTTGACATTTAAGGGTATTCAGTTTCTAAGGAAATGTCGTGGTTAAACTTTACATTAAAGTCGAAATCTTCATAACAGTATGTTTAAGTTAAATATAAAACATTGTTGCTTAAAGTTCGTCTACAAATTTCTGAAGTATGCGTTAGCATGATGATTTAATTCATAAGATCTCCATATTCCATGTAAAGTTGCAAATATAACTGAACTTCAGGTTAATAAAACACATTAAAGGCTGATACATATGAAAATACACAAAGAAAAGGCTGGTAAATGTTGACTGCTTTTTGTGGTTATACTTTATATGACTTTCATTTTTTTTAAATGTTTATTTTATTAAGCACCGATGACGACAAACTGGAGAAAACAATAAATATTGAAAATATTGCACATAGAAAGTTAAAAAAAAAAAACACACAAAAAAAAGTAACAGGAAATTTTAACTTAACGATATGAAATACTTGTCCAAGAACACTGTGATTTGATCAGATGCTTAGAACGAACTCCAGGGCCCCCTAAGTTGATTCTAGGCAACATAGGGTTGATGTAACAGATAATAACATATAAAGTATGTATAAAATTAAACAAGGATTGTATATGAGAAAATGAGATATAATAAACAATAGTGTAGGATATTATCATCTGAATTATAGTGCAAACTAGATGTTTTTAATTGTATCATTTCCTCGAGACAAAGGATGAAAAGGCAGTACTAAGGATGAGCTGACTATATTAATATTAATATCATTATTTCATTAACGTTTTGTCTAGACACGTATAATGCTTCTTTTTGAAATTCTATAAAACAAAATCTCGAGGCAGCATATCAGGAAGAAGTTAGACGTTGATATCAAAATTTAAAAGTATCTAATCAGGTTGTTGCGGACAGGGTTTAACAATCAATACAATGAAAATAGAATGAAAATAATGGTTCACAAGAATTTCTTCATATGCATATCAATATGAATGGAATATCTTTAAAAGAATACTTTTAAAAACAGTTATAAGGCTTGAATCTTAAACTACACGTTAATGAGGGTTAACTTTTCTTTTACGTATTCCAGTTCTATATAGTTTGATATAAGCATCCTTATTAGGAACAGAAAACTAAAGCTGCAATCCAGAAATGCTTTTCCCGTATCCCTTGTACTTTTCTACCTGTACCTCGACCTATTGGTCCAAAAATATATGTTTTCTCGCCTTTTAAGATATGTTTCATATGCATAATGTGTATCAAGGGTATGCAAACTATTTGAGATCAACCGTAAATATCCCAGGGTAATCATTGCAATGTATTATTTAGGTAAGTATAGACTTAATTAATTCAAATTATTTTATTAGAGCTACATAATTCCGTAAGAAGTTATCAATACAGGAACATTGAATTAAATATAAAAGATACCAGGAATGACGATATCTCATTGGAACAAAAAGTAACGATATGTAATCGATTATATCAAAAATCAAAGATACAAGAAATGACGATACATACAGGAAACAGTAAGTAGTTCAATACAATCGATGATAAGGTGTAACGATATAATAACGAAGCATGACAAAAGAAACATTAAGGAAGCAAGGAGGAACGGTGTGAAAAAGTGTAAACTATAAATCTATATAAACAACAGATGTACCTGTATCGAAAGATGCAGATAGAAACGGCACAGAAACCACATGTCAGAACGATGTTCAAACAGAAAGTTTCAATAAATCCTTGGAATAAGGTAGAAATATATAAACAGATAAGAAAATAACAACATGTAAACAGAACATAAAGCTGCGATTTAAAAGAAAAATGCCTGTGAATTATATTTAAACGTCTGCTTGTTTCAAATTCATAAGTCCCGAATGTGTTACTACTAAGACAGACTATTGGCAGTTAAATCAAACACAACGAACATCAATTTCGTAGGTTTTACTTTACGCTTTGCAAATATCTTATCTTACCGTCAGTATTTAGTGCCTTATTATGTTCTTGGTGTCTTTTAGATAAACATATTTCAATTCTGTTTTTCCTGAACTAATGTTAAGATTAGAAATTGATAACCCCAATTGAAAGATATGTATATATGTAGACATTGATATTTAAATACACTTTAACATGTAATATATTTTAATATTCTAACTAGTTGGAGCGTTAAATGTCATAAGCACCGATGACGACAAACTAGAGAAAACAATAAGTATTGAAAATATTGCACATGGAAAGTTTAAAAAAAAAACACCCAACAAAGAACAGTAGCAGCAAATTTTAACTTAACGATAAGAAATACTTGTTCAAGACAACGTGATTTGATCAGGTGATTAAAAACAACTTTGATAGACATTTAATAAATTAAATGTACTTTTTCCAATCATAAAGCTGAATTTTCACTTATCATTGAAAAGGTATATGCATGTTCTATCAGAAAGCCATGTAGTTGGCGGCAATGATATATTGCATACACTTTTAAATGTTTTTCGCATAACTTGATAATAATACCACTTAATGGGTCTTGTTATGAGTAACTGATGAAGGTATGTTCTATGATAGCACTTACTAAAATGAAAGACTGTACAATTGCATCCACTTGTATTTCACATAGTGGTATGTCTAAACAGATGATACATAACATAACGTAACGTCTAATAACAGTTACTCAATTCTCACTATATCTTATTTTATGTGAAATAGGGGTTTCTATGTCTTATACTAGGAATCATAAATTGTTGAAGTATAGTCACGTGTTACATAGGTATAAAGTTAACCTTATTAAAGTATTATTTTAAATGTCAAACCCAATCAGTGACGCTTGGCTCTAAAAAATGATAATGATCGACGACATCCAGAAAAAAGCATCAGAAAGGTAAACATGTTGACGAGGATTGCAAAAAAAAAATATAACTTGATATGTTAGATCTTTCGACTATTCTATTGTAAAAAATGTGTCTTTACTTTGAATACTAGTATTGATTCTTTATTTATTACGTAAATATTTTAAATACAACAGTTGACTCAAGCCAAGAACTGACTAGAAAAGCGAATAAAGAAGCATGCAAATATTGTTGGTGTTGACTTTGGATGACGCATGTGGTCGGTGACAATTCTGCCCTACCGTTTGTGTCTTGCGAGACAAAAGAATCACCGCTTACACGCAGCACCCTTTTTTACTTCCAGTTCCAAATATCAAAGACATTCTCCTAATAACCAGCTGACACTACCAGGTGTTTACAACATGAAGGACAACACTTTAAGGAGAAAATACACAGAAACGGTTTCAGGTTTAATTTGAACTATGAGCTGATTCATGCACAGTTTTTAAAAAGATAATAAACATAAAGTATATGTAATCGGTCTGTTTAAAACGACTTTCCACTTCCGTTTTAAAATTATTTCATATATACACAACCATTATATTTTTTAGCAGAATTTTAAACACAGTTAAATGAAAGTTCTATTAAAGTTTCAAATATGTGTCAATCCATTTCGGGAATTGTCCGAATAGGGCGACACAAACCACGAACTTTCTTCAAACTGTACAATGTAGATTACATTTTCTCTCTCCTTAGAAAATAAACAGTAACGACGACACGTGACCAAAATCTAGATTAAAATTTAACATACCTTTTTATTGATTGTACTTTATCTAGTGCATTGTCTGTGTCTGAAATCTCATTTTCATATGGTGCTGAAAAGATAAAAAATATGAATTTTTAAAGTTTTTTTCATGAATTTGGTGATAATGTTTAAGTGAGAGTCCATTATCAATCCATTATTGCATGCTGTGTAATCACTTTATATAAACTCAGTAGATTTTTCATTCAAGTACTACAATGGGTGTTATGTATTGGGCATGATCTACTCACCCTTCCTGAACACCTAAGATCATCCCAAAATTTAGGAAGGTTTTGTGTTACGAAGTTATTGGTATTTTTGTTTGTCTTTTATTTTAAACGGTGAAGTCGATCTAAACATGTTCAAAACAGTTTAAAACATTAATGTTTAGTCTTTAAAGAGTTTTAGATATTTTGCATGAGAGTGTTGTTGAATGTACACATATATATTGAACTATATAGTTGTATCAAACACGTCACGGTGTATTTGAATGAATAAATATTTCTAATATTCCCCAAAGGTAATTCTGCTCATTTTTGGGTTTGTGTTTGGTTTGTGACACTTTATCCTAGATTTATACGTTTTATTCTTTGTGTTGGGGTAATTGTTTTGCCAAGCTTTGTCAACAGAAAACTGTTTTTTGTAATCATCTATTTTGTTTTTTTTTTCAAGATCATTTCTGTTAACAGTTTACATAGCTTATATATAATAAAGTGGATTTAAAACGTGCGACTAAAAATTTGGTAGAATATGAATGGTATATTGGTTGTAGTCTGTAAAAGTTTTCAAAAAGTCCAAAATAAGGAAAACATTATTATTGCCTTTACTATACATGTATCAATATGTATGTGCTCTACTACTTTCTCCACTTAATAAACATGACCGACATGATACAGGTACAACAAATGTAATGGGGATGAAAGTGGAGTTAAACCGTAGTAATTGAAATCGTTGATATCGAAGTCACATCGAGGTTTAATCACAGTATTAAAATGGAATTTGAAAGTTTTCTATTTGATACATACATACTTTGAATTGACGACAGTCAATATATTTATTTGACATTTGACAGTTTGTAAAATATGAGAAAAAGCACTTGAACGTATATGAAATTGGCTTATATTAGACATAAGTTAAATGTCATATCACTAACGACTGCAAAACAGTGATTTAATGATGATTATTTTACAGAAAATATTCCCATTGGCATTTCCTACGGATGAAAAATCAATTTAACAAACAAATATTATTCTCTTTAGATATTCATTTCCGTCTATTCTTTCAAAAGAGCAAAGATATTGCAAAGGTTAAAGAACATCTCCTTTAAAATAAACTACTGGTATATGATATAACTGTAGCAATTATAATTTACACGAAACAGAGACTTAGGTGACATGATTAATCAGTTTCAAACATCAGCTTAAAATCAGCAATACAAATAACATATGGTGCGTTTGCAAGTTTGATAAAAAAAAAAAATACTTGAGCATTGAATGTGTATTTACCATTCATAAAGGAATTTAAAGATAACATTGTACAACTTTTTTAATGTAGAAAATATTCAATTATTGTTATTTTTTTGGCTGACGCTTTCTCCTTTTTTCACGAAGTTGGCACTTATAAAAGAAAATATATTCGTCAAAAAAGTAGTTTTAAGATAACAAACCTTATATGCTTTTAGTTAATATAATTATAAGGAATTTAAAGATAACATTGTACAACTTTTTTAATGAAGAAAATATTCAATTATCGTTATTTTTTTGGCTGACGCTTTTTCCTTTTTTTTCACGAAGTTGGCACTTATAAAAGAAAATATATTCGTCAAAAAAGTAGTTTTAAGATAACAAACCTTATATGCTTTTAGTTAATATAATTATAAGCTGCTGTCTTATGACTAAATAGTTGAAAATATTTCGATTCAAACATTGCGTACTGATGACGGAAGGAGGATCTGTCATGCAAACTGTCTTTTATGGACAAAAAGTAAATATATGTTGTTATTCTTGAAGCCTCCGGAAAACAATTGTTTGATTATAAAATACCAGTAGGCAATTATTCACATGATGTGATATCACGCTACACCAATGTATCAATTCAATTGTTCCAAAAACAAAGCTGAATTTAATGATGACAGGAAATTGTTTACAATGCGCTCGTATAAGTAGTATACGTTTGTTGATTTTTGAATTGCATGCCGAATGAAATTTACATTAAGCTTAAAATAAGAATGTGCACGAATGCCAAATTAGATACTATATTTAAATAAATACATAATGTATCAATTCAGCTTTGGATATAAAAGTATTACAGATATTTATTGTTATCTTTCATTATTCGTTTTTACCGGGGATGATTTACGAACGGAGGGAAACAGTATTGGACTTCCTTCTAACATACAGCGTCACTATCAATGTATTTCCAATTTCAATAAAGAACAAAGGCATTTTTATACCTTTTCAGTAGTCAGCACCTCGTTGTTAACATGAATATCAATTATATCATTTTTATAAATTTCCTTTTACAACACTTTTAAATTAAATAAAAATTTAGGATTTTCTTAGCCCAGTAATAATTTACCTTAGCCGTATTCGGAACAACTTTTTGGAATTTTGGGTCCTCAATGCTTTTTAACTTTGTACTTGTTTGGCTTTATACATATTTTCCATCTGAGCATCTCTGATGAGTCTTATGTAGACGAAACACGCGTCTGGCGTATTAAATTATAATCTTGATACCTTTGATTACTTTTCAGTCTTTTTCTATTGTGAAACCTTGCCAATTCAACATCACAACAATGTGTATGTTCAGAACATTACATTACAAACAATATTGGATATATCATTCCATTTTATTGTGTGGGTCACCGTATAACAACAAATACTTTAAATGTATCTGCGTCAACGGGATCATATATTTATAATTTTACAAGTACAACTGATTGGCCATAATGTATTTGTTTTTTTACCACTACCGTATGCCAATAATTACAAGATTTGTACTTGTTCTGAGCTACAAGTTACATCTTACTTTTAGGGAGATAAAAAAGGTGATGTGCTATGATTGCAAATGAGACAACTATTCATCAAAGTTGAACTGAAGTGAATGTAAGCATATGTAGGCAATCGTATTGCTTTCAATAATGAGAAAACCCAAACTGTAAAATTAGCTATAAGAAACCCCGAATATAAAAAAAAATGAGAAAATACGACCTCGTGTATAACATAACAAATGTGACATACATGAAATAATGACAACCGTTGAACTACATACTCTAGACGCTGCACAGATATGTAAAGCATGTTGCAGGGTTAATTATGTAAGGGATCTCTCAACCCTCCGCTAATCTGGGACAGTTGTTTAACAGCAGAACATAATAACAATCTATACACTGAAAAAGGCCTAACGCATCAGGTCGATACAAAGAAAGTGGTGTGTTCTTAAGTTTTTAACCTTGCGAGGTATCAAATGCAAAGTGTTATTCAGTTGCCGTCTTGTTAATCTGGAACCGGAATTGCATATCCTTATTTGATTAATGATTGTGATTTTCCCTTGATTTCAAACATCTTTCAATGCAATACAATCGGCGAAAAACATATTCCCATATTTTAATTTATGCTGACTTTATAATGATTCTGATTTTGTGTATTATGCCATCATTTATATCCCTGTACTTATGATGGATATTCTGTAAGACATTCATGGAACTAGAGTTTTGCAATCAGTCTTTGTTCACCTTAACAAGTGGACATATGATAGTGCATACATGTATCAAGTTCAGTTTCTGATTCACTTATACAAATAATTAAATCCAGACCAATTTTAGATTTGACATAAAACGATCATAGATACGGGATTAAGAATTGTGTACATAAGACGCGCGTTTCGTCTACATAAACTTGTGAGTGACGATCAAATTAAAAAAGTCTAAATAAAGCACGGAGATCAAGGGCATTTAGAACCAAACCTTTCGAATCATTTTGCAAAGTACAGAAAATGTTATCTGTTCATGTGCTATAAACATACTATTCAGACACTGATTTTTTTTAAGAAAGAATTTTGAATTCTTTATGTCGTGGATTCTGCATAATAGGTTTATACGACATAAATCATTTTATTGATACACATAAAGAATTATTTATTAACTTAATCTGTGTGCCAGAATTAAAAGACACAAATCTTCACATAAACAACGATCTTTCTGTCAACTATG
Organism: Mytilus galloprovincialis; assembly: GCA_037788925.1. NCBI lineage: Eukaryota > Metazoa > Mollusca > Bivalvia > Mytilida > Mytilidae > Mytilus > Mytilus galloprovincialis. Next base: position 43,418,013 of record CM075340.1, read on the forward strand.
CGAAATCATAGTCAAAGAATCGTTTGAGGCAAGGTACAATAATATAGTGAACGTATTAAGATTTGTATTCATGAGAGAGGATCAGAATGTAACGTGATATTCATTACAATGTGTGCCCAACGGATATAGATACATATCGAATTGTATTATGTATAAATTGGTTTTTGATTCCCATGAGTTTTTTCTTGGATCAAAAATCAGATTTATAACTATATCATGTTTTACAACGTAATCAGCGTCTTTGTATTAACAAAAATGATAAGCACATGTTTTCAAATCTTGGATGTTGTTTTGTCAATCGAGATTAAAGCTGAGTATGATTTGAAAGTTTCTAGTAAACAGATATTCATAAACAGATTTATATCGATTGAACAAAGATATCAATATTGCAAAACTATTTATTGCATTTAATTATTATTATGTTCCTATAATCTCTACAAGTGCATCGCCTTAATATGTGTAAAATTGAAAGAAAAGATTCATTACTAATTTAAAGATAAACCTTTGAACTCATTATCAGGCGAAAATACCAACATTTGTTATTCACAAATATCAGATAGAAAATATAGATATGGACAGGCTCTTAATCCAACTAAAGAAAAGGGAACACATAGGAATGTATTTAATTATTTGCAAGAATTATAAAAGATAGTGTTATGGATAATATAACGCTGGTTAATATGGTGAATTTTTTAAATCACTTTGCATGGATCCAGATTTTTTAAATTTAGTTTTGTCTGCATTTTTGCAATAGTATTGTCTTTGTTGATCTAATATATATGTATTATTTATTACTCGGTCCTTTCTGAATTTTGTTGAATATATTGGAGCCTACATTGTATCCTCAACTCATATAATTTCGCTTTTAGAATCAATAGTGCCTGCTTCTATTTTTTTGACAAATATACATTTGACTAAAACATGTAAAACATTTTTGCTATATTCTCAATTTTATTCGTACTTATTTTGTATGTATCTTTTAACTGAAATAATTTGGTACTTTTTATTAATTTCTATTTGTCACTTTTTTACTTTCGCAACCCAAATTAAGTTCAAGATAAACGTGATGTCTAATAGACATTGTTTATAACAATTGAAACATTAAATTCGTTCAATGTCATATCCCTATAAAGTATATCAATTGTTCCCATTGTTCTGAATAACTACATTAATACATTACAATCATTGTTGAAGCTTTTATCCCTTCAAAAACTACCAGTGCGTTCAGTATGTTTTTTTTTTATGAAGCGATATCATCTTTTCTGGGAATTATAGTATATTCATTTCAAGATGCTAAACAGATTCCACTAAATTACTTTGTGACAAGATATATTAACAAGCAGACATTCTACTACATTGATCACATTACGAATCAATTCCTTTTTTATCCCTTGAGATCATTTTGAAATACAAATACTTTCAACTTGATCTAAACGGTAGAAACAATTACCAATAACCAGATTTGAATGCAATGCGCTAAGCGTCCACGTCAATAGTTGTCATTACCTATCTACTTGGGTCTTATAATCATCTTAAAGAATTAGAGTATTGTTAAATGAGATGATAAAGTATACACTTAATTAGTTGAGAAACAGACAGTTTATTTAGTTAACTACTATCTTAGTAAGTGAATTTCTGACAATGAAAAATGAGTAAGTTAACACAAACGCCTCCAAACATGTGAAGTTCAATTAATTTTACGTTACGGTAGTTGTAGAAAACAATAGAACAAATCAACTGCTTGGGTCAATATATGTCTTTTTACGTTTCTTTGTTACATATATGACGTGGCGCTGTAGTTACACATACCGTCATTGTATAATTGTACTAGGGTAAATTTGTATTTTTGTTTTAAATATTATCTGACTAAATATGCTTGGTCAATAGGCCATTTTGTGCTTCTTTGTTACATATTTGTTTGTATTTTTTCTTTTTTTTTTATTTCGATTATAACACAATTTTGACTGCTGTATCCCTATCTTTGACATTTTTACCTATTACGTTTGTTTGTTTTGTTCACGCATCGTTGACAATGTAATGCAATTTGGTGCAATCTTCACACAATTGAAAGATTTAGATATCTATAAAACCAGTTTCAATCCACCATTTTCTACATACGAAAATGCCTGTACCAAGTCAAGATATGTATTTGAAATTTTGATTTTGCCATTTGATAAAGAACTTTCTGTTTTAAATTTAACTCGGAGTTCAGCATTTGTTTTTAATTTTATGTTTTACTAGACTTAAATACTGTCAAATATCGCTCTACATTTTATTTGTGACTAAAGCCGTGTTCTATTTAAAAAAAAAGTTTTTGCCTTACGTATCTATTTCATAGCCAACGTGAATTTTTCATTTGGGTTTTTATTTAACTACATCGAAAATATGTACCGCTGAGAGCTATATGTTAGGATAAAAATCAGAACAACATTTGATAATAAATATTTTATTTTTATGTGTAAACAAATGGTTTTACTTTTATCAAAACGCCTTTTACATGACTGTGTAACTAGGTTCGCTTCAAACGAACACATTTTTAAAACATTTTTATTTCTCTGAAATGATAATTTCATGCCTTGCCCAATTTTCATTTTTTAGCAGGACATGATATAATGCTTTTCATTTAAATAACATTGTAACAATGGTAAAGTATGTTATTATTTTTTCATTTATCCAAACATATTTCCTTCCTTTTCGATAAAAGTTTTTTTTCCATTACACTTCTGTTCTTTAACTCATAGCAATATAGTAATTTTACAATAGTTTTTCTTTTATTCAGGATTTTATTTAATGATCAAAATAATATGACACTTCGGGGATATTTGACTTGCCTCAACTTAGTATTGTCTAGTTTTCTTCTGTGGAATAGTCGTTTTTTCGAGTATGAACTTCAATTTGTATAACTTTTTTAGCTTGGAACTTTTATCTGATTACCCAAGTAGACATTTCATTGTTCATACATGCGTTCAAAGGGGAATGAATATAAATAGGAAAGTATTGAAGTCATCAAAAACGTAATGCGGATTCCTTAAAACATGAGATAAAATAAACTGATATTCGAAATTCTGGTCGGATATTATTTATTTAACATTACTGTAAATATGAACTATAGTTTTATTTGCAATCAGTCTACTAAACAAATATGCTGACTGGAGACAAAGCAAATAGGAAAATTCGATCTTCTTGTGATTTTGTATAACAATTAATTAAAGTCATCAATTAAATGTCAAATGCGTATTGCAAAATCAATAAGAATAAAGTGTCTTGTTTCATTTCTCAGATTTTCGTCTGGTCAATGTTGATCCTTATCACCATTTTATGTGATTTATTGACGTCGAATATAGATAACAATGCAAAAACCATGTTACATCATTTTGATAAGCATACAAGTTTCTGTAATTTTACTCTTTTGCATGGCCTACTTATGATGCGTCTAATGAAGAAACGTGCTTCTGGCGTACCGAAATATCTTTGTGAACCGTATTTGCATATGTACAACCATCTCCACTATATTCACATTCGAATTTTCCCTTGCAAGTAAACATAACAAAAAGATTAACATATATTGGTATGTTAATATTGCAAGAATGGTCATCGTTAAGTAACATGTAAAGTCCATTACATGTAGCATTTCTAAGTACATTCTTATTTTGAAAATAGTATTTTCCCTTTCATTTGTGCCTGAAGTCCATATTTACTCTGGAAATAAACTGCTTATTTTATTAATGTACAAATATTGATGTCTAGTACAAATACCAACAATAAACATTACTCGGGATATTTGTAAATTGATACGATGATACGGTTATAGATCGTGAGAAAGAGGTAACGAAACACAATTTTATGCATAATTGGTACAAGTAAGCGCGATAAAAGATTAACTTTTAATTTATTTTTTAAAGTCACAGAACAGAATATCTGTTTTGCTCCGTAAGTTTGATAATGTCTTTAAAAACACAAGTGAGCAATATTCATAATTATTTCGTTTATTTAATATATTAAAACAGGAAGGGTTATGAATAGAAACAACAATTGTAAAAAATGTAGTATGAAAGTAACCTTCAATTCAATGGTTATTTGAAATGAACTACATAGTATCATTTATCGAATATTTAAACTATTTAAAAATATTGTCAATGCAATGTATTCCTTTGTTTGAATGAATCAGACGTGCCTCTAGCTATTCGGATGCACTGATTCCTCCGGATCATATCTGAATGATCTGGGACTTCAATAGATCTCCAATCCCTGTAGGCAGTTTTGGTAATAATACGTTTCTTGAAGTTCTAGCAGTTATTCATAATTGATTGGAAAATATTTGCAATTACTTCACAAATGCAAATTTTGTGTGACAGTTTCAAAGAAAAGGGTGATACATCATTAATAAACAAAAGATCAGTCAGACTTACAAATGTCAGAGTTCCACTGTACTTTCAAACAAATCTTTACCATTCAAGCGCGTTAATGAGATATTTTGATTTTGTAAGCTTTTTAGTTTCTTGGTGTTCCCAATCACATTTTATGAAATATTAATAAATCCGCAAGAAACTTTAATATCGGTTAATTTACATTAACATGATTCCACTCGTTCATTTAATCCTGTAGTTTGGGTCAATCTATGAAATAGACTTCTTGTTACTTATAAATTGCTCAAATGAAAACAACTTACAAGTAGCGATAGTTTGATTTGATTGTATGGACTTGCCGAAAACACTTATTTAGAAATACGGAGACCTGGTATGATTTTTTATTGAGACAACTTTCAACCAAAGACTAAACGCATAAAACCAAACAATTACAAATCACCCTACGTCTTTCATCTTATGCCTATTTTCACTTTCCTCATCACGTGCATCAATCGTGTCACATGCTTCTCCAATGCGTGGGAATAAAGTGTTGCTATCAAACTATCAAATCATATCATGTAGAGTGCCGCTGCAAACATTAAACTTTAAATTTCATCATGTGGCGGATGCAAACGGCCGTGTTTATCAATAGTTTTTACAGTCAGTTATGGTACAGAATAAAAGAGGGGCTAAAGATACCAGGGAAACAGTCACAATTAGCACAGCACTAACACAATACGGTTATCTTTGAACATGTTCAGTCATACCTGGACTTTGACAGTTAAGCATGTACCAAAAGATGCTGCAACATAAAACCCTTTACAAAATCGTGATGATAAAACTTAGTTTTCAAAGTTGAATTTTGTTTATTTTATTTTATTTCTTATGTATTCATTGACATATTTCAGCACGTTTAGTGATTTTCGTTGACATTATAAATATCCATGAACAAAAACGTCTTGTCTTACAAATATATTTATACATATTATTTTTACAAAGATGTGGGTAGTTATAACCTTATTAAGGTTTGATTGATGGTTATGTATTTGTGGACTGATAGGTCATTATACAAATGTTTTCATTAACATATTATCTATCCGTAGTTTGAAAATCAAATGGCTATCGAAATTTCCAACATTAACATATACTCCAATACAATACAACATAGAATGGAAATGGTGAATGTGTCAAAGAGTCAAAGATTGAAAAAACTGAATGTCACCAATGGGTCTTCAACAGAGCGAGATAATCCATCACCTGTGGTCGGATCTCACTTGGCCCCTTATCAAAAATATAAACTTGTTCAGTGAAAATAGACGTCATCATATGCTTACATCAGTGGATTGTGAAATAGAAAGTGCTTCGACTATTTAACTTATTGCTTTCATTCATTCGTATAAATTTTAAGTAACATACACTTGCATGTCTAATAGTTAAATTTGATAAATGTATGCATATGCCTTTTGTGGTAATGTTTATAATTTTGTTTCAAGAACAATATCCACGGGTTCCTAATACAATACCAATTACAGACATGACGACAAAACGAATAAAAACTTCCAATCATCATGATCAATGCGACCACCTACTTCTTTTAATGAAATATATTATATTGTGAAATAGCATAGAACAATTCACGACTGTCTATTTAAATGATAGTGAAGAAAATAACTACGTAGAAAAACAGTCACCGACCTTCGTTTATTTACGTGAAAAAGCTATTTTGTTCATGACATTTCTACTTTTACAATAAATTTCAAATCCAAAAAGTCTATTTACTTAAGTACATAAAGGTCTTTGCAATTAACATTTGAGAGTAAAAGGTCTATTTGTATTGTGTAATATCATTAGTAAGTTCCATAAAGATGGTAGATATATATCTGTCTGCAACCTTTGGGAAGTTAACAAAATCGAATTAGCATTGGACATCAGTGTGATAATCTTAGATTAAAAAAATAAACTAGACTGACAGGTCTAGATAAAGATCTATGCACACACCTAAATCACCTGTTTTGTTTATGTCAATTTCAAAATGTATAGCTTGCTAGCTACCTAGCAAATACAAGTGCATTACACTATCAAGCTTTACCAAGCGTGTTTAGAAACAGTGATGTTTTCGAAATGGCAGTAGTCTTTATTATTGTTTCCGCATCCTTTAACAGTATACTGACCACTGATAAATAAGAAATAACAAAATCGAATTAGCATTGGACATCAGTGTGATAATCTTAGATTAAAAAAATAAACTAGACTGACAGGTCTAGATAAAGATCTATGCACACACCTAAATCACCTGTTTTGTTTATGTCAATTTCAAAATGTATAGCTTGCTAGCTACCTAGCAAATACAAGTGCATTACACTATCAAGCTTTACCAAGCGTGTTTAGAAACAGTGATGTTTTCGAAATGGCAGTAGTCTTTATTATTGTTTCCGCATCCTTTAACAGTATACTGACCACTGATAAATAAGAAATGGTATGGACCATTAAACAATAATAATCGCGAGATTATAGTTATTACCATTTTACCATAGGATGGTTTTGCTAATCTATTTGGTCTATTTGATTCCATAACACCAGCACTTGGCATCAATCATACAGTAATGTAACAGGGCCATAAACGGCAGTGTAAGACTACGTTTTCCAATCTTGTTAATTCAAAGATTATTAAATCTATTGGAAGAATTGGGTTTAGTTTCTTATTTCCGCTGTTTATTTGATTAATGGATCCACAAACTCTAAAATAGCCGTCAGAAATAGTATGCATCTATTGAAGGGATATTGATAGTTGAATACTTTCGTTGATTACCAATACACAATACTTAATATGAATAGTTGCGTAAATGAATTAGTTTCGGATAAAAGCGTTTAATTTATCATAGAAAGCAATGGTAGTGGTTGTAAAGTGTCAACGATGAAATACTTCCAAGTGAAAATTCGTTCACAAAAGACTTTGGTGAATGATGAAAAATGAATAAGAATATAACAGGCTTATTTAATTGTCATACTTTTGAAGTATGAAAGCAACACATATTTGATACATTGTTGGTAATCCTATCGTTACATAAAATGTATTCAGTAATCATCTTACACTATACGTGCTATAGTTACTATTTAGTATCTTTCGTCCCGCTTTTACATAAAATAATGCATTACACGTAAGGTATAAACGAATCATATGACTTCTATATTTTACAATGATTTTAAACCATTATGTTAACTTGCAGTTAACATAATATGCATGTACATAGACGCCACTGCTGGTGGAGTTTTAATTCCCCGAAGGTATCACCTTTTCTGTGCTGACATGAATTATCATTGATATGGTAATATTTATAAATTAACAGTTTTCAAAAAAACTGACATTTTTAAATACTAAGGCTTTTCTACTCAGGAATAGTTTTACTTAGCTGTATTTGGCAAAACATTTAGGAATTGTGTTCATCAATGCTCTTCAACTTCGTACTTTATTTGGCCTTTTTAACTTTTGTTTTATTCGAGCGTCATTGATGAGTCTTTTGTAGACGAAACGCACGTCCGGCGTAAATATAAAACTAAATCCTGGTATTATGATGAGTTAATATAAGTGACAGAAAACAACGATATTTGAATATAATTAAATGTACATAAGTACTTTTGATTCAGAAGATATCAGTAAACAAGGCGGTCAATGATCACCTTGACTACACATTTAAGTTGATATATAGAAGAGGGACAAAAGATACCAAAAGGACAGTCAAACTAAGAAATCTAAAATAAACTGACAACGCCATGACTAAAAATGAAAAAGACAAACAGACAAACAATAGTACACATGACACAACATAGAAAACTAAAGAATAAACAACACGAACCCCACCAAAAACTAGGGGTGATCTCGGGTGCTCCGGAAGGGTAAGCAGATCCTGCTCCACATGCAGCACCCGTCATGTTGCTTATGTGATGACAAATCCGGTAAATTGTCTTATTCGGTAGGTCACATGCATGAAAGGGAAGGGGAATGTAGTTACGACGTAAGGAACATATCTGATATCATTTGTGAAACGGTTATTCCATTCCAACTCGTGATGGCGTCCGTAAAATTTACGAAGGGATGATTTCAACTTCACCATTTGGAACTCTTGGTTTAATAGCTTCCTTGTGAGCCAATGATAGCCTCTTGTAATATCTTCAGTATTAAAATATACTGAAAACGAATGCTGTTTTATGATTATTAATCTGAACACTATAATAAAATCTTAAATGTCAAACTTATACGTTTTAGCAATATTGAGATGCCTACTTGGGATTTGTAATCGGGGTTATCATATTTATATATATTCAACAGGTGCAAATTGAATTAATTACTTCCATTGATGTCATTAGTATGAATACAATTTGTTATAACGGTTTAAATCCTCGATTTTACAATCATCAGCTAACACGGTTTTCCCCTCAAGCAACACATTAAATACATGTAATAGAAACGAGTTGATCGCCAAAAAGAATTGTTACCGGTTATTTAAACTAAATATCTAATTCGAAAGATATTTTAATAATTAAAAAAACAACGAAAAAGTAGAACTATGCTAATTGAGGACAACAAATCGTAAGCTACCAATACGAAGGAAGATCCCATAATATACAACGTGAAATGAACATTTGCATATACGCGAATGAATTGAAATTAGAAACGAATTTCATTACAAATGTCATGCAGCTAATTTGTCAACATTCGATTTATTAAAATCAGAAAAATTTCCAACCATCCAAATACACTTTAATATTGTTTGCTCCTCATACTATGCCTGTAATTGGTTTTTTGAGAAATAAAGATATAGTTCTTGATACAGAGGAATTACAGCGTCTAACAAATTGGATACTTACATTATATTAATTCATCTTTTTTCATGAAACAAATGAAGTAATCAACAAATCGTTAAGACTTTCTTCGAAATTTTACCACATGGTTGGTTATCATATTGTATGTGTATTAATAACTGTGAGTGACATTTGTCAGAAGATTTGGAAATATATATTTAGTTGTAGAAAAAGGGATTTTAAAAGTGATTGCTAACTAAATAGTTATAAAATATGATTCCTCCTTAAGCGAATTTAGTTATCAGCATATTATTTTGTAAAACGAGACATAATTCCGAGATCATAGCAGAAATATATTGTGTTTAATTGAAAAGAAGTATCGAATTCATTTTAGCTTTACTGTAAATTATAATAATTTTGTATAATATAAATAAAGGCAACAGTAGTATACCGCTGTTCAAAACATAAAACAAAAACGGGGTAACAAACTAAAACTGAGGGAAACGCATTAAATATAAGAGGAGAACAACGACACAACATTAAAATGTAACACACACACACAGAAACGGACTAAACATTAGACAAAATCCTATGAGAATAACAAATATAACATCAAAACCAAATACATGAATTTAGGATAGATAAGTACCGTGACACGTCTTATAGTAAGGTGAATTCACACTCAAAAATAAGAGAAAACAAACGACACAACGGAAACACAATGTTAAAATGTAACACACACAGAAACGAACTATAATATAACAATGGCCATATTCCTGACTTGATACAGGACATTTTTAAAGGAAAAAAATGGTGGGTTGAAACTTATAAACGTGTAATGATTTGCACATCAATTATTAAATCCATATTGCATTCCTCTGTGAATAATTTGCAGAAACAAATGTAATGACGACGTCAGACGCATCAAGTCTCAATGGTAATCAGATTATCAAAGAACAAGATTAGACAGATCCTATTAAACGTTTAATGAAATATCGATCTTTGTTAACAATGTATCCTCCAGGTGCCAACAGTTACAGGAAATGGTAAATTTAACAACTGATTATCTTTCATCATCTTCAATAATCGCGTACAATCCCCATACATTCTAGAATTCAGTTATTTAAATCGGTGCCATCAGGCTAAGTGTGAATATATCAGATAGTTGGTACCTTTTGATTTAGTCATCAACTTTGAATTAAGAGTATTAACGTCAGATTGTTACACATTAAATTGCCACTGCCTATATTTAGATTGGTTTTTATGTAATAAATAGCATACATTGTATCTCATTTTCTGCCCTAGGACTGATGAACACTTTATCTAAAATTGAACGATAACGTATTGATGCGATTCTTTATTAAGTCATGGAATACAGACGATTATCTGGATGACAAAAATCATTCGTTAATGACACAGTCACATAAAAAGAACTGTAAATGTTATTTAAGTGGACTTAACAGATAGCACTTGAATCTGCCATTTCCCGTTAACAATACTTTGTTATTGATAATGAACTCGAATCTTTTTTAGCGTACTAAATTATAATCCTGGTACCTTTGATAACTATTTATTGAATAAGCACTCACTGACTAGTAATTTGGCCGACATCAGGTTATTGAACTCTGATTAAAAATTTCCTATCAATTTTTTTTTTTAAATATCTAAATATGAATAAAAAATGAGGCATTAAAAACTGGTAATTTCGCTATAAAGTATTTTTATATCTATGTCTTTGATGACTTCTGCATTCTGGGTTTAAAGCATTGTAAAAAAACGAAGGAGGCGAGAAACTCTCGAAATAAAAACAACAAAATAACTATACCATTCTTTTTCTTAAAAACAAAAATCTATTCAGACATCCATAACATATTTGCCTTGTCGATATATTACCTCATACTTCACTGGATCTTAAATAGATTATTTTATAATGATATCATCTTGTGTGAGTAACTTGGAATCAACAGTTTAATCATATTTTAATTGACGATGCAGGCTACATGCCTTTGACGTCAAATGATAAATTGAGTAACTAGCTAGAAATAATATCGCCCATTTTGCTTTCATCTTCATCAAATGCGGATTTCATTGCAAAGAACAAATATTTACATACGAATATTCTATGCTTTTCAAGGAATATTGAGTGACAGACAGGTTAGGAGCAAACAAATCCGATTAATTTGTCTGCCATATCTCCAGGGATATCTTCTAACAAGTCAGAACTTATAGTTCCTGATACAATCAATGTGATTTGTAAAACATAATTTGGATCTATAGAATATTTACAATATTGTCAACTGCTCTTCTCAGCATAGCCTGATTCCTACTGAGAATTTGGTTATTGTAGTTATCAGTATGTTTATATAATATGTTTGATAGTCTGAAGTTAATAAATATTTGTATCACAAAGTAATGATATCATGACTGTGTAATTTGACTTTATAGATTTATGTAAACAAATGACTGTTGAATTACAATGACCGTCAACTGAATGTATGTTTTCAGCTGTTGCTCATGTATTTACAAATAAAAGCAGAACTGTAATGCAAATTCAAAAAGGTGGAGTCTAAAATGTTGACCACATCAAACATTATCAACTAGCGAAACAAGTACAAGTCTTTGTATCGCCTTGTAAGACATTTTCTGATAAAATATATACACACACGATATGGCTTCTGTTGGCAGAACATGTGTTTCTAGAACAACCTTCATAAAATATGATCGTGGGAACTGGCATGCGTATACGAATACGCTTATGTTAAAATGGTCAAACATTAATCCAACATCTTTAGAAGAGTATCTCCTTATATCAAGGGATGGCACAATAGAGTATTTTTTTTTACAAACTGTCCTTGTTGTGTTTACACTCAGTTCATTGCATCTTTGCTGATTGATGCTTGAGTTTGGTTGAGAACATGAATAATTTATTACTTTTGTATTGAATTTTTATTTCTTTTGTTTAACCCCTTCAAATACTGTATCTTCATGTACCAAGGTGAATCTGTGATAATATAATTATATGTCATCAGAGTCTTTAATAGCTGACTAAACAGAAGACAACCGTTTGGTGACCTTTCATTGCTCGAATCTACGTCACTTACTTTTTGTAATAATGTTCCTTTACAAAGTGTGTTATTTACAATACATGTTATGATGTATAAACATGTGACTGTACTAATACATGTTATATTTTTGACAATTTTTAGTCATAAATGATGCTTATGCAAACGAATAATTCGAACTGCGATATACATTTCAATCTTTTCAATTATTGGTCTATGCTGGTGATTGTTACCCATAAAAGAGCTTGCAAAGAATTCGGCATAATTGTTTTGCATTACCCTTGAATGGAAGACCAAAACTTCCGTGCTAACATTTCATTTCAATACTAAATAATCAGTTTATGTAGATTTGTCAATTAAGTAATGCCAGAAGCTCAATTTGACATTTGATTAACATCAATTTCGACAATAAACGATGAATGAATTAATCCCACACACTGCTTATCTTCAATTGTCTTCATCGTGTATTCTTGTTATTGCCAAGATTAATTACCTTCGTCTATTGTTTTCTGTACAGAAAATGTCTTTTATTGAGAAAATAGTCTTAAGTTATTAGTGGCGGATAAAAGCTTTGTTTAAGATTTATCTAATAGACATATCAATGTAGAGAAAAGGTTATGTTTAAAGAAGACGTAAAACTAGAAAAAGAGATGGATAATATAATTACTAGAAGAAGAAAAAATAAGGAAACGAACTTTCTTCTATTACATTCTATGTTTACTTTCAATGACAAATCAAATTCAGAATACTCAGACTAGGGGCACAATAGGTGACAAGTATTAAAGCAATACAACCATCTCACAGTAAAGTAAAAAAGATATTGTTTTAATTTGTTTTTGATACATTGTATAAAAACTATAGACAAAACTGCATAATATTTTATTTCTGTTCAAGTAACAGCAATGTCTCTTTGAGAGGTTTAACGCTATAATACCAGGTTCAATCTGCAATTTTCTACATTTGAAAATGCCTGTACCATGTCAAAAATATGTTAGTTGTTGTCTTTTCGTTTGATATGTTTGATCATTTGATTTTGCCATTTGGTTAAGGACTTTTCGTTTTGATTTTTCCTCGGAGTTCGGTATTTTTGTGATTTTACTTTTTACTCTGATGCTCGTTCGTTGTTACTAATAATGAACGGTTGATAACCATAACTTTATATGTGAGAAAACACCGATTGCAATTAGTTTATTATTTTTTCTAGTGTGCGAATATTAAATTAGTGAAGCTGAAAAAAGAAGATGCTTTAAAGCGTTTGGATACATGGGTTTACCGAAACGACTGTGACGCAAAAACAAAATTACATGTATATGTGTTATGTCGTTTCATTTTTCCGTGTTATTAGGAACTTTCCAATTTGATTTTCCTCTGAGTTCAGTCTTTTTGTGATTTTATTTTTTTCTCAAGCAACACTTGAGTAGTGTATTGCCCTAAAGCTGGATCCTTTAATGTGTAATATAATGCATGAACATAACTAAATATTGAAGTCATCTTTGCAGTTTTCGTCGAATTTATTGAATAAACTGCTGTACAATTTTGGGAAATCTAAGGTCTATATTTGATTCAATTGTCGCATGATTTCTCACGCTTCTATCCAAATTATGTCAATAAAAATACATCGAATACAATCAGAATTGCACTGGGACTTACAATAGCAGGCACATTTAAATTAGGGGTCATCTCAAATATTTTGATTGTAATATACATACATTTTGAAAAAAAATCAATTGATGTTTATCATAAGGCAAATTATTTTCTCCGACTGCAAATAAAGACAGCATATATAGTAACAACATATGTAAATAGCTGTAATTGATAGAGGAAAAATGTTTCCCACGACCCCCGTTTAGTATTTTGATCCATTCGAAAATTGAAATAATATATTTTTACGTAATTAATTAGATACACACAAATAAAAACTTGATCTTGGTAATAAAATGTTACAAAGCTATTATTTATATATACCAATGAAACGGAAACTTAGGAAATAAGTTTAATCAGTAAAATTTATGCTTATAATAGGTACGTTTAGGTTCATTAACACAAATGATGTATACAATGGTGTCTGGTTGTCATCATATATGCTTTCCGCCACTTTCAATAATGTACTTTACCTCCAGTGATAGTCAAATTTCAGCCTTATTTCACTGTGTATGCTTTATGAGGTTTTATACAATATCTGCGATATATTAACAATAGAAAAAAAAAGAAAATTTGGCTAATAAGGATTCACAATTGGTACATGTGCTCATGCCGACTTTTCGTTTCAACTACAAAAACATGCCCATAAGTATGATGGCAGCGTCGTTAATGAACTCGTTGTTGTTGGAATCAGTTTAGCTTTATTTGAACTTCCTTAAAACTATGTTTTAATTGAAGACATTTGTGATTTTCTAAAGATCCAACTGTCGTGAATGATGCAAGTTTATGAGTAGCATCTGTTAATTTGTCGAGAACTCCATATTTAATGAATAAGAAAAATAAATAATAGTATTTTTTGGCAACAACAGGGGTTCCTGCAACCCACGAGCTAACATTACACTGCAGTTTGTGTTATGAATGACCTTACAAATTTGATTCATTCTGATCCAATGGTTTTTAAGTTTATGTATTTAATAAAATTGAGAATGGAAATGGGGAATTTGTCAACGAGACAAAAACCCGACCATAGAACAGACAACAGCAAAAGCTGGCCTCTAAACACATATACTAGATCAGTGATAATGAACGCTATATAAGCTCCAATTTGTACACAAGAAACTAAAATTTAAAATACAAGACTAACAAAGTTTGTCTTAACTAGAATGTTGTTTTTCTTGTTAAAAAGTGGAATTCAAATTTGAAATAGGGCATGTATCCTATTTTGTAATGTACTAACCATTACTGCATGTATTATGTTTGTCTTGCTGTGTGGCTGGTTGATTGAAAATTTGATTAAGTCAATGGCATGTAAAAAGATAAAATTGTGTATTGAACAATCCAATATATATACATGTATTTCATAGTTTTCTATACAACTTTGTTTTTAGATATGCATGTACCGATGTTGTATCATGGATGGATATCCCATATCTTTTCATTTCTAATTTATTGAAATACTGTGAGTTTAATGTCCACTTATACTGTTACTTGCAAACATATTTACCTTTCAACTTTATAATAATGACCATGTAATCAAAGGGTAGTCGTCAATAATTAAAGGTGTCTTTTAACATCTCTTCAATTATAAAAATTTAAACAGTTGAAGAGGTTCAAACTAGGACAATGATCCCAATCAAACCATCCTCAATTTGATTATGGAAATATATTCTAACATTACAAACTATAAAATTACTCTTTAACAATTAAACTGATATTGATCACACCATCCTTGAATCAAAAATAGAAAATATACTAAAATTACAGACAGCAAAATCTATCAAACTGAATGAAATATGATCAGGAGCTAAAATGAATTTTAATAAACAATTCCACGAAAGTCTGTCTGTGAGGTTATTTAGAGAGTGTATATTGGGTGTAAGTGTTTTTCTATTGAACTTTATTGACACAATTGTAAAAAAAAGTCCGACTGAAGGAGCTTCTGAATATTTTATTGTTTTTCCTTTAAATTTGTAAATTGTCTTAATACAATACAAAAAGTGATTGCAGTAGAATGTATAGATTTAATGTATTGATGTTCATCTCTCTTTATATAAGTGCAAATTAAATCGGGTTTGAAAAGAGAAAATATCAATTATATGTATTCATAATAACTTGTATGAACTAATACCATATACGCCATGGCTAAAAATAAAAAGACAAACAGACACATAATAGTACAAAAGACACAACATAATATAGTAAAGACTTAGTTAAACGAACATTACCAAAAACTGTCCCCAGGCGCGCGGAAGGGTAATTAGCAGACCCTGTTACACATGTGGCACCCGTCGTGTTGCTTACAAATACGGAAAATAGTCTAATTTAGTAGGTTAAATTTGTGAAAACGGAAGGGCATTGTAGTTAGGACATACGGAACATATCCGATATCATCTGTGAAACGGTTATGCCAACAAAACTATGTAAGAAAACTAGAAATGTCTTCCAACTAGCAGATTTCCGTTAACAATATTTGCAATATAGCAAACATCGAACAAACTTGTTACTAATAATCTAGTTGTCTTTGAATTTGTTCTAAGTCTTTTTTGAATTTGAAATGTAATATTAGTCCAAAACGAACAGCAAAATGATTTAATCAGCAAGTTTCTTTTGCACATAATGGAGATTATATTTGATCAACTGGATTTAATACTGCCTACATATTTGCTTTAGACTTAGATCATTAACATCAAAGATTTTTTGAAAAATTAATCACAATAAATGTAAAAGTAATGAGTATGAATTGCGTTTTTATTATGAAAGAAAATGCGTCTGAACTATCTGATAACATAATCACATAAGCGTGAGGATATATATCTTCAACATGTTTAATAAAAATTATCTATCACTAATTCAAATCAACAACAAAGAAGCATACGACCAAATAATAATAATTAACTTTTGCAAATATAGCAATCAATGTTGTCTTAAATATTTTTTTTGATTAGCCTTATATGATCAATCATCAAACATTTACATATTTTTTTAACTATCTGCTCACAAATGTTGCGATAAACATAGTTGGTGGATATATACAATATATGTATATACTGCCAGATCTTGCGTCTAAAGATCCAAATACTTAGTTTCGACGAAATTTACCAAAATTTGTTACCGTATGGTCATACAATTATCCGATTTTTTTCACATTCATTTTTCTGCTCTTTCTGTACTAATAATCAAATACAAAATAGCAAAAAATCATGCAGTACCAAATAAATCTGAAAAATTCTTAACCTATAAAGTCCGATGTTTATAGATATTATGTGTTGTAAATGCTTGTGTAGTGCTTCCAAATTAACTTTTTTGTACTAGATTATGTTAATTTTAACTAAACGCTAGAGCAATTTTTACAATACAAATATTGTAAAACTGTTATAACTGTTTGGTTAAAGATTTAGTAACTGACGACACATTACCATTGCAGAATAAAATAGACATTAGCTATGTACTAATTTTCCATTACAATGTAGCACTTTATTGTTTATGTGGCTGCACGATGCCAAGTCTGCTTTCCGACTCTTTTGAGTAACTGCAAGAAATGAACCTTCATTTTGTTTTGCATGTTTGAGACCTTCAAACTTGTATCAACTGCTTCAGTATTCTAAAATCGTTCTATATTATTCTTACTCGCGTGTAGTTCTAATTTGAAGTTAAAAGTAAATAGCATACGGTGTCCTATCATATCAGTGGATCTGAACTAGTAAACCTACATTTTACACGATCTGAATTGGATTTTGCAATTGCAAATGGTTCCTAATACAATTAGATGGCGTTTAATCACTAACTTTGTTTATTCAAGATAACTATTTTTTGTTAAGGCAATATTCGTCGCATGTCAGTGCAGATTGTTTAAACAAAATTGTTATAAGCTGACTCATTTATTGAATTTTCTACTTCAGACTTAGATACGAGTCTTGTTGCGTAAGGAGTGTGACTGCAGAGTGTGTCTGGTAAATTTATTTTATTTTAATATTTAGAACTGGAAGTTGTTTTTTAAAAGATGTAAAATAGGCTTCGTGTTTATATAGTTACACATTAATAAATAGTAGTATCGTTATAGAAGAAAAGTAAAACAAAAATTAGAACGTTTAAACAAACGCAATACAGTTGTTAACATCCTCAATTCCATGAATATTCATTTTGATAAAATGAAATATGCGAAAATTCAGTGTGCAAAAAATTATTTAGTAAATTTTTATATCTTCGTGTTTGTGTTTTTTTTATTTATATAAATATTTGATTTCATTTCAAATTCCACATGTTCAAACATCAGGCAACATCATTTTCATTGAATCATACGTATACTTAAAACTACAAGGATTTAAAAATATTCACAATTCTAAAAAACCAGATACATGTAATAGGTCAAACCCTTTTTCATTGATTTTTGCTTTGATATCATTACATACATAGAGTCATACGTATAGTTGTAAACATGACTCTTATAATCCATACCGAGCTTTACGTTAAATTAAAAATGAATAGTCAAAAATACATGACATAACCAAACACCGAACTATATCATACTATGGTACAAATGAAAAACAAATTAATCTTTAAAAGAATTTTCCTAGAAAAACAATGGATACAGAACCATGAGGTTTTTTGTTTATGGTAAATCAATTAGTCTCGATATTGCATGTATTTAAAGTTTGGTTGTATACCATACTGTTACGGCATCTGAAAATTATATTTTAGACCTTACAATCAATGTTGTTTGTCAGCTTACATTGTATGGGTGTAAGGCAATAAATACGCGATGTGAATATTCATTCCGTTACAACCAATAATCATGATAATTAGTAAACATTGATTTTAAGTTTAATTTTGAAAAATTAGATCGCTGTGTAAACAATTAATGTAAACTGATAATACCGATATTTACCAGTGTTAATTCAATTCAATATTACGATACACGAATGTCATGTTAATTCACTCCATATTAATAGAGGATTTTAAAAGCAAATTAATTTCTTAAAAGCTAAGTAAATGTCAAAATTTTCTTTCATGTTTATCAACGATTTGACTCTGTGATTAAATTCAGTAAAAGGAAATAGAACGTGAGAATTTTTTGTTTTTTGCACAAATGTACACTAAAAGTGATTACCATGAAACTTATGGAAATTGAATGCTTTGAAAAAAACATTAAGAAAATGTCTGTCTTTAATATTGTCTTTTGGCATTTTCCGCTTGAGTGACTTTATTTCAATATAAACAGATGCAAAACTTATGATCAAAGTCAAATCTAAATATGCAAAGTTAACACTATAATCTTAAAGAAAAGGCTTCAAATGATTGTATGTAAATCTTGTAACACTAACGTATATTGACCATTAACATAGCTTTGAAGACATTTTCAGGCATGTACCTTCATTCATGTTTTTCTGTAGCCAATATGATAATTTTACCTATTTTTTTTTTAAATATATTAAGAAGGTGCTCGCGCTTATTTCCCAATTCAGTTTGCACCACATTTTTTATGTATTTTTTCTTCAAGTCCAGCAAAAGCAATATTAGTCATTTCTAAAAACATTAAAATGTAGATTACATTTAGTAAATAATAAATGATTATGGAGATTTGTTTAACAGTTTGCAGGTTTACTGTTACATCTCAAATAATAATTAAATACCTTATTTGTTGACAATAACGATAAGCATTTAGTAAATCCTAGTAATAATGTGATATTCCGTATCAACAACATAGAATGTCTTATGCTTATATATAACTAATTAAGGGTTTATACTTATTCATTTATTATCATTAAATATAAGATAAGTGTTAAGTAAATATCTTACTGGTGGGGTTCCTGGTAACTTATCTTTGTTTTCTATGTTGTGTTTAGTGTACTGTTGTTTGTCTGTTGGTTGTTTTTCTTTTTCGTCATGGCATTGTCAGTTAAATTTTACGTATCTGTTTGAATATACCTTAGATTTCTTATGTCTCTTTCTGAAATGTCCGTTTAAAACATATGTACGTTTATTAGCAAGATGTGTATGAATTTCAAGCGTAGCAAGGCAAGGTATATGATAATGTGCTTTAAAAACATTCCTCCTACGGTTTAAATTTGATAACAAAAGGACAATGTCATCATCAGGAATAACACTATTCTTTCCAGCTAAAAAGTTTGCTTTTATTTTGTTTCTTGTACCTATTATCAATGTTATGAGGTAGCTGTTGTTCTTTGCCTCAATTCCATTTCTATTAATAATGTTAGCAGAAATAACGCTATTAGTTGTCTCTTTTAAATTATAAACAAATGTTGTCATATTTCATTTTAAAATAGGGATTTTGCTCTTTAGCAAAAAATGTAAGGGGACCTATGATACAAGTAGCTGACTATTTACTCGTACTGTTGTCTTTCATTGATAGTTGTCTCATTGACAACATACCACAACTCCTTTTTGTTATATATTATCAGATAAAAGTAAAAAAATAAAAAAACACGAACTCATAGAAAAAACAAAAACGGAAAGTTCCTATTCAAATGGCAAAACCAAAAGTGCAATCAAATTGATACCAAATGTCATATTCCTTAGTACAAGCATTTTTTGTTTAGCAAACGGCGGGTTTAACCTGGTTTTATAGCTAGCTAAACCTCTTACTTGTATGGCAGTCACATAAAATTCCATTATTTTGACAACATGTGTGAACAAAACATTATAGGTGAAAGATAGGCATTCTCATATTTATAGATTTAGTGGGATGTTGAACCATACTTTATAAAACACAATTAACATTCAAAAACGCCTAATACCAAGATTAGAATATATCGGTAATATTAAAGAGGGGGCAGGACATTTTTCGGGACGTCGGGATCGGGTGTTTTTAAGATCGTGATTCCGGGATTACCCTTTTCGGGATCCGGGATTTCTTATTTCGAATTCCGGGATGTCGGAAGCTTTGTTTTAATAAGAGACCTCGGGATAACATGTTTTTAAGCCCGGGCTTCCATTAAGTTTGTGACTATTGATTATAAAACAAGCCAACGTGTTATACCAATGATTACTTTTTACAGTCCCAACAACTCGTGATATATGCATCTGAAAATATTTACACATAGATTATAATATTGCTGGCGTGTTGTCATTTTTTTCAATATAGAAAGTATAATTAGCATTTAAAATTTAGGTGTGAAATTTCATTGTTTACAGTACTTTCATCATTTATCTGTACATTATGTACTATGTGTACCATTGACATAATGAACGCACCATTTTTTTCTCAAAATGTCCTGTACCAAGTCAGGAAAATGACCGTTGTTATATTAAGCTTCGGTCACACCTTACCGGGTAGCACGAACGGACGCCTAACGGATGAAAATAAAAGTTGTCCGTTGACAAAATTTTTATCCGTTAGGAGTCCGTTGATGTATTGACCGAATAAAATGGACGTGTAACGGATGCATAACGGACACACACCGGATATGCAACGTACGAGAAACGGACACGTACCGGACAGAACGGATGTCGAACGTACATCAAACGGACGAGTATCGCATAAAATGGACAACTAACGGAAGCGTACCGGATAAAACGGATGAACAAGATATACGGAAAAATCAAAGGCGACAATAATAATACATGTAAATCGCATATATATTCAAAATGTTTCTGTGTAGCTGGTTTTGGTTTATTCTTCAAAATTCCGCCAAAGGGCAGTGTCTGGCTTGAATAAGAACTGCTTGATTGTGAAGACGTGCCTATACTCTAAGATCGGTTATGCATAATAATAATTTAAGATATCTGACATACCAATAATTTGCACTTATCCGTTTCAGATCCGTTTCAGATCCGTTCATTATCCGTTTTATCCGTTATACGTCCGGTAGAAGTCCGTTTCTCATCCGTTCATCATCCGTTTTATCCGTTAAACGTCCGGTAGAATTCCGTTGGTGAATTTATCTTCCAGACCTCCAACGGATGTATAACGGACACGTAACGGATACAAAACGGAAACGAAACGGACGAGTACCGTACAAAACGCACGCCTTACGGACGTTCAACGGACATTTTATCCCTTGGACGTCCGTTCAAAGTTTTGAACATGCTCAAAATTTTCCACCGAACAGAACGGACGCCGACGGATAAAACGTACGCTTAACGGACATGCAACGGATATGGACGGACGTCTAACGGATAAGAACGGACGTCTACCGGACATGAACGGATTGAAGAAAAGTTATCCGTTAGGCGTCCGTTCGAGCTATCCGGTAAGGTGTGACCGAGGCTTTATAGTTCGTGTTTGTGTGTGTTACATTTTAATATTGTGTGTTGTAGTTTTCCTCTTATATTTGATGCGTTTCTCTCAGTTTTAGTTTGTACCTTTGATTTGTTTTCTTTCTTTTAATCGATTTATGAATTTCGAACAGCGGTATACCACTGTTGCCTTTATTAAACATCTACGTTTAAGAATAGTCCAAAGATTTTAATACTCATAAACGAAATATGGATTTAAAGTATTGATAGATCATGTAACACACATTGCATGCGATAAACTTGAAGAAATATATAGTATTCATAATTTGAATTACTAATGATTTAACTTTAATTGAGTAACAAAACTCTCTATCTTTAAAAACACTTTTTCAGGTTGATCGTTTTTTATCATGACTTCCTGGTTCACGTTTATTTATGACAGATAAATATGGATTTAAATTATAAATAGTCCATGTATCGGATATCGCATGCTTAAACTTAAAGAAATGATATTCATTGTTTGAATTATAATGATCTAACTTTTATTGACTAACAAAATATTAATCATGAACGCTATTTTATGCAGATCATTTAAATAATTATTGCCTGGTTCATGTATTTACGAAAAATAATTGATATAATTCATAATATTTGTCGTACATGTATTATTTATTTTCAAAATGCAGTTGGTCGCTTTTATTTGAATGGTCTGAACTTAAACTCCCACATTAATGTAAGGGCCCAATTGTCATACAAGGAACAGGTTTAGCTAGTTATAAAACCAGATTTAATCCACAAATTTCTACATAAGAAATGCAAGCACCAAGTCAGGAATATAACAGTTGTTATCCATTCGTCTGATGTGTTTAAGCTGTTGATTTTGCCATTTGATGACAGACTTTCCATTTTGAATTTTCTTCGGAGTTCGGAATTTTTGTTATTTTACTTTTTTATTTTGTCAAAATGTTGTCAAAATTGTCGGAAAAGTTAACCAGTAGCAACCAATATCAAGCGTGGATTTTACAAATGCGTATTATGTTAATTAATTGCTATTGCATAGGTTGAACTTTTACCTTGACTTAGTTATTGATGATCTGGGGATAAAACTATCACGTTTATCGGTGCTTATTTGATAATCTGTATATTATTTTTTTTTAAAATTGCAACTAATAGATTCAATAACAACTGTGATATGTTATACAATATGGGATGTTTGGCGCCACATAACTAGATTACTCCCACTACTTCTCCAAGTTAAATGGCAGTGCTAAAACTTATACATGTTTTCAATCTATTAATATGTGTGTGCATGTAGCTTTTAATTAGGAATTTATCTTAGTATTTTCATGTATATTTCATTCGTTATTGTGCATTCATATCATAATTAACCAATATATTTGTATATTGATCATATTGATTTAACAGATCCGCTTTCCAGCAGTTTGAGGGAGTATATTATATAACAAAGAATGAATAAATAGCCAGTATTACTAATCCTGACCTTTTATTTATGAGTATAAATGAAACCAGACATAATTTTAGTTCCAATATTTGTTTGTATTCCGGATGTTGATTCTGTAGATTGAAGAATCCCTGAAGATTCAATCAGTAAAAGAGAATTTTTCTAGTTTATTGTTATAGGATAAATACCACGACGACGGTATTCCACAACTTCGCAATCTTAATCAACAATAAAGCTGTGTCTGCTAAGTGTTTGCTATTTTCAATATTTTGTACTTGAAAAGGGTTGCAATCAATAATATCACACTAATATCATAAAATCTTTTAATGTTCCAATTATTTCTGTCGTATTTTTAAACGTCCGTATAAGTACTAGATAATTCACTTGGTAATACTTTGTTAATCACATAGACATTTATCAGCAATAGTTATCAAAGGTACCAGGATTATAATTTGATAATACAAAGGCAACAGTTTTGCCCCTCTTCAAAAATAATAAATCGATTTAGAGGAAACAAATCCGGGTTACAAAATAAAACAGAGAGAAAGGCCTCTAAACGTAAGGATTTTGACAATTAAACAAGAACACTAAGAGACTCATATTGCCATAAAAAAATAAAGCCGTGATAAGGTATCCATTGAATGACAGAAAACTAAACTTAAGATTTCATTTCAATACCATAACTACTGAACAGAACATCTTTTCAAAGATGTTACTGCGTCAAGAAATTTTTAGATAATAACACAGTACTTTTAGATAAGATAATATATTTATTTATTACTTCTATGTACATGAGATGTAATTGTCTCATAACTTAACGCATCTTAAAGAAAAAAAACGCATCTTAAAGAGAAAAAAACTTATATCTATTACACGTACTGACTTATTACATTTAACAACGTTGTTCCTAATATAAATAAGAAGACGTAGTATGATTGCCTATGAGACAACTCTCCATCCAAGTCAAAATGTATACAAAGTTAATAATTATAGGTCAAAGTAAGACCTTTGGCTCACAACGATCAGATTTGCAACTTTATATTTAGAATTATGAGGTATAATTAAAGGCAACAGTTGAACCCCACTTCAAAAGTCATAAATCGATTGAGAGGAAACAAATTCGGGTTACAAAATTAAACTGAGGAAAAGACTTCATCTATAAGAGAAAAACAAAGAAATAGCAGAACACAGAGGTGCAAAAATCAACAACAATGCAACATACATAGAAACGAATTGCCACATTCCTGACTTGGTACAGGACATTTGGAGAGAAAATGGTGGGCTGAACCTGGTTGTGTTGTTAGTATGTAAAATTTTAACATCTATTAACAAAAAATTGCCTTTGATTTGTAATGTGTTTCCATATTTATTTAACACACCATGACAGACAATTTTAATTTTTAAAGGTTACGCTCTTTTGTGAGTTAATACCGGTAAAAACTCTATATGTTCTTAAGACGAAAATCTACAATAATCAGAGGATGTAAAAGATCAATCAGCAACATTTGTGATATAACATTTAATTGTCTGATGCATCCGAACATCAAGGATATGAACTAAAAACTTTTAAATTATAGATAAGAATGAATTGCTAATCATTGCTAACTTTTTGTAACATCTGCTTATATGTCCGTACTTCATGTATGTCCTTAGATGATATTAAAAGATCGATTACATTATTGGAATTCTAACCACATTATCTTTGTTTGTTCTTTGAAGCTTGGACATTAAAGGATATAAAAAATTCATGCCAATTTTCTTTAGTGGCAGATACTACTAATACAATATTCTAATCAGTTTGTTAGCTTATTTTAATTAGCTGATGCAAATGATAAACTGGTATTGCATCCAAACGGTTCAATAACGTGCAGTGCAACGCTTGAATTGTTCATGACGGTCAAATAAGTCCTAATATGATCAGTGATTCATTTTCCGTTTTTTTGTCTTTACTTTATTTGCTTTTTGGTTTGACCAGCTACTCAAAGTTAGTAGTACGGTTTTGGATTTTAAAACATTTTGGCCGCAAGCATCACTGACTACGGTCGACATTAATATCCCCTTTTTTTAACTTCCCTCTTCACGAATGTGACCTACTGAATCACCAGTAACAACCCACTACAAATATAACCCCCGAGCAAAGATCTTGAGATAATTATGGTGACCGGTTAAGGCCATTTCGCGTTTTCGCGTTTTTTTTCGTTTTCGCGATTTCGCCTTTTTACGATGCACATGTTATTATAACATAACATTCTAAAAATAATTGGAGACAAGACTACAAATTATAAGTCATTTAAATGATTGTCATATAAATTTCATATCTGTGACATATTTTAAATATTTTTATAGATTAAACAATTTCTTTACATTCTTTGTTCACAATAACTGAACAAATTTAAAAACAGATGTATTTGTATAAAATACCTTCGAATATACAATTTGCTGAAAGTTATAGTTTGGACATTTTAAAATAAATGAAATTAATCATTATTATCGCCATGCCTACTTAAAATACATAATATTTCATTTAATGCAATAACCCTTTTATTGTATAGCAATATAATATTTGAACGTAAAAATTGGTTTAAACTAAGATTTTGTCGTTGATGACGTCATGAATTTTTGAAGATTTATTGCACTAGTGCAATATTGAAATGTACTGCACATTATTTTTTGGTTACTTTCTGTAGGAATTTTATATTGCTATGCAATCATAGTAATAATAATATCTTTATTTAAATAGAGTAACTCATTTGGATTAAACCAGTTCTAAATAAGGCTCTCTAAATACATTATCAACTACATGACTAAAACATAATTAATCTACTAATATACACATGTAAACAGTAGATGTATATACAAAAAATATAATTTCAACAACAAAAACCGCCTATAGTTTACATTGTAGCTTAATTTATAAATTTGACACTTTTAAAAAAATAGTGACTTGTTAGTGTATTTGAAACAAAGAATGTATTAAAGGAATTGTCTAATTTATGAAAATATTTAAAGTAAACCACAGATATGAATTATTTTTGACAATCATTTAAAATTGAGAATGGAAATGGGGAATGTGCCAAAGAGACAACAACCCGACC
Source organism: Mytilus galloprovincialis (assembly GCA_037788925.1). Taxonomy (NCBI): domain Eukaryota; kingdom Metazoa; phylum Mollusca; class Bivalvia; order Mytilida; family Mytilidae; genus Mytilus; species Mytilus galloprovincialis. Next base: position 43,444,615 of record CM075340.1, read on the forward strand.
ATAGAAAAAAAAAACAACAGCAGAAGGTCACCAACAGGTCTTCAATGTAGCGAGAAATTCCCGCACCCGGAGGCGTCCTTCAGCTGGCCCTTAAAAAAAATATATACTAGTTCAGTTATAATGAACGCCATACTAATTTCCAAATTGTACACAAGAAACTAAAATTAAAATAATACAAGACTAACAAAGGCCAGAGGCTCCTGACTTGGGACAGGCGCAAAAATGCGGCGAGGTTAAACATGTTTGTGAGATCTCAACCCTCCCCCTATACCTCTAGCCAATGTAGAAAAGTAAACGAATAACAATACGTACATTAAAATTCAGTCCAAGAGATGTCCGAGTCTGATGTCAGAACATGTAACCAAAGAAAATACACAAAATGACAATAATACATAAATACAACAGACTACTAGCAGTTAACTGACATGCCAGCTCCAGACTTCAATTAAAATGACTGAAAGATTATGATTTCATCATATGAACATCACGCACAATCCTTCCCGTTAGGGGTTTAGTATCATATTTGCATGACTTATACTTTGTAGTCTTGTCTCCAATAATATTTAAAATGTTATGTTATAATAATATGTATATCGTAAAAACGCGAAAAGGCTAAATCGCGAAAACGCAAAAACGCGAAATTGCGAAGTCGAAAAGGCGGAAACGCGAAGTCGAAAACTCGAAAACGCGAAGTCAAAAAATCGAAAACGCGAAAACGCAAAGTCGATAGATAATAGTGGTGTCTCAGTGTGGTATATTTTAAAAGACATATGAAATTTTCTATTTGGCATGGATTAGATTATTTACCGAATTTGTATTACCATGAGCATCACGACAGGTTCCGCATGTGGAGCAGTATCTGCTTACCCTTTCCAGTGCACCTGATATCATACCCAGTTTTTGGTGGTGTTCGTATTGCTTAGTCTTTAGTCTTCTAAGTTGTGTCTTGTGTACTATTATTTTTTAGCCATGACGTTGACAGTTTATTTTCTATCTATGAGTTTGACTGTCCCTTTGGTATTTTTCGTCCTTCTTTTGTTGTTGAAATGAGCCTGTCGGGCAGTACCACTGGTACTGTTAATGTTACTACTGGTATTTCTGTACTCTGGAAGCATCTTAATGAAATCAATAAAACATAATCTATCCTTCTGTCTATTCGTCAATTCATCATTACATGTATACCCTAGTCCTGACTTGTCATTGTACCTATAAACCTTTGTCTAAGTAATCAACCATTTGGATTAGGAATTTATTCTGATGCATTACTGCTTAAGGGACAACGATACGAGAACACAAATGATAAGTCAGTCTGGTAAAAAGGTGATATATGATATTAATTTAACGATATATAACGAGATCTAACATGGTTTAATTTGTGGTAAATCTATTTACATCCTTCTGAGCTAATGAGACACCAATTTCTGAAAATACCGTATTCAATAAAACATAAATGAGCATAACCTTAATAAATAATTAGATAAACACACAAAGATTTGTTTTATTATTTATAATTTCACTGTAATATTTACATGACTTCACGCTACAGTCTCACTATGTCGCCATTATAACTTATTTATAAACCTAAAATACTACAATAATTATTATTGTTATATACTTCAAAACAGTTATTATGTTTCCTTTAAACGACAGTTGATACTAAATGATAACTGCAATCATTCAATCGTATATTTATAACTAGGCTCAAAACAAATAATATAAAAAAAAAACAGAATGTATTATGTCACAGTGCTTCTGATAATATCTCTCTGTTGTGATTAGAAGACATCATTATTTCCCCAATATCTATATGATCTTTCCATGAAGCAATAGAAAAATCTATTACCGTCTAACTTTCGTCTATATTCGATGTTAGTTACTTTAATGTGATTGTAGCGGTAACTGTAGAACTTTCCGTACCACGATTTCACGTTGGCGGTATATAATCATACACTATTTGTAGCTTTAATCTCTAACAGAAATGAATTACCTTCTCCAGAAGTTCTGGAGGATTTTATAAACCCCTTTTATCTTAAGACAAGAATAAACCCTGTTCTGTCAGCCTGCTATTACCAATTCTCTTGTGCCCGATATTCGTTAATGAAAAAGTCTTTCTTAACGTTGAAGATACCAATTCTCATTAACCCATCAGGAAATTTTGTTCAGATTAATAGGACTATTCCCTTGGCAGTTGTGTTTTTCACATTACCACATGGTTTAGTATAAATGTCCATTCGATGCTAAAGACATCATGTTATGGGTGTTTATTTAATATCAATGTTCACAACATTCCGTGTACAGCTTGATTTCAACGCTGTCAATGTAAAATATGATTACTTTAAATGCAAGTTAATTGCATTATTCCATATTGTTTAAAAAGATATTTCAACAAGGCTGTGCAGTGTTCTATTTATTACTTTATATCTTATGAAATGCCTGTACAGGGTTGAGAATATGACAGATGTATATATGGTTTAATGATTTTACCTTTTTATCTTTTGTTAGGTACAACCATAACCAATATCGAACGCCATTATTGCAATTCTTAGGGTTAAAAGTTGAGACAGTTGCAAAGACCTTCTCTTGTATAAAGTGAATAGTTAAATATAAATGTAACTTTAAAAATATTTATTTACATTTATTGTACCTTTGTTATATATCATTAATGACTAATTAATGTATAGGGCAAATCACGACTCTTACCATATTTGTAAGATTTCTTTGCCTTGAATTGACCGTACCGCATCATTGTGTTTTCCTTAGAAAAGAGAAATACTACCATTGATATCTAGATAAGAATTCCGCACACACTTGTTCCTTGAAAATTTCTGAACATTGTGATGGGGTTGCAACGTATTGAAACCCAGAATACGACATTGAAATTTGAGCTTTGCATTTTATCAAGTGCACATTTGGACTGTGTGTCGTTAATTGATATATTTTAATTCTCCTTTCCCATCATTTATTGGATAAAATTATCGACATAACCGTTCTTGCTTGTTCTCATATAGTGCTTAACTAAGTGATGGAAGACTTCATTGTTTTGTAACAAAAGTACGAATCGATATGATTTTATAGCAAAATATCGAATATGTATCTATTAACCATTAACATTCAAATAAATTGACATTTAACACGTAATTGTGGAAACACATACTGGTTTTTAAATGATCTATGATCCTTAACTCCTTATTAACGGAAATAAAGGTTTCCCTTTCATTTTATCGAGGGTAAAACCTCCATTTGATTTTAAATTTGCCTAGTTACCGTTATTCAAATTATGTTTCGCATTTTCTGTTAAAAATAGTTGTTTCAAATCATGAAAAGGCTTCTTGTCGACAATAAAGCTAATTGAAATAATGGTGCTGTAATGAACTCTTAAGATGGCATGTCGCTACTGTAGTATTTTGCCGCCAATTAATGTTTATTATAACTGAAGATTGTGTGCTTCTCACGTCTGTATAGCCCACATTTCTTCAGCTCTTTGTGACATCCTGGCTTCTTCTGATTTTGCCCTAAAAGGTATGTCCTTCAACCTGATGGATTTCATTTATATTAAAAAAAGATATACTTTGATTTTGGAATTCTTTTTGTTTATCTTTATTCCGTATAATATGTCCATACCATTTAACAGTCATACTTATTCATTCATCATGTATGAAATCCAAGAGATATTTTCATCACGTCAACATTCTTAAATTTTAAGTGTTTGTCCAACAAAATTAAAAATAAGATTTGAATCCACGCAGTTAAACTTCGTACTTTGTTTGGCCTTTTTAACTTTTTTTGGATTTGAGCGTCACTGATGAGTCTTTTGTAGACGAAACGCGCGTCTGGCGTATATACAAAATTTAGTCCTGGTATCTATGAGTTTTTTTTAAAGCATACTTAAATTTTTTTCTCGTAACTTGATATCAGCAAACTATAACTTTATTTTCACAACATGCATCAAATGATATAAACTTTCACTTATTTCTGAGTGCATGTCATGTTTCAATGTAACCTTTTAGTATTTAAAATTCTCCTATTTGCATAACTCAATAAATGTTGTACTAATGTAAAGAATCAAAAGAGTTAAATATAAGCGTGGATTATATACAGGAAAACATAATAATATAATACGTTGATGTCACACTTATAAGTGACCTAGGAATTCAATATTTGTCAAATTAATCGTCATTCTTAAAACGATCTTCACACATACATAACAGACCGACCCCACCCTCCTAATTTCCCTACAGGTTTAAGGCCTATCGGTGCAATACATCCATTACATATCGGTTAGATTTATTTTATATAAAGTGCATCCTTATACAATATATATAATACAACATCACAAGTACATATCGATACATCACAAATAATATAATATATCAATATTATATCAACAAGTCTTTGGAGGCTTATGAAACACTCACATTATTCATACGTCAAGTAAACAACGTACAAAGAAAAGTATAAATTATTAATCAATCATTATGAAATCTGAGGTTATCAAATATACATCATGAGATGTGGTTTGATTGACAATGAAACAACTCTCCACCAAATACCAAATGTTGTAGGAATTTACAACTACAGGTCACCGTAGTAGTACGGTTTTCAAAAAATGGGCAAACCATATAACACATATTCAGTTTAAAAGGGCCCCGATTTGACAAATTTAAAACCATTCAAACGAGGATGGCTTCCCTGATTTATGTTAAAAAAAAGTTTTTTAACAATGAACGAAAAAAAATATAATGTACAGCAACAAACTAAAGCCAAATAAATACAGGCTTCTCACTAAGGACATTCGCCTACAGAATTTAGCGGGGTTAAACTAGTGTGTGGAATATGTTTAGGCACCTTATGTTCCTTTAACTTCTTCTCGTTCCTTTTTTCTCTCTTTTATTTGTTTTAGGAAGGGAACATATTTCAAACTTGTCCCACTATTATTCTTATTTATCTTTCAAATATATTGTTAAATCTTCAATAAAAAGGGATTGGCAATAATTATTTTTCAGAACTCAGTTTTTCCTTCTTCCTTCTGATAGGATCATACTCGATTGTCTTGGTTGAAATACTGCAAAGACAATGACTCGTTCAACAAGGCAATTTGAATAATATACAAGTTAATTTCCTATGAGAAAGTTGACAACCGATCCTGAATATATTTAAATATACCGTATCCTTTGAGAATACTGACACATAGTCCAGGGCATAATATGTATGCTAAATGAAACAGTATTATTTGCAAGAATTAATTAATTTAAAGTTTCCATGGCAAACAGAAGGCTTGTTGAAATGAATAAATGAATACACTAATTTCATGTTACACAACAACGTTAATGCATGTATGAAAAAAAGTCAATAAAAAAGATGCGTCAAAATTGTTTAAAAGAGGTAGACGAACGAGATGACATTTCTTATTCAAAACTTAACATTTTTAAATGTTTTAAAACGTCCAGCAATTTGGACTGCATTTTTTATGATCAATTCCTTTTAGTTGTTGAACAAGAAATAAAGCATAAGGAAGCTTAAGGATGGAAAGATAAAATAAGAATACAGTAGAGAAGGAAAGGATTTATTAAATGATTGATTGTCAATTGAACTAAACTTCGGTCCCACATCACATATAAATAAATAATCAGAAACAGATGGGTTTGCAAGTTATGTAAATTGTTTGAAGTTTTTGTATGACAGTTTTTGTTCCCGGGGGTTATCATTTGCCGCATGTAGTGGTCAATGTTTTGCGTCAATATAATTTGTAACTTATGGTGTACTTTTGTGAAAAACGATGCGTCTATTCTCCTTAAGGAAGTACTTTTATTAAAGAGGGACGAAAGATACTAGAGGGACAGTCAAACTCATAAATCGAAAATAAACGCCTGGCTAAAAATGAAAGAAGACAAACAATAAAACAATAAAATTGAGAATGGAAATGGGGAGTGTGTCAAAGAGACAACAACCCGACCATAGAACAGACAACAGCAGAAGGTCAACAACAGGTCTTCAATGCAGCGAGAAATTTCCTCACCTGGAGGCGTCCTTCAGTACATGACACAACATAGAAAACTAACGAATAAGCAACACGAACCCCATCAAAAACTAGGGGTGATCTCAGGTCCTCTGGAAGAGTAAGCAGATCCTGCTCCACATGTGGCACCCGGCGTGTTGCTTATGTTATAACAAATCTGGTAAATTGTCTAATTCGGTAGGTCACATTCATGAAAGGGAAGGGGATTGTAGTTACGACGCAAGGAACATATCCGATATCATTTGTGAAACGGTTATTACTTAACAGTCAACCAACTCGTGATAGTGTCCGTAAAATTTACGAGGGGATGATTTCAACTTCACCATTTGGAACTCTTGGTTTAATAGCTTCCTTGTGAGCAGCAACCCTCTATCAAGAAAATCATGATAGGAAATGCAGGCACGGGAATGTCGTATCAATTGGGAGATATATACCCCGTATGCAGGTGCTGCTGGAATGTTGCTACTTAGAAATGGAAAGTTCACAATTGGAAAGCTAAAATCATCTCTTTTGGCCTAAAGTTTTGTTTTCAACCGACCCTCATTGTCAATTTCTAGATGTAAGTCAAGATATGAGGCCGACTTAACACTATCTGATGTATCCTTTAACTCTAGTTTGATGGGATAGATGCGTCGAAGATAGTCACCAAATTTTGAATTATTTAGTGAAAGAACGTCATCTATATAACATAAAAAACGTTAAAGACTAAACAAAAATGGGATGAACTTTCAATTAGACAGCAATCCAACTTTACAAATAACCAAAAGAAATCTAGAAGGCAACAATAGACGTCCATCATCCTCCTCAAGAAATCTCGATAAAAGGGTAAACAAATTTAAAAAACACTCTCTAAGATGTGGCATCAGTACCAATCCCCTGTAGTGATAAAACGACGTTAAAAAGTATAAGATACAATATTGTATAGCAATGAGAACTACTTAAACTATTCCTGACAGGCAAATGTGCACGTAGCGAATTTTTACTGGTTTTGTTTTAAGATCTCAAAGCTTTGAAACGGAAAAATTACAGGTTTAAACTCAGCTTGACAGTGAGTGATGCAACAACCTGACAAGATTGACAGTTAGTACCATCGACGAATGACATTATTGTGTTTGCGTGAAAACAAACATGTCTAAAAGCGAATTAAAACTGTTGGCTGCAAGGAAGAGCATGAAACATCTTGCTAGAGTATCTGATTATAGCATAATTGGTAAAAGGGGAAGACTAAATTGTCAAAAAAAGAATGACGAGGAGCTCAAGTATGAAGAATAGAGAATAATTGTGATCTCAAATTTAAACAAAAATAGAGAATAAAAGGTATAAATATGGTAAAGAGAGAAAAATAACATGAACAGAATGCAGAAATTAAGAACAACATCCGCACCCTCGTACAAGCGCGTCGTTAAGTATTTTAGCGAATACAAGTTTTAAATGTTAGACGCATTACATCACCAACACCATATATGGTGGTAAGAGAAAAGTCAAACAATTGGCTGATAACAACTTTGCTTTCAATGTTCAAACCTTAGCTTACAACTGCATTATCGAGAACCAGTTAAAATACAATAGCACTGTCAAACTGCACTCAGTATCGCCTTAGTTTATTACACGTTGTTCATTACGAGTTTAAAGGAAATATTAATTGCGTTTTTGAAAGTGACAGTCATTTCGTTTGAACACTGGTACCAATTTCATATAATAACTTTAATCACGAGTTTGCTCTAACATAGCGAGTGTCATATCTTTCAAATCTGCAATTTATATTAGACCTTAAAACTATGATTTTTCCAGGGAAATTCATTTGTTGTGATTATCAGATTGTTACTGTGGGAATAAAGCAATAAAGACAAATATGACATATATAGTGAAATATTAAAAAGAAGATTGAATAGGTTTCCATGGATATAGCGCATTGCGTTTTACAAAATAAAAATTCTGCATGATTCGCAGTGTTCATTAATTGGAATTGTCAGTGATATATTCCAAAATGAATAAGTTCGCCTGAAGTATAATTTATTTTCAGTAATATATTTTGACGCTGCCGTCAAATCGTTCATTTTATGACTTTTAATTGGCATGTTGTTAGCTCTACAGTAGATATATAGGATTGGTTAGACAAAATTGGTCTTTTCCTAGCACAGTGGTAATCAAACGTAAAAGTGAACATTATTGCGTTTCAAGTTTGAATACAATTATGTAATATTAATGTTTATTTCAAACATACAGCTCACCTCATAGATATGGATGCTAAAAATAAACTTGTTTATATAGAAATAATAAAGTAAATGGGCAACTATACAATAAGTATTTGAATAGTAGTATAATAAAATCTAGTTTAACGAGTCAAAAATTAGAATACTAAGAATACAAGTATCAGTTGATACTAAAGGATCCATAACAAAACCATTCTATCGTGAACAAAGAGCAAAGTTTAACAATCGCTAACAAAAAGGATGACGAATAAGCAAAAACATTCTTCTTAACACGACAAAGAAACCCAAAGTCAACCCGAACCTCGCCAAAAGCATTGTGATATAATGTGCTCCGGAATGGAAATCAGATCCCAAATATCAAAATAACTAAAGCATCATTACAAAGAAAAGAAAGACGTTGACAATTGTAGTGGAATGTCTCTTTTTACAGGGACTTAATACTGAAATCCGTAATTGATTTTTTTTTTATTCTCAAAGTTAATGTTTGACACGTGGATGTGTATTTTTCCTGATATTAACCATGAAAATAGGTCCAACCTATATGATATTCATACAAACTATTATAATATAACGTGTCATTTTGTTTTGGGTGGTTTTCCCTTTCTTTTTCAGAACAGTTTGTTCTAAGGATTGGGCAAGATCATTTTTCACTCCAACGTGCATGTTGTACATGTACATATACAAAATTTAAATACAGGAAATGATACAAGAGAGTAGTACGGTATGAGTTTAAGCAGCAAGTTACGTACGTTACGCTTGCTTTAAGGAACATCGAAAATCCTTTATCATGGCATACTATTGCTTTTCATTTTGTATTTGTGTTTTTTAACAAAACTAGGTCACACCCGTGATGTTGCAGGTCTGTGACTGAATTAATGTATATAACTATGCGTAAACCTTATTTTTGTTTTTGTCATCTGATAAAGTCATGCCGATTATAAGATGCACAGTTTTCTCTGCTTTCAAAATCTTTCTGTTTGAACCCGTCGACCTGGAACTTATCAATTATTGGTACTATTAAATATTTGAAAGCAAAAGGGCCTTGAATGGAGTATCTTTTAATCAACAGTATTGTATAGGAGTTAGAAATAAATTTATATTCTTCGCTGTTTAACGTCATTCTGGCTATTAACAAATTGAAAACTGTACCGTTACGCCTTATCTTAAGTTTAGATGTTTAGTATTCGTATTGTCATCTCAGTAAGTCATACTGATTAAAATACAACAATCGGAAACAATGTGACAATGATTGAATTTAGGAGTGATTATAACCCGTGTGTATAGAGTTATAATATAAATAAAGTTGAATTCTTTGATTCTCTGTTTTACGTCATTCTGGCTATAATTAACAAATTGAAAACTGTACCTATGTGACTTATCTTAAGTCCAGATTCTTAGTATTCGTATTGTCATCTTAGAAAGTCATACTGATTAAAATACAACAATCGGAAACAATGTGACAATGATTGAATTAAGTAGTGTCAACCCTGTGATTATGACCCGTGTATATAGCAAAATCCTGAATACAACGTTTGGTGATGCGCCTGTCAGATGCGGAACGTACAGATAAGGTAATAGGTAACAACTGAATATATTACTATTGGTATCGGTATCGGATTTGACCCGGAACTTGTTAATTATTGGCAATATTAATTATGTGGAAAACAAAAGGATCTGAGGTGGTGTAATTTTTACTCAACACCATAGTCCTATATTAGCTATATATAAAGTTGAATTCTTTGATTTGTCGTTTTTTCCCCATGACGGCTGATAAATTGGACCTCGTTATTTTAGTATTATAGATGTTATTTCAGAGTTGCATGTCTTTAAATTCTCTCTTTTATAAAGAACTTTTTTTTCTTCGTTCACTGAGGTTGAGATCTGTAAAATGTATGTTCCTGTTCCAGGTGATTCTCTTTTTGAGTGTTTTCTTGTGTTCATTCTTATTTGTAATTTGGTGTCAATGAAAGATCTTTGATAAATTTTATTTAATTCATTCAACTTGAAGAGTCATCAGAGGAATTTTGACGACATACAAGGAGTCTAAGGTTTGAATAGCCACATTTCAGACAACTGTTACAAATTAATGAAAAGTACATGCAAGATATCGTTCACCTTATACAACGTTGAAGTCGTTTTACAATCGTTGTTAACTTTAACAACGATTTGCCATTTAGAAATCTTTACACTGTAAGTATTCCAGACAGCGTGTGTCTTAACCGGCATCAATGGTAAAATAAATGCAAAAGTGCCAGGTGAATTAAGTAGATTGAAAGAAACCCCAAGATAATTTAAACTGGATAATTACAGAACTAAATACTCAATTCTATAAAAACAATATCAACAGAACAGTCATTTGGAATAATTAAACTTGTTTAAACATTTACGTCTTATGTATTTCTCTGTATTTTGTTGTAACATATATCAAAGAGGATGTTCTGCACTGGTCTAGACTATTGTTTTATTATTTTTAGATGTTTAAAGTGTTAAAAATATCCCTTTAAGTGTTCCTCGTTATCAAAATCATAACAATGTTCGTCATTACGATTTACTTTTACGCAGCTACAAAACGATTACGAATAATTGTGCATATTGATCAGAATGATATAATTGTACTTTTACACAACATTAATTTTGTTTATCCGTAGAGCATTAGATTTAGTCCAGATTATGAAACTAAATACCTAACATCGATTTGTTAGTCCCGGATAATTGAAGGACAATGAATACATGTGACAATTCAGTAAAGTAAATAAATTCCACTAGAGGCCATAACCAATATGTGGTCAATATAATAACTGGTCATTATTGAAGATTAGGAATTATTAATAAATTCGTTATACTACGTATGTCATTGTTATGGAAAGCAATATGGACAAAAGTCTCAGTCAACTGTATTACACGTACAAAATGTATCTGATGAATTCATAATCTATCTAATATCACGCGCAAGCGCACGCATGATGATATTTACATACTGTTATATATTTACAACTACATGTACATGTATGACATACTTAATCTATAAATATCATATATTATGTTAAATATTTATTTTTGTTTCGTATGGCTAGTTAAGTCATAGAAATTGGAATACTTTAACAGATAACTCAAATTATTTCCCCTATTCATATAGTACTTCACGCCCTCGAAGACGGGAATTTAAATATATAAGATTCGTATAATTAATGCATATTAAAACATGCCTGTCAATTAAAAAAGAACATCTACAAAACTAAATTTTCATACATACTACATGTATATATCGTTGTTGAGTACAATTAACAAATAAAGAGAGACTTCCAAATATATCTTAATTTGAAAGTAAGATCACATTCGTTTTACATTTATCATGGTGTCTTTTTTCTCATTACAATTAAACATGTAAAATAAGACATTGATTCGTTCTTAATTCATTGAGTGGTCTATCAATTCTGTATCTGGAATATCAACTAGATTTTAAACAAACAAGAGTCAATCAATCGCAGCAGGAATAAGAACAAACATTGCAAACATTGATTGTTCTAGATATATTTGAGTTGAACAAATATTCTTTACATCCCACCATGGATAAAATTATCTATTAACTGTGTGGTCGTTTTTATGTTTTCAAATAATGTGTAGGTTTATTGGTTTCTTGGTAATTTCATTTTTCCTTTATGTTTTTCCCAGTTTATACCCACTCATGCAAAGTCAAATACAGACATTAAAGATCTACTTTCACTTATTGATGAATAGATTTATATTAAATCAAGACTCATTAACCGTTTTCAATATTCCCTCATTGATAGAGGCACTTCAGTGTTTTATTTAAAGTTGTATATGTCGTTCTGTACAAGCAGGAAAAAAACTCAGACTTTCCAGACGATATTGTCGACAATGACAGGCAATTTCCAATATATCCTATAAAATGTGTCTTTTAAATCAAATTAGAGAAGAATTCCTATTTCAGTTTTAATTTCCGTTTCAATTTTTAACTTAAAAAACTTAAATTCAATAACCTCCCACGAGATTTACCAATTCATTTAATTGCATGAATTAACACTATTTGCTTCGAATTCTGATAACGTACAATGTACACTATATGTCTCGGAATAGGAACATAAATGAAAATCCCACAATTCAACTTAATATATCGAAAGTGAGGCTAGATTGGTTCGATACTTAGAGTAGAGAGAGAAGATACCAAAAGGGCAACAGGCTATTTAAAAAAAAAAACGACTACTGACTTTTGATTATATGAATCTTTATATCGCCTCTCTTAAGTTAGTTCGTGTCTGATCTATAGATAGTTCAAATAAATTATAACTTGTTTTACGTAACATAACCTAATATAAAGACGAAGGACCTATTTCGAGACGTCGTGATTATGCTTTTATATTTGCGGGAGATCGGGATTTGGTTTTATTTTCTGGGAAATGGGATTCACCCTTATCGGGACTTGGGAATCATTATTTTCTCGGGATACGTGAAAAGGTACTTTTTGACACCCTCTCCTATAGCTTGTCAAATATTATCCGCAAATACCAGTAAAATTTTATAGACATAGTTTTAAACTTTCATATATACAAAACAGAGGCGGATTTAGGGGGGGCAGAGGGCCCGGGCCCCCCTCTTTTGGGAAACATTTGGTTGCTAATATAGGGAATCACTGAAGCGTGACTGGAGCTGGTCCCCCCTTTAGGCAGTCAGTGGGCCCCCACTCATTAAAATTTCTCGATCTGTCAATGCAAAACACACAGTCATGGTAGTTATTATTGCTTTAGGTTGACGTATAAGCTAGAATATTTACACAAGATGAACATTTTGAAACAAGAAACTGGTTACTAATTTTATTTCGTCGCTTTTGGTATTTATCATAATTATGACAGTATGCTGTCATTTCAACTTGAATGTCAACACATTTATCTATTTTTTTCATTATTTTTATTAACATAATCACTCTTAGTGTTTCAATATATATGTACTTGAATTGAATTGTTATTGTTGTTAAGTAATTTAGTTGACGCTGAATTTAAAAATTAAATTTGGAACGAAAAACATATTGCAGAAGTTCATTCGATGCTTCGTAGTAAACGGATGTCGTTTATATAAAACTCAATTATAACGGTAGATTTATGATTATCATTTTCGTAATTATTTTCAATAAAACTACTGGAAATTAATCGGTTTTTAATTCTAATGAATACATTTTCATAATTGTGTAATTACAATCAAAGCGGTTGTTCGTGTCAATAAATGTCGATGTGGGTTAAATATCATACAAAACAGCAACCTAGCAACGCCAATCCATCGACATTTACAAGAAGAACACCTTGTAATAATCAGCTGTGTACTATGGTGTTTTGTATATAATTGAAACCTACAATATTTGATATTTGACATTAACATCGGAATCAGGATACATCTTAGAAGTGTATGAATAATTAAATAAATCGACTTTATTAGTGGGGGTTCTTCGGAATAAATCTTGTAATGGCCAGATAATGTTTCGGTAGTTCTGTAAAATGTAGTATATTTTAAGAATACGATATTGATTTTAACATAACTCGACCAGTTATATAGTAAAAATTGAATTACAAATTATAGTTTTCAATATTCTTATCTGATCGCTTAGAAATACTATCAACATCAAATTTCGGATAGATGATATTAAATTATCATGTTTGTCTTTTATAATTACCTAAATATACAAGGGGTACTTGCATGTACAAGAAAGCGATTTGTACTTTATATTGAAGGATTGATAGATTTTTGGTATATAACATCACTTCAGTGGCGACCAGCTTTTATTGGTAGAAGCAGCATTTTATAGCAATCTTATATACTTTTTCCCCATATACATACGAAGATGTGGTATGAGTGCCAATGAGACATATAGATTATAACAAGCATTTTTCATATCAGACCCCTTATTACTCATATGTCATTATCAGCCCGAGAGCCGACTGGCTCTGTGTTGAAGACCGAACTTTGAACTATAATGGTTTACTTTTACAAATTGTTACTTGGATGGAGAGTTGTCTCATTGGCACTGATGTATACCACATCTTCTTATATCTATGTAGAAAGGACCATATAAAAGTCTGATAGCTTTTATTAATATCAAATTTCTACTCAATGGAAAATTAATTAATTTTTTTACAGGGTTCGTGCTGCTCTTTTTTTAGTTTTCAATATTGTTTTTCGTAAACTCTTATTTTTAATTTGGTTGTTATTTCTTTTTAGTAGGGTTCATACATCAGTTTTCTATTAGCATAAGTCCCCCTTGCATTTGACGACTCTTATTTAACGAAAGAAAAATGAAAAAAAATAATAAAAGCGTACTAAAAGTTGCAACTTATGTACATATGTGTAGTCGTGTTTATCTGCAATCTTACAACAAACTTTCAATGGTATTTTAAAACGTAAAATTGTAAAATTCTCAGCCTAGATTATATAGTTTAAATTCTAACATTAAATGAGATTGATGGTAATGTGACCTCAATTTCATGAAGTAAAAGGAGATTTATAAGCTTCCTTGACATCATGATTATCACTTATAGTCAGAAACAGTCATTTATTAGAAGAACATTCATGTTGTTTTGGCAGATTTGTGGGTTCAAATTTAACCTCGCACGATCTCGTCTTTTGTATAAATCTTCGATTTTTTTTTGAGTGAATTTTATCACTCATTCTTAACAATGTACTTTGTCGGTTTACTTTTGGCTTTTGCTTTGTATTCGTCAATACGGTTTGATGCTTTTCTTTCTCATTGTTACATGAAACCATTAGCAAATCGGTTTACCACTACTCAAGTTATGTATTGTGGGAAACTGTCGCTTATAACATGTATAAAAACGTATCTGCGTGTTACGAGTGATTTTATTTTGTCCATGTGCGTTGATTAATAAATGAAAAACGATAAACATGAAAGCTATCATGGGATTGGATTCTATTTGGTCGCGTTTAGTTTTATTTTTCTACAGTTGGACACAATCAGTCTAATTGTTTGGGAAACGATAACGTTAACACAAATATGTCTATCACTTTTCTATTGCATTGCTCAATATAGATGACAACAAAAAAAGATTTAAAAAATCAAATTTCGAAATACACGAAGTACACGAAGTACACAAATTGCTTCTAAACCTTGTATCGAATACAAAAATTAGTGAAACAAAATGACTTAAGAACATTCAAAGACCATTTGGAATTGCTTGGACATATGTGAATGTAATCAAACAAAAGGAAAATATATCACTTACTTTAAGATATCAATGGACGATAAACGTTCCTGATAAAAAAAAGATATCTAAAATTTCAGGAACAAGAAGGGCACCTTTTGATTTTAAAATAAAAAAGCTATTCGAGGTAACCCTTATGATGATTTTAAGAATAGAAAAAAAAATTCATAGGCAAAATTTAAGAATAAAAAAAAAAACACTGACTGAACAGAAACATCAATATTATTTCGTTGTGCATTATATATGGTATAGTTGACTTTGGTTATTTCAAAATCCCTTTGTTCTCTTACGTTGTAGTTAAATGACTATCCAAACTGAAAGACTTTCATTTTAATATGCACCTGATATATCAAAATTTCTGTTATCTAAAACTATTCGCATCCGTCTAATCAACACTTAGATTAAGCTTGATATTATGTCTCATTCGTTTCGTGTTAGACCATCACGATAAGTTTCCTTGTGCTTTTCGCTTATAAATGTTATACATGTAAAAGTTAATTTTGCATAAAAGTTTAATGGATAACTTGCATGCAAACTCCTAACGCTAGGCTTGGTGACATTTTCAAGATTTTCCAAAAGTCGTTGATAAATTGAAAAGCATAAAAAAATATCTGATTTATTAAAGGCTTTGTTCTAATGCCCGGATGAGAAAAATAACTACTCGGTCTAATGTCCCGGACGTTCGGAAACACGGACCAATTATGTACTACTATAACTTCTGTTCAATATCCGCTATATTACATTTATTCAGCGCCATATTCTATATAATTCCCGATAGTGTACCATCTTGGCATGTTTATGGTCCAAAAACTTTGACAGGTCTGCTTGGCAATAAATTAAATCACTGTCATGAAGTCTCGAGACATTCCTATTTTATTGCATGCGCTGATTTTCCAAAGTTGTTATAGAACTATAAATTTATAGCATATGGAATACATATGTAAAATGAATATTTTTGCACGCGGAAGACTAAATATGAAATATGGGGTTGTTTTTGCATCTGAAATGCAGAAGGTTTTCACGTAAAATACTGTACAAAATATATGGCTTTACATTTAAACAAAACTATAATTAGAATATTTGTTGTCACATAAAAAAAACCTTGACACGTTTTACTGTAGCAATGTAAATAATACACTATTCAAAAGAAAACTTATAATTTATATAACAAAGATACCCTATAAGTACTTTTTATATATATAATCCATTATAATGTCATACAGGGAAGAAATTGGTGTCATTAGACAACAAAAAATAGCAAAATATGTAAATAAAAATTAAAAAACGGAACAGCGCTTTTATATGATCTAAGAGTAAGAAACAATCGACTATCATTTTAAAAATTTTGATTTGTTCCAAAAACCCTATAATATAATAAAGATACGAATAAAATAAAAAAAAAAGTCTACAAAAAGCCAATGTACTCACCAATCCAATAGGCACAACATGACACAAAAATGACTGAAAATACTGCTAAAATTGACACAAATTTCATCTTTAAATTGGCTTAATGTTATAAATTTCCTGTAGAATGTCCTGTCTCTTGAATTTCCAATGTGTCAAAGTGAAAAGAGAACCGTAAGAGGGGAACGACTAACAAATACAAGAATATATCTGTGGATTCCACGTGATCAATTTATAACCCAGGAATTGATAGAAAGAATCAATATTGAGAATTTATTCAATGACATATAATATGGAATTTGTACCGAATGTCTATCATAAATCTAGCCAATCAGATTGGGAAAAAAGCTTTGTAAGGATTTTCTGATTTCCAATATCATTAAAGCATGCAACTTTCTACGGAGGTGGTAGTTTCACAGTCTAAATGATAGTTATTAAACAGAATTAAATATATCTGCTTATTGTCGCTTATCATACTTGCTAGTTTTAGGTTTATTTTCATAATGATAACATCACAAAAGTTAAAAAGGTGTTTGAATGGGTTTTTAGCGTATTGTTTTAGTGTTAAATGTACATTAAATAGGTAGAACGTATCAAATACGCGTAGTGATCTAACTAAAAAAATTGGTATTAAATATATTTAATTTAATATTATTGATTTTGGAATCAATTATTAACCCTGATAAGTGTTAAATAGGGGTCCTACGTGTGATTAGATTGTAATAGTATATTTAGCAAAGATAATTAGAAATATTATTCTACTTAAAGTATGGCTCTTGGTTATTAATTGCTTACCTTTGGTTAGTAATGCCATTTACTAGAATATTCTACAATGTAAGGATACGTGACTGTATATATCACTTAATTTACAGGTTTGTAGCTCAAATTACAAAAAGCTTACGAATATAATTGATTGTAAGATATAATGGGAAGGTTTATGAGTATGTTCACTCTTATAAGAAGTTTTTGTAAAAAAAGGCTTTAGGTGCTTAAGTATTCGACTATCAAAAGCAGACTTAAAATGTGCGATCATGAAAGAATGGAATCTGATTTGAAATCATGTTTGATACTTCTTTCTTATATGTGCATACTTGTTCGATCATTTTTAAATTGTCGTTATTTGCGTTCACATTTGCAAAAGGTGACGATTGTACGCCGTTGAAAGGACTCTGACCCGTTTTGCTTTTAAGATATCTATAATACTAAAATAACAAGGTCAAATTTTTCAGCCGTCATCGGGTAAAAACGACAATTCAAAAATTCAACTTTATATATAGCTAATATAGGACAATGGTGTAGATTGAACATTACACCATTCCAGACCCTTTTGTTTTTCACATAATTAATTACCGTACCGTATCACCATGGTGATACGGTCTGATTAGTCAGAGGCTGGACGTCAGGTTCGGGTAAATCTGTTAACGGTATTTCATTGGTTATAAATACTATTTAATGGCTGCTTCGTGGTTGCTTCCGGAATGATTCTGGGGGAAATGAAGACCATATTAACGTTTGATTGGCTATTATTGAGTGGTATGCATTATGTGTCAACACGTCCGTATGTGCGGTCGGATAAAAATCATGATAGTAGGTCATCGGTATAAATTGTAATGAAGTGTTCATTTGCTATCGTAAAGTGCTATAATGTTTATTAACGAAGCACTGTCAATTTAGTGCAATCAATTAAATCAATACAATTCTGTGATAATAAAATCATGTAATCTTGAAATTATGTTGCAATTTTGGTACGAGGCTGTATATTTATGTATCATTGATATACTTTAAAAATAGAACAGTAATACACACAATCTACACTTTAAACTGTGTATTAAAACGATTGAATGATTGAGATACTTTAGTGTTAGATTTCTTCGTAAGCATAGATTTTAAATAATAAATACACAAAACGTATGCTCCAAGTATAAAAATAATAACCATTTATTTTCATTGCTTGTACATATTGATTAGAAAATATTAAAATCACGGAATTTACCGGAGATGTCATTTCGTTTCCCGCGCTGGTGTAAATAACACAACAGGTCTTACAGTTAGTACATTTTTTCGTGATGATATAATTACTATTTGGTTAATTATGTATGGAATCACTGAAGCATGACGGGAGAAGTCCCCCCCCCCCTTAATTGTCCCAGCTGACCTGAGAATCTGTCCCTTTTCAACCATTGACGTAATACAACAATTACTTTTCCATTGTGTCATCAGCAGAGGTGGATTTAGGTGGGGGGCCCAATACACAATAATTAATAATAAATCAACTCAGATGGATTTTTTATCAGTGGATGGAAGCATACTGATAAGTCAAATTTCTTTATTTTTCACACAGCATCAGCATAGAGTGATAAGATATAAATCAGGAGATTAATCATTGTTTTAGAAGTCAAGAATGTTTATATTTTACTTATTTGGGTAGATACATGTAACATAACATTTATTTTGTCATAATACCTGTACGCTCAGCATTCTTCATGAAAACTATCACACTGATTTAAATCATTTTAGGAAAGCACTGTGTAAGCAAACATTTCAGTAGGCAAAGAGTCTTTAGGCTGACTATAATAGTCTGTATATTATCTGAAAAGCTTAGTTCTTGTCAACTTCATATTCAAACATTGTAGATGTCTCCCCAATTTGGTGTATTTTTTTATCTTAAAATTTCAGCATTTTTCAATGTCTTGTTCATTTATCTTTCAACCCAGCCCAGAAATATGCAGTTACCTTTAATATGGCTGATTAAGGGAAAGTTGACCTGGCTCACCTCTAACAAAGGCTATATTTATTGTCAATGCAGACATTTAACCTGTTCAACACCAAATGCTGTCAAGTTTGGGCCCTGGCTCTTCTTTTTTTATTATTCATCTTACATGTACATTTCCTTTGAATTTGTTTGCTTATTTGTTCTATGGTCTATGAATATCTATCTATATATGTACTACATTTCATGCTCCCACAAAAATATTTAAAATGTATACATTTTACTTTTTCCTAGCTTCTCTCATGTGATAGCGGTACCTTTTTGGTCACTATTTATGTGTTGCGTTTAAATATGAATTGTAACAGTATATAGTGACTGAACAGGTAAACCAAATACTTCTCAAGAAACAGAAAAAAGAAGATTACTTGCATTGGAACAGCACCATACTATGTATGAATAAAAACTGAGATCGGAATAGCATGGAGATATGTTACGTCCTTGTGAATAAGCAAGGAAAGTTTTTAATAATAGTGCATTTTTTAAACTTTACTAGGTTTTTCATTCATTTTCTGTTCAAATTTCAACATAATATGGTCAAAAAAGCTAATCTAACTTTACTGAAACTTTCAGTGGTGGATCCAGAAATTTTCAAAAGCAGGGGCCCACTGACTGCCTAAGAAGGGGCCCGCTACAGTCATGCTCCAGTGATTCCCTATATAAACAACCAAATTTTTCTAACAAAAGGGGCAGCCAAGGACCCCCTGAAAAACCCTCTAACTCAGCCTCTGACTTTAAAACAATATGACAAGTGTTTCATTCACCAAATTACTGGTGCATTTTTGTGATAAATTTCATGCGCAATTTTATGAATGAAAGGGGAAAGAAGATCCACATGTGTTGTACCCGCACATGACAATTGCAAACTGACCCAATTTTTTTTTATCACAACCAATCAAATTATACTGACATCATGACATAGTAAACATCAAATGAAAAAAGCACAAATAACTGATAAATATTATCAGGTATTACAGAATTAAATATATGTTTTAAATTTATTACAAAAAATGTTCTCAATCTTGTAGATAGATATAACTGGATCTCATATTAAAGTACCAAAGACAACTGTCTATCCAGGTCACAATTTATAAAAGTAAATCATTATAGGTTGTAGTATGTTCTTCGTCGCAAAGCCTGGTTCACACCAAACAGCAATTCTATTTAGACCATATCAATCACCAGAGGTAGATTTAGGGGCCCCCCTTTTCAGGGAATCACTGAAGCGTGACAGGAGCAGGCTCCTCTTAGGCAGTCAACCGGCCCCCACTTATGAAAATTTCTGGATCCACCACTGATCATGACAATAAACATTAACAAGTCAAACTAACTAATAATCCTGACTATATGTATTACACGAAATGGTGACCATCAGAAAATGAAAATATAAATATTCAAAGTAACAAAAGCTTGATTACACGTCCAACCAAAAATAAAGCACTATAAAAGGCTAATACTAATATGAAGCTCTCATCCACAGAAATCAGGGACGGATCCAGCCATTTTAAAAAGGGGAGGTTCCAACCCAGGACAAAGGGGGGGGGGGTTCCAACTATATGTCCCCATTCAAATGCATTGATCGGCCAAACCCCTCCCCCCCCCTGAATCCGCCACTGGAACTTCAAAAAAAAATTTGTCAAGATTACAAACCACAACGTGATATAAATATAAGACAGGTGACAACATGTTGAAGAAAATTATTTGCAATTAATATTTCATTCCAAATCCCATTACCATAAAACCATCTTTTTCAAGTATTACTACATCTGGAAATTAGTAATAACAACACCCTTGTACCGTCAAAACTAATTGCATCTTCTAAGACAAAAGTCAGATATTAAAGATATCAATCACTTCTATACATGTAAGTATAAGATGTACCATTCTCAAATTTGAAAGGCCTTCTGTAGTAGTCCATTTTGTCAAGTAGTAATCCTCAAAAGTACATGTAGGTTATATGCTCTTTTATCAAGTTGATTATAGACACAGTATGCATTTTATTATAAATATCATTCCCCATTTTATTAAGTCTCCTTCCATTAATATAACCCTGGTCCACCAATAAATACAACTAAAATCAAACATTAGTAGAAAAAAAGCGCTATGCATTCATATTGCTTGGAGTGCAACATTCCAATAAAAATAACATACTCACAAACCACTGTTTTCAATATAATCAGCTAAAATACGGCAAGCTTTTTAGAAAAGCTATTACTTGTATTGCCAATAATTAACAAGTTCCGGGTCGAATCCGATACCGATACCAATATTATATTCACCTGTAACCATTACCTTATCTGTACGTTCCGCATCTGACAGGCGCACCACCAAACAGTGTATTCAGGATTTTGCTATATACACGGGTCATAATCACAGGGTTGACACTACTAAATTTAATCATTGTCAAATGGTTCCCTATTGTACCAAACGGTGCTTTTAGGATTTTGCTATATACACGGGTCATAATCAAAGGGTTGACACTACTAAATTCAATAATTGTCAAATGGTTCCCTATTGTACCAAACGGTTCTTTTAGGATTTTGCTATATACACGGGTCATAATCACAGGGTTGACACTACTAAATTCAATCATTGTCAAAGGGTTCCTTATTGGAGTATTGTAATCAGTAAAACTTTCTATGATTACAATACGAATACTAAAAAACTGGACTTAAAAATATGGCGTATATGTACAGTTTTCAATTTGTTAGCGGGCATGACGTAAAACAGTAAATCAAAGAATTCAACTAATATAGGACAATGCTGTTGACTAAAAAATACTCCATTACAGGACCTTTTGTTTTCCAAATAATTAATATTACCAATAATTGATAAGTTCCAGGTCGACGGTTTCAAACAGAAAGATTTTGAAAGCAGAGAAAACTGTTTATCATATACTTAGACTAAATAACATATAATTTTTACTGTGTGATAATAGCATTAAACTAACGTAAATTCCGTATTTTTCGAATTGGTGCTTAGCGGGCTGATATCAAAAGTTTATCACATGCTTCGATTGTTATCACATGCCTTTCCGTAACGTTATCGCATGGCATTCCGGTGATACTCGGCACATTCCGGAAAATACACCTTAATGCAACGTTTTCAGTGAAAAACATCAATTTACAAAGAAGTGTACAAAACAATATTTGGAAACTTGAGAGTATATTGTGTAAAATAATTAGAAAAAAAAACAAAAAAAGAAACAAACAAATTATTAAAAAAATGTATTTTTAAAAAAGTTTCAAACATAATTTAGAAAGTTGCTTAAAAAAAGTTGACTTTTCCAAACAGTGTTCATTATGTATGTTGTTGAATTATTTATTTTGTCGATTCGTCCATATTAAAATATTTTTCTTCTCTGTTGAGGCATATGATAGAAAGATTTCATATCGAATGGACTATTTTAGGAGTCCGACGTCCGTGAACTTTTCACTCTTTGAACTTCTATTTGGTAACCACGTAAAAGGACCAATTATGATTCTAGCGGTTATTATTCTCCATTGTTGAAGCGTATGATAAAAAGATCACAACATGTCATTTTTCATATCGGATGTATTATCAGCCCTCGGTCAATATCAGCCCTCGAGCCATGCGGCTCTTGGGCTGATATTGAACCTAGGGCTGATAATACATACGATATGAAAAATGCCATGTTATAATCTGATAGTATCTTATAATTGGCATGACTTTATCAGATGACAATACCAATACTAAAATAAGGCTTATGCATATATACTTTAATTCAGTCACAGACTTGCGATATCATGGATGTGTTCTATAGAGAATAATACATGGCAAAATCCGTATCATATGTCGTATCATCCCGAGACATCAATATCAGCCCAAGGGCCTTTCATCCCGAGACACCAATATAAAGGCCCTTGGGCTGATATTGGTGTCTCGGGATGATACGGCATGTGATGCGGATTTTGACATGTTTTATACGCTTTATCATATATTTCAACAGGAGAGTAAATATATTATATGAACTGTTTTCTGATCCATAGCACTGGGTTACCTTCAGTTCTACTTTTGTCTTGTTTTAAAAGCCTTAAAAGAACTGCTCAATTACCTATCCGAAGCACCTGGGTTACCTTACAACTTGCGTGCTGTTGTTTTAAAAATATTTTGTTTATTATTGTATTTTTTATAGTTAGTTAGTGTGACAAAAACTATATGAAAATTTGACGTTTGTGACGTCACATACCAAACAATGACGTCATTCAATAAATTTCGTGACGCCCGAATTGGACCTATTTTGAGGTAAAATATTTCTTACGCCTACATAAATAAAAATTGCGTATGTCATACGAATCTTTATTTACGTACTTGAACGACTTTTATCAATAGTTAAAAAAAAACATTAGCATTGAAGATATACATTAATTTCAGCTATCTCATCGAAAAGTTTGAGACAGTGCTTTGCTATTTTTGTTTAATTACTTCATCTGCTTTTTGTTTGTTTTCTTGCAATATTTTGTTTTATAAAAGAAGGTTAAACTTTGTATAAGACGTGTTTGTTTTCTGCTAACTTCAATTGATAATTTTATTAGCATTTCATAAGGAAAAGTCTTAAAATATCTTATAATCAAAAGCAAAACACGTGGCACTTTTATATATTTAAATGATGATGAATCTTATACTTTCTGTTTAATTAATTTGAAACTTTTCAATACTAGGAACGATTTGGCGCTTGTCATATTATAACTGTTCCGGACCATATGAGAATTTGGACCATACGCGTATGGTCATGACCATATGGGTATATACTCATCAATATGGTCCAACCATACGGAGTTATTTAAACTTTTACTTTTAATATTTCAAAACTTTTCATAATGTATGCTTCTAGTTGTCACGTCATTAAATAGACGCTTTCAAAGGTCATTTTATGAAAGTACAAGTGTGGACACATATCAGTGTGGATAGTATGTTTGGATGTTTGACGGTGTTTCTTACAAAAAAAGTTATCTGATTGTTCCCCACAGGGTTCAATGTTGAACTGTTGTGCACAGTGACAGTCAATCTGTACTTAATACGGAAAATAGCACTGTCTTTCATTTAGTATTGAGTTTTGAAGGTTCAAGACTGTCATGGAGATGACACTACTTTAAATCAGTGCCGACCGTTCATAGATTTTATTTAGCTAGTCTAAGGTATTGCTTTAAGTATTATTATCGAATCTACACATTGGCCACCATACAATGAGTGCTTTGTGTATATAATATGGATATTCCCGAAAATAATATTAATTAGACCACGTGCAACGTTACATTAAAGGATTTCCTTTCAGTATTTTAACTTTAAATAACTTCTAAGTGAAAGCATCAACATTTTTAAAATGATTCGTTGAGGGAACACAACTAGCTAATTGTGTTGTTAGGCCAGAGAGATTTACGTAAAGAAGCAGAAGATTTGAAGGATTGCCAAATGATTCCCATAAAATATGTTCCAAAATTTAGATAGCAGCAAAAACTGAAAATTAGAAGAGGACCACATTAGGCGCTTTTCCTCATGATGCAAGATGATGCCCTGAGAAACTTCATCCATCATCATGTAATATTTTCAAGGTTCTATTTATGTTCCTTTGGGGTGGTCATTTCTTACTTGATGTGTTAAATTTATCCTCATAGAACGAGTAGCATTGTTTGGTAAATTTGAGCTTTTGTTTAGTTGGCTTCTGGACAAAAAAAAACGTTGGTTCAAGTGTAAATAAAATGCTTTAATCTCCCATTAAATACTTACATTTAACGGATGGTACAACTCCTAATGCTGACAGTTATTATCATCTTAAATTGCCATGCTTGCAGCAGATCATGTGCAGATGTGAGTTGTCTGTCAAAGCTTTATTCCACAAAGAATTTATTTGCATAAACAATAAACGTTAACTGAGCTCAAAGCATAGCACTTTAATGATACACTTGGACAAAGACATACCGTTTGTGATAGAGGACTGTCGTGAACATTCACCCTTCGTTAACCCCCTCTATGATCTAACAAGCATGGTCAAACATAGATCAGAAGTCCTGATAAAGACATGTATTTTCTATAGTATATGTAAGTATATGTATCCCAGTTAAAACATAAAAACATAAAAAGTTGTGGTGAAAACATTCAGTTTCTAGCAAGAACGTTCATGCGAAAGTAAATTATATGTTTATGAGAGTATACTAGTGTTGTTCCGATGATCGGAATAAGTCGGAAATCAGTTGGTTGGGCCTCACGATGTCGATAATCGATTGGGATTTTGTTCAATCGATTGTCGCTATAGTTTCCGGACTTTTTGCGTATCAACTTCCGGTCCGTTTGCGGTTTGAATTTTATTTGCTCAGTCAAACAAATTGCAACAAAAAATATCAGTGGATGACAATAAAAATGTCAAACATCCTATAATTAAAGACAAAACCATTTTTTCCCCTTTAAAACGTGACAAAAGTATTGACTATATATATACAGATTGATCTTTAAAATAAATAACTTTGTATGAAATACTCTCTCAATACCGGATACTTGTTACTTGAGAGCGTACATGAAATCCTTCAGATTTTAGACAAAATAATTTCTTTACTTCATTAGAGCGTGTCGCAAATTGCCTTTTATTAATGTTTTATCCATTAGTAGCGTCAAAAGCATCATATTCCTTCCCAAATTGCTTGTCAAACATCGTTTATGTTTGTAAATTTTCTGAAATTTGTCCGCCATTGAAATACATTAGAATCACGGATCGGATACGGTTCAACTATGTAATAATTCCGCATTTTTGCAATTATAAGTTCAGACGCTCGCTTGACACAATTGACAGAAAAATGATGATCATAAAGTGAAAAAAAAAGCATTCTACACGAATTAACAGACATTGGCTGCATCCTCTTTGTTTACTGTATATATTTCAATGCAAATGCATTGTTTTATTTTTTTCTGTTAATCTTAAATTTCTTAAAGTAAAATACTTTATATATGTGTTTTCTTACTGTGAAACATTTATACTGCTAAGTTATTGAAATTATAATGTGAGTTACACCATTGAAATTTAGAAAAGTTAGTGTCACTCTTGGTAATTAATGTTGTAATTATGAGATAAAATATGTTCAATCTGAATCTGGATTCTAATTAATTCATTTTTATAATTGCTAAATAAAATATGAAAAGGAAACAGAAGATCAAATATTAACATATAAAACTCTGCAATGAAATGGAATATACACATTAGACATGACCAATGAGACTAAAATGCATGATTTCATTTAAAAAAAGGGCAAAGTATTCTGATGCGATTATAACCGATAGTCGGTTGGTTGCTGTCAAACGATTGTAATAGATAATCGGTTGGTAATTTCAACCGATTATCCAACACTAGAGTATACTATGATAAGATGCTGTGTATCATAAATTATTCAAATTTGTTGAAGATACTTTTAACGGCGGTGAACTTCATACTCATATAGTATGAAACAAATATACATCTTTCAATTAGAATAATTCATGTTAAATGACAGACAAGGAAAATATTTTAATACAGATCAAACCGGAAACAATGGAAATTGCATCTTGGTAAAATAAAACAATTCTCTTCATACGATTCCCCCCCCCCCCCCCCCACAAATATATAAACAATGTCCACGAAAAATGCATATTACCAAATTGAAAATAAAGCGTTGTACGAGTTACAATCAGAATGTGAACTTTTATGGTTCATAAACAATCACAAATACTAAATGGTTCTTGCTTGTACTTCTCTGTTTGTCTGAGGGAATTAATATTCTAGCTTATTTGTTGTTAAAGTTCTTTCGCTCCTTTTTCAATCCGTAAATACATGCAAAACATTTGGATTTTTTATTCATTCTTCGAAAACTCCTTTACTAGCTAATTTTTTTTCCTGAACACAACGTAAAATTGACGATGTCTTTGCTTACATGTATAACAAGTCCAATAGGAAAATGGTCAAGCCATCATATGACTTAAATACTTTAAACAGAATAATGCAAAGTGCTTTTATCACATCTAACCTTCTTGCGATGATGTGTAATACCAAATAGAGCAAATTGAGATAATTGCAGTATTTCGCGTATGGTGACAAATTCACTACCGTGTTCAATTAGTTTCACACTGTGATGTCAGCAATGGCAAGTGAATTTCTTTCAATCTGAATTTAATGTACAACGACAGTATTTAAGAAGTTACAAAAGAAAACCCCTATTAAATGAGAAGAAAACTAAAACGTCTTTCGTTTCTACAACGTTAACAATCGATATATATATATAAACTTTTAGTATAAATACTACAGATTGATTTAACTTTATTTGTATGTTTATTAACTCTAGATCACGAAGATGAAATTCCATGTGAAAATACGACACTGAAAATAATTTTGAATGTTAAAGTGAAGGTGTAATTGAAGCCGTCTATCACATTTTTTTAATGTGAAATCACTTGATCAAACAGTGGTTCATTGTGTTAATTAGGCCACTCAGTGTATTGAGTGAATACGAACGTCTAGTGTATGGCACATTAACAGATTTATATATTTTGATAAATCACTTTTTTAAGCTTTACATTGTGGAAAATATTAGAAAGTCGTAAGATGGATTGAGGAAGATGAGGGTCCGATGTTGAATATTATTTGAGATTAACAGTATTGACTTGGAAGATAAAGATGTAGCAAAGTCTTTTCTTCACTTATTCTCATAACTGCATATTTAGAGATGTTTTGGTATAGTTCAATTAACTTCGATTATTTGGTACACGGTCATGGCAATGTTGAACAAGAATGTGTCCATAGTACACGGATGCCCCACTCACACTATCATTTTCCATGTTCAGTGGAACGTGAAATTGGGTTCAAAACTTTAATTTGGATTTAAAATTAGAAAGATTATATCATAGGGAACATTTGTACTAAATGTCAAGTTGAGGTGACTTCAATTTCATCAAAAACTACCTTGCCCAAAAACTTTAACCTGAACTTCGCACTATCATTTTCTGTGTTCAGTGAACCGTGAAATTGGGATAAAAACTTTTAATTAGAAAGATGATATCATTGGGAACATGTGTACTAAGTTTCAAGTTACGGACAAACGGACGAACGAACGGACGAACGGACCCACAGACAAGACAACATAATGCCCGTCTACTATCGTAGGTGGGGCATAAACATTCTCCAACCGAAGAAATCTTAGCAAAAAAAGAGATATCAGAAATACCAGAATCATTGTGGACTGCACTGTTAAGTGAGAATATTATATGTTTAGAAAACCCATGGGATACAGATGAGGGCCAAGCAGTCTTGCAAAACACTATTGAGTCACTGTGTCATTATATTTGAAAATGCCTGTACCAAGTCAGGAATATGACAGTTCTTTTCCATTCGTTTTTGATGTGTTTTGCCATCTGATTTTGCCATGTGATTATGGACTTTCCGATTAGATTTTCCTCTGAGTTCAATATTTTTGTGATTTTACTTTTTGGTAGAACCGCAAGAGACATTACAAACAAAAATAGATACACAATTAAGAACATAGAAAAGAAAGTGTAGAAGAACAAAGACTTATTTTTGAAAAATAAAGAGACGTTTACACCAAACATAAAAAGACAAACAAAGGAAATGATTAAAACACAAAATATGTAGCCATAATAGATTATACATGAATATTCTAAAAATTTCAGGTTCATTTTGAACTTAAGAAATCTTGATTAAAATAGAAAAAGTCATAAAGCAGATAAAGAGAAAAAATAAATGCAACAGTACTATACCATGTATACCGCTGTTCGAAGGTCATTAATCCATCGAGAGAAAAAGAAATCCGGGTTACAAACTAAAACCGAGGAAAACACATCAACTATAAAAGGAAAAGAGTGGTCCTGTTAAGTTTTTGAAAGAAAAGTATAATGCTAATGATCAAAATAAACTCAGATAATGGAAAGATTTCAACATAGTTATGATGTCGAAAATGACTGACGTCCTTGTTATTTACAGTTTAGCACTATAGATGATATATATAAGTGGCAAAGTGAGCTAAGACTATACACATTGGTAGAATTTTTGCGATCTAAAGCCTTAAGATTTTATAGCTATTAGTATAAACTTATTATGATAGCTTATGTAAAAACTTGGAAGAGCGTTTTGGCAGAAAGAAACCGTCACACATTATGAGAAGACTTTTTCCAAGATTTAAAACAAGGCCAAAAAAAGTCAGAGGAATTTTAGAAAAAACACAAGAGCTTACTACAGTTAGCTATCCAGAGACACTAGATAGATTTGTACAAACTTTAAATAGCAGCATATGCTTTTATTAAAGGTTGTAAAGATAGCTTTAACCGTCATGGACAAAAATCCGGATTAGCTAGATCAAACGGTACAATATGAACGAAGCGCAGTAGCAAATCAAAAAGTTATAATGCGAACATGAACATAAATTAAACGGGATTTTTTAAGAAACAAAATGATGAAAATGAAGATATACAGGAAACACCAGTGCGTGCAATTAAAAACCAGATTCTCAAACGATTAAAAAATGAATTCTCAAAGATTTTCATACGTTAGTTGATGTCCCTTGGAATTTAGATACAACATATGTTGATGGCTTGAGTCAAATCTCGCAGTTACCGAACCATGACGATAAAAGTCTTGATGCATGTACATTATATAGTAGTATACTGGTAGGTGGAAAAGACAAATGTCGTCCTACTTATACAATTATGTACAGTAGATATTTGAAATATTGTAAATAGGATTATTATGTATTATATATTTACATGCTTTTTATTTATTTTAAGCATGGATGATGAATCTGATTATCTTCCATTTGATGTTGAAATTCCTGATAGATAAGAGGAAGATACACATATTAAATAGCCAAAGATTAAAGACAGTACTAGGAACCTGAGCAAGGCAAAATGTCCAGTATGTCCAGGTCGTTTTACTAAAGTAGGAAAGCATGTAAATCACAAATATTTGCCCTGGTACACTTATGCACTAGATGCATGTTGGACATAAGCAATTTGGTCCGATAAAAATGTTGGAAAATCATTTTCTTGAGCTTCACAACTGTAATATTATTGACAACACATTCAAGGAAGAACAACAGTCGGTATGGACAGAACTCTGTCAATGCTATGACAAAACCATACTTGAACATTTGGTAGACTATGTACGAACTTAAAATTGTAAACAATGCCAGTCAGCTGGGTCAATATCCCTAATGCGCCAATTAAGGAACACAAAAGTTGTGTGTAGACAAAAACATCTCTGTGTAGTGATATTTGTTATGTTTCAATTTTTAACAAGTGACTGTGCTTAACCATGTGTGTTGATCTGGAAAGTATAGGACCATAGAATAAATGTGCAAAAACTATTTAAATGTATTCAAAGTACTAAATTTTCAAAGAAATTATTGTGTGAACCGCATCACGAAAGGATTTTCGGGGTATGCTAATTTACGGTAAAATGAATCACATTTCGTACCCCGAAAATTTAACCACATATGTGAAAATGTCTCAGCTTCGAAACGAGCCATCATATATATCCAAGTTTACCATATGTACTGAGGTACAATTGAATGAAAAAAAGGTACACTTTAACCAATGTAACCTTCATTTTTTTTTTCTTGGAAAAGCTCAAACAAAAAGCCAGAATTTCTGGCTTGCCGATCTATAAGTGGAATGATGGTGGATCAGTATACCAAATAAGACACATAGTAGCGAATTATGCATTTCAAAGACGTTGGCTATCAAGAATAGGGATGGACGAAATCAGGAAGGATATTCGAATAAGGACGACTGCTGGAATACATCCACGGAGAGTAAATAGAGGGGAAATCATGAGTATCATGAATTTATGGATTGCAGATTTAGATATGCTTATCTGTGTGAATATAATGATGACAGTTGGGGAATGTGGCTAGACTAATCTGATAATCCAAACAACAAAAAACGAAAAGAAAACAGGTCCATGTGTTCGAAGAACAACTGAGGATAACAAAAAGACAACATCTACCAGTTGTCATACATGGGAGATGAGATAAGAAGTTGAAGACCAAGTATCAATGTTCATTAACTAATTTCCTAGAGGAAGATCATCCAATTCATTGTCATTGCATCAATAATGACACTGAGGAATATCGGCAATGCAAAACCATGTTTCCAAATGGTAAATTTGGCATCTCTCCATTTCTGCTTATAAATAAAAAATATCCTGATAAACTGTTTGTGAATTGGACCTTGACTATTTAGTTTGAGAGACTATCTCCACCGTCAAAGATACCCTGAGGCATCTCCAGAACTATTAAAGGATTTCATTTTGAAGCTTAAATTAGTGTTCAATGTTCCCTCTGAAGACATAGCGAGAATAACAACAAGAAACACAGGTCAACTTTACAACATTGATTAAACTCTAGAAGGGGAGCTCTGTATATCTTTTTTAACTTGATCTTCATTAAGTGATAGTTATAAACTTTATCTGTACGAAGACTGTAACTGCTATTTGGAAATGCAATCCTAATAATGGCACACATACTACATTTGTAACAAGGAAACAGCTATACAAGATCCCGATAATTTGGATGTCAGCATCAATGTTTGTTCGAATAACACAAAACAAATGCGAAATGGTACAAATGTACATTTTACTAGGTCTGTCCTAGCGCAACTTGAGGTAAAAAACGTATACCTGATATATTATACAGAGCAATGACGGGAACTGTATTATTAGGTTTAAATAGGCACAACTTACTGGTGAAACTTATAATTATGCAGCTTTTTTTCTTTTTTAATTCTTAAAGATAATTATTCATAGTACATGTATTTAAATTACTCCTTTTTCTTTAATTGAACAATTTTTCTACTTACAAAAAGCAGCCATAATACAATTGTGAAATTTAACTTAATATTATTTGTTGTATGAGTTTAGATATATGTATCTCTTTTCTCATTTGTCATCCCGTTCTTTACGCTTTTCGATTTTACGCATTGTTACAGGTCGTACTGTAACATGTAATTGTCAACACACTTGTACTTTGGTCGTTGATGGAAACATGTTTCACTTGCATTCTAACAACACCCACGTATATTTAAAATTGAGACACAGACAGTCATACATGTATTGCATTTAGATAAATTAATTAATCTATGCTCTTTGCAAGATAAATCGGATAAATTCTTCATCCAAGAATAACCTTGAATACATTATAAAGTTAGTTGTACTTTTCTTAATATTAAGTTGATATAATTATGATCAATAGTTCATGTATATATTAATCTCAGATAATACAAAATGCGTTATATTAGCTTCCTCAAGTGAGGATTTCTATAGTAAAAACATATTAAAATACTTGCTAAATCACAATACTTCATTTGAACCTTGGTGAAAAGTTGTCTAATTGGCAATCATATCAAACCTATTTATTTTTACAATTACATTCGTTAATTTAAGTTCTGAAATTATAAAGAAACTATCTTAATGTTCCAACTCCCTCATGCAAACATGGTCTTTGATGGATTTTATCTTTTTTATGTACTTGTTGGTCATATAGCTCTTCAATTGATTCGGTTTTAATTCATCTTTGGCTTTCTAATATTTGAATCTGAGCTTTTCCGATATAGGTTCCACCTTTATCGTGATGTTTTCATTTAACAAATTCTAGAATGTCTTAGTCTGTAGTAGAATCTTTTAAAGTAAAAAGTGTTTACAAAAATTGTTTGTTTACGGTAATTATATTTAACCCTTGTGATCAAAGAATGAAGTCTCAGTTTAATCGTTTCTTCAACTCGAGACACGTGACCCAAAAGGTGTGACACGGTTCGCACTAACAATACGTTGTCGGCATGACATATCAACTTGCGGGAAAAGTCATGCAACCAAAGGTTTTTAGCAATGTGATTAGGATAAAGATAGTTAGCGTATCGAATACCCATCACAATTAATCCATTTCCCTTATTTCAGACCTATGTTAGAGAGAAAAACGGCTATACATATTTGTTTAGTGTATTGACATTTTAAAAAAAATCCTTTAAAACATAACCAATAAACAGAAAGATCTTACGTTTTTGCCTTTTTCTTTAAAACATAATATGGACAGTATTTCTTATCTTGATATCTTATTACTGTGTAATGACAGTGAGTCAGCTAAATTAAATGCTTTTACCTAACAGTTAACATGCGTTTGTACAGAATATGAATGAACCCTTTTCCTTGTAGTTGACGCGGATTTGGTTTTGTCTATTTAGTCAAAATATTAGCCTCTAAACACTGGTATTGTGAGTTAAAATCACACATGTGCAAGATAGTTTGTTTCCAATCTTTATTGGCTATGATTCTCCGTTTTCATACTGAATGTCGGTAGTTTTCTCCGAGGACTTCTACTTTCTCCTCCAATAAACACTGACCACCATGAAAAAGCACAACCCAACCAACCAACCATTTATCTTGTCAACAACATGTAGAGCATCATTAAAAGAACAGACTAGAGGCTCTAAAGAGCCTGTGTCGCTCACCTTGGTCTATGTGCATATTAAACAAAGGACACAAATGGATTCATGACAAAATTGTATTTTGGTGATGGTGATGTGTTTGAAGTTCTTACTTTACTGAACGATTTTGCTTCTTACAATTATATCTATAATGAACTTTGCCCATTAGTAACAGAGAACTATATTTGGTAAAAATTTACATAAATTTACCAAATTAATGAAAATTGTTAAAAATTGACTATAAAGGGCAATAACTCCTTAAGGGGTCAATTGACCATTTAGGTCATGTTGACTTATTTGTAGATCTTACTTTGCTGAACATTATTGCTGTTTACAGTTTATCGCTATCTATAATAGTATTCAAGATAACCAAAAACGGCAAAATTTCTTTAAAAATTACCAATTGGAGGGCAGCAACCCAACAACCAGTTGTCCAATTCATCAGAAAAATTCAGGGCAGATAGATATTGACTTGATTAACAATTAAACTTCTTGTCAGATTTGCTCTAGATGCTTTGGTTTCATAGTTATAAGCCAAAAACTGCATTTTACCCCTATGTTCTATTTTTAGCCGTGGCGGCCATCTTGGTTGAATGGCCAGGTCATCGGACACATTTTTCAAACTAGATACCCCAAAGATGATTGTGGCCTAGTAGTTTCAGTGGAGATTTTGTAAAAGATTACTTAGATTTATGAAAAATGGTTAAAGATTGACTATAAAGGGCAATAACTCCTAAAGGGGTCAACTGACCATTTTGGTCATGTTGACTTATTTGTAGATCTTCCTTTGCTGAACATTATTGCTGTTTACAATTCATCTCTATCTATAATAATATTCAAGATAATAACCAAAAACAGCAAAATTTCCTCAAAATTACCAATTCAGGGGCAGCAACCCAACCGATTGACCGATTCATCTGAAAATTTCAGGGCAGATAGATCTTGACCTGATAAACATTTTTATCCCATGTCAGATTTCCTCAAAATGCTTTGGTTTTTGAGTTATAAGCCAAAAACTGCATTTTACCCCTATGTTCTATTTTTAGCGGTGGCGGCCATCTTGGTTGGTTGACCAGGTCATGCCACACATTTTTTAAACTAGATACCCCAAAGATGATTGTGGCCAAGTTTGGATTAATTTGGACCAGTAGTTTCAGAGGAGAAGATTTTTGTAAAAGATTACTTTAATTTACGAAAAATGGTTAAAAATTGACTATAAAGGGCAATAACTCCTAAACGGGTCAACTGACCATTTTGGTCATGTTGACTTATTTGTAGATCTTACTTTGCTGAACATTATTGCTGTTTACAGTTTATCTCTATCTATAATAATATTCAAGATAATAACCAAAAACAGCAAAATTTCCTCAAAATTACCAATTCAGGGGCAGCAACCCAACAACCGATTGACCGATTCATCTGAAAATTTCAGGGGAGATAGATCTTGACCTGATAAACATTTTTACCCCATGTCAGATTTGCTCTAAATGCTTTGGTTTTTGAGTTATAAGCCAAAAACTGCATTTTACCCCTATGTTCTATTTTTAGCCGTGGCGGCCATCTTGGTCGGTTGACCGGGTCACGCCACACATTTTTTAAACTAGATACCCCAATGATGATTGTGGCCAAGTTTGGTTTGATTTGGCCCAGTAGTTTGAGAGGAGAAGATTGTTGTAAAAGTTAACGACGACGGACGACGACGGACGACGGACGACGACGGACGACGGACGCCGGACGCCAAGTGATGAGAAAAGCTCACTTGGCCCTTCGGGCCAGGTGAGCTAAAAAAGGCTACACAATAGCACTATAAAAAGCAATAGGACACGACGACATACACCCCCGTTGATTGACAGAAATTTTAACAGAGTAACGGAGCTACCAATTATTTATTCTCAATCTATCAATAGTGGTACCGTCAATAAAATTGAGAAATGCATTGACTTTAAGCAGACAAATATCTTCTCAATCTTCAACTAGAACGATAGATCCATGATCCAGTTGTAATTATCGACCAATATCATTTAACTGTATCATATGCACACAACGTATGCAATAATTTGAAGACCAATATTATACATACCTAGCAATAGATAGTATAATTCTGAAAACGCCAGACGCGGGTTTCGTCCAGAAACGACTCCAGGGACGATCGCACCAAAAAGTTTAAACAATCATGCATTTTCTAGTTTGTGTCGGTGTGAAGTATATTTTTTCTCGTTTACAATTCAAACATTTTTAGCTCACCTGTCCCGAAGGGACAAGTGAGCTTATGCCATCACTTGGCGTCCGTCGTCGTCCGTCGTCTGTCGTCTGTCGTCGTAAACTATTTCAAGAATCTTCTCCTCTGAAACTACTGGGCCAAATACTTTCAAACTTTAACTAAATGTTCCTTAGGGTATCTAATTTATAAATTGTATCCGAAGTTTTGATCTATCAACAAACATGGTCGCCATTGCTAAAAATAGAACATAGGGGTCAAATGCAGTTTTTGGCTTATAACTCAAAAACCAAAGCATTTAGAGCAAATCTGACATGGGGTAATATTGTTTATCAGGTCAAGATCTATCTGCCCTGAAATTTTTAGATGAATCAGACAACCCGTTGTTGGGTTGCTGCCCCTGAATTGGTAATTTTAAAGAAATTTTGCTGTTTTTGGTTATTATCTTGAATATTATTATAGATAGAGATAAACTGTAAACAGCAATAATGTTCAGCAAAGTAATATTTACAAATAAGTCAACATGACGGAAATGGTCAGTTGACCCCTTTAGGAGTTATTGCCCTTTATAGTCAATTTTTAACCATTTTTCGTAAATCTTAGTAATCTTTTACAAAAATCTTCTCCTCTGAAACTACTGGGCCAAATACTTCCAAACTTTAATTGAATGTTCCTTAGGGTATCTAGTTTGTAAATTGTATCCGAAGTTATGATCTATCAACAAACATGGTCGCCATTGCTAAAAATAGAACATAGGGGTCAAATGCAGTTTTTGGCTAATAACTCAAAAACCAAAGCATTTAGAGCAAATCTGACGAGATTTAATTGTTTATCAGGTCAAGATCTATCTGCCCTGAAATTTTCAGATTAATCAGACAACCTGTTGTTGGGTTGCTGCCCCTGAATTGGTAATTTTAAGGAAATTTTGCTGTTTTTGGTTATTATCTTGAATATTATTATAGATAGAAATAAACTGTAAACAGAAATAATGTTCAGCAAAGTAAGATTTACAAATAGGTCAACATGACGGAAATGGTCAGTTGACCCCTTTAGGAGTTATTGCCCTTTATAGTCAATTTTTAACCATTTTTCGTAAATCTTAGTAATCTTTTACAAAAATCTTCTCCTCTGAAACTACTGGGCCAAATACTTCCAAACTTTAACTGAATGTTTCTTAGGGTATCTAGTTTGTAAATTGTATCCGAAGTTATGATCTATCAACAAACATGGTCGCCATTGCTAAAAATAGAACATAGGGGTCAAATGCAGTTTTTGGCTTATAACTCAAAAACCAAAGCATTTAGAGCAAATCTGACGTTGGGTAATATTGTTTATCAGGTCAAGATCTATCTGCCCTGAAATTTTCAGATGAATCAGACAACCTGTTGTTGGGTTGCTGCCCCTGAATTGATAATTTTAAGGAAATTTTGCTGTTTTTGTTTATTATCTCGAATATAATTATAGATAGAAATAAACTGTAAACAGCAATAATGTTCAGCAAAGTAAGATCTTCAATTAAGTCAAATTGACCAAAATTGTCAATTGACCACTTAAGGAGTTATTGCCCTTTAAAGACTTTTTTCACAATTTGTTCATCATGTTGACTTACTTTAAAAAATCTTCTCCTTTGAAACTGCTGTATCAATTTCAGCCAAACTTAGGCTAAATGAGTTTCAGAGTATCTAGTATAAATTTTATATTTTATTTCCTTGTATGTCAAGAAACATAGCTCCTATGGCTAAAATAGAACATAGGAGAAAATGATTATTTTTTTTGGCTTTTGAAGAAAATAGGACGATCCAAAAAACATTTAAATAAATTGAAAAGCCAAAATAATCATTGATGAGAGATTTAACCAAAAGAATTAAGGTGAGCGATTCAGGCTCTTGAGAGCCTCTTGTTCTAAATGTCTTCTATGGGGAATCAACCAATTTTCAAAGTACATTCCCTTGGTACCATATATATTTGAATGGACCATTCCTTGTCGGTCATAAAAATCATGTACAATTGTATTATCATAGTCATTGCCAACCCAAAAATTCTAAATCACTTTCCACATAACAATACTATTCCATTTTAAAATTTGAAGTTTGTTTGTCATATTGTGAAAATTAAACCCAACAAAATAACAAACGGCTACCATCCTTCATTATCCCCGAACTTCATCTTTTTGTTTTATATTGCTACTATTTGGAACAATTAGTTTCTTTCTATGTATACACCACTTAACTTAACAGAATACATCATTTCTTGTCCATCAAAACATTGCTTCACTATATTTCTTATGTTTACCACCAGGAATAGCTGGATTTGGCAAACTGCAAGGAATATTTGGTCCCCAATGCTCTTCAACGTCTTACTTTATTTGGCATTGTTGATTTTTTTTTTCGAGCATCACTGATGAGTATTTTAAAACTTGTAGACATAATGCGCGTCTGGCGCAAATACTAAATTTCAATCCTGGTATCTATGATAAGTTAATTTCCATCGTATTTCAGAAGGAAATCTGTCTTTTACTCCTTCTTTTGATCATTGTCGTTTATAACTTCGTGCTTCCAGACGACACTGTGGTATGTCATGAATTCCTAGACGAAAGAGCGTACTAAATGTATTGGCTTCAGGAACTCTAACCCTAAGGTTGTCTGATTGTCTTTCAATGGAGAATGGTCTATACTGATTATTTAAACAAATGGAAATATAAATGAAATAGATATGTTGAAAAACCTTTAACCAACCCCAATAGTGAAGGTTAACAAACTCTTTACATTTTGTGTGACGTTCAAAAGACCTAATAAACTAAACAGTTTCACATACTTCACAAAAGTTATGAAAGCAAATAAATGATAGACAATTAAATTACATCACAAAATAGCTTCTACGTTTTAATTTCTATCAAATTAAATGATCAATCGAATTAAAAATTGTATTGATCTAGTTTTCAATTTAAAAAATGTAATATATTTTTATAAACACAAATACAGGTAAAGAGGAAGTTGTTATGAAAACATTTGTTGAGTGTAAACATGTAATAGAAACTGTACATACTATTCAAATAAATCGTTAGCTTCATGCAATTGTATATACATAGCACATATTGAATAACTGTCATCTGTTTTCTCTACCACAAATTTACTTAGAAGATAAACAGAATAACCAATCGTGGAATAAAGGTGTGGTAACAACTACATTTCCGTGATGCATAGCAAGTATTATCATTCCTCAGTAATCATTTTCTATATAAAAATAAGTAAGCAATATTTTGACTATTTTTCAAATTACAAAGTTTTTAACGTTAAACTATTTCACCGGTCAATAGTTTCCAAATATTGAACCTCGATGAAACTATTTGACCGCAAGCGTTATTATATTTTGTGGAATTTTAAATGCAGCTACATATACGTGACGTGAGGATGTAGAGAATACCACGGGGGTTGCGACACCGCATTTTATATAATTATTATATCTAGGGTTGACGTTAGTGTAGGACATAGCCTTTGTAATCAGAATATATATATATAAAGTAAACGTTAAACAGTATAGACGTGTTTCTGCTTTATATATGTTTCTGTCGTTTTATAAAAAACACCACAGGATATTCGTGGAATAGTAAGTTTAATGTTCCCTCGGATACAAGTTTTGACTTACTAGTATACACAGTCAATAAGTATACCCTGTACATTCATAACATCTTAAGACAAAATTAACAGGTTTAATATCACAATGCAGACATGTGTACTGTAAAGTTTACTGATATTGTTAAGACTATCATCAATTTTTTTTTATTACTGATTGGGATGAGTACATAAATTTCAGAGATGATAAACTACTCGTATTAACAAAGCAACTTACCAATAATAAGGATCGAATTTTGAAGTAAATTCACGACACTATTTCTAGTGGTGATTAACGTATATTCATAATAAGATAAATTATAAAATAAGTGTATTCTTATGAGGGGTAATGTGGAAAAATGATATTTGGCCCAACTCTATTATTGCAAGACTGAAAATCTGTAAGTTGATGAATTTATTATAACTTTAGTAACGATATTGATAAGACGTTGACATTTACACATACAGATAAATACCCTCGATTTTAACTAATAAATCCAGTTTGGTCTTACACCACGGGTAGTAGCGTCGTCATATTGAACTGAAAATGACAGCATTGAAGGATGTACTTAGGTGAGGTTTTGGAATTTGTGATAAATGTTCGGACTCCTTGGTGTTTTTCCATACAATACAATGTAAAATATTTTGCCCCATAACACCCAATTATTTTTTCATATAAGACTTAATAGCTCATGAAAAGTTATTTACCAAAATTTTAGAAGATTCCTGATTTTCTTTCTTTTGTTTTGAGACCCAAATAATACCAGTGCAAATATAAGGTAAAAGTCCGAGTCAGCCTTTTCCCGCCATATTTTTAAATCTCAAATATCTCGAAAAGGAGGTCCATGACCTATCAATATTTTTAGCTTATCTTTATCTTTAGTTGATGCTCTACCAGCTTATAGTATCAATTTTAATTTCTTAATTTCTTAATTTTTGCCTTACCTCACCTAAATACATCCTTAAAATGTTTCGAAAAAATAAGTATTGTCTACCAAGAAATGAACAGATAACCGTGGCTGCACATTTTTGGCAAAACCTTACAAAGTTCAGGATTCTTCATGATCATTTGATTCGAGCTTTACTGCTGTGTCTTTGCAAACTCAACGCGTGCCTGCAGTAACCAAATAATTATGGTTCAATGTACCTAGGATGAGTTTATTAATAACCACTGGCTCGATGCAACTGCTGTTTAGGTATCGCCCTGAAAGTATCACAAGCCAGGTAGCACTTTAACTTGGTACTTTATTTGGCCGTTGAACTTTTTTTGGATTCGAGCGTCACTGATGAGTCTTTTGTAGACGAAACGCGCGTCTTGGGTAAATACAAAATTTAATCCTGGTATCTATGATGATTATATTTTATGTTGACATGAATTATCATTAATTTGGTCATAAATACAAACTATTTAAATTCTTCAAAATATTCCAAATTATCTATAACAGGAAACGACTACATTAGCTGTATTTTGTAAAACGTTTCGGAATGTTAGGTCCTCAATGCTTTTCAATTTCGTACTGTATTTAGCTTTTCATTTTCGTAATTTCGTACTGTTTATAGCTTTTCATTTTC
Organism: Mytilus galloprovincialis; assembly: GCA_037788925.1. NCBI lineage: Eukaryota > Metazoa > Mollusca > Bivalvia > Mytilida > Mytilidae > Mytilus > Mytilus galloprovincialis. The sequence continues at coordinate 43,486,108 of CM075340.1, forward strand.
GTACTGTTTTTAGCTTTTCATTTTCGTACTGTATTACGCTTTTCATTTTTGTTAATATTCAAGCGTTACCGATGAGTCTTTTGTATCGAATTGAAATCATGTTATCTTTGATTAATTAATAGACAATATTGGGCGATAGAAGCATTTTTTGGTCTACATAGTAAAACAAAATTTCTTAGGAAAAGTCCAATACATGACTGAATTAACTACAATCTATTATACGTCTCAATTACAAAGAGTGCGCTACATTCATCTTCCTTCAAAATTTTAATGATGAAGAGAAAATCGGAAGGCTACATTTGTATGTCATTTGAAATTTGATTTGTGTATAATTAGCAATGTAATCCTGTTGGATTAAATACGGTAAAATAGTAGGACGTCGTATTATTTCCAGGAAATAATATCAATGTTTCTAAAGAGAAATACAATTATGTATATCGATCTTAATCTTTTTCAAGCAGACTGAAACAAAGCATTAACAATTGCTGCATTTTCACAAATACATGACCATAAAATTTTAAAATATAAAATATTAGATATCCATGTATATATATTCTTAGTGGAGGATAAATATTAATCCCAATAAATGGAGGTGTGCCTTTATTGGCAGAAGTTAGTGAGCTACAGATATGGCATGCAAAATGATCAAGACCGTAAAAAGGTAAAACATATAAATTTTATTATTTTGGTAGATTTTGAATATATAACTATCAATAAATAATCGAACAGGACGTCCTTAACTGAAATCTTTTGAAAATTATATAGTAGTTATCGTTAAAAAAGTGAAGGTCTATTTTGTCTAAATTGGATAATAGTTAATTTCTATAGGGGAAGGATATTCGCTCTTTAAAATATTTGCAAAAAAGAATAATAAGTTACATAACACATTTTTTTACATTTTTTGAATCACTTAGAAAAATCCAAGTGGTAGATTATTCACACTATTACATTGTATATTCAAATTCGATTTTGTTTTATCAAATTTTGAATTTGGAACTTGAGTCTAAATTAAACTGAGAAAAATGTTGACCTTTCCTTGTTTAGCTTGCCTATTCAAACCTGTCCATTGGAATACATTATTTAACATTCAATATGTATAAGAATATGTGGTATGAGTGCGAATGAGACAACTCCCAATGCATCCAAGTCACATTTTGTAAAAGTAAACGGTCTTCCACACAGAACCTTGACTCACATCAAACTGCCCACAAAAAATAACTAGTGTAAAACCATCCAAACTGGAATCTATATAAAAATCGAAAAACGAGAATCACTAACGACATATGCTGAACATCAAACTTTGCATACGTTGGCTGTAACTGTTCATAAAAACTCATCACAAATATCAGGAGTTGTTGCATTGTCCTGCTTAGGAGAATATTGAAATCAATGAAACATACATGTAGTAAAATAGTTTCATGAACTAAAGTATCCGTACTATACGGTTTTCCCGTTTGAAACGTTTCACACAAGTATTTTTCGGGCCCTTTAAAGTCTGCTGTTCTGTGTGAGCCAAGCCTCCGTTTTGTAGACTGTACTTTGACCTATAATGGTTAACTATTACAAATTAAGACTTATAATGTGGTGTTCGTCTCGGGAAAGACTATTTCCCCTGAAAGGACCCGACCTGGACTTTATATGTTAGAAAGGACTGAAGGCTCAATTACTGTAATTACCTCTTACTCGGGCGTTGTATATACTGTTTCTTCTAGTACGTCTATCTTGCGATGACCATTAACTGAAGAGGGCGCTGCAGGCGTGCGCAGGCTCCGACATCCGCTGTATCCATCCAGAGGCCCATTGTTGTCAGTTGTCTACTGCCTAGCAGGGAGAACCCGGGGCTTAGAGTAAAGATACAACACTTAGATGGAGAGTTGTCCCATACCACATCTTATATATATATAGCCTGTGTATTATCGATATAATTGACATAATTTTGAAAAGCTTAAAATGTTTTTAATTTTTCAACTTCAGAGGTTAACTAATCGCTCTTTCGAAATCTCCTAAAATTATTTATAGACTTTGACATATATAATGCCCTTTCACATTGAAATGTTTTATCACAGTATTGCTTTTGTCTTTCAGACATCACGCATTTAAAGAAAATGAACGAGGAAAAAAACCTGCTACGATTCCCACAGTAACTTATAATTCTAATAACTCTTGTTGGTCCTTGTCAGTGACTATGACACACTGCTTTCATTTGTTTTGATTTTATGTTTAGATAATAAAACATGACAAAAAACGCAACACAATCAATACATTTTGTGAAACTATATTTCCATTGTTATCACATAATTTTAGATTTGAGCAAATATAATTTTTTTCTTACAAATTTCTTTTTTTACGAGGATATTTATGTCATATCATTAACCGTTCCAATTTTACTGCACCAGCTGAGCATTTTGACATAAATATCTCTTGAGTGATGCTCGAGACCAAACTATGTGTAATAATATTCTTAAATTGAGACCAGTGTATTATCAAATTTATCTTATCTTGATACTTAAATTATCAATTTTAAAATAGAGCCTCGGGGAGGAATTTAAAAGTTATTATTTAACTATCGAGAGTAGATGAATCCGACAATGCACGAAAAACTATGCAAGCATCTGTTTCTCTGATTTAACAAATAAAACAAGAATGTGTCCATAGTACACGGATGCCCCACTCCCACTATCATTTTCTATGTTCAGTGGACCGTGAAATTAGGGTCAAAACTTTAATTTGGAATTAAAATTAGAAAGACCATATCATAGGGAACAATGTGTATTAAGTTTCAAGTTGATTGGACTTCAGCTTCATCAAAAACTACCTCGACCAAAAACTTAAACCGGACGGACGAACGGAGGCACAGACCAGAAAACATAATGCCCCTCTACTATCGTAGGTGCGGCATAAAAATCATTTTCTCTTAAACTAAAAATCCTCTTCGAGTTACTTCCACATTCCACAAATGTGTCAATTTCATTAACACATGTAAGCATATTTTGATTCATCTAGTGAACTGATAAAGGTTATGACCCTGAAATTCGTCCAATCACCATCTGAGATCACCGGCAACCACACGTTGATTACTTAGCACATTTGTTCATACAACACATTCAGAAAGGTTTAAATTGCCATAGAATTAGAGGAAATAACGAGTGACTGGTATATAACCTTTAAACAAGTAAGTTGTTACAGGCAAACGATGTCTCACTTGCATGGACCATATCATTTTAGTGTTGCTAAACCTATAATATATGACACCTAAAATAAATAAAAATTTAATTGAAAGTCTTGTAGACTTTTCAGATTTTCAAAACACGTACCATCTTCCCCTTTAGCGAGGATATTCGTAGAATGTAGTATTGAAGGTTGTTAGTGAGCAGCACAACTAGTATTACAATCACGTTCAATTAAAATACAGTTAAAATTGCATGGGACGAGAGTGATATTTACCTACTTTTAAATTAGCTTGGAACTGGTAAAACGTGTAAATAAATATTCTTTTAGATTTATTACGTGTCAATTGTCCATTAACCACCATCTTCATCACTGTACATTTCAATCGACTAAGTGAAATTTCATGTTGAGTCTTAGCATTGAATTTTATAACCATGATTACACATCGTCAGCATTAACTATTTAAAAATATGGTTTGATTGAGGACAAACTTGTGGAAATGCACTGTAACTGTAAAGCTAAAACAAAGATATATTTTTTTCTTTTCAATATACGTATTGTACGTTACATATTCGGAGTATTTGTTTTTTTCTTTTTGATACTTTCATCTTTTTGTTATCATTTTGTTATCATTTTGTTACCATGTTAATTTGTTGTATGTCCCTTAATATTCTTTGTGATATCTGTTATAAGTAGCACAGATATATATATTCCATATCAATTATTTTGTAAGCGCTCCTGTGTTGAGATAAAACAAGTTACTCATAAATTGATTTCCTATACACTTCAAATTTGAAATTCTATTTGGGTCTTTTAAACATTTATATTGGATAATCCATAAACCTGAATCGACATATATATTAACATAAAAACTCAGTTATCTGATTTAACACCGTGTAAAACGCCACATGCGGGGTGTCAACTATGTATGACACGGGGTGGCAATTTCGAACCGAATAAAAGTAAGTTCAAGTTTCAAAACGTTTGAGGAAACAGAGAACTGAAAACGACTGCTTCTGCTTGCAGGAAATAGATCATGGTTCAGTTTCTTCCGTGCAATACATTATATGGTACTAAGAATTCTAAAAAAAAAATTTTGTTTTTTGAACTTACTCTGATAGTTGTTCTTCGCTTCGAAATTGCCACCCCATGTCAAACATAGCTGACACCCTGCATGTGGCGTTCTACAAGGTGTAAACGGGTATTGTGGTTGTCTCGAGATTGCAATTATAAATCAGATGACTGAGTTTTTATTTTAATATATATGTCGATTCAGATTTAAGGATTTATTGATTAAAAACATGAATATATTTTTTTATGTATTTATATTGAAATAGGATATATATCATTTTGCTTTATTCAAAGTGTCAAATTCTACTTGCCATTTTCACATTCAAATTCAATTAGTTAATAATTTGACTCCTGGTTAAAATCTTATTGTGATCAATGTCAAAATATCTTACGTGTAAATTACTACATTTAGTAACTAATAAAGCCATATGAAACGAGTAACTGGTAAAAAAAAAAATTGTTACTCCAATTCTTGAACCAATTCATGTATATACCACAAAATAAGTCTTCAGTGCACGATTTTATAATAATTTAGAATCGTAAAAAAGTAAAATTATCTCGGTCTGTAAAGATGTTAAAATATGGCAGCTAATTAATTGTCAACTTATAGTAAACAATCAACAAAGACGGATGGATATTGAGCACGTGTATAACATTTACAATGAAATAAAAGATTATATCAATGACAGACCCATGTGTACTGCGATCACCGGAAAGATCACGTTGAGTTCGCTGCATACGGAAAACATATTGGCAAATTGTTTATTGGAAGCAATTCTAAATTTTTATTAAAAAAAAGGAAATTTCTGCTAAATTTGGACTTTATATCACAGAATTTGGTTGAGAAAAAAGTGTATGTACATAAGTTTTATAATGAGAACTAGCCATTTTGTTATAAAAACCATATGCATCATTTTTTTCACTCTGAAGATTCATACGACTTTAAGCTCGAGTTAGTTGATATCTGTGCAAGGTAAATAAATAAAATACAAAATGAATTTTAAAATTTAGAGTCTCGAGTAGAAAAATCTCGTAAAACAGTTGATACAGTGGTGGAAAGTATGTTACTTTGGAATGCTTTGATGCGGTTGTCTATATCTGGAAGTCGCATACACTGTAATATTATGCAAAATGTATATGGTATAAAATTGAGAATGGAAATGGGGAATGTGTCAAAGAGACAACAACCCGACCATAGAGAAGACAACAGCAGAAGGTCACCAACAGGTCTTCAATGCAGCGAGAAATTCCCGCACCAGGAGGCGTCCTTCAGTTGGCCCCAAAACAAATATATATATAAGTATTCAGTGATAATGAACGCCATACTAAACTCCAAATTGTACACAAGAAACTAATATCAAAAATAATACAAGACTAACAAAGGCCAGAGGCTCCTGACTTGGGACAGGCGCAACAATGCGACGGGGTTGGACATGTTTATGAAATCCCAACCCCTCCCCTATACCTCTAGTCAATGCAGACAAACGCATAACAATACGTACATTAAAATTCAGTTCAAGGGAAGTCTGAGTCTGATGTCAGATAGGCAACCAAAGAAAACAAACAAAATGACAATATTACATAAATAACATCAGACTACTAGCAGTCAACTGACATGCCAGCTCCAGACTTCAATTAAACTGATTGAATGATTATGTCTTCATCATATGAATATCAGGCACAATCCTTCCCGTGAGGGGTTTAGTATCATACCATCATAACATATATGAGACGAACATAACCCGTGTCGTAACCCGTATCCGTTTCAATAACATAAGCAGATACAGTTTGTCTATTTGTTTGATTTTTTATGTAAATAAAAATCGTTTTGATCACTGTATTTTGTTAATGATTTTGTAGTTATTATTTGACTCTTCTATGCCCTCCGACCATCCCCAGGCCAGCGGTATAGATGATTTACGTACTTTCTTTTAAATTTATTGTTGATATTGTATATTTTTCTTCTTTTCTGATGCATTGAGATTGCTTCTTAGTTTTTAATTTCTATATCTGAATGGGATCTTAATTTGCAAATGTTCATGAACGACAAAAAAAAGGTATATGTCGATGGTTTGAAAACTATCAGATTTGACATTTTTTTCAATTCTGGAAAAAGAATACACTCAAGGAGTAAACACACACACACAAACATATTTGAAATGATGCGTAATGAATAAGTTTTTTTTCTCGTTGGAATGCATTATCATAAAACTGATATGTATGACAAATGAATTCTCAATAATGACAATTAACCGGAGTTATAAAAGAAACTACATTTCTACCGATGTTTTGATTTGGTCATTTTTATAATTCCACTGACTGACTTAAGCAGATATGATAACTTAAATTATTTATCGACATAACCACCTAATTTGCCTATTGTACATGCATTATAGAATCTTTTAGGGTATACTTTCTGTTTTTTATTGGTGTTGAGTACAAAAGTTTCTTACAATCCCATCATCTCTACAATTTAGGCACAGACATTAAGTTGCCCTCAATGTGATATAAATCCAAAATTATAATGATCATCTTTTTTTATTAGGAATATCGATGATTTTAACTTTTTTTTTTACAGTAATTTGACATATAAATTTAAAAAATATACGGTTCGAACTTAATAAAACCGTTTGCAAATCAGATTTATGTTACCAGTAGCTTTGAAGTATGTAGCATTTAAAACAGCAAACCATATTTTTTGTGAACAACCTGAGTTGAAGCTTTCTGTTCTAAAAATTCGCTCGGTTATGATAACACGTCGATTCAACTGCAACATCACAGATAAACTTTGCATCGATTTCGTAATTTTGACAAATGCACTTTGTTTTGTTTCAATTAATGTCAAAGCTAGGAATTTCAGTAGACCTACTTTTAAAAAACGGCTAGAGGCAGTCACATACGTTTTATTTCAGTGAGTAAATGTCACGTTAATTTCTGAAACGATATTATATTCTGATGCCAGGCAAAAGTTACGGCTCTGCGTACATTGTACCTGGAAGTTTTAATTGTTATGGAAGTTTCTTAAATTATTAACGGAAACGACTACTGTGAGGTCCGTAATAAGGACTTTACAATAATTGTGTTTAATGCTACTATAAAACAGACATGGCAAAGCAACTTGATACAAATCACCTAAATATCAGAGTACAATAATAATGAATAAATAAAAGAGTAGTTTGCACTAAATTGAGTATGCAACTCAACAATACAAAATCAATATACGATGACAACCGAATGCGTATAGTTGTAATCTAATTGAACAATGTCTCTTCGAATTGATTGAGTACTAAATAATGAAATTTACTTACATAAATATTTAGAGGAAAAATAACAAATATGTGACTTAAAACAGAAATGAAAATAGACACACAAATTGTTGAAAGGTCAGAGGGTAAAATCTTCATGGAATTCTGTCTACTGAGTTAACCAAATTGTTAACGTTATAATATATTAGTATTATCAGTTATTCTAGCATTATACAAGTTATTGGTTTGGATGTCCAACTATATGAATTTCAGAGTTACAGATGTTTGTTATGTAAACAAAAGAAGGAGGAAAGATACCAGAGGGGCAGTCAAACTTATAAATCGAAAATAAACTGACAACGCCATGGCTAAAAAAGAAAAAAAGACAAACATACAAACAAATGTACACATGACACAGCATAGAAAACTAAAGAATAAGCAACATGAATCCCACCTAAAACAAGGAGCAAAACACGCAGCTCTCGTACAAATGATCTTCCTATCATTGATATGAGTTTTATATACATATATGGTCGAATAATTGAGAAAAATTGTAAATACAAGCATTGGTACAATGGAGATAAAGTCATAAAGGACTCCTGACTTAATGCGTTAGTACACAAGAAAATCATTGCGTTTTTCCGAGACTTTTTAGTTGGGTTCTCATCTTGACAGTTGAACACTGCAAAATCTATCGGGAAATTGAGGAACATCTAAAAAAAACAACGTTGTTTTAAATCAGGAACTGGAAGAAAACACTTTTAAGATCTTTAAACAATATTATATAGTCATTGTGTTCCAGTATTGGTCTTATTTGTATTATTTGTTCTATTCTGACATGCAAATATTGCTAATACACTACACATGTATTGGAATATATATGCAATGCCCGTTAATATTGTAACCAATATTGTTTTTCAATTTAAAGAAAGGCAGATCACGGATTAATTTATATAACAAGCAAGTTTCTTGAGTACTATTTACAAATACATTAATCGTGTTTATATCACGGATATATTAATGTCACTTTATTTTTTTTATGTTACCAAAAAACAAATTCATTAATGTTGTTCTTAAAAAAATCGATGTAGAGCGGTCCTGGTTACAGGTTCACTTAGTGTTGAGCAGACCAGTCAAAAGTTAATTTGAGAACAGGTCTGGTTCGATCGGACTTATGAGGTAAATTATGTTAACTGACGGCACGACTGATTCGAAGTTAACTGATATCGATAACGGAGCTGTTTACAAGTTAACTTTTTTCGGCAGACATAAAACAGTCCTAGGACCAATAAAGGCAACAGTAGTAAACCGCTGTTCGAACCTCATAAATCGACAGAAAAAACAAATCCGGGTAACAAACTACAACTGAGGGAAACGCATTAAATATAATAGAAGAACAACCACACAACATTAAAATGTAACACACACAGAAACGAACTAAGCATTAGACAAAAGAGGAAACAAACGACACAATTGAAACAAACGACATCACAGAAACACAAAGTTAAAATGTAACACACACAGAAACGAACTATAATATAACAATGGCCATATTCCTGACTTGGTACAGGACATTTTGTAAAGAAAAAATGGTGGGTTGAACCTGGTTTTGTGGCATGCCAAACCTCCCGCGTTAATTGTAATGTTAAAAATAACATTAAAATGACACCACAACATAACAGGACTACAATACAAAGAACTAGGAGAACATACCCAGTCAGCTTTTCAAGTTAACTAGATTGTTGTCTTAGGACTGGTCAGGGCAATCCTTAATCAGGTCATATAAAAACTTTGATCAGTCCAAATGACTGGTTATTAAGTTAACTTGCTGCACATATTAGGACTGCAACCATCTGTACATCAAACGACTGCGTGCAATTTCTTACTGTTAGCTGGACTGACGATACCTATTGGGAAGAAACGTCAAATAGTAATCATGTTGACCAAGTGTTGTTTTAATTTAAAGTCACCAAATAAACCATCCTTTCAAATTTTGTTCTGTAAAATTTAAGTTTGGTATTGAAAAATTTAACAAAGATCGACAAAATCTGACAAACTATTAAAGATAATAATAACCACTGTAAACAAAGGAATCTAAGATTCTAGATCTGAAAAAAGACACCGTTAGAAAAAAAAATTGGTTCCATATACATGATATAAATTATAAACATATAGAGAGAATTAAAAACCAATTCTTCAGAGAACAATTAAAGGTCTTTCCACCTCGATAATAAAAATGAAATTAAAAAAAAACGATGTTAGAAAATGTCACTCCGTGTTGATGTAATGTGGTAAATCAAACTGATATAAAAAAAATAAGATTGATAGGTTTATGCAGAAGACTTAATTGTTTTATAATGAACCAGAAAGAATTTTTAGCAAAGGTCAAAATCAATTTTGAGGTCATAGGTGAGTGATCTCAAATCAAAAGAGCCCAGGTCAATCACTTGTATGGTTGTGGAGAAATACTAATTTCAAATACAAAAGGGGGGAAAACTCCTATAAGGGTTAACCAAAACTCTTCGACTTAAATAGGTTGAAGTTGCGCCATTTTGTAAACAGTTATTTGGCAAACACATCATATCATTTACTGTCACAGTTTCTTTGGAATAACAATAACAAGCAAAATTCAAAATTTATAACATGACCTTGATCTTTGACCTTGACCTCAATTTCCTTCAAATGGACCAAGGACTTCATATCAACAGACTGTAGGCCTCTACGACTTATAACGTATGAATTTATCCAACAAATCGCCATTTATCCAACAAATCGCCATTTATCCAACAAATCGCCATTTATCCAACAAATCGCCTATCTTAAATGTTCAAAGGGAAATAACTCCCATAAGATGTCTTCCGATCACTCACGTCAAAATTAATCAAATCATTCTGAAGAGTAGACGAACAATTTGGTGAAAACAGTTTGCTAAAATCTTTTACGGTTTTAGAGATATAGCGATAACAAGAAAAAGGGGATGCGGGGATACAACTCCTATAAGAATAAGTGTTCGGTCACACAGGGTTTTGAAACCCCCATTACTGTACAAAATCACTGGCCAAAAATACATTCGATATGTTGTAAGACAACAAAGCAAATCAGACGGCAAAAAAAAAAAAGAAATAACCAGAAGAAAAACAAAAGGTATTTCCACGAAAAGTGGAAAGACCTAATAATTTCCCATGAAATTTTCAAGTGATTATACTTCAAAAATAAAGACACATACGTTTCATTTCATTGTCTGCTTCTAAGTTCTGTTATCATTATACTATCAATGTCTAACAGTCTATTAAACCGCTTGTTATTTTGAATCAGAGGATAGAAAATCCACAACAGGAAGACAGAAGTGTACACAGAGGTGTTTTGATGTTTTTTTGAGACTTCAAATATATTTTTAAAATTTGTAGTTCTTAATTATCAATATGTGTTGACTTTTTTAAATAACGGATTATAAGGAGGTCTATATATGAAATGAAAAAATAGATTGAACTCAATATGTCTAGTTATTGCTAATCAATGAAGTAGAAGATATTTTATTTCTTCATAAAGATGTACACGTAAAACTGAATCAAGTAATTTCGGAAATGTTGTTAATATTATCTTAATATCTACATGAGCTAGGTGTACATGTATATTACTGTGTAAAGCCCTTATTTCAATTGTTATCAATTGTGTTTTGAGTTTGTAATGCATATCTGTTATTCAATGTTTACTTATTTTGTGTTATTCATCGTTTCACGAATTGTTTATATGTACCACATTTGATAAGTATTTAGTATGACTAATGACTTTCACTTTTGTACTAATACTGTGAACAACAAATTTACTTATTTGGTAAAATATTTGACCGCACTCCTAACAACAAAGTTATTATGCTTAAATTTCTCTGTGTACATTATTTTTATTGCTTTTAGTATAAATACGTTGTGTAATGATTACCTATTATATTATTTACAAAAATAAAATGCAATTGGTACCACAACCTATTATAAGATCATCGTTAGAAAATAAAAAAGATAAAACATTTTGAAGTGATCATTTAAAACATTCTAGGTGATTTAAAACTCAAAGAAAGGTATGACCCTTGCGTTTTCATAAATTTCTAATGTAAATAGTTGTTTACGTTTGTCTGAGGCAATTTATATTTTCGTGTCTCAATTTAGTTCAGCAGAAAAAGAAATACAATCAACCAAATCGTTGGAGCTTATGCTACCAGGCATACGCCAATAGATTACATTGTAATTCAAAGGCATATTATACGACTATGCGAATCAAGATGTATAGAAAAATAAACGATGGATTGTCGAATTTTGACATATCAGAAACTAAACTTGCATTATAATGGGAACATGATCTCTATTGCGTAATATATTATGCAACCCATGCAGTTGCAATCTGATAAAGTTGAGATTGTTTCGATAAGTTTCCCAGATATGCTCATCAAAAAGTAAACAAGTTCATTAATTTGTAACTCTGGTCTCGTGTTTCGTTATAAAACTCCAGCAAATCTTTTCACAATTCATCTTATGATATAAATTGATTATACGTTATACTTAATTGCGAACGACCCAGAAGATTGTTTGTGAAAAAAGCCGCTGATTATGTTCATTAAGAAATACTTCCACAAAGTAGATGTCAAAAATACAAGGTTTTTATTATCAGTTTGAGTTCCGCGTATGCCTCTTTCGTAAACCGTTAACATGGACAAGATTGAATAAAGTGTCTGACAATGAATCATCGAACACAGAAGTAAAAGTCTCCTATGAACAATTTTATTTGACAGTCCACGTTATATCCTTTGAAATTAAGTAACGTTTAGGACAGTTTGTGCCGGAAAATTACAGACACCTCAAAACAGCATGTATCATATGACCGTTTTTTAATGATGAAATACAAAATTGTCACTTTATTGTCTGTTCCAAATGAAAATTAAAAAACCTCATCATTAAAATTTCAGGATTTAGATTAGACAATGTACATATTTATATTTAAACAACAATTGCGTTCTTATCCTAAACAAGACTTCAAACTACTTCCAGACAAAAACTGAATATGAAATGTGTATATATAAATATGTTTTAATTCACTGAATTTATCCACAATGCGTTCTTGGAATCCAGTTAATTTTTTATAAAGGTTAATCATTATATGGCGTGACACACAAATGAAATTTGATTTATAAAATAAGAAAATTTTTTTGTTTGATAAATACTTTCCAAATCACTCTGGAATATTTGTTTGTTTGGTGGTCATCTGACAATTGGTAGGTATATGTTTTTTATTTATGTTTTCAATTTTCTTTGTTGATTTTATCATTAATTGGGTTTAAAAAAAGTTACCAATATTTCTTTGAAAAAAAGTGTATATTTGAGGTGAGGGTAATCTTGCCTGATATGGCATTGGGGCTAATGCTGGCATTATGCGTCTCTCGTCTTCGACGTCCTTATTCCAATCATAAAATTGAGAAAGGAAATGGGGAATGTGTCAAAGCGACAACAACCTGACCATAGAGCAGACAACAGCCGAAGGCCACCAATGGGTCTTCAATGTAGCGAGAATTCCCGCACCCGTAGGTGTCTTTCAGCTTGCCCCTAAAATATGTATACTAGTACAGTGATAATGGACGTCATACTAAACTCCGAATTATACACAAGAAATTAAAATTTAAAATCATACAAGACGAATAAAGACCAGAGGCTCCTGACTTGGGACAGGCGCAAAATTGCCACGGGGTTAAACATGTTTATGAGATCTCAACCCTCCCCCTATACCTCTAGCCAATGTAGAAAAGTAAAGGCATAATAATACGCACATTAAAATTCAGTTCAAGAGAAGTCCGAGTCCGATGTCAAAAGATGTAACAAAAGAAAATAAATAAAATGATAATAATACATAAATAACAACAGACTACTAGCAGTTAACTGACATGCCAGCTCCAGACCTCAATTAAACTGATTGAAAGATCATGTCTTCATCATATGAATATCAGGCACAATCCGTCCCGTTAGGGGTTTAGTATCATACTATCATAAGATATATGAGAAGAACATAACCCGTGTCATGCCAATAACTGTTTTTTTTTAAATAAATGTGTTTAGTTCCGATGCAAATACCCTATAAGTGAATCAATATTAAAGTCAAAATATGCAATCTTCAATGACCTGACAACAGTATCGTAACTATATCCCTTCTTAATAAGTCTTTTTAAAGGTTTTGTAAGCTTTTGAGGTGAATACTGACATTTTTGTGCTTTGTAAAGAATATAACCATAAAAGATTGGATGTGAAATACCTGAAAGTATAATATAAGATGTCTGCATGTTGAGTTATATTTACTAACTATTTTCTTATACCGGTGATAAAATTTAGTAAATGTTTTGACCAGTTTGTGATATCGAAAACCCTGGTGTAATAATTTTTCAGTAATACATAAATTTCTCTCGCTAAAATCTAATACGTTGTTACCATACACGAGCGAATCGTACAAGTTGAGATATATAATCACCATAAGATGGTGACAAGGGAACGTCACCATCTAAAAATGGATAATTAACGATAGGAAATGAAAAAATCATCTCTTTTATCATAACTTTTTGTATTAAGCTTCCCGTTAATGATATAGATATCAAGATCGAGGAAAGGGCAGTGGTCATAGTCTTCTTTCCTGAAACTAGATGGTTTTATTACTTTGTATCATTGATGTTTACAAATTCCCCAACACAAGTCATCCTGTTTAACTCCGACAAACAGGGGTAAATAGCAGCCAGATGTTATCTTTATTCTAATCTTCTAATTTCTAAAAAGAATTTAATATTTTGAGCCTTCGATTTGAATATTTTTTCCGAGATTTAAAATTTGAAAGCGAAAAAAAAAAACCACAGTTCATTCACAAAGTAATTTGATGACATCAATTAGGTCAATGTTGGCAAGAGTCACCAATTATAACATATGATCCTTATTTTGTTTGTTGGAGGTACATATATATACCTGCATCCAGCAATCTATAATTCTGATAAGCAAATTATTTAACATTTAATCTAATGATTTTTTTTCAAAACTTAACATAATTCAAGGATTGAAGGTTCTACCGAAATAGTTCTGATTTGATAGTAAACGAAGACAAATCACTTCCTAGAACATTTTTCAGTTCCAATTATTTTTCCTTAATTATATGCGTATTATTTCCTCCTGCGTGCATGAATTTGCTCAAAATCTTGTTGTATGTATATTATATAACAATATTAATCTGTTAACGTCGTAATTAAAACAATACAACAATCAACAAAGATAGCATACAACTCATAAATGGACCTCATTTGTGATTGGTCTATTCGAAATAAATTAATACGTAAATAGCAACGCCAAAAAGGTGTAATCATGCAGACATAGATCTTTGGATCGAATGCCCATGGTATTCGTTTTAAGCAATGTTATATATGGTGAACATTTCTAATAATTAGGTATAATTCATAATTCGGAGGTGTCTCATTATATTGAAAATTCTGTTGAAAATCTAGGAAACGTCAGTGACAATAAATTAACTCCATTGGCAAGTATCAATAATTTTACGTTCAAGAATAGGCCCCAAGCGAGATAACTCTAGGTCATTTATAAATATACTACCTTAGAATGGGCATAATTTTACGGTTATCAATTTAAAAAATGCCAGTTCTTCCTGTAAACATGAACCTCATGTAACAAACAAACAAATGACAATTCATTTTCTGAAACTGCTAAACAATTGATTCATTTTGAATCTGTTCAAAGTTTTGATTTGTCTACCCTATATATCACTTTACCTCATATTCACATTAAGAAAAAATTCACATCCCTAATTAACTGGGCATTTAAAAAGTCAGACTGCGAGTACATATGTTCAAACTCTTTTAGGTCATTTTTTAGTAGCAATAAACAAAACAATTATGTCAATTGGACATGCTTTGATACTATATATGCGCTTGAATTTTTACTTGATAACATTTTTGTTCGGTTTGGAGATTCCGTATATCGTCAAGTTATTGGAATTCCAATGGGGACTTACTGTGCACCACTTATTGAGGACCTGTGTCTGTATTGTTATGAGTTACAATTAATGACTAAAATTAGCAAAGACCAATCGAAACAACATTTGATACAAAAATTTAACAATGCTTTTAGATATTTGGATGATATATTGGCTCTCCATTATAACGACTTCAGTGTGTATACTAAAGAAATTTATCCTGTTGAACTTACTTTAAATAAAGCTAATACTAACAATGACCACTGCCTTTTCCTCGATCTTGATATCTATATCATTAACAGGAAGCTTAATACAAAAATTTATAATAAAAGAGATGATTTGTCATTTCCTATCGTTAATTATCAATTTTTAGATGGTGACGTTCCCTTGTCACCATCTTATGGTGTTTATATATCTCAACTTGTCCGATTCGCTCGTGTTTGTAACAAAGTATTAGATTTTAGCGAGAAAAATTTATGTATTACTGAAAAATTATTACACCAGGGTTTTCGATATCACAAACTAGTCAAAACATTTACTAAATGTTATCATCGGTATACACATGGTATAAGGAAATAATTCGTTAATATAACTCAACATGCAGACATTTTATACGTTCATGTATTTCACATCCAATCTGTTATGGTAATATTCTATACAGAGCACAAAAATGTCAGTATTCACCTCAAAAGCTTACAAAACCTTTAAACAGACTTATTAAGAAGGGATAAAGTTACGATACTGTTTTCAGGTCATTAAAGATTGCATATTTTGGCTTTAATATTGATTCACTTATAGGGTCTTTGCATCGGAACTAAACACATTTATTTAAAAAAAAAAACAGTTGTTGGCATGACACGGGTTATGTTCGTCTCATATATTTTATGATAGTATGATACCAAACCCCTAACGGGACGGATTGTGCCTGATATTTATATGATGAAGATATAATCTTTCAATCAGTTTAATTGAGGTCTGAATCTGGTATGTCAGTTAACTGCAAGTAGTCTGATGTTATTTATGTATTATTGTCATTTTGTTTATTTTCTTTGGTTACATCTTCTGACATCAGACTCGGACTTCTCTTGAACTGAATTTTAAAGTGCGTATTGTTATGCATTTACTTTTCTGCATTGGCTAGAGGTATAGGGGGAGGGTTGAGATCTCATAAACATGTTTACCCCGCCGCATTTTTGCGCCTGTCCCAAGTCAGGAGCCTGTGGCCTTGGTTAGTCTTGTATTATTTTTAATTTTAGTTTCTTGTGTATAATTCAGAGTTTAGTATGACGTCCATTATCACTGTACTAGTATACATTTTTAAGGGGTCAGCTGAAGGACACCTCCGGGTACGGAAGTTTCTCGCTACATTGAAGACCTATTGGTGGCCTTCGGCTGTTGTCTGCTCTATGGTCGGGTTGTTGTCGCTTTGACACATTTCCTTTCTCAATTTTATTTAAACAAATATCGAATAACTTTGTTTCCATATCAGAATATACATGTGTGTTTTTTTTTTAATTTGTCTTTTGCAGTCAAAAGTATTAATAATGACTACGTTTTTTTTTTAAATCAGCGTTGCTCTGACTCACAATTTTAGCTTTTGAGATCCCTTCATATTTTCTCTTTTTAAGCCATAGCCAAGCTAACGAGTTTGTTAAAATTTCAGTAGTTTAACTAATTCCAAATTGTTCTTGCAAATCAGATGCAACATATATGTGTGCGTATTTATATCAAATACCGGAAATGAACGAAAAGTCTTCATGATTGACTTACAGTATTTGTACTTATTTTATTCCAGTACAAAAAGAACATGACGTTGATATTAAACAGTGTTTTGCTTCTGCTCATATCTGTGGAAGTGAGTGGTCTTCCATGTTTAACAAACGAGTCCAAGGAGGATTTCGATAAATCCAGAAAAGCCTTAACATTGGTACAAAGCGATATTGGAAAGGTCGTTAATACACTAGAAAATAACCATAAACATACTATTACCGCTCTAGAGACAGCACTTAAAAAAACTGTATCGGTTATGGAAAATAATGTTAAACAGACAACTGATGTTCTGAAGACAAACCTAGGGACATTTAAAACTACTTTGAATAACATGGGTGAGAAGATAAAGAAACTTGATACTGATTTCAAAGTGTTAGGAAAAGATTTTCGAAGTAAGTTAAGTAATTTATAATATGATATTTGAATTTTCTAGTTTTCTATATATAATTATCTTTTATTCCTATGCAGCAACTAAACAGAATCTACGACTGTTATAAAGTCATTACACTTCCAATCATGTTATTGATTTTCTGTCCCTACACTATAAATACTATTGGCATCTTTTTGTGGATTGGACATGTTTGAATAGTTTAGTTATTTTTCTTGTATTTGCAATTTAAACATTGTTAAATGAAATACAAAATATAATTCGTTAACAACAATTAAATAAAGAGGTTACATTTATCATCCAGTCTATTTTGAAAATGAAAATAGTTACGCACGGTAACCTTCATCTGCTTATACTTCTATGTCATTTAGACCTTGTTAGGATTCACCGCGTCTTCTTTTCTAAATAGTAATGAAGTTCGACTACAATAATGCAAATTTCAGTATTCATCTTTTATTTCTATACAATAAGCATATGATTAAATATTTTTCGAAAAAAGATTTCAATTGTATGTTTTTCATGACCGAATGATCTTGCTGATATAGATTTAAATTGATGAGTTAAGAGATCTTATATGCGTTCACATCTGGTTTATTTCATTACTTGATCGTGAAAAGTCTTAGTTCAGGACTCGGCCGATCGGTTGTAATCATAATTTATATCTTAACTATTTTTGTCAGTTAAAATATTTAGTGTTAAGGGCAGGCCATTGGTAGTCGTTGTTACACTTATTGGCGTCTTTAATGGGATTGGAAGTAATCTCGATATTGATATTTTGTATATTTTATCAATACTATTCTGTTGAAAGCTGTAACCGAAACCCTTTTGATGTCCATCTAACATATTCGTTTTTCGAATTTTTTTTTATCTTTTGGGTTCCAATACTGTGAAAGTACTTTTATTCGTGATTAACCAATTTTTGTAGTTTTCATGGACGACTTTGTCCACGAATTTAAGTGTCCAACGAAATATAAAAATTGTTGTCCAAATCAAGACATGCAACGGAAAGATCCTCATGTAGGTTTGACTACCGATATGATATAGAATACATTGAATATCGGCAAATCTGAGACTAGTATAACAGTAGTTTCAGGGCAAAAGCACCATGAACTTCAACTGCAGGCAATACCATTTAATCTTTAAAACACTAAACTGTCATGACTGGACAGCTTTTGATATTTAAATTATTTAATTGAAATTAACACTTTATCATATCAGATCATCACCTGAAATCTGACTTTCATTGATCAAAAATATTTTTTGATGTCATGTTTTTGTTACTTTTTTCTGTGACATGTGCATGGCCTAATTAACACATTTGATGGTCTTTAATCTGTTGATCACTCGATCTCGGGTTGATTAGTGTCATTACAACGATTTTCACGTGTGCAACAATTTAAATGTTTACTTTGCAATTTCCTTCAATCAAGACAATTAATTATCTTTGTTTCTAATGGCTTTAATTCTTGACTCATGTAAATTTTGCTCAAACCACGAAAATTGGTACCCACGAATTAAAATACTTTCACAATAGTTGCTTTTCAAATTTAACTTAGTAGTATCAGTCTTTGTTTGATAACAAGTAATTATAATTATACTTATTATTAGTACAGGAAACATTTGTCTGTGTTTGTTTATATACAAAACATGTCGATGTTGATTGGCTATTGTATGTCGCGATGTCGTGATTTTCGTGCTATTCTTGTCATAACAAATAGATATTTTGATAACAAGTTATTCGATGTTCTGCCTTTTAGAGAAGCAAACGTTTCGTTTTGTTTTGCGTATACTCCACCTCCCACCATTTGATAGGTTTTAGTTAGGCAGTTTAATGATTTGACATGAAAATTTGTAATAATTATGTATTCATTGTGTTTTGTAGATTGTCGTAGATTTTGTTTGGATTTCCGATACGGACTGTTTTTTTTTTTAAATATTTTTGTGATATATTTTCTGAGATGTGAGAGAATATATAAAGGAATATTTTATATGCTTGGGTTTTATGTTTTAGAGTATGCATGGATGAATAAAATATTATAGTATGCAACTTACTAGGGGAATCCATTCTAATGGTATACATGAGGTCCGTGTTATTGACGACATAGTTTATGTTCTGTTAAGATTGCCGAATAAGAACATAACAGTTGTATTTAAATTGTTATTGTTATATTTATCAATTTTATTTAAGAGACAAGTTGGATCAAATTTGACGGACATTGTTACTTTTACAGTACCGAACTTAAGGACTGGTTTACAGCAGAGGTAAACTATACTTTATATACATAGATGTATTCATTCATAACCTGTAGATGGCAATAAACAGTTTGATGAGGAAAGTTTTGTATAAAAAAACAAAATGCAAGAAGACAGTAGCCGAAAATACAATTAAAAATATCTACATTAGTTATCGCTAAATGATCATAAACACAAAATACGTAGTGCTAATACAATTAAGCTTTGACCGGCCCACCCAAGACTAGTGTGCCTACCAAAAATAAATTTGGAATGACATAAAACTTCATAACGGATTAATATAAGAGAAATTTAAAGACATCTGATTAGGGTTCTACAATTGCAGACACGATCGATGTATATATGTCGTGAGATGAAAATATTCTTTTATGCACCGAATCCCTTTTTGCTCTGGATCAACGGAATAAAGTTGTGTTTATTAAAACATTTCTCTTTTTTTCTTCATGATGCAAGTATTACCTGAATTTTCTAATTATATGTTATGTAAATTGTACATTATAAACTTTTATTTGACATAATATTTTGTTAATGTATTGTTGCTTATATAAATGCTATGTGACGGTATTATTAAAGTAATTGTACTTATTTTTCAAATTGTGCAGAGAAAGTGTAGAGAAATTGGGGGATACCTAGTCAAAACCAACAACGAAGAGGAAAAGAAAAACTTGTATTCTAATTATAACAAAAGTAAGTGTATATTTAGTGTTTGAACACAAACAATCTCTATATTAATAATACAATCTTCGTCTAGTTTAATTTGTAATGATTGAATTTTCTGCTCCTGTTTGTTCTCATCGTCATATACTTACAAAAATATATCTGAAAGAAATGATACGAAAATTATTGACCATAACCCACAGTTTACATAAGAGTAATTATTAATTATGAAGTAAATTCAGTTTATTCACAGTGCTAGGTTATTTTTGGAAAATAATGCAAAAAAACAACTTTAACAGCAGAACCCTTGCATATTAACAATACTTGTTGTCTCATAGGTTATTCTTACTGGATTGGTTTGACCGACCTAAAAGAAGGAGTGTTTCGCTGGACATATGATCAGAGTAAAGCTGTGGTGAAAGATTGGTATCCAGGTTATGGTTCGAAAGGAACAGGTTACAACTGTGTTGCAGTTTGCAACCATGAAAATAAATCAAAACCTTTCGACTACCCCTGCTTTCATAAGTTACGATACATCTGTGAAAGTAACTTCTGTAAGTAAACTAAAGTATAGTTATACAAAATACTGTTTGCAGAAAAGTTATTCACTTGACAAGGTACATTACATTATTTGTTTTTTCTTTTTTGTATGAATATATTAAATGCATGTTGATTTTTTCTTAATTCAAATTGGTCATTTATTTTAATTTGTGAATTAAAATTATTCCAGAAGGACTCTTCATTGCCGGCATAGTATTTTCTATATTTTATTTACAAGATCTATACAAATGACCTGAAGAAAAGAAAGAGAAAGGACGAGGGCTTGTACAGTTTTAAAAACAATAAAGTGTGCTCGTACATAAATAAGGCTATATAGTTTTCTCTTTTGAATTGTTTTTCCGTTGACTCTGATAGCTGAACGGGTTCTGCGCGTAATTATTGAAGGCCGTACAAGGAACCATAGCTTTTAACTTATATGCCATTTTGATCTTTGTTGGAGAGTGGTTCCATTGACATTCATACCACATCTCCTTATTTTTGTATAATTACCATGCATGTATATAAAAGTAAAATTATTTCAATTTCATTATTTAAAGAGACGCAAATGTTTCAATTAGGCATGGGGCTAAAACGTCGTTAAATTAACTTTGATACCCCTTTCACCCCTTGTTTGGCCTACAAATGTATTACCATAAGAATTCATTGTTATGAAAACATAAAAGATTTGTTTGTGTGCGTATTAGGGTTAAACAATGTTGAATAAAATTTGAGAATGGAAATGGGGAATGTGTCAAAGAGACATGCAACAACCCGACCAAAGAGCAGACAACATTTAAACATAAAACAATGGCACAATATACTTTTTCATTAACAGTGATTAATATTTCATTTTTCCAGGTTTTTAAGACGCAGGTTCAGCTGATGAGCTTATTTCCCATGAAAAAAAAGGACCTCTCTCTTTAATAAAAGATCTTTCTACATTATATTTTGTTTTAATAAACTTGCCTTTTTAAAAATGTGTGTGGTATCAACAGTGAAATACTGTAAAAGTTTAAGTAACAATTACATCAGAGTCGTTTGTCAGCTTTTCAGACATGTATATTTTTGTAAAAACATTCAGACTCAATGTTATCCTTACGCACGTTAATTGAACAAACTAGAGGCTCTAAAGAGTATGTGTCGCTCACCTTGATCTATATGCATATCATACAAAGGACACTCTCCAACACTGGAGACGATAATATACTTCGTGACAAATATCTCTCTTATGGATTTCGTACTACTGATCTTTTAGTCGGACCCATCTGTTTAGATTCTCTCTATATTTTTAAGATTTTGCTCTAAATACAAAAGAGGGTTTAACAAAAACTCAGTTAAGGCAATCACTGTTATGAAGAGTGACAGTTTACTAACAATATTGGCAATATTTGACTTTTTAGTATATCTCGTCTTGCTGATCCTTGTTATTTAAAGTGTTTATTTATCGGCATACTGGCAGAAAAATGTGTTTCTCTAATTATCATATTTTTCATAATAGCTTGTTCTCCCCAGGCCTTCATAATATTTTCGTAGATCCCGCAGCAACTTAATTGGCCGCTGTCCCTTAATACTTGATCCCTCAGCGTGTTAATGTTCACATATTCATTATAAATGATGGTTAAAATTGTCAAGTTGCTGATCACCGCTGAGAGGTCGGTCAGTGTTACGCAATAACTGATAATTAGTTTTACCTGAGCCACTCTTATCTCAACCTTATCGGACTGTGTTATCATGTAATAGCGTAAATGATCATCAAGAAAATCGATATTTTCAGAAAAAAATTAAAATAATTAAGAATTTCTTTGCAGAAATTGAACAAATAGATGGTAAATACATTGAATTTACGCATCGTGTGTGTGATTACTTGACCATTTAAATAACGATTTTTTTTCATTGGTCGAGAAGAAGAATCTATTGACACACGACCAATGAACGTATTGAATACACGTGATTAATTTAAATACACATTGCTAAAGATATTTACGATGAAAAGTATGAATGAGAGTATTTGTAGTTGAAAAAATTAAAATAAACTTTGATTAAAGATAACGAGAAGTGATTTAAATAAATGGAAAGTGAAAAAAATGTTAATGCAAGGAAAATTCGTCACAACTGTCATGTTTCAGAAATAACACAATCATTGAACATCGATTGTGAGTCCGTGTATCGGGAAATATGTGAAAATCAACACGGGAACGAAATTGCCGCAGCTTCTGTATAATGTCATTAGTAAATAATTTCAATGGTCTTAACTTGTCAAACTACGGAAACAGGTCAGCTGTTCATTAAAATATTCTTTATTTAAAAAGTTGTATACATAATAAATCTATGGTCCGCAAATATCAAAATCATCAAAAGGATCTTAAGAGCTACATTTTCGAAGCTATATAAGCACATGTCATTGCTTCACCTAATCCCAACTGAGCTAAATTTTTAGCAAGTGATAACAGCAAGCACCATGTTTCTGGTTTCAATGACAAGTGGCTGATTGAGTTTTCATGGCTTAGAAATGTTAAAAGGGAGTATAAGCAAAAGTTATTATGATAAGGGGTTTTCAACCCTAAAGAGGGTAAACTAAAGACAAAGTTGAGGAACAGACTGTCCAACATAACAACACTATCTTAAAACAATATTCCTAGAAGAGGTAGAGGTAGAGAGTACAAAGATGAATATTTATATTTTGACTTCTTTAATGGACTGAATATAAATAACTTTTGTGTTTAAATCAATTTATTTCGTATATATATTCTTGTAATTCATTAATACTCTGCATTATCAAACACATAACACAATGCATTATAATTCATATTGCATGTCATGATTAATGACCGATTGCTTCAGATCACAAAAGTTCACTCTAAATAAAGAGTTACATGCCCTTGAATTTTGCGCCTTAAACAAATCCTGGGGAGAACAATAAAATTTAATATAGGCAAAAATGAAAAACAAGAATTGGTTCATAGTACACGGATGCCCCAATCGCTCTATCATTTTCTATGTTCAGTGGACTGTGAAATTGTGGTCAAAACTTTAATTTGGCATTACAATTTGAAAGTCCATATCATAGGAAACATGTGTACTATGTTTCAAATTGATTGAACTTCAGCTTATCTAAAACTACCTATACCAAACACTTTACCCTGAAGAGGGACCGACGGTTATGGGGTATTCATCAATGACTCACAATCAGTACATGCAAAGCAAAGAAAGAGTGCGTTCATGGATGTTGTTCATCTCAAAGTCACAGTGACGCCATCATTACAGAGCAATAGAAAACCATCTCACCTCACAGAAAATTTAATATGACCCCTAGCACCGGTTCGTGCGGAATTTGCAAAATGATATGGATAAACTTTGAAAGATCTAACAATATCTGGTCGGGCCCGGTCGAAGAAAAACATACTGGAAAGAAGTACATATTGAAAACTACTCTACATTGAAGACCCATTCGTGGACTTCGGCTGTTGTCTGCTCTATGGTCGGGTTGTTGTCTCTTTGACACATTCCCCATTTCCATTCTTAATTTTATCCGTCATTCTTTCATAGAAATTTTAACTAATTCACCATTATCAATTTCATGATTCATGGGTGTATAAATATTTATTTATTACATCGTGACTTGAAAGGAGAGTCGTCTTATTGGCACTGATACTGTATTTTCTTATTCATATCTAGTGTCTAAGGCTAGTTAGATAGAACGTTCCTGTGTTTTATGGATTAACATAGAACGTTTCCATGTCTGTAAGGACTATGCTTTAAACGTTCCTGTGTTTGCAAGGGCTATACTTATATCGTTGCTCACTATTCAAGAAATAATTCATGGGGGCTTGAATATATCGTGATTTTACCACGGGTTGTCCCTATATGGCGATATTTTACCCTGAGCGATAGGTAAAATCACGATATATTCAAGCCCCCATGAATTATTTCGATTCTAACAGGACAAATACGACGATTGTTTTGGATCGAAGCGCATCTAGGTGATGACATTTTTTGCCGTTCCGGTAAATAAACGCACTATTAAATTGACGTAAAATAACGGAGCAAACTGAATAAATGATGATGCTTAAACTATTTACAATAACATATTTAGATAAGTTTGGGTGAATCTACATGATTATTGTACTTATATGTCTCATATGTATACAAAAATTTCTAATATAACACATTTTAGCATCATTTGTTTACGTTTCCCTGTTGGGATGATTTTTTGGTTTCACAAGCGTGTATTTTTACCGTAAAATGCTTATATTCTGACGTCATTGTTCTATGACGTCGGGTAGCTCATTCATGAAAAAACATATGACGTGGGAGTTCAATCGGACCAGCCCTAACAATATATTCATATTTACCACGGGTGTGTACTCAAAGCGTTTGAAAGACGTCATGTTAGAATGTGTGATTTACATTTAGTATATTGTAAAGTCCATTCATCATAATGGTTAACGCAGGTTTCAACACCTTTTAACACATTTTTCATGATTATTTGTCATTCAACCTTCTGCAGTCGGAAAGCAAGCCCTTAGAAACGACCGTTGTTGCTATTTTTTTAAGACAACAATGGGAGTGATATTAAAACCCGCCATTCTGAAATTGCGTTAATTTCGCGGAAAAAATAATTTGGCGCCAATTTGGAATTTTTTCTTTTGTCTGTTTTTAAATTGCCCTTAAGGTCAGAAATAGATTTCCTTTGATTTTTTAAAGCATGGTTGATCATGGTTCTTCTTATTAAAGAAAATAATACTTAAACATGTTAAATTGGCCGTCTTTTAACAATAAAACGTAACGCCGTTGATCGACGTTTATAAATTATGCGAATTTTTCTGTTTTTTGTTTCCAATTTTTGGATAAAAACATAATTTGTTTATGACCCTGAGAAAATTTTTGTTTACCCTCAGCTGTCATTAAATGAAATGCTAAAATTGAAAGAGAAGAATTGTTTTCGACTTGTCGCCAGAAGAATGATTGTTTTTCGCCAAGGCGAAAAAAAGTTTGTCTGGTAAAAAAATCCATAACCACCCCCTCCCCCTCCCCGAAAATCAAATGGTAGCTGCCTTAAAAAATCTTTTTCAGAGTAGCATTTAAATCAATCTTATTCATAGCATGATCATACTGACATGAAGTGTAACTTAATTTTGACTTTTGATCTAAAACATAATTGTTGACTTAGCCCCCAGAAACTGCTCTGAAATACTTTTATATACATATAAAAATGCATAGTTTTTTCAAATAGAAGAAGAAAATATTACTGACTCTTTTTTGTTCTTATTTATTTTCAAGTTCATGATTAGCACCATTTAATTATTGGTTTAGTCACGGTTTAGTGTGTTTTTTTTTTTATAATTCATTCCATTAGAACTAACTTGCATGAAGTCAATGAGACAACATTTATTGTTATATTTAGTTTGTTCATACAAGGATTCATTGCAAACTAATTTCCTTTTATTTAAAATAATGAAGACTTTACATTCAGAATACTTTCACTATGATCTCTTTTAAGTTTAAATGAAAAAGGTAGGATCAGGAATGAGGTATCAGTAATGAAAAGGAACTCCTGTTTTTTTAATCATTTTAATCCTGTCTTGATCCATTATTCTTGAATATTTTGACCACCCCTTGTATTAATTGTGTAAAAATTTTTATTTCTGTGTTAAAATAATTTGGTTACAGCAGCAAAAATACTTACCAAAACATAAATATTAAATTATTAACTCTTGGCATATTTAATTAATATTAAATTATTATCCTTATTATGGCACATAGGGCCTATTCAACTGGGACTGAGTTCTGAAAAGTGATAAAATGTTTTTCTCTAATTTTTTGCACCTGTTTACAGTATCAAAATATATTTAATAAGATTATTTTAATAATATCCACATGTGAATAACAGCATATGGTGCTTGATATAACAATAGTTTGTTGATAGTGTCAAACAAAGGGACGTAACTCGTGAAATACCGTCGGCCCCGCTTCGTCAGAAATATCGACACATCGAAGTGGCACATTTGCGTATCTTAGCGTATCAAGTGGCACAAATTTGATATATCATAGTCCAAGTTATGTTACATAACATAATTTAAATTCAGCATAGCTTCCCGAGAAGTTAAGAAAGATATTACAATTTTAATTTTCTGTGACCAATTTTTTTCGTCAACACCTTGACTTTGAAGACACATTTTGAGAGAAAAAAAATGAGTTAAATCCATAATTGAGTTGAGTAGTATATTTCTTATATACTCAAGAATGTTCACATAAAAGGAAATTAGTTTTAATTCATGCAAAAAACTACAAATTCCAAAAAACGGGCTTCACTTATTTTGGTAAAAAAATGCCCATATATGGTAATCACATGACATCATTCATTGTTGCTTTAAGAAATGGGGTCAAACCGGGGTCAGCTTTCCGACTGTCTGTTAGGTTTCTAACATCAAATGGCATTAGATAATATTACGTTATAATACTTCAATGTTTGTTAAACCACAGTGACTTTGTTTTTTTAGGATTATTCCATATACTAATTTTTAATAATCGATCACATCTCTGTTTACCTGATCATGATATATAGTAATTTATAAACACAAGAAGATTTTGGAATATTTTTTTTCTGACAGCAATGTACAACCTTGATAAAAACCGTTATATAGTCCCAAGTAATCTTCAAGTGGTTAAACTGTCTGAAATGTCACCAAAGATTAAATCTTGTTAAATACAAAATATTCCAATCTTCAGTTATATATATATATATATATATATCAAAAGTCCTTGTAAACATTGATTCACTGTATATGCTGAACTTTTGATCTGCACCTGGTCAAGATTTTGGCCGGCATGTAATACAAAAAATTCATGCCAAATTTTTTCAGTTGTAGGCAAATTACCTTATATCTACATGCATGTTGAAACATGCCTCTATAATGTGAGAAGGTTCCGTGGAATTATTTAATGAAATTGAAATAAAAAGTATCTTTTTCCCAACCATTCCTCTAATAAAGAAACCCTTTTTTCTTAATTTCGTTTTTTCCCTCAAAGCTCTCACCTTATCCTTTTTTTTCGTCGACCGACAAGTTTTCAGGTAAAACAAGATAATGATAATGGTAAATATTAGGGAATCAATAATTAGATTGGTAGCATTGTTTTATCAAAAGTTATTTTCATGAAAATGTTATTTTATTATGGTTGAAAGTGCATATCCGTATCAATCCATATAACATCACTTATAGTCCGGGAAACGTGTTGTTTAGAATTTCCGATCGTTTACAAGTGGGTTCAGGAGAGTCTATCCAGTACCGAATTGTCTACTGATGGTGTTGTATCATGGTTTTCGACAGTTCTAAAAAACGCTCTAGAAAAGCAGAAAGTAAATTTTATCAACCATTTCGAAAACCATTTTGTACAATCAGTGTCTCGATTCCAAATTTTGTATTCAAAGGAGGGACATCGTATCCAATACCTTATTCAGGTATCAGCAGAAGAAAGAGAAAAGCTGCGGAAGAGGAACGAATATGCACAGAACATCCGGAAAATGATTTTACTGCAATCAACAAGAACATTTTGTCTGCCCATTCAACGGAAATCTGTCACCAACAGTCGGCATAGCCCCAAAGGAACAAGACAAATCACAGTAAAGAACAAATGTTAGATGAAAAGTACAACGAATGGAGTTGAGAATAATTTTGACTTGATTAAAAATAATGAAATAAAGTCTAAAGATTAAATTATTACCATTTTGTTTATTCGAGCGTCACTGATGTGTCTTTTGTAGACAAAACGGGCGCCTGGCGGAAATTTAAAATCATAATCATGGTATGTACGAGTTTAATTTGATGCAAAATAAAACAAAAGTTGGAACAAAATTTTTATATAGTACCTGTAGATCTCTCCCCAATTTTAAATTCAGCTTGCAAATATAAATGATTTGTATTGCGGTTGTATTAAAATATCTCGTGCTCAAGATTTTAGACGGATTGTCTTTCTGCATGCAAATATATAAGAATTTAATAAAGTGCTTGTTTCCCTTTCTCTATTAATCGATGCTTTATTGCACACTGTAAGGCGGCTGATCTCAGACAAAAATGTTGAATATATTTATAAAATAGTGTATGCTCGCTTTATGTATGAATTATAACCTCTTAATTTCTATTTATTAAATCATGGACAACGGACTGCAAACATAACCATGTGTATTTGTTTATCATTTTTGCGGTTGTGTGAATTTTAAATATTGTCATTCGAGGTTAGCTTATGCATGTTATGGTGCTGTAAAGATTCCTACCCGACAATATAAACGTGTGTGTTAGTTTTTATTCATGTGAATACTAATGTGTGTTTGTGTTTGTTACCTGCAGCGGCGTAGACAGACAGTAACAGATGAACTTTAGTTTGCATCATTTAGTCTTTAATAAAATCAAATCTTTGCTGCACACTGCTAGCTGATCCCATTCAAATGTGTTGAGATTATTTTGTAAATTATTTGTTTGCTTGAATTTATGAAAAAAAACATGTTTAACCCCGCAGCATTTTTGCGCCTGTCTCAAATCTGACCTTTGTTAGTCTTGTAGGATTTTTAGTTTTTGTTCATTTACATATTTCTGAGTTTAGTATGACGTCAATTATCACTGAATTAGTACGTTTTATTTTATCGCTGTAGTAAAGACCCATTGGTGGCTTTCAGATGTGTTCTGCTCCTTAGTCGGGTTGTTGTTTCTTTGACACATTCCCCTTTTCCATTTTGAGTTTTATTTTAATCGACAAGGTACGTTCCAAATGTCCAAATTATAACAAGTTTGCACTAGAAGACTTCAACATAAGACCTGGTTGGCTGGTCAACGTGATTTCCATTTACTAAGTAAAATTTTCTGTCAATATAATGCCTATTTTCGATCATTTACTACTTAAGTTTGTTTTACCTTCACTTGTTGCGCTTTCTAATACTATTTTCAGTTAAGCATCATTGTTTCTTAAATTAAAGAAATTTATTTACTATTTGATAGTTTTAGAAAATATAACATTTATAATTTCTTGTTGGAATTTTTAAGTAGGGAAAGCCCTTTGTTATACAACTGATTGAAAATAAGTTTCCCTAATCAAGACATTGTTCAGAAATATTCTGTATGAACTTACCAAATAAAACATGATGATCTTGAAGTAGAGATTTTTGGTACTGACGTTGTTTATTATCTTCATAACGTGTTAAAGTATTCTTTCATTTGTCTTTATGAATATCACTTTTACTGTTTAGTCGGGTTTTGATGGTATACATTTGACATTGCTCTGAACTTGTACATCCCGTCGGTTGACTGTCCCTTTGATATCTTTCGTCCCTCTTTTATTGTGCTATGATAATTTTTGTATTTTTGTCTTTAACTGTTTCTTTGTTTATATGCTTTTTTAGTGTTTCTATGTTACATGTATATGACGTGACTCTATCCTTATACATCCAACCATTGTGTTATTGTTTTATGATAATTTTTGTATTCTTATTTTCATTTCTGCTAAATCGTAAAACTATTGCGAGTTATTGAATTTGAGAACTTAGGCAACGCTTAGAATCGGAGGAATTCACTGGTTTCTTCCTAATCATCTAGCCTGATCCCTGAACAACTATTGTTACTATTCTCCTGTTTCTCTCAGAACCCTCTATACAAGACACGGCCATTCCATTAGATATATCGTTTAGTGACCCCAAAAGAGGTCGTGGTTTACACAACTGAAGATGATAAAGCTGCTGAAATTATGTCAAATAATGAAGTAAACACTGATAAAATTAACACCTTAACAACAACAAAGGGGACAGAAAGGGCAAAACAATCCACAAGTTAGGGGTGAAAAGACTAAAACATGCAAATCATGTAAAATTGTCATGCATGAAACGCAGCATGGAAAGGCACATGAAGATCCAAAATAAAAAGAACCACGTTCAAGGTCATCCATGCCTTTCAAAAATCAGATTCAACTCCCATGGTTTAAACCATCAAAACAGAAACAGATAAAATGCAATAAATATCCCACAACGTTTCTAACGCAAACTTTTTCTGAAGGACATCGCAACAGTGTCCATCTAAAATATAAGCCTAACAAATGTCAAAAGTGTGATGAGGCAATTTCTTACCAGCATCTTTTATCCAGGCTTATATAACGGAATGTAGTTATAGCCAAGACCAACCAAGGATTTAGTGAACATGTTTGTTGTATGCGCGACAATGTCATATTCCGTCGCAGCTATAGAAAATCATTTAAATGGAGAAACAAATAGGCATATTGAGATCCGTGAGAATTTATTTTAAGATAAAGATGCGCAGGAGTTAAGTGATAACATGCACATGATGTAGTTTCCATTATACTATTACAGTCACTGGAAAATACATATGTTATTCTACATTTTATGTCATGTTATTTATTATGGACTTTGAGAATACATTTTATTTAAATGATTTTACAAAATACTATATGACAGACAGTGCCAGTCGTTACTCTGTTAGTGTGTATGGCACAGGGTTTTGTCATTTACAACTATTGAAGTTTGAGTCACTACAGAACTAATGTACATGTTAGTACTCATCCGTATCAGCTACATTGTACCAATCGATGCAAGCTGTTATTTGCTTCGTCCATTATACTAACATACTTTTTATACCTTTTATAATAATTCAAGCTTCTATATGACGTCTTGTTATAAAGAATACCACCAGACAAGATTTTGTAAATTATGTAATAATGACATAGCTGAGGATGAAATTTATTTTCTTCTTCAATGTCCATCACTAAAAACTGAAAGGTCCTGTTTCATTTTAGATTTATCCTCTAAATTTTCTAATTTTCAAACTCTAAATGACAAATCTTAATTTGTATGGTTGATGTCAAATGAAGATTTCTTAATAACATAATGATAAAGTTAGTAGATAGTTTAATAAAGACTTGAAGAACAAAATTAAGTAATAAAACATGAGTAGCCCCAGCTCTTTGTATAATTATACTACGGTACTGATTGTGTTCACTCACTCGTTATCTTTGATAATATAAACTGCGTTTGTTATCTTCTTTCTCTCATATAGTTTTAGTTTTATTGTCATGAATTGTAATTTCAAATAGATCACTGAAAAAAATCACCCAAATCACCACAATTATTTGTACACTTTAATTTAAACTGCAATTGTACTGCTCCTCGTGGCGTCTTGATTGACACATACACATTGTTGTTGTAAGAAAGGAAGTCTGTTTGGTTACATTTTGTATCATATTCACACAAAGAAAAGAGGTCACACTCGTAAAAAAACCGATTCAAATCACTCGAAAAACCACGATCATAGCTGGACACCTTATCTACACTGTGTAAGATTATTGTAATATTTTAAACTTATACACGTACCTTGTACCACCAAGTTATTGATTTATTTATTTACAACGATATACAGTACCTATATGAGTTATTTAAAAACTTTACTTTAACAACCTTTGTCTAGTTTGCCATAAAAATGGACGAGGCAGAAAATAAAGGGCTGCGCTTTAGCGCATGATACGCCCGTTGTTTGAAAGACGACGGGCGTATAAAAATGGAAAAGACGACAACAATGACAATGAGGAGCAGCAAGAAGATAACAGGGAAAGTGAAGATGGTGAAAGTGACTCTACTGAAAGTTATGATCTAAATGAGGAAGTAGGTGATGAAAGAAAGGATTTCATTGACGACGGGCGTATAAAAATGGCAAAAAAGACTACAATGACAATGAGGAGCAGCAGACTTCCCTTGTTACCCAAATTAAATTGTGATATCTCTTGAAAAATCGACGATTAATAGATTCCAACAACTTTTTAGAGAAACCAGGATCATTGTCAGCTGTAAGAGTTGTTGGTTCAAGCGATATCCGACTTGCACGCAAATATTAAACACAAACACTCCAACAGTCACTCGACTAATACGACTTACAGTGGAGATCACTTCTAACCTCTCATTAAATCTGTCAGAATCTGTCAGGAGAACTGTTCTAGGACAGTACGTAGAACTGTCAGCCTGACACCTTTTAGTCAGTTCTAGCTAGAACAGTTCTAACCTAGAACTGATTCTGACAGTTCTAGCTCGAACTGACCAAATCTTTGGTCAGTTCTACTTCTAGAACAGTTCTACGGTTAGAATTGATTTCAAATTCTACGGCTAGAATTTATTTATAAATTCTACGGCCAGAATTGATTTATAAATTCTACGGCCAGAATTGATTTATAAATTCTACGGCTAAAATTGATTTATAAATTCTACGGCTAGAATTGATTTATAAGTTTTAAGAAATCTTTGTCTAAATATAAAGTCTTCGGCAAAATAGCGATTAATATTATATAAAGTTTTGCTATTTTGCCGGTTTAATTTCAGATTTATAATCGGCAAGAGAACATGTTTAACCCCGCCATATTCTGCATGTATGTGCCTGTTCCAAATCGGGAGCCCGTAATTCAGTGATTTTCTTTTTTTGATGTGTTACATAAATTATTTGTTTTCCTTTCATTTTTTGTACATAAATTAGGCCGTTAGTATTATGGGGGGGGGGGGATTATTATTTGAATTGTTTTACATTTGTTATTCCGGGAGTCAGGATGGCTCGTTATCAAATAACAAAATTATCTGACCTCATTAACCAAATGTAATATCTGTTTACGAGAAGTTTTCATTCCTCGAACGGACCTGTTTAACAAAAATCTTTTGACCACATCAATCTAAACTGACATTATTTGCTCTTTCTTTCTGCAAATCTATATAGCTGCACAGTACTTCAGTTTTAAATTTAGGTCAAGACGGACTGTACTATACAAGTTACAGCAATATTGGAAAACAATTTTGTTCGCATCAATTTATAGTGCCAGCATGCAGGGGCAGATCCAGCCATTTTAAAAAGGGGGGAGGGATTCCAACCATGAGTAAAAGGGGGGGGGGTTCCAACTATATGCTCCCATTCAAATGCATTGAGCGTCAAAAAAGGGGGGTTCCAACTCCTGGACCCCCCCCCCCCCCTTGATCCGCCAATGAGTATGTCCTTTTTTTATTCAAAATATTGAATCATAAACAAATATCAGTAGTTTTCATACTTCAAACTGAGTCGTGTAATACAATCTTTTGACCGCATCAACCAAAACTGACCATATTTGCTCTTTTTTTTATGTAACTCTTATTGTCGCATAGTAAATCTGTAATATTTTTATGTAAGGATGGATTGTAAAATCATGAAAATACAATTGATAGAAATATTGGAACTTTGGAACATATGATAGAAATATTGGAACACAATGCTACCTAATTTCATTTGCATCAATTTAGAATGCCAGCATGTCCTCTTTTTATTCAAAATATTGTATCATAAACAAATATCAGTAGTTTTCATATCTCAGACTGACTGGTATAACAAAATAATTTGTCCGCATCAACTAAAACTGACCATATTTGCACTTTATTATGTACATGTCAATCTTAATAGCCCCAAAGTAAATCACTTATATTTTTATATCAGGATGGATTGTTTAATATAAATGAAAGCAATATTGGACAACAAAATTATGCTCACATCAGTTTATAGTGCCAGCATGTCCTCTTTTTAATCAAAATTTTGAATCGTAAACTAATTTCAGTAGTTTTGATATCTCAGACTGACTAATGAATATAACCAAATTATTTGTCCGCATCAACCAAAACTGACCATATTTAACAGCATCAACCAAAACTGACCATATTTGACAGCATCAACCAAAACTGACCATATTTACACTTTGTTATGTAAATCTTAATATATATATAGCCGCATACTGAATCACTTATAGTAATACATATTACGATGGATTGTATAATTCAAATGACAGCAATATCAATGAATATTGGAACACATTGGCTACAAAAAATTTCCACATCAATTTAGAGTATCAGCAAGATATTCAAAATATTGTATCGTAAACAAATTTCAGTAGTTTCGATCATGTCGATATATCAGACTGAGTCCATACCGGCCAACTTTTCAAAATGCCCATGGTGGTTTTACGTGCAAGAGGACTCTTGTGATCCCAAATTACTTTCAAGGGGGCCTTTAAATGCACTTTAATGTTGTTTTTAGGCTTCTTCATACTTTTGACAGCTTGTAGCATTTATAAAACTAACTGTTTTGGTTAAGATTAATTGTGGACAAAATTGCTCTTTCAAATTTCCATTTGGGAGCTTTCATGGGGGAAATCCCCCGCAAATAATGACAGTTGGCAGGTATGTGAGTCGTTTTAACAAAATTATTTGACCGCATCAACCAAAACTGAATTTATTTACACTTTAACATGTAAATATATATGGCCTCATTGTAAACCAATAATATTTCTATGCGAAGACGGATCGTATGATAAAAATGACACCAACTTTGAAACACAATACACCTTATCGCTAATCCTGGATGACCCGCCCTCTTGAACTTTTGAAGCATACAAAAATCACTTTTCCATTGTGGCGTCAGATATTTTGTTTCATGACGTCAACATTTTACGGGAACCTGTGTGATATCTAGTAATGGTAGACAAATAGCGACAAGGTGTATTTATACAATATCTAAGAATTTAACGCGCCGTTATTTCCTCTCTGTATCCATAATAATGAACCGTCACTAAAGTCACTTTTTAACATGTTTCAATGTGTTTAGGTCAGTAGTTTGTGATGTTTTTTTTTAAAACAAAACTATTTAACGGCATCATCCAACAATCACATGACTGATTCATATACTTTATTTTAAGAATAAAATAAAAATTACACGTATGGGAAGTTCTCTTCATTGTTCTTGGAATAGTATACTGTTAATATAATTTGAAGAAGGCCAGGAAAAATGCATGATTTTGTTTGAAGCCGAACGACCAGGGGAAAATGTTTCATTCAAGTTCAGATCGAGTATATTTTTCTGAGTTCCATACTCCCAGATATCATTTATAATCGTTATGGATAAGTCTGGCTAAATTGACGAGATGGTGCAAACGTATATATAGTTTTTTTTTACGTTATACAACACTTTTTTCATTAATATCCCATAATTCCTCCACTGTACAATTTTCGTTTGAACATTTGTCAAAACAGAATCTTAAATGAATGTAAATCCAAGGCAAAAAAGGTAAATTACGATTAAAATTCCATGAATTAAATGCAGAGTTATATTTAGGAAGAGACTGTTACAAACGGGGAACGAAGAAACGTAAACAATGATGTTTCCGTATGCAATCTTATAAAAATATTTCTCCGATGAGTTGGATAACCTTCTATTCACTTCGATATTTGTACATGTAAAGTTTGATCAGTAAAAAATATAGAAAATCTGCTACTTTATAGCAAAGTACTTGGAAGTGATTTATTTCTTCTAAAATTCTAAAGTGCTCTTACTGCAGTGACGTCAGTTAGAACTGTTCTACAGTCCTGACTGATTTAGTCAGTTCTGCTGACAGATCTACGGTTAGAAGTGATTTGGATAGTTCTACCTAGAACTGGTTTAGACAGTTCTACCTAGAACTGATTTAGACAGCTCTACCTAGAACTGATTTAGACAGTTCTACCTAGAACTGATTTAGACAGTTCTACCCTAGAACTGATCCCGACAGTTCTACCTAGAACTGATTTAGACAGTTCTACCTAGAACTGATTTAGACAGTTCTACCCTAGAACTGATCCCGACAGTTCTACCTAGAACTGATTTAGACAGTTCTACCTAGAACTGATTTAGACAGTTCTACTCTAAAACTGATCCCGACAGTTCTACCTAGAACTGATTTAGTCAGTTCTACCTAGAACTGATTCTGACAGTTCTACTTAGAACAGTTCTATGACAGAATATTCTGACAGTTCTAATGAGAGGTTAGAAGTTGTCTTCACTGTACACCATATTATCGTAATGTTAGTTATGTTTTAACAAAAAGTGTGCAGATATAAGATATTGAATGAGTGCCAATGAGAAAACTCTCCAACAAAATAAAAATTTGTAAAATGTTAACCTTTAATATAGGCCAAAATACGGTCTTCAACACGGAACCTGGGCTCACACCGAACAACAAGCAATAAAGAGCCCAAAATAACTAGTGTAAAACCATTTAAACGGGAAAACCAAAGGTCTTTTCATCTGTATGAATGTTGCTGCAAACAGAATGATGATACAGAACAACCTTTTAACAAATGTATGAATGGCCAACGTGGTGACCATGACTGTGGCGTTTAGCCTTTGACCACACATCTTCATGGCCCAGAGAGGAGTGAAATATACAGAAATGTTAAGGAATATGTATCCTTGTGTTGATTCAAAGCTAAACATATGGAAAGGAGTAGGGGCATTTTCGGCCCAAGAAATTAAAATGTTTGACAACTATTTCAAATTGGCACATAATATTTGAAAATGCAAAGGGTCATAAAATATAAATGAAAACAAAAAGATTTTTATCTGATGACGTCACAATTACGTCATAGAATGTATCGTTTTCACAAAAACAATGAAAATATCCAGAATGTATGCAGTTTTCTGTTATATCGTGGAAACATCCTGCGCAGCCAAGAAACAACAAAATAATTTAAGAGAAGCTTTGTTTGAACTATTGACGTAATCTCACCAAATATAAAGTTGTTTCTTGGGTGCGCACATACTTTTCCAATTTAAATTATACTTAAAATTTGATAAAATAAACAAGGAAAATCAAGAAATGTTACAAAATATGCAAAGGAGTATGGCCACGAAGTGCCTATATTGGCCCTGTGAAATGACAAAAAAATAAATATAAACAAGGTGGATCCCTTATAGTTAAAACATATCTACTAATATCGTTGTTTGTTATTTTAAAAAAAAATCCTATTTTCATGACGGCACTAATGTGACGTAACCCCCGAAATCGAACCGGAACGCTCAAAACATCAAAATTTTCGAAGAATTTCACACTTCTTGGTTAAATTTCGCATTGGCCACAGGCCTCGACCAAAGTAATTCTAATCTCATTTTAATTGTTTAACACTTTGAAATCGTTTGCAACATTTATTAGCGTGGTCGAGGCCTGTTGCCACATCGAAAAATAAACTTTTGCAAACAAGCAAATCCGGATTCGACACTGTTATTTCTGATGTACGATAGATTTTGTGGCGAAATGTCTAATGAATCTACCACGAACTTATATTAAAATAGAAACAATTTTTATAGTCCATCTTTTTTTATAATATTTTGAATACATTCTATCATATTTCGTTTGGTTTTTTTTTGTGTGTGTATTGGAATTACATTGCGCATGTGTGTTGCACTTACCAACAGAAATATGGATGAAGGCAGTTTTGCCGGACGGTGACATATTCGGTAATTTTTGTTTTCTCTGACATATACTGTAGACCATTATGTGAATCTTTTCTTGCAACTGAAGTATGCTTTTCTTGGAGATTACATATTGAGGTAAGTCAAAATTAATTTACAGATTTAAATAACAAACAAAATTGAAATAACAAGTTCCGTAGGCTACTTGCTTCGTCAACTGCCGACGGAGATTTTTGTCCCGTATAGGCGAGTGACTTTAACCATAAAATTAAATTTTTAATGCACCTACCCAACACACGGCTAAATTATATATCATTTGAAAGCTACCCATCTGTACTATCTGTTTTGCCCGGTCGTAAAAAAATCGTACGGTGCAATTTCCGTCAAATCAAGATCAAAGGCCAAGGACGAATAAGTGCATATTTTCTAAGATTTCAGCCTGATTGCATAATATGACTTTTATATACTAAATTCACATATGCAAACAATTTAAACTTTTAGCAAAGAGATTAACAGTCATTATTCAAATGCATTTTTTAATATTTAAAGCGTGTTTTTGACAGAGAGCACATGTTTCCTGAAATTCGAGTAAAAGTTAACAAAATGTGTGAAAACCCAAATTTTTCTTTTTTCTTTCTGGTGCAAATGCTAATCAATTAAAACTAAGTAAAACCCTGTAATGACTATCAAAGAAGTTTTTGACATCATAAAATTCCCTAAAATTATGCTTACTTCTAATCAAACAGCAAATCATAACAACGCATACAGTTGCCCAAAATACCGCCATCTGCGAAAAACAGCTTTTAAGCATTTCTTCCTATTTAAACATTGGATGTGGTCAACATAAGATTTAATAAACAA
The DNA here is from genome assembly GCA_037788925.1 of Mytilus galloprovincialis. NCBI lineage: Eukaryota > Metazoa > Mollusca > Bivalvia > Mytilida > Mytilidae > Mytilus > Mytilus galloprovincialis. Next base: position 43,525,332 of record CM075340.1, read on the forward strand.
ATTCTTAAGAATCTGAAAAATTTAGAGTAAAAAAATATGTGCGCGAATCATCTTATTGCTTGAAATAAAGGGGTGAAACTAAGAGATTACAATCTGCATTGTAACTACCAGACTGAAATAAACATATTTCGACTTTTCTAATTGTTTGATTTGAAGCTTCATTATAAATATTGATGTAGTGAAAAGACCTTTTATTTATATAATGTAAATTGAAACTTTAGACCAAAATAAATAGAAAATAAATTGATGAAAATTGAAATTTCAAAGAATTTCAAAAACTAGTAAACACATTATAAAACTTGACTACTTGATTGCTTAAGTTGCGTTGTTCATTGTTTACATGCATTAATTAATCAAATAAGAATAATTTTCAAGAAAAAACATCCATTAATACGCAACGATTCTAGTTACAACTAGACTTCCTGAATAGCTTGAGTGACTAGTTCATTTTTCATACGAGGATGACTTCATGCAAGAGTTTCTGATGACGACTGAAAAGAAGCTATCATTATCTTGAAACTTTACTTTCCATTATATAGAGATGTCATCTCACTGACTAGTGCAAAATTTGTGACAATGTTGGACTCGTATTTTCCATTGAAATTGAAAATAAAAGACTCAACAGATATAGTTTACTCTATCACGCATCTTGAAATCGATGATGAGGGTTGGTTCAGAACAAGTTTTACGACAAAAGAGATGAGCATAAAACAACCCATAAAAACACCCCTTACTACGAAATTATAAACTTTTCATTTCTATGTAACAACATTATAGCAACGCCTGCATATCTATACTACTAAAGGAGGAGACCGATTTCATTGAGCCTCAACTCCTCTGAAATAAAGGCAACTATAGTATACCGCTATTCAATAGTCATCGATCGATTTACTAGTAACTGAAATAAATCCGGGTCACAAAGCAAAAACTAGGAAAACGTATCAACTATAAGAGGAACACAACGATATAACAGAAACACAGAACTGCTACAAAAACAAACGCCAACATTCAAAGAAACAGATTATTCGATACCAACTGCCATATGCCTGACTTGGTACAGGACATTTGAAGAAAAATGGTGGTTTAAACATGAGTTCAAATGCAAAGTTGAAATCATCCCTTTGAAAATTTCATGGACGCCACTACGAGTTGGTTGACAATTATGAGATATCTGTTTCGACAGATGACGACTGATAAGTTCCATCGACGTACCCAAATTGCTGTCATTTCTGCCGTGAAAGTCACCAACAGAATAAGGCTTGGCACCGTGTTTGGCAATACATGAGCCACAAGACGGGTAAAAGAGAGCCGTGGTGTAGTGGTTAGTGCATCGGACTACTAACACGAAGGCTCCTGGTTCGATTCCCGTTCCGTGATGAAAATTCAGGGACTGAATTTTCGGCTCTTCCTTGACACCATTTGTGAGTATGGTCTTGATGAAACGATGAAAGTCCGGCGGTAGGGGGCGATAAATGGCTTACCCGTGTTAAAAGAGAGCCATATCTCTTGCACGTTTAACACACCTTTGTAGATTTCGAAAAAGAGCAGGCTAATGCCGCTTCAAGGCAGCACTCGCACCCGCAAAGTGGAAAGCGATTAATTTAATTTGCAAAACTTGTTTCCCAATCCACTATAAATAAATATGTTTAAACTAAGACGGGTGTCACATGTGGAACATGATCTGCCTACCCTTTGGGAGCCCCTGAGTTCACTCAAATTTTTTTGGGGGGTTTTTGTAACTCAATCTGTAGTTTTATATGTTGTGTTTGTTGTGTTTGTATACTGTTGCTTGTCTTGTTCGTTTTTAAGTATGAGTTTGATGTCCCTTTGATATATTTCGTCACTATTCAAGTAGTAAAAGGTTTAAAAATTATAGATCAGTGTAGCTAAATGTATCATGATAACGATTTTGTTCTATATTTATATCACCGTGAGCAAATTAAGTTATTTTCGCGGATATTTGTCTTATTGCGTTACTCTTCTTCACTTTACTTTGAGGTGATTTTTGGCCGATTTTCATTACTGCAAGTAAATGTCTTTAAAGTAAAATAATACCAAAGGGACAATCAACATCTCAAATCATGAATCAAATAAAGTTAATTAAAACCATGAACAAAATAAAATTAAAGTCCAAGAGACGAACAACAGTCCAAAAAACACAGCATACCATGAAAACGAACACTCCTAAAACAGCGAATGATCTTATGAGGTCAGGAAGGGTATTAAACTTTTTCATTTTGTTATTTCACAACTGCTGATAGTGTTTTACATACACAATGACATGCATTTGTATTTTTAAAGCTTATGTAGAAAATGCTCAAAGCATCTTTTATTCAAACAATTAAAGCAATTAAACTTCTAAACACATTTAATATGACTAACTATAACACGATTTTAAACTAAACGATAAGCAGCCGCATTTTATTTAGTTCGTTTACATCCCGCTTTAGACAACCAAGTGTTTCTAAACAAGGTTACTTATTTTGATGTTGCCTACGATTTAGTCGCAAAGTAATGTTTGCATTTAAACATGATTACACCATTGTACAAAAAGTAAAAAAGTTTGACTTCGTAAAAAACATATTTTAACCTCAATTACCTCACATATATTCTTTTCTTATTTTAAATACCCCTTCTTTTATTATGGAAAATCATTCTTCTTCCTGATATTCACAATTAGCGATGTGCTATTTTAACATAGATTAACAAAATGATCGCTATTTGCAGATGGCAGATTTTTGGGCAACTGCAAACACTTCAATAGAAGGCTGTTCCATGAATATTAATTAATAATTGCATCTTAAAATTACAAAACAAATATTCCTTGACATAAAACATGTACATTTATCTATTTTTTTAGCATACAAATATCGATTCCCCAAGATATATTTTGCTTTTTGGATAATTTTTCATTTTTTTCGGATTTGTGATAAATTTCAATTTTTTGGAAATTTTGCGCATCGAATCTTTTATTTTTTGTTTGATTTGGAAATTATATATCATGTTCCATAAAGTTCATATGATATTTTGGAAACTTTTATGGTAAAAGAATTAGAAAATGGCGTTTTATTTAGTAATCGCAAAAATTAGAATGTTTTTTCATGACCTTTGACCTTGATTTAACAAAAATTGCACCGTACGATTTTTTTACGACCGGGCAAAACAGAAAGTACAGATTAACAGCTTCCGAATGATATATAAACAGCCGTGTGTTAGGTGGGTGCATTAAAGTCGTTAACTAAGCGTCTTTTTGAAATAAGTCACTCGCCTAGTAGTTACAACGTGTTTTTTTTTTTATTGAAACCATTTGTGGAAAATGAAATGCTTCAGTACCGACTTAAAATTTATATACCACTTGTTTTCCTCCTGTGGAATGTACGACGACGTGGTGTAATGGTTAGAGCATTACTCTTTAGAGTGGAATGACAAAGCTAGTAAGGGTTCGCGGCCCATTGGTATAAAAAAAATTCTTTTTTTTTTTGTATAATATTATTAAACCTAATGCATTACTTTCATTCCTGTGATTGTTTGAATGGATCCACTGATATTTTTTAGTCTTACTGATTAACTGATAACATTATTTTGAAACGTTTCTAATCGGCATTTGATTTTTTTTAAAAAGAAATTGTTATCCAACAAATTATTTTTATATAGAACTTGCCTTTCTGATGTGTAATAGAAATTAAACAAGTTAAGATACCTGCATATTCAGTCCCCCATAAATTATCAAATATGATATGATCTATAAATACTGTTTGTAGTGTGACTACTAGTGTCGGTGAGTTAGGACTGGGAACTAAATGTTTTATTACACATTGTCTGTTCAAGTTTCATTCCTGAACATATATGTTTATACACAATAATTAAAAATAAGATGTGTTATAAAATTGTTGCTCTGTTAAATATTGTTGGGTTGCTGTTCATTATCACATGCATCAAATCTCCTGTTCTAAACTGCAATCGTGGTTCGCGTACTAAGATTAATTTCTTTATTTCACTTCAGAATGCCTGGAAGCGGTCCAAAGTATTACCCGTGCGTTCTATGCAATAAAAGGACTAAACCACATGAAAGAAGATCAATCAATAAATCTGTAGCAAAGTATTTGAAGAAGAATTTTTTGATAACATATAAACAAGAAGACAAAATATGCAATACCTGTAGGCACAAATACTATGTTCAGGAAACCAGACAATCCTCTGTTGTACAGCATAATATTATCTGACGATGAAGATTATGCTCCACCAGCAAAACGTAGATCTACTGTTTTATCCAGTCCACCATCAGTATCTCTTTCAATACCTTCTACATCAAAAAGCCATTCATACTGTTTCATATGCAAAAAGCCCGGACCAAAGCTAATTGTTGTTCCATCACAAGCAAGATTTTCTGCATTTCTTAAAATAGAGGTTATAATTCCTGCGGGATGTCGCTGTTGTCCGGGACATTTGACGGAAGATAATTTTACAGAAGATGCAATAAGTAAAATAAACTGTACCAATGATAATGTCATCCTTAACAGATCTTCAATTATGGATCTTTTGAAGAAGTTAAGATACACAGCCTTACAAAATGAACAATCAAGAATTGACTTTGATACAAGTTTTATCTGACTCTGACTTTATCAATTTAACCGGTATAAATAAGGACAACTTTAATGATCTTCATTCCTACATCAAAAATACAGTAAGAAATACACCTACACGAAGCACAAGAACTTCTCTTGGAATTTTCCTTTTTAAATTAAAATCTGGAATTTTCAACATATCAAGATCAAGTTTACGCCGAGCCATTTCATGTGTCAGACAAGCTTTAGTTAAGAATTTCATACCTGAAAATTTGGGTTTTAAACACATCAGCCATGATGATGTCGTTAATCTGCACACACGACCACTAGCTCAGACTTTATTTGGGGACGGAACAAACACACAGGCTATCTTAGTGCTTGATGGCACCTATATGTATATCCAAAAAAGCAGAAATTTTCATTTTCAAAGACGGTCATATAGCTTACACAAGGGACGACCGCTGGTTAAACCAATGGTAGTTGTTACTACTACAGGGTACTTTGTGACTGTTCTTGGACCATACATGGCCGACTGCAAAAATAATGATGCGGCAATCCTCAAACATATGTTTAACACAAATGTAGAAGATATCAAAGAATGGGTACAAGACGATGATATATTTGTCGTTGACAGAGGATTTAGGGACTCATTGGAGCTTCTTGATGATTTGGGGATAAAGGCACAGATGCCAAGCTTTTTAACGAAAGGCCAAAAACAGATGACAACAAATGAAGCCAATGCAAGCAGATAAGTAACTAAGGTTTGTACCCCTACAGCCAAAATACTGTAGTATAATTCTCAAAACTAATTTTGAAACTGCGTCACTTTATATAGTATCATGTTAATATATTTTTATCGCTACACAGAAAATGCTCTTATTCATACGAAGCACACCCAACTCAACATATGCCCATTGTTACTGCTAAGACTATGACTATTGTGCCACTAATAAGAATAAAGAAAAGTAACTTATAGGACTGCGTATTTTTTTGTTTTCCCCTATGAATAGTTTTTTACACATAAATATCAATTAAACAAACAAAATCGATAAAAAGGTAGCACACCTTCCATAAAAGTTTTATATTCTGCACACGTGACGGTATTGTTGTTACTGTTCGCAAAAATGACAATGTATATAACATAATTGACATTGACAAACATAGTTTTAATTGCAACCGATAGCATTATATAAACTGAAGCCCTACCTATGTATTAATTGCAATTGTAAAACTTTATTACAATGTTTTATGCAAACAGTTATATAAACACAGCAAGCAAGCCAACCAAACCTTTAACCTACATGCTGTAGGAAAATAGCCCTAAATTACTATTTTTCTCATTCTAGGTCCGTTGGGTAGTAGAATCTGCTAATGCAAGAATTAAGAAATGGAAGTATCTGAGCCATGTTTTACCAAATAAACAAGTTCCATATATCGGAGATTATGTTTGCATTGTATGTGGAATATCAAATAAATATTTGCCGCCGTTGTCTCCAGGTAAACATTCTCACTAAGATAGCTCGTATTGATAACTGTGATAATTAGGTATAAAAATTATATGTAAATCATGAAATCATAAATAGTGATCAAATCAATTTGCGATATTTTAAAGACACATTTTTTTTTTCACTAGGAAATTGGCACTGTGAGAGCTGTCATTTTCCACTTGTATTTTTAAGAAAATGTACAAAGAAAAAAAACTTTCTCTAAAAAGTATTAATCACTTTTCCCTAACTATTCATTAGAAAGCCAATTAACCAAACAAACAATATAAACAAAATTTATAAGACAAATGATAAATAATACCACATGATAATATAAAACATTAATTAATATTGTTCTTTTGCATATAGATATAGGAAGATGTGGTATGAGTGCTAATGAGACAACTCTCCATACTGCGACTAAGAGTTGGTAATTTTTGTGTCATTTGATAAACTTGTAAAAAGTTGTCTCATTGGAAATCACACCACACTTTTTTTAATATTTGATTAAAAAATTGTGAAACTATGTACTTGTATTATAATTGAAATTTTCTTGTTTAAAAAGGATGTGACAATGAAGAAGCATTGGCTGCAAAAATGCTCTATCTGTCGAAAAGAGTAAATACACTGAAACAGAGGGTAGAAGAAGAAAATTTGGATAGGCGTAAGACAATTTGGAAAGAGCCAGATAATCATACTTTAGACGATTTTCCACTTCTTGATGAAGAAGATCTGAGAAACATAACGTGCCGTGTCTATCAACTAAAACTTAGCACTAGCTAAATTCAGGAACACTTAGAGGGAAATTGTCAAATTCTTATACATAAAGAGGATGAACATTTGATACGCGTGAAACTTCAGAGCCGTCATGTTTCTTCAAAAACCTACATCTTGTGGATAGAATACACATCTGCTGAAATTACCGCATGATACTGTAAATGCAGAGCAGGAGCACGTGTTGTGGGAGTATGTGCCCATATTGCATCAATACTCTGGTATCTTGGTTATGCAAGGCATAATCAGGATATATCTTATGGAGTCCAGAATTGAGGAGCATATCTAGAAGATGCAGCATCAATTCCACAAGCCGTAGACGAAAGTGACAGTGAGGAGAGTGTTGTTGAAGAATAGAATATTGTATCAATCCTTGTTAGGTTTCTGTCTCCTTGACTTTATCTTAGTATTCCACTTGCTAATGTATTTGAACATGGTGAACTCTATTTGAATATATTGTAATGTTGTTGTTTTTTTCAACTAAGCAAACTTTTTAAAAAGTTTTGAAGTAATTTATTGTTGAATATAACATATTCATCAGACATTTCATATAACTTTAAAAAAACAAAATATAGACAAAATAATAGATTTTGTATACCGATTGTAGTTATTTATAGTTTTCAATAATACTATACAATTACTGTCTTTTGATGAGGTAAATATGCGGTTTTTTGACTTTTAAAAAAATGATATTCACTGAGGCTGACGGCCGAAGTGAATATCAGTTTTCCAAAAGTCAATAAAACCCCATACTGAAACAAAAGACAGTAATTGTTTTATTCCATAGTCCAAGAGAAGAAAATGTATCTAATGACAAACATATACCAATATGTTTTTTACATGAAACATTTTACCATAACGTTGCATGTAAAAGCGCGTGACGTTTAGCGCGGTGAATAACATTTTAACAGGTGAATATGCTTTTTTATTCAAAATCCAATTCATATAGAAAAGCCTACTAAAATAATACCAATATGGAATAAATAACTTTATTGACACAGCTTACATTTATACGTTAATATAATTTATATCATTTCAATAACTCTATAGTTAACAAGTAAATCCGTAAATGAACTTAATATCCGCTTTTGAAAACTAAGAGTGAGCATTTTGTTAATTCTTTTTTTATAGCTTTTTTTAAAAACAATTATTAGATAAAAAAAAACCTTTGGGAAAATATGAAACGTATCCACTGAATAATTGAGGTATATTCTTATTAGTTTTAGAGTTGTACATTGTACATATTTTCACGCGCTTAAGGTACAATTAGAGATAGTATAAGTTATAAATAGTTTGTGTGTCAGTGGTTGTTGGTGTATAAATAGCAGTGTTGAATGAAATTGTTGTTCATACGTATTTTTATTCTGAATGCTGATTTGAGAGTAGGCTTGTAAATCCTTCAGAACGAGCGTGGTGCTTATGAGTGCACGTGTGGTACATTTGTATGGTATGTGTTATATGATTATATCATATGGAATTATATGTATTGTCTATACGAATTGTTTTCATTATTCATTTTTTTCCAGGAAATAAAATGTTTTGAGTTTCATCTAAATCACGGGTTTTATATTCATATTAATGTAAGAGATGATATGGCATGATTTCCAATGAGGCAACAATCGTAAAACATTTTTAAAGATTTTAAATCGGCTGTACTCCGCTCGCCAAGATATTTTACAGCTTTCAATGAATGTGCCTTCTGCCAAATATAAGACTTATATGCCTTAATGTGTTTGGAAACTATATATAACTTTGAATTTAATCTATGCTATAGAAATTTGTTTGTCTGCAATTTCTATTTCGTGAATATCAAAGCCGAAAACGAGTTTTCGGTGCATTTGTACTTAATGTAATTGGAGCATTGTTTGCCACTTTAATCTGTCCGGCTTTTAGTAAGTTTCTGTTAATATATATATAAAGAACGAACTATGTGTATGAGATACAAGAAATACTTTGCAAAATAATACTTGTGGTGAAATGATTATATTAGTATAAGAACGTCAAGAAAAACAATTTTGACGTTACGCATAAATTGTTAAAATAGGATTTCACCATGGTCTTTTCTGACGTTCAGGAAAATTATACAGACAGAGTTACAAGTCTAATGGTTATCAATTTATAAACTACCCTAGTAAGGGATCATTCTGGAGTAATTTAGTCAATTTCTGAGACAGGGCCATTTTTGACCCTTCGTGGCCCTACTCCTTTTATCATGGTTTGTTGCCACAGTCTTTCCCCCTTGTATTCTCATATTTGGCAATTTGATGCTTGATAGTTAGAGGATTTTTACATGCAGTGCTAGCATTTATTTCCTAAACAAATTTTATTAATTTGGATAGTGGGTAAAACAAATATAAAATGGACCAATTCAAGTACACCTTCTCGACTTTAGTGACTCAGCACGAGGTGTTTTGGAATATAAAGTTTGTTAAGGACTTTTTGTAAACAATAAATGCTAGCTGATCATAGAAAAACAAGTCAGTAAACTATGTTTCAAATTTATAACAAAAATCTCTGTATCAAAGTCTGTGGATTTTCTACAAAATTCTTGGTTTTATTTTCACCAAATTCTCTGTTTCTACTAAATGCAATTAAACTATAAATAATAATGCTTTGCACGAAGTTTTCCCTTGGTATGTGTACAAAACGGCCCATCTCTATTATTCTTTATCTTTGCTGTTTTGATACTATTGCAGTTTGAAAATTTCCTACTTTACAGGCCACAGAAGGGGTCATAAACGAGTTGGTTGACCGTTATGAAATAACCGTTTCACAAATGATATCGGATATGTTCCTTACGTTGTAACTACAATCCCCTTCCCTTTCATGAATGTGACCTACCGAATTAGACTATTTACCGGATTTGTTATCACATAAGCAACACGACGGGTGCCACATGTGGAGCAGGATCTGCTTACCCTTCCGGAGCACCTGAGATCACCCCTAGTTTTTTGGTGGGGTTCGTGTTGTTTATTCTTTAGTTTTCTATGTTGTGTCGTGTGTGCTGTTGTTTGTTTGTCCTTTTCATTTTAAGCCATGGCGTTGTCAGTTTGTTTTAGATTTATGAGTTTGACTGTACCTTTGGTATCTTTCGTCCCTCTTTAAAAGATTTATAGGAATTTAACAGGGATCAATGAATAGAGGCAATTGCAATCCAGCGTTACTAGATTATGCGGCTACTCCCTCACGTCAGATGTAAACACTTGATTTATATTTTTGTCATCAAACGACAGAATAGCAATTTGATTTTAAATTATTTGCTTTTTGGAGATTATTGATTATATCTCAAATTGTTGCTGTTTCCATAAAAGACGTTTCGTATTTAATTTGTATAAATTTCAAGATTTAAGAAAAATTCGCATATTTGAAGACACCATTTTATCTCATTTAACTTGTTATTCAAATGGTGAAGAGTTGTCCGATAGTGTCGGTGAATTTTATAGTATACTTTTCTTAATATAAATTATTATTCGTTTCATCATGTTCACTTATTTGAAGTTAGTTTTATTTAATGACCTCAAAGGATTTGGTGACTGGAATCATTATCTATGTTTTTGCCAATCGTCAATAAAACGATGGCAAAGTAGGGCATCCGTTTGGCTATGCGGGATATACGAATGTGCAGTTACGTCCTATCTGGATTGCGACGTAATTACACATTGTTCTCGAGAAGAGTTACCCTCGGACCGGGCGTTGCACGTGAAAACCCGTTGTAACTACTCTTTGAGGTGTCCTTAGGTGGCTGAAAAATTTCTGTTTATAAAATATTCCATTGCTTTCCAGTAGCAGTCTAAAATCCCCTAACGATCATATTTTATGGCCTCTTATACAGGATCTACATGTACCAATTGTATTAATTGATAATTAGAACTTGTCTTGATCCTGAGGCATCCGAAACTTTGTTGATTTATACTATTTTATTTCACTTCTATAAATTTCATACAAATTAGCTGCACGGTGAGCACCTTGTCTCAGTAATAAAAACATAATTTTATTATATACAGTTAAAATGACCGTTTATCAACATTTAAAAAAATGTTATAGCTGATACCCATCATAGGGCTAGCTTTAATCCATCCGTGTTCATATGTTGTTCTTTTTCAAATAATTACAGTATGTGCTACCTGAGTCATTTATAATTTTAGTTGCCGGTCTAGAGACATAACACTTGTCTTTACATGGATATGTGGTACTATAGATTAAAATAGTAAATTGTTTAAACAACGGGTATGTCACTATGTTGAAAACGCTTTCAAAAATTTCAATACAAGGTCTAATGATTCTTCTGCTTACCCTTCCGGAGCACCTGAGCGAACCCCTAATTTTTGGTTACTAATAGATTCGTGTTGATTTGTCTTTAGTTTTCAATGTTGTGTCTTGTGTACTTGTTTGTGTTTTTCTGTTTAGCCATGGCGTTGTCGGTTTATTTGTATGCCCCATTTATGGGCATTATGTTTTCCTGTCTGTTTGTTCGTTAATTCGTCCCGTTTCAGGTTAAAGTATTTGGTCGAGGTAGTTTTTGATGAAGTTAAAGTCCGATCAACTTGAAACTTTGTAAATATGTTCCCTACGATATGATCTTTCTAATTATAATGCCAAATTAGAGATTTTATCCCATTTTCACGGTCCACTGAACATAGAAAATGATAATGCGGATGGGGCATCAGTGTACTTGGGACCCATTATTGTTGATGTATGAGTTTGACTGTCCCTCTGATATCTTAGTAAGCAACCGACCCTCATTGTCAATTTCTAGAAGTAGGTCAAGATATGAGGCAGATTTTTTTTAACATTCTTTAAAAATATAACATGTGAAATTACATTATACAGTATTGGACACAAATTATCAAAAAAATATGTGACATTTGTAAGATCGATCAGATCATAATGGTATGAGATATAAATATTACAATTGATTTTGTTAATTATATGCTGCTTCTAACAATTGCAATTTCTGATCTACTTTTATATTTTGAGGAAGACTTCACTGTATCTGAGGCCTAAGTCGGGTGTGTCTATTTTCTGTGTTGTTCTTTGTATTATGTATTCGGGTTTTGTTTTCTGTAATTAGTTAAGACTTCAGTTTTATCATGTATATCTTTGATATTCATTGTAAAATTTACTGTTTGCAATAGCATACATACATTGTTCTAAATAATAAGGATCTTCTTATCACAAGAAGAAAACCCTAGCCGTATTTGGCACAACCTTTTTCAACTTTTGATCCTCAGTGCTGTACAACGTTGTACTTTTTTTGACTTTCGAACTTTTATATCTGGGCGTCACTGGTAAGTCTTGTATAAAAAAAGAAGATGAGGTATGATTCACAATGAGACAACTATCCACAAAAGACCAAAATGACACAGACATTAACAACTATAGGTCACCGTACGGCCTTCAACAAACAGCAAAGCCCATACCGAATAGTCAGATATAAAAGGCCCCGATAAGACAATGTAAAACAATTCAAACGAGAAAACTAACGGCCTTATTTATGTAAAAACAAATGAACAAACAACAAATATGTAACACATAAACAAACGACAACCACTGAATTACAGGCTCCTGACTTGGGACAGGCACATACATAAATAATGTGGCGGGGTTTTACATGTGAACGGGATCCCAACCCTCCCCCTAACCTGGTACAGTGGTATAACAGTACAACATAAGAACGAACTTTAAAAATCAGTTGAAAATTGTGTGGACGAGGCGCGTTTTTTGGCGTATTGAGTTTTAAACCTGATGCCTTTTGTTATCTATTATTCAGGTGTTTCTTTGCAAAATATGTTTTTAATTTCAGAATTTTAATCTATCATGTTAATTGTTATTATCGTACAATTGATAAAAAAAATATTTTTGATAAAACAACCTGTTTTATTGAATAAAATAAAATGTCAAAGAAGTTTCTAGTTTGTTTTTCAAAGAGTCTAAAGCATTTTTACATCAATCTGCATTGATCTAATCCAGATGGTTCATTACTAGCCATTTCTTTAAGTTTGGCTCGTGCAGCTTCTTCCCCACTAAGTGACTTAACTTTAGTCCTGCAAAAGAGGTCTGACATTTGTTACATCTCTATCCTGAGAGTGAGTTGCAACAGCTTCAGAAGTTGCTTTAACAGGCAGTTTGCGAGTTAAATGTCTGTTCCCTGATTTAAACCAATATATAACTGATGGTCTAGGATCAAATTCCTTTATACTGACACCATTTACAACAATTTGATTTTGTAGATTTTCCTGTGTTAATTTGCTTCTCAGAGGACTTTTTATTATTTGTGAAAAAAACTCTTTCACATGCTGCTGGTGAGGAAGATATGGTCAGAATTATTTCAATGAGAACTTTAATATTTCTAAGGGAGTCATCTTGCTGTCTTTTTAGAAGGTCACAATATACAATTAGTGGGTGGTTGTCTTTCTAAAACGAAACTTGAACTTTTAATGTCTGCCATTTTTCTTGTGCATTTTTAGATTCCTCATCAGAAATAACACCACTGAAAAGTTGACAAAGTGTTTTAATGTCTGAGTTACCAAATAAACTGAGTTCTGTCAATCTGTGTGGCCATGCCCAAAAATCCAACACTTTGAAATGGGATAGTGGAGGGATATCAAAATCAGAAAACCTTTTCAAAACATAATTTCCATTTTTTTTCCAAAAGTGTGGAAACATCTTTGTCATTTTTGAAAGGAATCAGGTTCCCTTAAGTGCAAGTCTGCCGTCAAACATGTTAGTTTCAACATCATATTTCTCATAGAATACAGAGAGATTTTCACCAGGTTCCTGTCTCATAGCATGGATCTTGGAAAATAGAGTATCCATAGCTGCCTTTACTTCAAAAATAATTAAATCCTTGACCTGAAACAACTTTGAAGTTGCAGATATTGCACCCAAAACAATAAGCATGAGATGGATATGTTTTACAAATTTGACCTGTGTTAGGTCACCAAGAATAGCCTTTGCCTGCCCAACTTCATCAGCACGTTTGGATTTATTTAAAATTTCTTCCATGTGTGAGGCTGTAATATGTAAATCTTGACAAACAACTTTAAGAGCCCTGCTTTTTGAGCTTACCCATCTGACAACTTTTATTTCTGTATGCATCAACAAGTCTTCATCAAAAATTTTGGCTAAGTTTTTAAGCTCAACTCTTCGTTTTGGACTAAAGGAATAAAACTTACAGATACGTTTCAATTCATCTTCAATTTTTTTCAAATATACAACATCCTAAACAGCATCCAAAATTCCAAGTTCCAGTTTATTGGCAACACAGTGCATAACAATTACTTTGTTGTTAACCTGGTCATTTATCTGTTTGGCAACACCATTTTTAGCCCCCATATTGACAGCTGCACCATCCATGTTAACACAGACAATTTTTGGTTGACCTTCAACCTCATTATTACCCAAATTTATGCCACACTTTGACACACCTGACTTTATTGCAGCATATACACCATCTGCAGTTGCACTTTCTAGATTTTCAATACTAGCAAGTGTAGTTACTGGTTCGTGTGTCTCAGGGTGGACATATCTGATAAGAACACTTTCTTGTTCCGTTACTGACGAGTCGGTGCTTACGTCTGACATAATAGATATGAACCTTACCAACTTCATTTGTTCTTTTGTTTTGTCAGAAAGAACTCCAGACATGGCTTTCAAGAAATTAACACAGGCATCCCGTCCAAGGTGGTCATTGCCTAGTTGCAAACCATTTTTTATTTGAATGTCACACATGAAACTATAGTCAGAAAATGGTCGATTGTTTTTGACAACTGCATATGCTGTGTTGAAGAGTTTTTCATACCTATCAACCTCAGACTGATTGACCTTAGCAAAAGCCCTGTCCATTTCCCAAGAAACCTGTTTTGTTTTATTTGTTTCTCTTAACTGACAAGCTTGATGTTTTGCTGAAAAAAATGATGGGCAGTTAATGTGTCCCTTCTATCTACTACTTTCTCAACAAATAAAGTTGACTTTTGATCGGCAAGTGTTGGATGTTTTCTACATATTATACAAAAATTTAATTTATTTTCCGTATTTTCTTCCGTAGAGAGCCAGGGGAACTCTGCTAACCAAGATGGTTGAAATTCTCGCTTACGTTTTTTATTCGACACGGCGACTTTGTCTGCATTGCCCGGTAGTTTAATTAAGTATTTGTCCATCGTATTACTTGGATGGACTAAAGGTAAATGACACTTCCGTTTTAGAATGGATAAAACCTAGTCGACGATCCCGGGTCAATGGACAAAGACAATGCAGTATTTACGAGACCCGGGTTCGCATACTTATTTTATTTTAATTTGTTTATCGATCTTTTACCGGTGTTTTTTTAAATATTGATCGTCATGAACATTGATGTTTAAACTTAAATATATGTAATTTACTTGTTTACCATTGGTTTCCTTTACATAAAATTGAACTGCTTTATAAGTTTAAAAAATAATTATATATTTTTGTATGAATTCAACTTTGTCTAGTATTATTTTTTACTTGTCCCCGGGCAACCCAGACAAAAAAAGTCACTTGTTCGGATGATCAAATGTACGAGTCGGGCATAGCATTTCCACACCCCTGAGATGCGTTCAACATGGTCACCAAATTTTGATTTATTTAGTGAGAGAACATCATCTATATAGCGGAAAGTCAAGTTAAAGGATATTGCCAACTTATCTTTCTTCCTAAGAAGTTCCTCTACGAAGTCAGCCTCATAATAATAAAGGAACAAGTCGACAAGAAGAGGGGCACAATTTGTTCCCATTGTAATACCGACAATTTGTTACAATCGCGTCCTCCAAACGTTACAAATATGTTGTCGATCAAGAAGTCGAGCATGTTGATAATGTCAGTTTTGGATTTATTTTTTTTTTGGTTTTAATCCGAGTGATTCATTACAAAGTAGGATTTATGTCTCCCCAAGACAAAATACTTGTATCTACGTTCGCCATTCTTTTTTTTTATGAAACAAAGCAATACCAACTTTTTAATTTTGTCTTTTAATTTGTAATGGATAATACTTCTGTAAAGTGTAGAAAATCAAATGTTTTAATACAATTGCAAGATGAGAGTCTTAGATCGTACGTACTCAAAAAGATCTTTGGACTATTTTAGTATCCACATCTGATTCACGTCACCTCAAGAATAGGCCAGTTTTGATGTTAATAATTTAGAAAGAGGTTTCTTGAAGCACTTGGAAGATCCAGCAATATTCCGTTGTGTGTACGGGTACTTTGTTTCCAATACAGTTCTTCATCTTTGGTTGCGAATCCAAAGGAACACAAAAGACGTATGATTATCCACGATTTACTGATTGAAAAGTGTCGTGAGGGTAAAGGTCGAGTTTCAAAGTGAACTTGCAATATCTAATTCATTTAACAAGCAGTTTGTGTAATGTGCTTGACAGCAATGAAAAACATACAGTTGCAGTAGAGTGGGCGTCCCCATCTAATTCTGTGTCATTCTGTACTGGAGTGTCCATATCTTGTAGAATAGGGTCCATATGATACTGTGGAATATTATAATCTAATCTAACAAGAACATCTAACTCCTCATCACTACTCTCATACTCAGATGGCTCTGGTGATGGCTGTTCTGCACTTTGTCTCAATCTTGTTCTTGGAGGTGGTTCTGGCTTTCTCTGGGTGATGTAACCCACAGGCAAAAGAAGATTCCTATAAAGTGTGCGTCTACGGCCCTCTCCGTTCTCCTTCTGTACAGTGTAAACTGGCACATCACGTCACATGATAACATACACATCATCTTCCCAACGGTCAGCTATCTTATGTTTTCCATCATAAGCTACCACTTTCACCAATACTTTATCTCCAATTTCTAAAGTAGCTCCTCAGGCTTTTAAATCATAGCCTGTCTTTTGTTTCTCTCTAGCTCTGTCTGCAGTCTTAGATGCCAACTCATAAGCCTTGACAAGTCTCTCTCTTAATTCCTGGATGTACTTGGACTGTCTGACTGTATCTATGGTTAGTTCAAAAGCTATATCTATAGGCAAGTTAGGTTCTCTGCCAAACATCAGAAAATAAGGTGAATGGCTAGTGGCTTCATGTTGGGTACAGTTGGAAGCATGTACAAGTGGAGCATCATGAGTCTTCCAATTTATCTTCTGGTGTGGCTGTAAGGTTCCCAACATGCCAAGTAGAGTCCGGTTGAACCTCTCAGTCATGCCATTTCTCATGGGGTGATAAGGTGTTGTTCTTGATTTCTGTACTCCAAGTAGCTGACAGAGTTCCTTAATCACCTTGCTTTCGAAGTTGGCTCTTTGGTCTGAGTGCAATCTCTGTGGTATTCCATAATGCACTATAAAGTTGTTAAACAGAGCTTCTGCTGTTGTTCGGGCGGTCTGGCTTCTTGTTGGTACAGCTTGAGCATAGCGTGTATAGTGGTCAGTAATAACAAGGATGTTCTGTATGCCTCCTTTAGATGGTTCCAATGTTAAGAAGTCCAAACACACAAACTCCATAGGCTGTGATGATGAAATGTTGATCAATGGAGCTCTGTGTGAGTCTTTCTTTCTCTTGATGAGACATCTGTCACAGTGGTTGATCCATTCATCAATATTGTGCATTGCTGGCCAGTAAAATCTATCTCCAACTAAGCTGTTTGTCCTATCTCTTCCTGGATGACCCATTTCATTGTGCAATGCTTCTAATACTACAGGTACATGTGTAGATGGTAGGACTTACTGTCTAACATTCCTTCCGTGAATGGTAATCTCCCTTTATAGTATGTTGTCATGCAACTTCAACTGATCAAAGTGTCGATTCAGAGAACTGGATGGTAGCTGTCCTTTCTTGGGTTTAAATCCTGACTTCACAAAGTCAATCCAAGGCTTCAGATGTGTATCTGACTGTTGAACTGCAGCCCAATCAATATCATGCTCCACTTGCATGTGTAGATCAATGTCCATGGTGTTGATAACATCAGGTTCAACAACTAAAGTGTCAACATATGGTGTTCCTATGGTTCCACAAATTGCCTTGATACTGTCCAAAGATAAGGTTACTTCCTGTGCTGGTAGTAATCTAGAAAGTGCATCAGCATCGTTGTTAATCTTTCCTGGCCTGTATGCTATGTCAAAATCATATGCTGCAAGTGCTGATAACCATCTATGGCCTGTTGCATCTAACTTCGCTGATGTAAGTACGTAAGTTAATGGGTTGTTGTCTGTTACCACATGAAATCGGTGTCCATACAAGTAATCGTGGAACTTATCTGTAATGGCCCATTTTAAAGCGAGGAATTCCATCTTATGAGCAGGATAGTTTTTCACAGCTTTGGTCAGTCCTCTGCTGGCATATGCAACTACTCTGAGTTTAGCTTCTTGCTCTTGGTACAGCACAGCTCCTAGACCTAAACCACTGGCATCAGTATGTAACTCAAATGGTCTGTGATAATCTGGATAAGCCAATACAGGTGCTGACGCTAAACTGTGCTTAAGCTGATTAAACGCTGTTTCTTCTTTTTCTCCCCAAGTCCAAGAGTGTTGTTCTCTTTTTTTCTTCTTTCCTGGTTTTGGTGCTGGCATAAGATCAGTCAAGGGTCTTGCTACCTGTCTGAAGTTCATAATAAATCTACGGTAATAACCAGCGAATCCTATAAACCGTCGAACTTCCTCCGGTGTAGTTGGAGTAGGCCAAGACATCACTTTATCTATTTTCTCTGGGTCTGTTTCTACACCATCTTTGGATACTATGTGGCCAACATACTTAACTCGTGGCATGAAGAATGAGCATTTCCGAGGTGATAACTTCAGGTTTGCTTCCCGGATTCTATCAAATACTAGCTTCAATCGCTTAAGATGTTCTTCATAGGAGTCTGCAAAAATAATGACGTCATTAATAAAGATACAACAGATGTTCATATGGTAATCGCTGAGGCATTCTTGCATGAGACGTTGGTAAGTAGCTGGTGAGTTCGTCAAACCGAATGGCATGCGGTTGTACTCATACAATCCAAGTGGTCCTACAGTAAATGCTGTTCTTTCTTTATGTGCTTCCAATATCTCGACCTGATGGTATCCACTTTTCATATCGATGACAGTGAAGTATTTATTCTGCTAAGCGGTCTAGAATGTCCTCTATACGGGGCAAAGCAAATGAATCTTTTTTCGTATGGTTGTTCAGCTGACGAAAATCCACACACATGCGTAGAGAGCCATTTTTCTTCTTGACGAGTACTACATTTGATGAATAAGGGCTGTGAGACTTCCTTATAATCCCTGCTCTCAACAACTGGTGAATGTGAGCCTTTACTTCCTCATACATAGATGGTGGTATGCTTCTATATCTCTGTTTAAAAGGATGGGTATCGTCAAGTTCAATCTCATGTTGTATCAGATGTGTATGTCCAATATCGCACTTCGAAAAGATGTCGCTGTATGATGTTATGAAGTTCTTTCCTCTCTCAAGTTCATCAGATGACAAGTTCTTCACATCAATCTTTACCTGTTCCAAAAGTGGTGTGGTAAAATCTGTTTTAGATAAATCAGGCTGGTCTTGAATATCTACTGGTTGTAATTCAGCAATCACTGACTTAATCATGGTTTATAGTCCACTGAATGTTATGTATACCGGATGCGAGGATGGAATAAAGCGCATGACAAGAATACAATTTTTCTTTACTCTGATCATTTTTTTTCTCTCTCTGTATACTTAGTCTTAATTATGTTATGGATAATAGCAAATCTGCACCCTTTTTAAATAAAACCGAAATGTTAGTGAGAGCACAATTTCATATGCATGTGTGTTTATCCATCTTTTTTATTGATTCTTTGTTCACATTAAAAAAAACTATTATCAAGTGCATTTGCTTTATTCCGTCCTCGCATTTGTCCCACTGTATAAACATGGTAATAATAAACTATGATCAATTTTTCCCGCTATCTTAACATTTTATGTAATATATGTCTCACCGAATGATATATATATGTGGGAATAAACCATGATCTATAGTCTCCTACTATAGTCCCACCGAATGTTATGTGCGTGGGAAAAACCATGAGCGATAGTTTCCTACTATTGTCCCACAGAGTGTTATGTATGTGGGAATAAACCATGATATATAGTATCCTACTATTGTCCCACCGAATGTTAACTATGTGGGAAAAACCATGAGCTATAGTATCCTACTATTGTCCCATCGAGTGTTATGTATGTGGGAAAAACGATGATCTATAGTATCCTACTATTGTCCCATCGAGTGTTATGTATGTGGAAAAAACCATGATCTATAGTATCCTACTATTGTCCCACCGAGTGGTATGTATGTGGGAAAAACCATGATCTATAGTATCCTACTATTGTCCCACCGAGTGTTATGTATGTGGGAAAAACCATGATCTATAGTATCCTACTAATGTCCCACCGAGTGGTATGTATGTGGGAAAAACCATGATCTATAGTATCCTACTATTGTCCCACCGAGTGTTATGTATGTGGGAAAAACCATGATCTATAGTATCCTACTATTGTCCCACCGAGTGTTATGTATGTGGGAAAAACCATGATCTATAGTATCCTACTATTGTCCCACCGAGTGGTATGTATGTGGGAAAAACCATGATCTATAGTATCCTACTATTGTCCCACCGAATGTTATGTATGTGGGAATAAACCATGATCTATAGCATCCTACTATTGTCCCACCGAGTGGTATGTATGTGGGAATAAACCATGATCTATAGTATCCTACTATTGTCCCACCGAGTGGTATGTATGTGGGAATACACCATGATCTATAGCATCCTACTATTGTCCCACCGAATGTTATGTATGTGGGAATAAACCATGATCTATAGTGTCCTACTATAGTCCCATCGAATGTTATGTATTTGGGAATACACCATGATCTATAGCATCCTACTATAGTCCCACCGACTGTTATGTATACCGGATGCGAGGACGGAATAAAGCGCATGACAAGAATACAATTTTTTTACTCTGATCATTTTTTTCTCTCTCTGTATACGTAGTCTTAATTATGTTATGGATAATAGCAAATCTGCACCCTTTTTCAATAAAACCGAAATGCTAGTGAGACCACAATTTTATATGCATGTGTGTTTATCCATCTTTATTATTGATTCTTTGCATATGCTTTATTCCGTCCTCGCATTTATTCCACTGTATAAACAATACATGATAATAATAAACTATGATCAATGTTATCCCGCTAACGTCCGATTTTATGTAATATATGTCCCACCGAATGATATATATATGTGGGAATAAACCATATATATATGTGGGAATAAATCATGATCTATAGTATCCTACTATAGTCCCACCGAATGATATATATGTGGGAATAAACCATGATCTATAGCATCTTACTATAGTCCCACCATATGCTATGTATGTGGGAATAAACCATGATCTATAGTATCCTACTATAGTCCCACCATATGTTATGTATTGGGAATAAACTATGAACAAGTTTCATAAAAGATGACGAACCAAATATATACTACTACAATGCAATATGAAGTTAACACTTATCAATATAAATGTCACTTATAGACTGTTATCATCTGGAATAAGTTGAGAAAAAGTATGTAAATGTACAAACGATTATAAACTATACTATATTAGTTACTTCCTTAAACTTGCTTTTCTGAATAAGATATTAGTTACTTCCTTAAACTTGCTTTTCTGAATAAGATATTAGTTACTTCCTTAAACTTGCTTTTCTGAATAAGAAACAAAATGGACCTCTGTTGACAAACTACATCATGAAGTTGATATATTATTTATATTGGCACTCTGGCATGGAAATAAAATCAAAGATGAAACGTTGAAAGAACTAAACCAACGTATCATCGCGACACAAATACATGAGACAAGCCCAGTCTAGAAACATTTCTGGATTTAATCCATTCACATAAAAAAATGCAGCAACAATGATTCTGTTCCAATGTTTAATGTGTCTTGTCCAAAACAATTGTCTTATATTTATTGGCCATTTTTTGGCTTCACCAACTTGCTCCTGAATATCTAACCACATTTGTCTTATTTGGTTATCTCTGAGATATGTTGATGTTGGGTTGAACGACAATACCGCTTTGAGATAAAATACATTTATCATATAGAAAGAACACGTATTCAGTGATTACTTTTCCGTAAACTTTATAAAAAGAATTCTTCTAATTTTTATTCACGGTGAGTAAACATCTGATTAATTCTAATAAGAATAATACGAATAAGGCCAAGTCGTTTTAACAACATTTTCTCGACGATTTTAATTTGATCATGTAAAATAGCCCGAAGTAAAACCATACCTTTAAAACAATTAATGATTTTTGCAATTACATTTGTTAAATTTTTAAGCGAATCCGTTTTAGAGAGATGTGGTATCCAACGTTGACTGCTTATAAGTTTCAGATCAAAGATAAAACGTTATGTTTTTTGTTTAAAAAAGATATCATTGAATAGCACACAGAAAAAAAATAATTTTGCACTCCAGTAATCATACTAATGTATGCTGTTTACTTAATGTATCTTATCAATTGAAACTAGACATTACCTTTGTTTAATCAATTATCAAAATCGTCATCGGACGACTCAAATGCCACAAAATTTTGTTTGCTATAAGGGTTTGGACAACGCTCTCTCTTTTCAACTTGTGTAAACCCTTCAGGACATCCATACTTCTTTCTTGCTATGCCTCTGGTCATTGGTAGAGAAGAAGACCTCCTTTTCTGTTTCTCTACCTTTCGCCTTCCTCTTTTTTCTTTTGAGGTGTCTTGGACTGATAGTCTGGCAGACACAGCCTGCACAGACACAGGGTGCAAAGACACCACTTGGCCACTTTCAACATCAGACGTATCAGACACATCTGACATTCTTACTACCTTTTTCATTTTCGGACATGCTGAAAGTGTCTTTGAATATTGGATGCTCATATCTGAAGATGAACATAAAGTTCAAATTGACAAGTAGTTAAACATGTCCAATCATAAATTTTGTAATAAACGAAATCATTATCTAATTATTCATATAAACTACAATGAAAGCTAAATCTACTAAGGGACGACATCAAAAGTTCAATTTCAATGTAGCATGAAAAACTTAATTCCCATAATTTTTCAATGAATCCCCTACCCCCTCTTAACTTAATTTCGGAAAAATGTATCGACCAATATGGATATATATTAAATCGATGTTGCATACACAAAAATTGCAGCAATGTTTAATCCCACCCATCACCCTAAACTATTTGAATCAAAAGTTTATCCTAAATTTAGCTTTTTAAATAAGAAAAAAAAAACATAAGTTAGCTTTTGTCAGAGTGAAAGTAAGGTCAATTATTGGATCATATTTTACCAATTGTCAATTTGAATTATAAAGTACTTCATTTGGTTATTACAATTACATTCACGCTTCAATAATCCTGTATTTCTTTTTAAAGCAATTTATCACATGTCAAGTCAATGTTTCAACATCTTGACATTCACCACCCCCTAAGAGGAGATTATAACATTTAGCTGTATTTCATCATAAACTGTCATTTTATTTAAATTAGTTTCATTTTTAACTCTTGGATAACTAAAATTTAAGATTTTAAGTGATGTTTCTTAAGCTCTCATGGAATTGTCAAACTAAACCGTGTGAGAGATTTAAGGATGTTCTTATCCCAAGCATATAAAAACTTAGCCGTATTTGACACAACCTTTTTCAACTTTTGATCTTCAGTGCTGTACAACTTTGTTCTTTTTTTCGCTTTCGATCTTTTAAATCTGGGCGTCACTGGTGAGTTTTGTGTGGACGAGGCGCGTTTTTGGCGTATTAAATTTTAAACCTGATGCTTTTTGTTATTCATTAATCATGTGTTTCTTTATCTAATACGTTTTCCTAATTTATTCATGTTATTTGTATTGTAGTCCTGTAATATTATGTTGTCATTTCTATGTTATATTTAACATTGCCATTAAAGTGCGAGGTTTGGCATGCCACAAAACCAGGTTCAACCCACCATTTTTTCCTTTAACAATGTCCTGTACCAAGTCAGGAATATGGCCATTGTTATATTATAGTTCGTTTCTGTGTGTGTTACAATTTAACGTTGCGTCGTTTGTTTTCTCTTATTTTTGAGTGTAAATTGACATTGCGATAAGACGTGTCACGGTACTTGTCTATCCCAAATTCATGTATTTGGTTTTGATGTTATATTTGTTATTCTCGTGGGATTTTGTCTGATGCTTGGTCCGTTTCTGTGTGTGTTAGTTACATTGTAGTGTTGTGTCGTTGTTCTCCTCTTATATTTATGCGTTTCCCTCAGTTTTAGTTTGTTACCCCGATTTTGTTTTTTGTCCATGGATTTATGAGTTTGAACAGCGGTATACTACTGTTGCCTTTATTTATATATATAATTTCTTTTCTAAGTTCGTCGAAGAATGCGTGGTAAATGTTTGACTTAGAATGGTGATTTCTCCACACGATCTCACACAAGTGACTTTCAAATGTTGAAAGTTTTACTCCATTCATTTTCTGCAATTTGTATTATTTTTAGTAGTGAAAAAAAAAATATCCTTGAAATGGTATAATCTTCCGTTTACTATTAAATTTATTTTTAAAAAGTCATTTTACAATGATATATGTTTAAGTTGAAAGCTATAACAGAATTCAAGAAGTGTGTTATAAAACCTTTTACATGCAGTTATATTTCAGAATATTTTGAAGGAAATTACTGATTTTTAAGTATCAAGTATGATTGTCAATTTTTATCAATAATTGTGAGTCAATGTGCATTTGAAAAAAATACTTTTAAAATGCATGATGTAATTATCATAATACCCTAAAATAGTCTTTGCAGTGTTTCCAAGCCCCCTCTATTGTATTTGTATCTACGTCGACTGTCTCACCAGTGCTGATATTTTCATAGGACTACAAAATGTAATCATTTGTTAACGTTGCAGCTATACGAACAAATCAGTGATGTTAATTATTATGTTTCACACTTCAAACAATTGGTGTGCCAAAATAATTGGCTATATATGTATTCACATACTATGGCCATTTAAGAAATGGCGTTCGTTTCTCCGTATGAGGCAAAGGAAATATAATTCTCTTTTCATGATCTCATTTCATTATCTTCATATCTATAGCGTATAACACTTTTCTTCTTTCCTCGGTAATTGTAAGTGGAATAATTTATAGGACATATGCATTTAAAGTAATACCTGTCTAAATGTTGTCTTGTGGGACACAGTGAAATGGCTAAACCCTTCATCATTAAGAGTTAAATATGCTGCCCAACCGTCTAAAAATATTGTTGCACCAGGCGTAACATGCTTCTTGATCAAAGGAATAAGCGCTTATTTCTTCTGTCTACCGAATACAATATCGAGCGGTTTGTGGATCTCTCTACTATTCCAAATATCCAAACTTTACACCCGGTGTCCTTTCCCTTATGATATTTACATTTTCTACCAAAAAGTGACTCATCTAATTCCACCTCTCCATCAAATGTCATCGAAAACAGGTTATGAATACATATTGAGTAAAAAGTTGTCTCAACTGGTTTGCCCAAGACACTGCAGTTGTATTATAAGATATACCGGCGTTTACAGAACACAGATGTAATGAATTTCTTTCAAGATACCCCCTAATGAATTTCTTTCAAGATACCCCCTAATGAATTTCTTTCAAGATACCCCCTAATGAATTGCAAACATCCCTTCTGTCTGAATGGGATTTGCTGAAGTACGAAAA
This sequence comes from Mytilus galloprovincialis, assembly GCA_037788925.1. NCBI lineage: Eukaryota > Metazoa > Mollusca > Bivalvia > Mytilida > Mytilidae > Mytilus > Mytilus galloprovincialis. The sequence goes on from CM075340.1 coordinate 43,550,871, forward strand.
CGAGTATTCATGGTTTTTATTCTGAACACATAGGAAGCTCTGACTTCCTCGTTTGTTCTTTCGGTCACCTATCCGGCATGATTTACTACATTTTATGCAGTCATATTCTGCTAGAAGGAGATTTTCTTGCCTTAGCCAATTGTTAACAAACTTATCATCTTTGCTAAAAAGACCATAAAAGGTCCAAGGATTAGTGAAATCAGACACCGATATATCATCCCCTAATTTCCTATAATTAAAGTTACCAACACATTGAATTTTCTTTGTCGTATCTTTTTTTCGCTCCTCCTTCAGCCATTACCAAAACGAAAATGAAAACATTTCTACCCAAAAATCCCAAGTGAGTTAACTCTGGTGACCGAACACTCAAACTTGAGGCTATAAACAATAAACAACTATTTTTGGATATGCAAATTATAAAGTTCAACTTGGTTATAAACATCTATTCAAAGTTGAGTTCACGGCAATTAATACGGTATTTTTGTTTTAAACGAAGCATTTATTTATAACGCGATGTTTATTCACATCTATACTTTCCCCAACTCTCTTTCACTTATTTAAATCCGAAATATTCTTTTAATCTATCATTTCTGAAACTTATAAGTAGTTTAGTTTTTATCATTTAAAAAAAATAAGATTATCCTGCGCTTGAATATCTTTATACGGAGTGTATATCAATGCGATATAAGTAAGACATGTTAGCACTTTAACCGATAATTTCAACAGTTTGCGTCTCTTGTTCTACATAAACAAGTAATGGTAAAGTATATGATACTGAAACAAAATGTTGTGTTAATATAATATACATACTCAACCCAAAATTTTCTCTGTTCCATCTACATATTCATAGCGTTGTCTCTCTACATTCCATGCAAACTGTCTTGATTGGTGTCTATAGTATAGCTTAACAAATGCTCTGAAATGTCGAACGGCACCAGCATTTTCACAGCTATGATCCTGTTTCTGCTTCTTACCATTTTGGAACGATCTTGTTTATTGATTTGTGAAATCAACTCACAGTTTTGATATACGTTTAACCATATATTTTGTGTATTTCTTATGTATAATTTTGGAATAATATATTAAAGGAATACTAATACAAAAAAAATTTGAATTTAAGAATTTTACTGGCAAACTTATTCATTTATAGATAAAACGTTTGACTTGATATTGATCTGTATTGAAATTAAAAAATCAAGATCGTACAATTCAGAATATAAAATTTTATATCATGCTCCCCCAAAATCTCTATATACATGTAGGTAACATCTGACCTAACATTGACCTATATTGAGTTTAAAAGTCAAGGTCATGTAACTAATAATGTTAATATTTTTTTATTAAATACCCCTAAAATTTCTATATAGGTCACACGTTTGACCAGGTATTGACCTTGTTTTAAGTAAAAGGTCAAGGTCGTGCATATCAGAGTGTCACATTGATGATTTAACTAACAAAAAGTGAAACATGACCTATACAGAGTTACAGGTCAAGGTCATATAATAAAAAAAATAACTTTTATAATTTTTCAGCCCAAAAATATCCCAAGTCACATGTCTGACCCGATATTGACCTTATTTTAGGAAAAAGGTCAAGTTCGTACAGTTCAGTGTCGCATTCATGATGTTATTCACAAACAATGAAGCATAACCTATATACAGGTTAAAGGTCAAGGTCATACAATAATAAAATGCAATTTTAATAATCCCCCCCAAAAAAAAATTTCCTTGCCCCTTTTTTAAAATAATATCCCCTTTTCAAGGTGTTGGATTGAAGTAAGTGTCATACATCTGTAAAGTATGAATCCTTTATATAATCATGGTTTAGTAGTATGAATCCTATATATAATCATGGTTTAGTCCCACCGTCCATGTTAAATGAAGTATTTTTCCGTATGGATGGGATTAAACCATGATTATATATAAACAGTTTTTAAAGAACGAATTCTATATATAATCATGGTTTAGTCCCACCGTCTATGTTAAATGAAGTATTTTTCCGTATGGATGGGATTAAACCATGATTATATATAAACAGTTTTTAAAGAATGAATCCTATATATAATCATGGTTTAGTCCCACCTCCGATGTTAAATGAAGTATTTTCCCGTAAGGGTGGGATTAAACCATGATTATATATAAACAGTTTTTATACCCCCGTCAAAATTTTGACGGGACGTATTATGGTATACAAATGTCAGGTGTTCGTCCGTCTGTCCGGCGTAAACATGTCGCACCGTAACTTGAGAACGACTTATCCAAATTTCATGAAACTTAATATAGTTGTTTCTTATGATGGTCAAATGATCTTTATACTTTTTGGTAAAAATAAGATTTAAACTTTTTGAGTTACGGCACTTTATAACTAAAACAGGGGTGTGTTTTTTTCACATGTCGCACTGTATCTCAAAAACGATTCTTGATTATGACTTAAAACTTTAAACACTTCTTAGTTATATTAATCTCAATATCTGTATACTTTTTGGTGATGATTCAAAATTTCATTTTTGAGTTATTGAGTATTTTGTAAAAAAGGGGGAGGGTTTTTTTACATGTCGCGCCATATCTCAAAAACTATTTATGATTATTGCTTAAAACTTTACACATGTCTTTGTTATATTAATCTCAATATCTGTATACTTTTTGGTGATGATTCAAAATTTCATTTTTGAGTTATTAGTATTTTGTAAAAAAGGGGAAGGTTTTTTTTTACATGTTGTGCCGTATCTCAAAAACGATTTATGATTATTGCTTAAAACTTTACACACTTCTTTGTTCTAATAATCTAAAGATCTGTATACTTTTTGGTGATTATTCAAAATTTTATTTTTGAGTTATTGAGTATTTTGTAAAACAGGGGAGGGTTTTTTACATGTCCGGCCGTATCTCAAAAATAAGTTATGATTATTGCTTAAAACTTTACACATTTCTTTGATATATTAATCTAAAGATCTGTATACTTTTTTGTTTTGATTCAAAATTTTATTTTGGTAATATTTAGTTTTTGTAAAAAAAAAAACAGGATGGGGGGTTTCACATGTCCCACCGTGTCTCTAAAACAATATATGGTTATTGCTTAAAACTTTCTCGTAAACTATTTATGATTATTGCATAAGACTTCCACATAAGACGTCGGGCGTATCATGCGCTCATGGCGCAGCTGTTTATTAAAGAATGAATCCTATATATAATCATGGTTTAGTCCCACATCCTTAATCCTTCAGAAAGAGTATCTACGTTTTCTTTCTCGCGTTAAGCGTATTGCCAGGCATAATCCTCGACTGAATCCATCAGTATTCTGAAGTTGTATGTCCAGTTGATGAATTTAGGCTCACGATATTTCGGACCTTTGGATAAATGTTGAGGTGTCCGATAATAACGTGACCAGCCGCATTATATGTGAATTGGGAACTAGCACAGGAAGTTTAGACTTGAAGGCGACAATATTATTGAGATCCTGCAAAAACGTGTTTCTAATCAAACATTTTAGTTGCAATTGGTTTGGTATAGGTATAAGAAAGTATTGGTACAGACTTTACTTTAAAATAAGGAGGAATTTACGACTGAACTAATTTCTGATGAAGGATATTGCCTAAGATGACGCCATTGAGACCTTTGTTGTCAACGGAAAGTTTAACTTGCAATAACCGTTATGATAGCTGTAAGTTTGTATGGGTTTGTAACAGTGGTTTCCAAACATAAATTGAACAGAGTGAGCTTTTGAAAGGGGTAATGAATAAAGTTTCCTGCGAATGTGATGAAAACCTACCGGCAAGTCATTAATAGAGACATCCCGCAGAGAAGGTAATGTATAATGACCATGACCATGATCGAGATACAGGAAGGACTAGACAGAAAACCTTTACCATCAATTTTGTCATTGCAACCATATGGTGTTGCAGTTCCCAATTGTCGAATCCAGTAGTCCTTTTTTTGTCTATGGAGGGGCGTTGCAAGTTGAGGATTGTTAGTCTTGTATATTTTTTCGATAATGCGAACTGTCATAGAAACAATGAAATGATCAGACGTGATTAAAATGCTTGTGAAGAATGTCGTTTGCATCGAGGTTGAAAACTGATCTATGGCCGCACATACATTTGTTTAGCCTTCCTTTCGTTTCACCGACGTAAACCAATCCGCAAAAGGTTACACTCTAATCCGTAGACGAAATTTATAGATTAACCATTCAGATCATCGTAATTTCCAGGAACATAAGACTGTTTAGTTATATTGCTAGTGACTTGAGTAATTGTTATAAAAATTTCACAAGTTTTGCAACCATTTGCTTTACATTGCGAAATCACAACATTTTCGATTCTTATACATCCTTGGCTATCAAATATTTGACGTAAGACGCCGGACGCATATTAAATTAATAGTGATATTTTTTTTTTTCGTCCTGATTTCTGTTTGCTCCTAATCAATAATTGAGATAAGGCAAATACGTAATTACAGATACTTGCAATATATATAAGACTAAACGATCATTCGATGTGTATAGAATCACTACACGCACATGAAATTCATTGAAAATAAAAATAAAAATGCAAGGACAAGATATGATATGACGCTTTCAAAAATAATAAGTTGAAAAACAGAGCGAAAGAGAATGTATGTTCTTTAATTTTCATCAACAATATTTAGATTCAACATCACCAATCGAAATATATTGACTGACTGCTGTAGATGGAACCTGTTACCTTTAAATTAAAGACATTTACTACATATGACCTTTGACTTGATGACATTGATTGCATTCTTAGCACCTATTAACTTTGATTGACTGCATGCATGGTTGGAACCTATTATCTTTGAATTGAAGACAATGACTGTATGGTGAGTACCTTGTCTCTCAAATATAAAAACTCTATTATATAATACCTTCAAATTAAATTCCAATATGTAATACTGCTTAAACTTTTCAAAGCCTCAAACAACCACCTTAAACAAATAACATCTATCCATAGACGTGCATCGTTTAGTAACTCTATAATGATAAAGTTCTTAGATTAGTTCGACTCGAGTTATGCAATTTTCAACTTACCACATTGACATCTGTTGGAAATAATGTGTGGTCCTATTCGGAAAAGAATGTTATAATTGAGTAAAGGTCATCTATTTGGTGAAATGATTGTCGTGTCATATTACCTGCCACCAATCCAAATAACGTATAACAAGAGCATATGACAACCAGAAGTCAAATGGTCGTCTTTTAATCAATGAATAAACATCGTTAAACATAGCATTTCTATAATTCTATTTCAAATAGTCATATTGTGAACGGTAGAGGTCTTCATCTATGTTAAGTACATCGGTAGGGAAAAAAACGTCTCTTTTTCACACGACTTTAATGGGTGGTGTTTATGACTTTGTTCATTCATTATGACGTAAAATCTTAATCTTAATGCTACTGAAATTAAAAATCATAATTGATTTATATAGTACAAGTTTGATACCCAACGAATCAACATCGTTTTTTTTCTTATTCCCAATGCTACCATTCTTTTAAAGTAGTTGTATAGTAAACTTGTAGATGTCTTCTTCTTCTATATTTTGTATATTGTTGAACAAAATTCAGTAGAATAAAAAAAAAATCCGACTTTCTCTGTATCACTTAAAAGTATTGTAGCGGTGGGTTGACCAGTCAATTTAAAGAAAGGTGTTTTGTTAAAAGCGGATTCCTAAGGAGTTGTTACAAGTGTTTTCACGAGGCATATAATTTAACGTCCTCTTTCTAACTGAACGTGGCTACGTATTTGATCATCCCACACAACCAAACGAACGTCTTGCTTTTGTCGGTCAGAAAAATACCTTTAGTAATCATATTTATATTCTCCAACCATGAACAAAAGGGACGCCCAACGATGGCTAGGTGTTTTCCTGCCGATATGATCAACGTGATCATTTTTCCTTATCCAAGTCACTTATATGGACAAAACGAATGCATACTAATTGAGCTTGCTTAAGATACATCTATTCAAAAAATAATATCGTCTAGTTTAATATATGTTTGTCTTGTTACATGTATAATTATAATTACTGGATATATAATCAATAGGAGTTACAGAAATATTGTAAAGGATTCGTCCTGTTGGTAAATATGACGTCAATTCCCGTAGCAGTAAATTCGTGTGCATTATTTTGCTGTGAAGAATGGAGTCCATAAAGCGTATGAAGGTCATTCAACATTAACTGGACATTATTTTTAGTAATATCTTTTCCCTTTCGAATACTCCCAAGTACACTTCTCAATTTCTTCTCATATGAAAGATGGCGATTGAATTGTTCACTTACATTTCTCATGAACTTGGAATGGATATAACGCTGGATCAACAGAGTTAAACCAGCAACAGTTTTCAGAACAGGTTAGTCTTTTACTGTACTTGGATAATACAAATGTACATATATCGCTTGTCCCTTGCTTTAAATGTACAAGTTTCATAAATATACACATTATTATTTGAACCAATCAATGTTAGAATAGAGAAATACTTTTCCTTTTGTTTGGTACGTCTTGGTATACAGGCTTAGCATAGAACTACTTTTCCTTTTGTTTGACTGGCTTTTCTCCTATCAAAACAAGAAAACATAGCATCACTGGCAAACGGCCTTGCTTGACTTGCATCTATATCCTCTACACTGGTTTCCCTTTCATTTTCAATAACGTTTTTTTGATCTGTATTTTTCCAACATTGTAATTTGCTGCCTGGTGCCCTTTTGTCTGCTTCCTTTGTGGTTTGTATGGACTTTATAAATGCGAGTTGTTGAACGAATATGGAAGCACACTGATATGCCACACAGCCATATGAACGCCTTGCTTCTACCGGTCATAAGACCTGTAATTTATATTCCAAAACCTTGACCAAACGGACGCAAAACGTTGGTGTATGGTCTTTTTTAATATTAGTTCGTCTATAGCATGTATAATGGTACTGGATATATAGGAATTACCTAAATATTGTAAAGGATTCTTCCTGTTGGTAAATACGACGTCAATTATCGTAGCAGTAAATTCGTGTTCATTATTTTGCTTTGAAATATGTTCTCTCGATTTGAATATTGTATGTATGTGTGGTTCTTACTACAAAGTCTATCCATTGTTTATTGCAAATATTCATTAGTCCTTGACATTGAAAACAAAGTTAATTTTCAACTGTAAACGATTTTTAGAATGTCAATTCTTTACTGCTTTACTGTTTGATTCATTTCGACCTTTGTTTAAAGCTAATCTCATGTGCCATGTTTTTATCAATTTACCAGACCATTTCCCTGAATGACTTCTGTACAATTATCGTTCAACTAGGATTCAATATATCCTTTTATAGTGATTATTTCCTTATTTAACCCTAAACGGGTGGCACTGAAATCTTCTATCATTGCTTTTAAAAAAAAAAAATTACCACGTGTTACAAATTGGATGCTGTTATTCTTGCAGATCTATTAATATTGACATATATTCATTGACATGGTCAACCACTGCATTACAGGCTCATGACTTGAGATAATCTTATACAGAATGTGGCGTGTTAAAGGCAACAGTAGTATACCGTTGTTAAAGGTACAACCCTCCCCTAACCTGGGACAGTGTGTATCAGTACAAAAAGCTATAAAATAAAGCCTTATCTCCATCACCTTCCTAACCATCACCCACAACAAGACGTTTATCCATATTTCTACACATTTCAATTGCCTGGCATGGACACAGGTCTGTACATGGAAGATTCTGCTCAAAGCAAACATACGTTTGAGCACACACAGATTTTCCTTTACAATCACGGACACTGTCTTGTAGGACATCAACTGAACAGTTACGAAAACCACCTTCGCCCCATAGTTTCAAATTGCATCGATAAAGCACGATAAAGTGTGGAATCCGCACATGCGTAAGACATGACAGTCAAAAGTTGTTGGCAAAGCCTACTTTAATTGCTGAGCAATTGCATACAGTTGTTGATCAAATTATTGAATAACATCCATAAAAACTCTGTGAATTGGTTCTTTCTGTTCCACAAAGGGATATTTTTCCATGAGGAACTCTCATTGAATTTTGGTTTATGGAAAATAACACTATTCATCATTGATATGGCATCCTCGGTCAGTTTCGACGATCTCTCATTTCCATTTTTATCTTACCTGTTTTAATATAATTCTTTCGCATTACTTACTTGAAAAACTGCCCATGTCATTGAATGAAAGGTGCTCTCCCATCTATTGATTCTGTATTCAAATCAATGTTTGCATTCTAAAATGCTTACAAACATCCGAAACTGAGGGACAACAGTCCGATGATTGTCTGTCGTCATGAAATGTCTGGAACTTAGGGGCTTCTTCACTCTTATAGGGAAAACACTTCTGGTTACAGGTATAACTTTTGTAGCATGAACAATGGTAAACTGTCTGCAATTCTTCATATTCACAACTATCAAATGACACAAATGTATCTAAAACCTTGATGTTCACCTCATCCAGAGACATATAATACAATTTGTGTCTTTGTCTCACCAATGCAATCTTTTATACATTGCAGATACAAAAGTCAATTTCCCTTTAGTAATAAATTTACTCCAATTTATTCGATGTCTTGGCTTATAATGCACTGTATAAAATTTAACGACTTTCGTCTTTTCTTATATTCAACGGACTTGACGAATCGTCGCGAAATTTTAGCTTAAACTGTCTGTCAATTATTTAGATTTTATACAATATGAGTTTTCTGATGCATTACGCATTATAACAAAAAATAGCTATAGAATATAAACATATGCAACCGAACTTTGTATCATATGTTAGTCCACTTAGTTGAAAATATGTGTATATAATAGCAAAAAGGGTAGTAATTTCTAATATCAGTAATGAGTTGAGTGAAATAAATTTGATTGAAGGGAAGTGATTAAGTTCTAGACGACTTTGAACACTTCTGACACCGCACCAACTCTCCTTGTTTATATTGGTTCGTCTTTTAATGTTTTCACTGTGGTTGTAATTCTGCTTTTCACAAGTTCCTTTTGCACACAGTGCTAATTAAGAACAGATTTTTCACTTTCGAATTCATCATTTGCAATAGCCTATTTTCATATCACCGACTTCTGACTACGGATTATAGCATTTTCGACTACTTAACCATTCTGTGGTTGTTCATTCTGGTACTCCGTCAAGTAATTGCAACCAAAATAATTAAAATCAAGCACATAATCTGTGTAATTTGAGGGGACAGTTTATTGTTTTCCGATGTTATTGTCGTGTATAGAATATGATAAGCAGTAAATTTCCTCCAATTGAGAGCTTGGTTTTACTTTTTTAGCTTGGGCTACAAGGCTACATATGAATCCCTTTACATCCCTTTAAAGATGGTTTCTTAACGTGCATGTTGCGGGACACTCTCTATGAGGCATCGGATGTAAATACTAATTCTGACCGGATGTTGCTGCGTACTAGACATGCTAGATACATCCCGCACAGCCAAACTGGCGCCGACTTGAGGAAAGGTCTCACTGGCATTTGGATGAATACATGTAGTGAATAAATTCTATTCCACAGCAACTCCTAGAGACAATGTATAATGAACGACAAAAAAACGTTGACCAAATTAAATTATTTTATGTTCCACACTTCATTCTTAAAATGTGCGCCTTGTCAACACTTGAACAGCCATAGAAAATAACTAAAATTATAATAACATTTTTGCTAAGATCATGAAAACACGATTTCTTTTATTTTTTCTTTCATTTACCCTGTGAACTTCATTGTCGAGGTTCGTGTCATGATACATTTAATGTTTTTTTCAGTTAGGTAATCATGAATACATTGGACAATTAAAGCAATCTTTTGTTGGTTGATACCATACGTGTAAGTCTTTTTTGTTTATTAGAAACAAACCGATCAAAAACCAGATACAGCCCAATGCCATTAATGGGCTGTTTTCTGCTTTATGGTCTGGTGCGGTCTTTTGAATTGTTTTCGTCTTTCATTTTTTTTTTATACTTCGTCATCTCGGGCTTTAATATCTCAGATCGTTAATCTATGTCCTAGCCTAGAATATTTCTTCATGTTCTTACGAGTTATTTATTGTGAATTGTTGCAACTGTCTTTTTAAACTGATGTTTACCGACTGCTGTTGCATCGCTTTCTAAACTTAGGAGATAATTTTGAGTCGTTAAACATGTTTGTCCACCACCATAATTTATGCTCGGTCATACATGTATGCTATATAAAGGCAAAAGTACACCAATGTATTATACTGCTGTTCAGTTATACACTTTCATGATCGGTTTACGAGTACATGTCTTTGTTGCTGTTTATAATATTTGTGTTTGGTTCGAACATGTCTGCTTTCTCGTTTTAATTCCCTTACATTTCCCTTTCGGCTAGATTTTTTTTAAATTTTAACTCTTTCATATTGCAATTTGACCATAGTTTATGGGAAATTATGACAAATGCAGGGTATCCAATTACATTTAACGACACTCTGGTGTAAATAGTAATAATATTTTGAAGTGTGGCTTAATTTTCGAGAAATTCAACATACACCAAATACGGTTATAATATTTTCACGCAATTTGATTTGAAATATGTATGGATAAATTCAAGTAAAGAATACACTTAACATGCTTAAGTTAACATACCCTTTCCAAGTCTGCTTTTCAGTTGTTGGCCTTCTGTGCACCCGTACAACTCCATAGCAGCTTGCAGCAGTTTGTCACGCTGCCTCTTCGGTTCCTCTAACACTAAACTCCAATTACATTTGGTTTTGGTGTAGGCTCTTAAGATTATAAGTTGTTCTATGAAGTTCACTTCAGTATGTGATTTTCTAGTCGGAGTAGCCATGCTCTTAGTGGGTTCGAACCGAAATAGTCAAACCGACACGTGGAAAATAGGTAATGTTGTCGCAAAGGTTTATCATTGGTCGGTACAGGGAAAAAAATCGTCGGTGCATGGTTCGGGTCAAAGGTAAAACTTACTAGGTTTAAGTAAATGATAATTGAATTTTTCCCCATATATATATGGTTTCAATGCGCAAATATAACATGTATAATAGATTATTAAAAAAAATATTGTAAGATATTTTCTTAATTTTTTTCGAGTTATTTTTTTTAATACAGACAAACCTAAAGATGTATAGAATAGATTTGCATTTAAAATTTCTTTGGCCCTCACTTATATACACATGTTCATCTATATGTATTTTGAAATTTCAATCCTTAAAAATGAACGAGAGAGATCAGGTCGTTTTTATTTGCTTGCTGTACCTACAATACAGAATGATGTTCTTGCACCTCCGCCAGTACCTCCTTTTCAGTCGGAACATGATTCATCTTTTTTTTTATGATTTTGAACATTCTTATAACATATCTTAGAAATCTAAAGATGCCTTACCGTTTTATATTTTTTCAATCAAAAATAGGATTTTAGAACACGAGGATCTACTAACGATCCGTGTAGAATTTTATCAGACAGACCTTTTGAATTTTGGATTGTTTCTGGAGAAACTGTGGAAACGTTTGAAAATTTATTAACTTTTATTTCTGTAAAGGATATAAGCCGATAACAGTCCATTTTGTAAAATATTGTTCAATATTTTACAGAATGGACTGTTAGAGGCTTATATCTTACTTAAAACATTGTTTAACAATTCAAAAAGCTAAAACAAAAGAAAAACCAAGCAAAGATTTATTTTCATTAAGTATGAAAATTATTTTGTGAATAAACTTCTTTACATTAAAATATATCCTACATTTTGGCCCCTTAAAACAGTAGCACAACTTTAAAAAAAAATAGACAAAAAGAAAGTACAGCTAAAGTTAAACAACCTGTATTTCTACATGAGGAATACGACACAGGGAATGCGTATCATACTTTTTGCTCGGGCAAGGACAACTCATAGTTTCCGCTCATATTTTCAGTGAACACCTTTACATGCGTTTTGTGTTTCAAAATGGATATAGTGATGAAATTATATTCTTAATGGAAAAACCAAGAAAGAGATGTCGTTATCAGTTATTGTGTTGTTTCAAACTTTGGATTAAAATGAAATGTGTATTCAGAATCTATTCAGATACATTATTTCAGTGAGGATTACAAAGAGGATACAGTCAAAGCAGCTATAATAATGGCAAGTTTATATATATTGTATTTCAAAATGTAGTCTTCTTCTATTAGTTTCTTGTTTCTTCTCTGGTTTTATTTTATTCTAATGAGAATACAAAAAATTAATATGAACAAACGAAGAGCTAACAACATGCAATCAGTTATATTCTTTTGTTTGAATTTTCAAGAGACTGTTATTTTTACTTAAACGGTATCACCTGAATACACCCCCCCCCCCTTTTTCTGTGTTTTTTTTTTTTTTTTTTTGCTTTCTGCAAAGTCGTATCGCTCTTTTTTCGTTTATTTATGTATTGAATTGAGTCCTTTCTGTTTTTAAATGTTACCGAAACGTAATTTTTTCTCGATTTTCTTTTGAAAAAAAACTTTTATAAAACGATCACTGCGAACAAAGTTCGATTCGGACACACGATTGGTTTGTTTGACAGATACAATGCGGTAATGTCTTCCTTTATTCTGCTTCCCATAATCATCGTCGTTCATAAGCGAAGTGTGATATTCATATTTAAACAATATCTTAAAAATCAACAACTAGTAAATCAACGCCGAAAACTGAAAATTCAAAAAAGTATTAATTAATAGTCCCCTAGTTCATGAAGGAAGTTCTAGATTCGCACTTTGTACACAGGATAAGGTTTAGGTTGTTACTGGTTCTTGTATTGCGGCATGGTCTATCAAATTTAAAAAGCATTACTTTATTGGTTTTTTTTTCATTTTAATTGTAGTTGAAAATGATGTTAGGAAGAATAAGAGCAACACTAGGGGTGCTTTCCATTATGCGGTACGTACCAGCTGAACCCCTCGAACCTGAAATGGAACGCGCCGTACCATACGGTTCGTCTGATTCGTCGATTTCCCCAATCCAATACAGATCCAAGATGGCGGAAAAAAGAGTTTAGAAAAATGTAAACAATTTTCAATTAGAGATTACAGAAAAGGAAAGATATATGATGATGTTTCAACGGCACAGAACACTTGCGATTTTAAAGAAAACATATGATTACACAACCGTGTTATTTTTTTTTTTTATTTTTATTTGTGAAAATGCCGCATATTTGTGATTTTTCAAGCTCATTCATAAAACCTCATCCAAATACATGAATGAAAGCGACAGTATTCTCGTCTGCTTGAGATGCAATACAAATCGTCTTTTTATATCGTTTGTGCACCTTTTTGTTATAAATTTGAGGTGCAATCTGATATGTAAGGATAGATTAATTTTTTCGTCGTTTGAATTCTAATTGTTTCATTGTCGTCTGCACTCTACTCATCTGACATCTGCCTCCTGTATTGTAGACTAGTCAATTCATTTGTTTAAATATAAGGTAACGATCACTAACAGACAATGCAATCAGAGGACGTATTGAATTATTCATTTAAAGATTACAAGTTTCAATCCACATGGAATCTGATGAATTTTTACCATGAAAGTAAGTATTAATAAGGAAAATCATGTTTATATAAATGATTTACCTTAATATTGACATTTTTGTAAACCATGAGCAATAAGTAAATTAAATGCTGTCTCCCAAAAATTATTTTCAACCAACTGTTTGTCCCATAACATATGATATTGTCAGATCATACATTGTCATATAAACATGATAAGCAAATGTCTGAAATGATAACATGGATAAGTTTTTGTAAAAAAAAACAACCTGAAAGTTTGAATAAAATTAAACCAGTCTGGAGAATCAGGCTAATTGTGTAGCCTGTAACTTGTTGGTTTATCTTTTCATTTTTTTTAATTTCAAACCCATACACAGCTATATTAAACGAACCCTTTTAGGGCTTAAACGAAAAGTAAATTAAACCCTGGCCAGGACTGCCCTAGGGCCAAACTCTCTATTCAAGTCACAATTTGTAAAAATAAATATAGATTAAAGTATGGTCTTCAACACAGTCTTGGCTCACACTAAACACAAAGCTATTAAAATCCCTAAAATTGACTTCGCCAAGCAACAATAAACAATCCAAAGAGGTCAACCAACGGCCTACATCTTGTCTATATAACAAACAAGAAACCCTTAAAAAACCCATCAACAAATGACAACCACTGAACGTCAGTATCATGACTTAGGACAGGAAAAACAAATATACATATACATGTATGCACCATATTCAATTCTTATAATAACAGTTCTTTGATAGAATCATAAAACACAATTCCTATCGAGTTTTTATTTTATTTAACTACATGTACATGTACTGTATGCACTTTACTGTGGTACATTGTAGCAATGTACTTTCATCATTAATGTTACATTTCTGATTGGAAATTAAATGAAGGTTGATTTTAAAATGACACGATGTGGTTGTAAATGTAAGCCAATCACAATAACATGTCATAATGTAATGTAATTATTCGCATGTGAGAAAAAAAAGATATTTTTCCAACATATTTGAATTCCATTTTTTATTGTTATAATAAACTATATTTTTTAATGTGTCTCAACTTAACCACCTCACATTTAAAAATATGTATCCTTACATTGCAGATCCAGAGCATCTACAACAATTAATTGATGAGCAGGGGCATCTTTTGGATAAAGATGGAGTCAATATATTAACAGAACAAGAAAGTACAGTAGAAGAAAATATTTTAGTTATTGAACCAAGACGTATGTATAATATTGATGGAGAGAGCTATTTGAGATTCTTAATTCTATTTATCTGTCATTCTTGTTCTTGTTGTTGCAATTTCTGTGAAACCCAAAACCCTGTGAAATTTTGTAGATAATAAGAAAATACTAAGCAGATGTGCATATCAACTTAATTTATAGGAGTTGCGCCCCTTTTACCCTTTATTTTTTAAATATAATATTACAACAGTATACCATATTCATTCATAGCAACTCCCCTGAAACTTAAAAACGTAACCTTGTAAATGACAAATAAGATCTATGAAGATGTGCTTATCTTTAATCATTATGATATAATATAATAATATTCGAAAGCACTTTTAACATGTTTAAATACTATATATGAGCTGAGCATTAACACATTGGCATACATTCATAATAATCACATGTGATTCTTATTACCATAATGGGACTGGTAATGACTTAAATATACCATAAGTATCACAAGCATGTTCTTTTTATTCCTATTAAAACATATTAATAGTATTGGTGGTGGCATACTTGTAAATCATGTACATTAGGTCTGATATATCAAAACATCTGTAAACACTGTAATAAACTATTCCATCACTCAGAAACATATTGATATATTTGTAATCTATTTATCTATTTATACATAAAAATGCTTACAATGAATACATGTACATTTTGTTTAAACTGACAATAATAACATTACAATATAATAGTAAAATAAAAGTAGTTGGTTTGATGCATGCCTGCATGTTGTTTGCTATCCATTTTCACATATATATATTTGTACATTTATATGCTATATACCTTGTGTAATGTATTATCCTTGTAGAATTAAAAATGCTTTAAAACAAGTTTTATCACAGTAATTCTTCATTCATTGAAAATTGATAAATATTCAGCAAATATAAAACTACTATATTATTATCATTGTAAAATTAATAAAAAAGTTTTTATCACAGTCCTTCTTCATTCATTGAAAAATGATGAATATTGAGCAACTGAATTTATAACTCTTTAAATTTATACTACTAGGTACATTCATCCACACCTTAGTAATCTAAGAACAACAAAAAGTATGTAAATATAACAAGGAAACAATATGTATATACAACAAACATGTAAATATAACAAGGAAACAATATTTACGGTATATACAACAAACATGTAAATATAACAAGGCAACACTATGTATATACAACAAACATGTAAATATAACAAGGCAACAATATGTATATACATGTACAACAAATATGTAGACATAACAAGGCAACAATATGTATATACATGTACAACAAACATGTAAATATAACAAGGCAACAATATGTATATACATGTACAACAAATATGTAGACATAACAAGGAAACAATATGTATATACATGTACAACAAATATGTAGACATAACAAGGAAACAATATGTATATACTTGTACAACAAATATGTATATATATATATAAACAAAGAACAATATCATTCTTTTCAAACTGAAGTTCTATAGTTAAAAAAGTAAAAAAGTTAAACTTATTTCAATAGCTAAATCAGCAAGTACCATTGTTGGGAAGAAAGTTGCAGACCAAGAAGTACCATCAATAAGCAAGGCTGCACCACCAATAAGCAAGGCTGCAGAGGAAGAAAATGGTATGTGTTTTTTCTTAACTTGTATCTGTAGATTTAACAGAATGGAAGGGAACACAATTAATGTTGGAATTTATTCATAAGATAAAAAAATATAATGTATATCATAAAGGCTTCATTATTTTTTATACGACCGTAAAAATTGAAATTTTGTTGGTCGTATATTGGCATTACGTTGGTGTCGTCGTCCGAAGACATTTGGTTTTCACACTCTAACTTTAGTATAAGTAAATAGAAATCTATGAAATTTAAACACCAGGTTTATGACCATAAACATTCAAATTGGAAATCACATACATGAGGAAAATAGTTGTAAGAAAAAACACTATAAACTATAGCTGACTTTGTGGTGATGACAGTAAATATAATGCATAAAACTAATAACTGAGTCATTTCACTAAAAATAACCCATTTGTTAAAAAAAAATCAACTGGAATAGCCTTTTTGTGCAAATGCAGCATAAAGCAACCAACAATCAAAACCAATTTGTAAAGTTCTCATTGCTTGAAAAAAAAAATTATGAACATTAACTTGAACTACATTTTTGCCTTGTAGTTTTTATAGGTATATCTTGGTAGGAATACGAATACTTTATTTCTCATAAAACTACAATTACATAGTTATAGAGAACATACATAAATATAGAATAACCATGTATTGTCTCGAAATATCAATGTTATTTGTACAAGGCTTAGAAATAGGTAGAAAGCGAGGCTGTGCAATATGAATATACGGTCAATGCAATTTGACTGCTCAAATAGCACAGCTGCAGTATATATATAACTATAAGGTACTATTTTTACAAGCATGTGTGAACAACACAATGAAATAA
Organism: Mytilus galloprovincialis; assembly: GCA_037788925.1. Taxonomy (NCBI): domain Eukaryota; kingdom Metazoa; phylum Mollusca; class Bivalvia; order Mytilida; family Mytilidae; genus Mytilus; species Mytilus galloprovincialis. The sequence goes on from CM075340.1 coordinate 43,568,053, forward strand.
ACTTGGGTGGACTGACTTTCACATTTTTAACTTTGATAAATTTACATAGTTTTTCTAATATTACAATATTACATGAATATAACAGTCAATCAAATTTATATATATTAGGGTTTGACCAGCAGTATAAAAGATCCACAATTCATAATATAATAGTACTCGTCACCAATGTCGTTTGAGTCACAAATACGGCAGAACTACATAGATCTACATAACCTCAAAAGGGCATTACTGTAATTGTTTATTTCATCCCCAATCAGCTTAACAGATGATTGTTGGCAAAAGGTGAATGAAAAGTAATCCAACATTTTAACAAAAACAAAATTTCTATTAACAGTCCACATAATCTTGATTTAAAATAATACATATAATTTAACATGTAAAGTAAGTAAAATGGTATATAATTTCAGAAAAATATATCTGGGATGACTCTAGCATCAAGAGGCTCATTGAGTATCGGAAAGAGCATTCCTATAAATTTGAGGAGGGGAGAATAACTAAGAAGGCAGTGTGGGAAATTATTGCAATTAAGTTTAATGCAACAAGTGATAAACAAGCTCAAACTGTCACTTGGATGCAATTAAAATCCAAGTGGCAGAAGCTTGAATCAAAGTTCAAACAGGTTGAGGATAAGAACCGAAAGAGTGGAGAAGGAACACATAATTTCAAATACATGGAGGAAATGGAAGAAGCTGTTGGGGACAACCCCAACATCCGTCCAGCTAAGACCATTTCCTCCATGGATTTGAGTGTTGAAAAAAATAAAGTACAAAAAGAGGGAAAAGGTAAGCAACCCCGTAAGAGAAAAACTAATGAATTAACAGAATCCTTGGGGGAAATGAAGAGGGAGAGAGAAGATAGGTATGAGAGGTTTGAGAGTATGGTGAAGGAGATAAATAAAGAGAGGTGTGACTTAATGAGAGAGTTTATAAATGTGTTTAAGAATAGTTGCAATAAATGAGAAACCGAGGATTTTTTCAACATTTAATCCAATAAAACTTGATGCAGCTTCAAGAATTTTTCAATATAATAATTTGACAAGTTAGAACTTTTGTAAAGTTAAACAGCTTTAATGTATAGAAATAAGTCTTGAAAAAATTAAACGTACATAAAAATTTTCCTTGGCAAATTTTGTTGATATAATACTTTATTATGATCAACTCTGAAAGAACACTCTCTTCCTCTTCCTATAAAAGAAAAAACAAAATTTTACTTGTTCATATATTGTATAAGATGATTGAAACTTACTTTCAAATTTTTTCTTCAAAAGTTATAAACATTTTTATTGCAATTAGGAATTTGAAAAATTTCATCATATGATATGATTTGATTAGAGAAATGAAATTCTTCTCAATTTTCTATATATTGAGATTTTTATTTTCCCAGTCGACGACTTTGTAAATAAGGAATTCTATGTGACTATTAGGAGATAACTGTATTGTTTTTTAAGCTCCGACGGCATCAATTGGGGATTATAACACCAGATAAATAAATATTCTCCCACATCATGCACATATAACTATATTTTTATAGGATTAAATGTTGTTTTGTTAGTTCATTAGCTTTTCATATTCAATTACCACTACCATATTATGAAATAAAATTTCAAATTTGTTTTATCTTCTGCACGAAATAGAATGAAATTCAAAACAGTGTGGCTGTGGCCATTGATTGACACATTAGATTTATCCATTGACTGGGACAATTTAGGTGAACGTTTGTATGTAACGACCACTGCTCACTATGTACTTTTTAAAGACACTTAAACTATGGGGTCACCAAAGGTTCTCAACACCTTAATAAAGTAATTCGAAAAATTAATCAGAATTAACACGATGTTTTGATTTATATCAATTATATAAATCAAAACATAAAGGTTATTCCTGATTAATTTTTCGAATTATTTTATAATTAAAGGCGTTAAGAAACCTTTGGTGACCCCACAGTTTAAATGTCTATCGTAGGTACGTCGTGAACTGTGGTCGTTACAGACAAACGTTCACGTAAATTGTCCCAGTCAATGGATGAATTTAATGTGTCAATCAATGGCCACAGCCACACTGTTTTGAATTTCATTCTATAATATTCCAGTTTTCCCTTTTCCTTGTGATATTTATTTCAACATTAGAAATTGTATTCATTATTAAAATTGTAACTGATAGTTTACACGAAATAAATCCTTATTACACAGTCATTGGTTTAATCTGTATCCTTCATTACACATGTTACAATAAGAAAAAAAGACAGATTTCATGCAAGAAATCTATTTGTTAAAGAAAGAAATAAAGATAAGAGAGAAAAATATTTCTCTATCAAATATGAGTGATTTCAATTGAAAATATAAAATTTTGCAGAGAAGGTATTCGTGTTAATTATATATATATACAGATGATGAGATTGATGAATCATACTTATTGTTGAAGATTTATTTCAGAAATTTGTAAAGTAACTGATTAAAACAGCATACCATTTATGTAAAGGTATTTATAATGTTTGGTGGAGGTAAACATGTTAAAAAAGGTCAAAGCAGGTTTAATTTTAGTTATAACAATAAAATTGTATTGTTTTATTCACCAGCAATGATAATTGTGTTAACTTTGTAATAAGGTTTGTATCAACATGGCAAATTTTTATAGTTTTCAAATTTAAACAGATTTCAATATCTTATTATACAAAACTTTTTACGTGTTTTAAGAAATGGTAAATTAAGTAAATTGGCCTACATTAAAGTCAACTAAAATGAAACCTGTATGACTATGCATGAAATAAATGATACTTATTTTCAAATGTATAGGAATTAACTAATTCAAGTACAAACTAGAATATGAACTGATTTTTTTAAAATACTAGTAACTAATGACTATGTAAAACATATATATAACTACATTAATCTGCTGCAACAAAATATTCCTTTATTAAAATTAAATTTGATCTTAAATTCTTTTATCATAGTTATATAATAAGGTAAAACAAAGAAAACTACAAAACATACATTGGGTTTTTCAATCTTTAATTTGTAGAGCCTGCGACTTTTGAAGGTGGAAGACCGAGATGCTTCTTAATTTATATATAGATGCCTCATGTTACAAACTTTCTATCAGTAACATGTCCAATATTTTTGACCTCATTTTCGTGGTTTAGTAGATATAGGAAGATGTGGTATGAGTGCCAATAAGACAACTCTCCATCCAAATAACAATTTATATGTTCATTATTCTTGACCTCATTTTCGTGGTTTAGTAGGTATAGGAAGATGTGGTATGAGTGCCAATAAGACAACTCTCCATCCAAGTAACAATTTATAAAAGTAAGCCATTATCTGATTATAGGTCAATGTACTGGACATGTTAAACCATTCAAACGGGAAAAACCAACCAATCACATAAGCAACAAGATGAATATCACAGGTGGAGCAGGATTTCCTTACCATTCCGGAGTTGGTTGGCCGTTATGTAATAACCGTTTCACAAAGGATATCGATATGTTCCTAACATCGTAACAACAATTCCATTCCCTTTCATAAATGTGACCTACCGAATAAGACTATTTACCAGATCTGTTATCTCATAAGCAACACGACGGGTGCCACATGTAGAGCAGGATCTGCTTACCCTTCCGCAGCACCTGAGATCACCCCTAGTTTTTGATGGGGTTCGTGTTGTTTATTCTTTACTTTTCTATGTTGTGTCATGTGTACAATTGTTTGTCTGTTTGTCTTTTTCATTTTTAGCCATGGCCTTGTCAGTTTATTTTCGATTTATGAGTTTGACTCTCCCTCTAGTATCTTTCGTCCTTCTTCTATATAAAAAAACGAGAAACAGGTTTATTACATTGGTTGCAATGAATTACATTGATTTCCCAGTTAGATAAAAACCGATAATTTCACATGTGAAATAAACGTGGTTATTTCACTCTCTGACGTCATACAACAATAGGCGTTGTCAAGACGTCGATAACGTCGGATCAAAACAAATTGTCAATGCGTAGGAAAAACATATAGTTCCTTACATTTTCTACATTAATTTCATAAAAAAAGCCATTGCCAATGTAATAAAAAGAATAACTAATCGCCGTATTTGAATATCAAAAATAAGACAACGCGTGACCGAACGATGCATGAATTAAACGTATACGGCGATTAGTTATACTATAAATAAATAACATAAGCAAACGACAGTACATCAGTGACTACTTGAAAAAAAGATTTTTATGTAATGTTAAATTCTCTTATCATAAGTAATAGGATAACTATATTTGGTATGTGTGTACCTCCTTGTTGGTCAAGTCCATATCTCAGATACAATAAGCAATAGGTCAAGTATATTCGGTGTATAGAAGGACTGTAAGGTGTACATTCAACAATGATACAGATGGTAAAAAAAAACTGATAAAAAACGTTGAATGTAAACGTTATCAACCTCCAGTCATATATTGTAGGACTAATCCAACTGGCAGGTGTCATCTGAACTTGACCTCATTTTCATGGTTCAGTGGTTATAGTTAAGTGTTTGTGTTTTGGTCTGTTTTTTGTTATACTGTATGCAACAGTTTTACTCTATTTATCGGACCACAGATGAATTATCACGTTGTGATTGGTTAAATGCCGTCACGTGGTGACCCCCTATGAGACCGTATGGGGTTAGTAAGTTTCATATGGGGTTCATGACGCGTTAATGGCAACGTCATCTATTAATGTTGTTGTGTTTCATTGTTTATTTTTCAACAAAACGCCAGCGTCCGATAAATTCGTTATACGGTTAACTACTGACCCCCTACAGATCCATAGAGGGTGAATAAAAATTCATAGGGGACTCGGCCTCCGGCCTCACCCCCTATGGATTTTATTAACCCTCTATGGATCCGTAGGGGGTCAGTAGCGAACCATATAACTTATATTGGTGTATGGAATGATTGTAAGGTTTACATGTCTAGTTGCAGGTTTATGTTTATTCGCCATAAATTACATGTATATAAGTCATACTAATACTGTCAACTGAAATATATCATATTTATCATGTTTGTTTATTTAAAGGTGAATATACCATAATTTCATTTTCTCTTTTATTAAAGACAGTACAGTTGCTTGGTAAATCCAGACATTTTATTCAAAAGAACAATTTTTATATCCTACACATCTTTTTGGCAGGTTGTTTGCTGTCTCAATGACACTGCCACTGATGGTATATTTTATAATTCATATTATACAATTGGTGCCACATGTGTAGCAGTAACTTTTGCATACCATTCTAGGGCACTTGGTTTCAATCAATGTTATGATGGTTACTGTGTTGTTCATACTTTGGGGCTTCTGTGAAACGTGTGTAATGGCTACTAATGTTCGTTTTTGTTTCTTTTTACTACTATTAGCATGATTAGTAATAGTATTAACTTAAATTTTACCATATGTACATCAGAAGCTGTTTTTCTGTCTCTATAGGGGACCTGCCGTGTTCATGTATGGTGGGTATTTCCCCAGTAAGTGTTAACTGAGAACATAGTTGTTCAACAGTGGACCTGCTCATACGGAAATGAGACCTAAATTCATCTATGGTGTAAATTGGAATAACCGGATAATGGAAAGCACGCCTGGTTCAATCCACTACGTTCTACATAAGAAAATGCATGTACCAATTTCAAGTGAGAAATATGACAGTTGTTGTCCGTTCTTTTGATGTGTTTGTGCTTTTGATTTTGCCATTTGATTAGGAACTTTCCGTTTCGAATTTTCCACGGAGTTCAGTATTTGTGTGATTTAACTTTTTGAAGACTTTGTTCACGCTTAAGAATGATACAAAAATACAATTCTGAGGTGAAAGTATTGGTGTGTTTTATATACTTGAAAATCACATATATTCGTCGCCGTGGTTGGAATGTTACAGTATATCATCTCAACCATCAAAAGTTATCAATGATCTAACTAATGTCCAATGAAAATATAGCAAATTGCACATTTCTTTGTATGACTCATTCGTAGTGGTATATGCAAAATAGGTCATCATGCGAGAAATAGATGAAATAACTATACGAAAATATCAAATTACATGTAAATAAAGGGTCACCATAGATTTTAATTATTATTACCTTAAATTCAACTGAGACAATTAATCTAGACAAACTTAATTTTTTTTATAGACAATCACTATTGGATCGGTTTGACAGACCTTAAGGAAGGAGAGTTCCGCTGGACTTATGACCAGAGTAAAGCTGAGGTTAAAAATTGGCATCCAGGTTATGGTAAAAAAGGAACAAATAGCAACTGCGTTGCAATTAGCTATCATGCGAATAATCTGCATTTTTTCAACTACACTTGTTCTACCGAGTATCGATACATCTGTGAAAGCAACTTCTGTAAGTATTTCGCTAAATAACTTACTATATTAAGTATGTTTTATATGTTAAATATGACTGATTTATAAATATTATAGTTTTCTGTGTTATGTATGTGATCTTTCACGATAAAAATGCACATGAATGAAATTAACGCAATGTAAATAAAACTTAGCTATCATATTTTTTAATTGAAATGCATCATTTATTTCATTTTGTAATTTAATGTTATCTGTAACAGACTATGTGTTATATGTTTAATAGATGGCGTGATATATCTATCGAGTAACTGATAAATAGTTGTCTGAATTGGAAAGGGACATACTTGTTTTAATTCTGTGGATTTTAACATTTAAGATGGAACCAATTTGTGTGGATTAAATAAACAAAAGGTGTGGTGCAATATGTGATTCAATGGGTATGTTAGAGACTGCATTGAGAGTTAAGGAACATTGTTCATGTTCTTGTCCATTCAAAACCAATTTATACAGGTTACACTAATTAACTTATCTAAATATATACAATGAATATTATAAAAAGAAAACACCCTTACTATACTGCCTTAAACAAATTTAGCCTATAACCGTTCAACTAGAGATGAGACAACATCTAAGTTCCAATAGTTTTGACATTTTATCTTTTTTATTTTTTCATTTTCATCTATTATGCACATATATTTTCTAAATAACTTTCAATCATAACATTCACGGTTCCAATTGTATTACATATGTGTTTTTGTGTATGTATAAGGTTAAAGATAAGGAATAATTGCCTTTTCAGACATATTTCTTCATTTATTTCAGGTTTCTAAGACTAAATGTTCTGCCGAAGAGTTTTAACGAGCTTGAAGGTACAGAATATCAAAGACGACTGTTCTCAATAAATTGTTTCTCATCTTTTTTCGTATGCCTTCTTGTGTCAGATCGAGTGACTACTGGTGTACATACCATAAAGAGGATGGTGTGATACTATAGCATTGTCATCAACATCCTTGTTCCTAAAAAATAAAAAAGATAAACAGAAAATATTTAAAATTTCAAAACCATTTCTGGGTCTTTTTAAATCGAAATATACCATTGTTTATAAATGAAAATAACCTGAACTAGAATGAAGATTGAAGACAACCATTTATAACTATGGGTTGCTGATAACCAATTCCAGGATTAAACAACCAGATATACGTACACACATATCTGGTTCATTTCAAAATAAAAATAGGTTTCTTAGATGTAAGGGCATTGAACTGTTGTATAAACACATTGAAACATATGATTTTGATAAAATTGCGATAAAAAGTGAAACTTGGTGACTTGATTGAGTAAATAAAGCTTATCCTACACAAAATCTTGAAAATATTAGTACAGTTCGTTCTCTGACATAAACATACGATTAGCTACTTCTGACTTTCAAAAGCCATTTCCATCAATATTGTTACATGATTAATAAGAAACAAATATGGTTTCTATCGAAAAAAGAAGATTTTGTATGAATGCCGATGAAACAACTCTATGTACTTTTGTTTGAAATACAGAAATTATTTGCTACTTCCTGTTAAAAAAGGCACCTCCGATGGCAGAGTTCATCTGATATTTCACATGTTACAATCATTCCACAAATAATGGGTTTTGTATGTTCTTTTGTTTGTAAATATATACAGTGAAGGGATTGTCATACAAGTAGCATGTTATGAATATTTTTCGATGCGGAAAACAGGGGGAAAATACATTCCCAGAAAAAATTAAACATACAAAGATGGCGATGAAAAAAATCCATACCAAAGTTAAAAGCTCAATCCACATGATCCATTGAAATCCATTTTACAGATTTAATAAGACGTTGTCGGTCAAATCAAGGTCATTTCCTGTGTCGTCAAATAATTGCTGATGATCATTTGTTGGTTCCAGTTTTTAAAAAAATCACGCCTAAATTAAACTACACATTAAACGTTAAATTCTTCAGAGAACAACTGAAAGTAGTTCAACCCTAAAAAGACATAGCTAGACAAAAAAAATGATTACAAAATGCCCTTTTAACCTAAAAATTCCTAAAATAAGCCATCAGGACTTTTGGGGATAAAAAGATCAACTAACAGATATAAATAAACTGATACACTCGATACAAGTTACAGCTTTTTTTTATGATTCCTAACTAAAGTGTTAATGTTTCCATATATTTTGCTAAACACCATGTAGATATGTCGGTCCTTAGGTTTACAATTGTTATTCCGGTTAAAAAAGAACCTTACTTCACACTTATTAAAGCAATATGAAGTTAAAGTAAACGGTAAACGAAAGTCATGCAATGAATGAATATACTTCAGGCTTATAGAAAGTGTCACGTCAAGGTCATATATATGTTATCAAATGTGAAAGACATATAAGAAGTTGGAGCAAAGGTCAAATCAAACATTGACTCAATTTCAAGGTTAGAAAACAAGGTCCAAAACAAAGGACGCTAGAGTTGTACAGTGTATGATTAATGAGATATATCACCATACAGGTAGTTTTGTACACTAATATAAAGGAGAACACTCATATAATATATCTACGTATACATGTACGTACCCTTTAACCAGAATAATTGTCTTACAACATGTCGGAACAAAAAATTTATAGCAAAGGTTAAGATTTCAGATTACAAATTTACATTTAACCGGAACCTCAATCTCAAGGTTATAGATCTCAAATCAATAGATCCTTGATCTATACTAAATATGGTTTATGAGGTCGTCAACAGTTTAATGCAATCAATCTAGGGGACGATTTCTTGCCCTCGATGTACTACACCGTGCGTCGTACACTGTTGCCTTTATTTGAAGAATTAAAAAAAAATGAAAACTGTAAAGTCAGCTTCCAGAGGCATTGACAATACAACATGTGAACTAAACAATTCAAACTAAACAAACAACGACCTGATGCACGACAATAATACTTGCAACTAACGACATACACTAAATGACTTTGGACAAGTACATATACAATTAGGTGCGTTTAAAAATGTATGTGGTAGCTTATAACAAGGTCCGGTACAGGGGTGTTACAGTACAAATAGGCATTTATAGATACCATGGTAACAATCAAATGAAAATGGTTTATGTCTATAGATGGGTATCAACAAAAAAACTAAATGTACATTAAACAAAAAGACAAAAGACATAAACATAAAGTATCGATCAATGAGTACTTGCAGTAAATGAAACTGGTTAACCTAAACATAAATCATGTTCTCTCAGACAAAAAGATTCATCAGTTCGCAATAAACAGATGAAGACTAAAGACGTCATTTACATTTTGATAAAGACTTCACCTTGTACAATGCTAAAATATAAATGAATTATACATAATATAAACCGGTTGAAGGACCACAAGTTCAAGAGATCTAACTACTGTGTTCAATTGGTAATCTTTAAGGACAAGTTGAATGAAAGATAGATAAACAGTTTTAATGAATCGTCTATGCAATTATGGGCCTTAAAATCATTAGTAAAATATCATTTTCCGTTTGTAATATTTATCCTATGATTAAAGTCAGGCTCAATCTGAGAACTTGTATCTCTGAAATAATTTAAATCTTTTTTAAAGTTATCTGTGGTAATGAAATCAATGACTTGATTATAGGCCAGTTCATATAGGCCTTATTGAAATCTTTGACACGTCTACTTGAGCTTAACGAACTATTTTGTGGAAAAAACACAACAAAGGAGCAAACCCGTCCTAAAACGTAAAAATATATATCGGAACGAAAATTATCCCTTTACTCTAATTCGCCAAATTCAAACGAATATAGCACTTGTTATCAATAAATAACACTTGCAAACAGGGGAAGGTTCAAGCTCCTGTCAGACAAGAAATATAAAGATTTCTAGATCCATAAATTTAGACATCCAACGTAGAAGCGTTTTTAATTTTTATTAACTGGGAGCTTTTACAATTTTTTAACAAAATAGATACTGAAGAATATATTATCTCTTAGTCATAATCCTTGACATTTATAGATTATCATGAACCAGGGTTTCCAGAAAATGTAAAATCACTTTCACTTTCGGTTTTGATAGGGGAGATAATTCATTATACACAACTAACAGTTAAGTAAAAGAGGTAAGATGTGTAATCATATTTAAATCATGTGTACATGGTGAATATAGTATAACGATTGAATCATTTGATTTGAGTATTTAAATGATAGATGCACAGACTACGATTATCCACATGTAGGTATCAATGGCATTGTAATCCAAATACATACATGACAAACGTTATGTTGTCGCGTCTGTATTTAAATGTTATACATTGAATAAAAAAGTTATGTTTAGTGAACATTATTGTTCTTATGCAAAACTTAGTCAGAGTACGTGTAACACTTTAAGTTATTGATTTAATTTACTGCTTTATTAAAAATCAAATTCTGTGCCCTGATTCATTGACGTGCAACGAATGGGGTGGGGTCCCTTGCAAAGTCGTTTAAAGTGAGTAATTAAAGGAAGAAATGAAAACATATTTGTGTAGATAAATGTATTTGAAAAAACAAATATTTGATAAAATGTTTCCAATCTTGTTTGAACATATATTCATAAAATGTAAGCCATAAATCGGGTGCGGGAATTTCTCGCTACATTGAAGAACTGTTGGTGACCTTCTGCTGTAGTTTTTGTCTATGGTCGGGTTGTTGTCTCTTTGGCACATTCCCCATTTCCATTCTCAATTTTAATATATTGGAATACAAACCATTTCAATAAATAGAATGAATCTTGTTATTATTTATTATGAAGAGTAAATAGGGAATGGAAACGGGGAATATGCCAAATAGACAACAAACCGACCAAAGCTAAAAGCAGACAAAACAACACGCATGCCATTCGGAACGTTTGTCAAAAGTAAAGTCAGCGAACACTTTATATCATATTAATTGTTTTAAAGAGAAAATACAAAAAAAAAATTAAAACTTATCTAGTATTTGATATTCTTTTATATTGTAAATATAAATAGCTGTTATCAGACAGTCAACATCTATTGACAATGTACAATGTATCGATACGTCTTAAGTTTCTTGTCGTTTTAATTATGATTGAGTGTGCTTGTTGTCTTATCCATGTTATTTTGTTTTTAAAATGCAACATTTTTTTAAAACTCAACATTGACTTGTTTTGTAATCATTCTCATAGGTTTGTAACATTGTATTGTTATCCCTTACAGAACTGAAATGTTTGCAGCAGATCTGCTGCAAACTTGCTGCAGGTCTGCTGCAAACAAAATGCTTGCAGGAACCCTTTGAATAATGTTTGCAGATGTTCGCAGCTAGCTGCAAACCTCCTGCAAACATTGCAGCTTTTTGCTGCAAGCTTGCGGCAAGGTTGCAGAAACAAATATGTTTGCAGTAAGATTGCAGGAAAAACTAGAATTTAAGGGATGTTCGCAGCTAGATTGCAGGAATCTTTGACAATTTTATATGTTTGCAAGAGCATTGCAAGAAACTACATAAAACGACTGGGCATGCCTATTGATAACTTCCTGGAAGATAAAGATTTGAAATTTTAAAATGTTGGTGATCTTTGTGTCATGATATATATATTAGTGTTCAGGGAGGCATTATAGTTTGGCAATTAACAGATTAGTTTTTAAAGACATTATTAGTAAGTACATATTCATCGTAGAATGTTAACTTATGAAATTGATTCCCTCCACAGATATCTGCATGAGGTTTAAAATACATTTTCAAATATGTAACCATGCAATATACAGTACTCCCTCATATGCTTAGAGATTAAATTATAACTTACAAAATATATGTTAGTCTAGTTGAATTTTGTGACAATTTTAGTTTAACTATAGCTAAAAATAATGATATACTACGCAAAGAAAATTTCAAATAAATCTTTTTAACTTTAGATTCATGCATGTAATTCATTTGAGAACGTACTTGGAATTAATTTAACTTATTAAACATGTAAAAAGGTATAATCTCATGCTATGATAATTTTTCAAATGATAAAGTAATTGAATTATATTATGAATGGATGGTTGTAACATAACTTTTTAAGAATTTGCTGTGTAATATAGATAAAATGATGTGTACACAACATGACATTGGTTAATTGTATAACAGATTGATTTGAATAAAAATGTTTGCAGCAGGTCTGCAGCAAACACGCAGGAGAAAGATTAATTTGCATAAATATGTTTGCAGCAGGTCTGCGGCAAACACTCATTTGCATATAAATGTTTGCAGCAGGTCTGCAGCAAACAGGCAGGAGAAAGATTAATTTGCATAAATATGTTTGCAGCAGGTCTGCAGCAAACACTCATTTGCATATAAATGTTTGCAGCAGGTCTGCGGCAAACACTCATTTGCATGGTAAATTGTTTGCAGCAGACCTGCAGCGTATTTGCAGCAAACACGCCGCAAACATGGACTCTATGTTCGCTGCAAGTCTGCAGCAAGTTCGCAGCAGACTTGCAGCAAATGTTTGCAGGAGGCTGATTTTTTCAGTAAGGGATGGTATATTAAAGTGGTCAATCAAAGTATTATATAATACATACACATAACTTGTATATGTTAACGTGTGTTATCGAAGAACCACAACATGTAAAATGTTGATTGTTACACATGCATACAATTCCATAGAAAATTGTTTAAATGCAACGGTCAATGCACACACAAAACAATTGTTTAACTTCAAAGCTATTTCAAGTAAGTTGTTATAAATGTATTTTACTTGCATGCTATACTTAATTGTCTAATTAGATGACCCAATCGATACAGAACTGTGTAGGACATGTTCATGTAGGATGACTTTATCTGCTATTTTAGGAAATACAGTCAGCACACACATTACTGACTTTTTTATGTCTAAGTATCTGCATGACATTGCATTATATTATAGCAGAAAAATATAGTTCTCTTCGTGGTTTGAGCATATATTTAAAAATAGTATAGTTATCCACACTTTTTTTTTTTAAACTTTTAAAGTAAATAGATGCCATAAATTAATGCAACGGTAGAATACTCGTTCTTTCTACTAGCACATCATATGTGCATGTGATGCTTACATTTGCATTAGTCAGGAACAGGAGGATTACCCTATTATTTAATTTACAAATAAATATGCGTGTGTATATATAATTCATAAGTTTGCATTCATACAGTCATATCGTTTTTAGACGTTCTTTTAGCACACGGAACTGATATCTCTTTATCGTGATAACGACAAAATCAAGATATGTTTTGCCCACCGGGCCCATAAGGCCTATCTGACCTTTTGTCATGACTTGGCGTCTGTCGTCCTCGATCTCGTCGTCTTCGGTCTTCGTCTGTCGTCCGTTTATCTAAAATACAAACAAATTCTCTGATGAAAGAACTCGGTTTTTTGTTTAACTTAAAGTGAACATATTGTCAGATATATTTTAGTTTTGTTTCTTTCCTCATTGATCCGGCGCATAGTATTCTCAGATAAGTGCATGCCATTCTTATGTCGAGTATCCATAAAGACGATAAGCTGATTAAACAAATACATCTTACGTAACATGTCATGTCGTTATCGTTTTTCTTATACTTCCTTCTATAAATAGTTTGTATAAAGTTGACTTTGTTAGTGAAAGGAAATCATCAACAACTGCGGATTTTATACTGCAAACTAACATTATAGGTAGCTAATGTTGGCATATCATTTACAATAAATTGAAAATATCAAGAGAATATCCAGTCAAATAGATGTGACTTGTTTAATTCTCTTCAATGTAAAAACAAATTATTTGTTTTGACCTGTTGACAAAAATATAAGCATTTTAAAATTTAACCACACAATTCATTTAATATATACATGTAGGTCCGCAACTTGGTACCTTGTCAAGTAAAGAGTGTTTGCGGTTCATTTAATGATATCATCTCCCTGTAAAAACAGAAATTATACAGACTTATCACTGATAAGCTGTTATTTTTTTTTGTCTTCATCTTCTGATACACAAAGTCATTTTTATATAGTTTTGATTTTTTTTAATATATTTCAGATTTTCTGAACAAAACAACTGCGTTTTTTTTTCAGATTTTCCTACATGCTTTATAAGTCTCGTCTGCATTTAAGCAACCCTCATAGGAACATTCATGATTTCACATAATATAAAGAACCAAATAGGATCCCAACTCCAAAAGGTGCCATATTGCTTACATTACCAATGTACACATAGGTTTAACTTCAGATTTGGAACTAGGTATCCCAGCTTACGTTTCATATAAATGCAAAAAAATAATTTTTCACCCGAATGTGAACCAAATTACTATATGGTAATCGATCAATAATGTTTACTAGGTAAATTGTTTAGTAACCAGGTGACGATACATATACTACATGTTTATTTTTGTAATAATACATACATAAAAGGTTTAAAACTTGACAGAGCATCATGTATTTAAATTGTAGATAAGCATTCTACACAGTTGGTTTTGTTTTGTTTTGTTAAAAAATCCGTTAACATTTTTAATATGAAACCAATGTCTTTGTCATATTGTTCAGGACTATATTTTTAAGGCATGTACATGTAAAGGTTAATATCTTTTTATGTTTGCCCTCACTAATATTCACTTGTTTTCACCTAAATTCCTATCAAGAATATGAATATGAAGTAATCAAATGTTTAGATTGTTCTGTAAAAAGGTTGTTGACAAATAGATATACTAACGGGTAATATTTGACGACATGTTTTAGTTTTACTTCGCATTCATTTCGACTATTATTGCTAAACCATACTGACCGTTTGTTCATATAAGTAACAGATCACCACCAATACCTACCTCATTTTAAGTTAATGCGATTTCCCAGGTTTTTTGTAATCCAAAATGGATATATGATACACTCCTATTTTCATAATTATATGTAATTCAGCAAATACATCACTAATCTATCAGGTTTGGGTTAGATTTGTTTGTGATTATTGCTT
Organism: Mytilus galloprovincialis; assembly: GCA_037788925.1. Classification (NCBI taxonomy): domain Eukaryota; kingdom Metazoa; phylum Mollusca; class Bivalvia; order Mytilida; family Mytilidae; genus Mytilus; species Mytilus galloprovincialis. The sequence goes on from CM075340.1 coordinate 43,583,307, forward strand.
TATTAAGGACCAAGAATCAAGTGACACCTGCTCTCAGTTCTAAAAACCGTTTGATAACAGAATATAACATGAGGATTTTCATGCATATATCTTATTCAAGCATTGGTGGTTTTATAAATACTCCAATGCGAACAGAAAACACGTTCACATGTACTTCCTCAACTTTGTTATTAAGTGTTTCCATCTTTGATTTTGTTCACATTATGTTTTTTCCCTCTATTTATTTTTCTGAAATTTATGGTTTTAAATTGCAACATATCGATCAGAAATGTGTAATACAATGCACTTTTGAATCTGAATCCTTCAAAAAACGCTTCAATAGGGGCAACTTACATGTATATACACAATGCACTTAGTGGTTTTTCCCAAATCAAAGTCAGCGAACGATACTTAATATAGTTTTTGGAAAAAAATATAAAGAATATTTTTTTTAAATTTATCTGATTAGTCAATGTTGAGGTGCATCATACTGTCTGTATTAATATGCCAAATAAGTTTGTTTTGATTATTTTGATTTTGTGTGCTTGGTTTCTTATTTTTATGAGTACAGCAAATTTTCTACATCGACTACAATATTTGTTCTAATATGTATGTAGCATTGTATTGTTACGGTACACTATCGGTGGTCGTTCGAAATAGTACACAATGCAACATATGCACACGCCACATATATGTTAAGTGTAATAGCCATGTAAAATGTTTAATTATAAATGTTATACACATGCATACAATTTATAACATATTAAATGCAACGGTCACTGCACACACAACACATTGATTCACTTCATAGCTAGTTTAAGTAAGTTATAATTGTATTTTATTTGCATTCTGATTAGTCTGATTAGATAACATAATCGAAACACAGATAGAATATCTGTATGGGAGAACAAAATCGATACAGCGTTCAGTAGGAAAACTTTATCTATTACTTGTGTTATGTGTGAAAGTACACATAACAAACAAAAAATTATCTGTGTTAATTTTTATGTACTTGTGATAAAAGCAGGCGAAAATATCATCCTCGTGACGTGTGCAAATTTAAAATATTATTGCTATCTAGATGATCATGTGGTAATAAATAAACTTTCAAATTAAATAGATGTCAAAATACTTGCATCGAGATTTGTGATAAGTCACTATATATACAAATACTTCCTCGGAGATGTGTACTAGCACACCATATATAGATGCATTTGCATTAATGCGGTACAGGAGGAAAACTGTATTTAATTTATAAATATGCGTGAGTATATGAATAGTTTTTCAAAAACAGGTAGCATGTCCTTAGCGCACGAACTTAATGTCTCCTACATCTAGATAACTACAAATAATATACACTATCAAATTTAGTATCATATTTACAATTTTATCTTGAGTGGAAACCCCTTTGCAAAATGGATGTTTGAATTGCCCTTGGTATGTACCCATAGGTAGTTTAGTGGATAGTTTACATGCATGAAATATCTCTCACTGGACATTAAGTAACAAATAATCAATGAAATAGATCAAATTTCTTTAATTTCCCTTCACAAGGTTTCATGGTTCACTCTATTTTTGGATACAAAGTAATTTCTTGGAAGATAAATGATTACAATTTTAGATGCCATTGTACGTACTCTAATGAAGGTATAAAGAATCATATGTGTATGTAACTCTCTATTTAAATGAAAGAAACTTTTAATCATAAAAAAAAATTTGATCAAAAGATTAAATAGTAGGATGATTAAAATTAATTTGAAAACTTATTACAAACTATTTAGTTTAATTTGGAACACAACATTTTTTTGAAATAGCCAACAGCAATTTTTATATCAATATCTTAATTACGATACAATGAAATCTTACCCTTGTGGTCATTCACCGTAGTTATTTAGTACACGGAAAAAGGATTAACTAGTAAAATTGGAAGGCAAATTCAAGTAATTTGACTGAACGAGAAGTTGTAAGTATCTGATAAGGTCAATCCGACCATTTGTCATGACTTTCCGTCGTTGTCGATCTCGTTATGTCGTGCAACGAAACATGTCCACTAGTCGTATCACTATGTAATCAATTTTTCCTTCACACTTTGCTAATTGCTTTTCAATAAATTGCAAGTTTTATTGTTTTGTGCTAGTACCTATTGTTGTTTGAATCAATGTGTAATCATATAGGTTTCAATGTTCTTTATTTTCTTATTGAACATGTTAAACCGATCCATGGTATTATTACATGCAATTTTTGTTATCATATATATTATATCTAAAGGTGAAAATATCAACGTCAAGCCCGTATGGTAATAACGAAGGTGAGCTGATAGTAAAAAAGAATTAAATGAAAAATGTCAAGTCGTTAGATTTTTGTCCTATACTTCTGCTTCAAAACAATATCATGTATAAAGTAGATTTTGCTCAATCTAAAAGAATCAACAGTATTTGAAGATTTTATTCTGCAAACTTACAATCAGGATTCTACATCCGCAAAATTGTATAGATGAAACACTCTCAATTTAGCCCTTCCCCTAAGGGTGACTGGGGAATGGAATTATGGTCACTTGGAAATTTTGGTCCTCAATGCTATGATGAGTGTTTTTTTCTTTCTTCTTCCGACGGTCCCCATGCGGTTACTTTTAACCAATCATACTCATAGAAATGTATGTAAATACCAAGTTAATTGAGAATCTGTTTATAAACTTATTCCATATCTCTTGAAAAGTAAATTTGTACAGAGTAACCTATAACATAACAAGTATATGTCGGCAAAATAAGTGAAGCGCTGTACTTCCGACCCAGTGATACATTGTATATATATTTTGATCCTCCAACACGACAGTAGGTGCCACTAAGTTCGGCCATCCAGGCCTAAGTTTTGATTACAGAAGTTTAACCAAGTTAAAAATCTCATAAACCAATTTTGAAGAAATAATAGTTTTCTTATTCATGATTTTTTTTCTTTTCAATTAAAGATTATTTCAACATGATTAGACAACAAAAGACACCATAGTCTATTAGGAACAAACAAGAAAGATGGAGGAAGAAGAAATCGAGCCTGAATGCACTGGGATGAAACGAACGACGCTCATTGAGGAGCTAACAAAAATTTTGCGTGATTACCCAGATGATGGACAAATTCTAAAAGTATGTATTTCATTTTTGAAAAGGAACTTTCCCTGTTTGAATAGTTTTACACTAAGTCATATTTGGGGCCCTTTATAGCTTTTATTCGGTGTGATCCAATGTTTAGTGTTGAATGCCGTACTTTGACCTATACATGCTATAATGGGTTACTTTTAGAAATTTTGACTTGGATGGAGAGTTGTCTCATTGGCACTTTTACCACATCTTCTTATATCTATTTTAGTGGACATGCATTATTAGAAACAAACAATGTACCATTAAAAATTTCTAAAGATCATTTATAACCACTCAGTAAAAGTATCACTAAGAAATGGTGGATTTGAAGATTTACAGGAAGGAGGGGGAGAATGAAGGGTAATGTAGTCTGTAGATAATGTTGGTAAAATTCGACAAGGTAAACTAAGTATTCCCCTTTCCCATTAGACTGCTTGATGCTGGAAGTTAATGAAATTCATTTTTCATGATCGTTTTATTTATACTATTTACACAGGAGATGATTCAAAATGCAGAGGATGCAGGTGCTGTTAGAATTGCAATAGTTTACGATGAACGGCAGTTACCGTCAAACCCATACGCCCAACGTTATACATACTCATCACCTTATTCCAAATACTTTCAGGTTGGTATTTAAGAAAATTCTGTTAAAAACATAAAACAAAGTAAGAGATTTTTGTCATCCATTACAGTTCTGTTTCCTCTATAAGAAAATATTGATTTTCTCCAATATAACCCATAAACAATAGCTGTAATTTCGTTTATCTCAATGTATTTTATCGACAAATAAACGTTTCCCCGCAGTTTTTAACTTGAATTTTGAAAATTTATTGACCAGAGGTCTTTATATTGAACAGTAAGAGTAAGAATTATCATCGACCAGTAACATAATTAAGACACACTAACTACTTAATACCTTAACACTTTTCTTTGGGAATATCCAATATAGTATTGTTTAAAAAGTTATGATCTAAAAACGCAGGTTGAAGTTAATTCTTTGAATTATAATGTTCAAAAATACCCATGAATCAACGATTTTATTAAATAATACTTATCATTTCCACATTTTAATATTTAAAGGAATTGTCCCGTTCCATCATTTACCAGCCAAGAAGTCAGCACTGTTCTGTTGACATGAATTATCATTGATATGGTGGCATGACACGGGTTATGTTATTCTCATATATGTTATGATGGTATGATACTAAACCCCTAACGGGAAGGATTGTGCCTGATGTTCATATGATGAAATCATAATCTTTCAATCAGTTTAATTGAAGTCTAGAGCTGGCATGTCAGTTAACTGCTAGTAGTCTGTTGTTATTTATGTATTATTGTCATTTTGTTTTATTTTCTTTGGTTACATCTTCTGACATCAGACTCGGACATTGTTATGCGTTTACTTTTCTACATTGGTTAGAGGTATAGGGGGAGGGTTGAGATCTCACAAACATGTTTAACCCCGCCGCTTTTTTGCGCCTGTCCAAAGTCAAGAGCCTCTGACCTTTGTTAGTCTTGTATTATTTTAATTTTAGTTTCTTGTGTACAATTTGGAAATTAGTAAGGCGTTCATTATCTCGCTACATTGAAGACCTGTTGGTGACCCTCTGCTGTTGTTTTTTAATTGATCGGGTTGTTGTCTCTTTGACACATTTCCCATTTCCATTCTCAATTTTATTATATTTATAAATTAACTGTTTACAAAATTTTGAATTTTTGAAATACTAAGGCTTTTCTACCTCAGGCATAGATTACCTTAGCTGTATTTGGCAAAACTTTTAGGAATTTTGGTCCTCAATGCTCTTCAACTTCGTACTTTATTTGGCCTTTTTAATTACTTTTTTGGATTCAAGCGTCACTGATGAATCTTTTGTAGACGAAACGCGCGTCTGGCGTATATACAAAATTTAGTCCTGGTATCTATGATGAGTTTATTTATAGCAATCTCCCATGCAGAGTTATCGGTCCTTTCGTTTTCTCTCTTAATAAAGAGAGAGAAAGAAAGGACCGATAACTCTTCATGGGAGATTGCATTACTAGTGGAAGACTAGATTTCGCTATTTTGGGTATTTTGGAAGTCAGAATAAAGTTGTAATTTGCTAATTATTTCTTCAAAGGGTCCAGCATTAATTGTTTATAATAATGAAGAATTTTCTGAGGATGACTGGGAAGGAATTCTTCGAATCGGTACAAGCATTAAAGAACTTGATCCATCAACAGTAGGTAGATTTGGATTGGGATTTAAGTCCGTTTTTCATATCACTGGTAAGTACAACGATTTTGAAGAATTGATTTTATTTCATTAAGAGAATAAACATATCTGTGGAGCCGACCTGTCATGATAGTATACCATTGGTTGAAATATGTCGAACTGCCTGATACTACACCATTGTTTGAACTATGTAGAATAGCCGAAACAATAAAATTAATTATTGATTCATACGATATATATGCATTTGTAGCCTTAGAAAAAAAGGAGTATTGCCAAAATTGGCCAAGAAACGAAACAAAGAATTATTGGAGTATTTCTTTAATTAAAGGAATGGCTGCATATATTTACGAATTTTGTTTAATAACTGGACTTGATTCTAACAAACGTTAGACATCATTAAAAAGCTTAAATATTTTAAAAGAAGGGCAAAAGATACCAGATGGACATTGAAACTCGTAAGTCAAATCTAATTAACAATGTCATGGATAAGCCCAACTTGTCAACATACTGTATGTTTTGATGTGACTGTATTTACAGGGAATAAATGAAACACACCTGTGCTTTTATTTTCCTCCAATTGTTTATCTATGTTAGGCATACTGCAAATTTGTGTCTTCTGAAGAATATATAGATATACCAGGAGCTAGAAAGTTCATGAATGTAATACCAAAAGAAAACGTCGACATGCTATACTTGATATTTTTTCTTGTTTCAAGAGACTACAGTAATATTTATTAACTGGTTGTAGCTGATAGGTTAACATTGAAAAGAAGTTTCTACCAATTCATGTTAGGATTCACATCATTGGCTGTTTGTAGATAATGGCAGATTCCAAAATTATTGTTAATAGTACGGCATGCCATTCTAAACCAATGTTAGATTTTTTTCTGGCAAAAACAAAATCGGGGGAGGGGGGGGGGAGTGTGTGATCTGGAATGGTTTTCGAATATATGTGTTTCGTTGGCGTTAGTGGCGGTTGTGACGTCATATGACGATATTTGATTATGATCCTTATAGTTAACTCTTTTTCCTCGTTTGTGATATCATTTTTATCATATATTTCAAATCTGCTATAAATCTGTGACCGACCGTATGTTGAAAAAAATAATATGACAGACGATTATGGTGTTGAAAGATGAATTCAATTACAAAAAACCACAATTTAAGATTATCAAAAGTATAAATCAGAAGATATGTATCTGACCTTTTTACATCTTGGTATTAGGAACACATGTCTTTATTCAAATTGAATGGTGATCAACAAGTTGTGTCTTTTAGTTGAAATAAGGTTTATGCTGATATCATAACAAAAGATTAAATAAAAGAGTAAATGTAGAATCCATTTAAAGTGTAACATGAATCGTCAAGTATACTGTGCACTTAAAAAATTCATATCAACAAGTTGATATTTAGAAAAGGAAGACGTACAGACACTGCGAAAGAGCAACAAAAACATATCTAAGAAGTATTCAATTCACTTCAATTAGACACTGATAGATGCAAATACGTCTTCATTCAACATTATTTTAGGTATGGCAGAGTCTTGAGGTAAATAGAGCTTGCATTTTGTTTTTGTAGATTACCCCATGATTATAAGTGGACACCAAATGATGATTTTGAATCCATACCTAGATGAGGATAAGTGTTGCATACCACTTCGACTGTCTAAGCTACGGTTGTATCGTGGATTTTGCTTGCAAGAATGCTTCGAAGCTTTAGGCCCTGCATTCAATTTTGTAGAGAATGTGACAAAGAATGGATATTTCAAAGGAACTATGTTTAGGTAACATCTTTCATTTCTGCCTTAAACGTATATCTAACAAATTATCTAAAATATGGAGACCATTTTTTATGACCCACTTACGACAGTAGAGAGGCATTATGTTTTCTGGTCTGTGCGTCCGTTTGTCCGTCCGTCCGTTTGTCTGTGCGTCCATTCGTCCCACTTCAGGTTAAAGTTTTGGTCAAGGTAGTCTTTGATGAAGTTAAAGTCCAATCAACTTGACACTCAGAACACATGTTCCCTATGATATGATCTTTCTAATTTAAATGCCAAATTAAAGTTTTGACCACAATTTCACGGTCCACTGAATATTGCAAATGATAATGCGAGTGAGGCATCCGTGTACTATGGACACGTTCGTGTTTTTAAATCTATCGGTGATAAAAATATTTCCACAAATAACAACTACCAGTCTTGTACTCGTGTAAAATTTTATTAACTCCCTCCCTTTCACGTTGTTGTTTAATCGATATCTATGTGTGAATTAAAAAAACCTATTCGTATTCATAATAAAAAGTGGCGCTCGAAAAAACGGTTTCCAACCTGAAGAGCATTGGCACACAAAGTTAGAAAACAAGTGTGCCAAATGTTACTAGGGTCAACGTTTATGCCTACTCAAAATGATTCAATGTATTTTTGTTTTTGAAAAATTGCACTTGGTTTTTTTTTTATTTAACTATAAAATCCGTTTTTAAAACCAATAAAATCAATGTCATCGCCTAAATAATACCTATTTAACAAACACACATTTAACAGTTGATTAAGCATTTCTATTTGCCAATCATCGAAACATCGTGTTTGTGTGCTTTGTTTTGTTTATTTTACGTAAGTCTTCTAGTCTTTTAATTATTTGTTAATTAATTTTAGATTCCCATTGCGCCAGACATCAACTGAGCTTTCAGATTCTGTTTACAATCAGGAAAAGATCACTCATCTTTTATGGATGTTCAAAGAAGAGGCTTCCCTAACACTGATATTTCTTAATTCTATTGAAGAAATATGCCTATATGAACGTTTAGGCTCTCTATTTGAGCAAAATCCTGACTATATGGTAACCATTGGTGGGTGTTCTAATGATGAGGCCAGAAAAGACAGGAGAGTAAATAAACCCAAATACATTCCTAACAATTCTCTCACTAAAATGTACTTATTGAAATTAGAAACATCTGGTAAAAAACAACCGATTAAACAAACAGTATGGCTAGTTCTTAATCGTCTCGTAGGGATATCAGAGGGATCCAAAACCCTATTAAGACTATCTAAAAAGCTAGCATACTTACCTTGTATAGGAATTGCAGTACCTATGTCCCCGAACACGTACACTGGACATATTTTTTGTTTCATGCCCTTGCCAGTACCAAACATTAGTATGACAAACCTACCTGTGCATGTTAACGGGACATTCGCACTCAGTCAGAACCGCCAAAATTTAAAATGGGCCGACAAATTTACTGTTAGTTTCAAGGAAGATTCAGTACAGTGGAATGAATTGCTGATATTTGAGGTTCTTCCAAACGTGTATACTGACGTAATTTTGACAATAATTAAAAGATGGAAAGATAACAAGCTGATATTTCGATGTATTCCTGATCCAGAGAAAGTAGACTATAGATTCAAGGAATGTGTTAGCAAGCTGTTCAGAAATATAAGTGATGTACCATTCTTATATACTGAAATCAGTGGAGGCAAATGGATTCGTTGGCAAGATGCAGTTTTTCCAATTTTCTCAGAAAATACAGGTAAACATGTAAAGTAATGAAAGATTTATCCGAAATGCATGAAAACCATTAATATGGACACTTTATTGCATACAGGATGATTTATTTATTATTATTATGCTCTTCGTACTTACCTTGTTCTTTGTAGGTTTTGATTAATCTTTTGTAGACAAAACACTCGTCTGGCGTACAGCATTTTAATATTGGTATGAATGATAAGTGTATTAAAAATCAGCTTGAAGAAATGAAAGAAAAATAAATAATAATAAATTGTCTTATGTTACCAAATATGTTAGTTTTTACTGTATCTTTATGATACAAAATAGAAATGAACCTATTACGGGTTACTGTTTCAGTTTTAAAATTATCACATATTGAAAGTGTCAGCAATCTGTTGCAAGAAATGTATTTAAATGCACTTGGAATTCAAAAGTTTGTTCAATAATTAAAAAAAAATTTTTTATCTGAACTTTCTATCGAGTTCTAAATCCCGAGTATTGCATTAATGCTTACAATACTTTTATAAGGGGAAAACATAAAACTGTGTTCTATGTTGTCATGATTTGATGAGCCTTTTTAAAGCAGGCACAGTCTACTGTTGTGATAAAGATGATAAAATTGGTTCAATAATGGATATTTTGAACTAAAGTAAATCGAATGATGTTAAAAGTTTTAATATTGATGAAATATATACTATAAAAAACTTTCAATGATATTCCGTGTCAGCTAACAAGTAATGAAACATGAATGTATAATATACATTTGTATCTCATAAATTATTGTTAGATTTATTTTAAAATGCGATAAACAATATAACAAGAGATTCCGAAGATACTAAAAGAAAGGCTAACACATAAGTCGAATACAAACTGACAAAGCAATGAACAAAAGACGAATGGTAAATACGAACAACAATTTATAAAAAAAACAAACAAATCTAAGGACTAAGCAACACAAACCCCTTAAAAAACCGTTGAGCTCAAGTGCTCCGGTAGACACGTTGTGTTGGTCTGAAAAATACAAACATAAAAAAAAGTCTAAAAAGTTAGGACACATTCGAGGAACAGTATCGTAGTGGCGAAAAATTGATAAATATCCGTCATCATTGTGAAACATATTCCATAACGGTCAAACCGGTGTTGATCGTATACGTACATTTTTCGAAATAATAACTCCAGCTTTACTACTTGTATCCTTTGGTGTAATATATGTAATAGTTATCATGGTACCACCAACCTTATGGCATGTCTTACATGGATATCAAAACATGAAATTTCTGATTTATCGTATCAACTTGAAGATATAAACTTGAAAATATATGTATACTCCATACACAACCGTCATTGTCAGCAAATTGATCATATTTTGTCAAAGGAAAACAAAGTTAAACGAAACTGCTAGCTCGTCCTGTATAAGGTTTGCCTAATACGAATGACAGAAAAGTCGCCAAAAGAGGAGCAAAGTTGGTTCCCATGATAATTCCGATTGTTTTGAACAACATGAACTTCAAATAAACAATGAATTCTTTGTTGATATGAACATCGGGAAGGATTGTGCCTGATGTTCATATGATGAAATCATAATCTTTCAGTCAGTTTAATTGAAGTCTGGAGCTGGCATGTCAGTTAACTGCTAGTAGTCTGTTGTTATTTATGTATTATTGTCATTTTGTTTTATTTTCTTTGGTTACATCTTCTGACATCAGACTCGGACTTCTCTTGGACTGAATTTTAATGTGCGTATTGTTATGCGTTTACTTTTCTACATTGGCTAAATTATAGGGGGAGGGTTGAGATCTCACAAACAAATTTAACCCCGCCGCATTTTTGCGCCTGTCCCAAGTCAGGAGCCTCTGGCCTTTGTTAGTCTTGTATTATTTTAATTTTAGTTTCTTGTGTACAATTTGGAAATTAGTATTGCGTTCATTATCACTGAACTAGTATATATTTGTTTAGGGGCCAGCTGAAGGACGCCTCCGGGTGCGGGAATTTCTCGCTACATTGAAGACCTGTTGGTGACCTTCTGCTGTTGTTTTTTTCAATGGTCGGGTTGTTGTCTCTTTGGCACATTCCCAATTTCCATTCTCATTTAATTAACATATTATCTTTCTTTTATTATGTTTTAAACTGTCATGATTTAACGAGTCTCTTCATCTGAATTTTGTTTGTGATTAAACATATCTTTTATAGTTTTATACTTGCAATATGCGGCCGATAACATCATAGTTTATCTTCAATCGTGAAACTGTGTTATATATATTCCAAGCTATTCAGCAATACGTGAATTCAAATGTATTTTTTAAATAGAAATGAACATCAAAGAAACACTCCTTTACACCATGAGACAATATAATTGTTGCTTGATAGAAACGCAAGGGTTTCAACGACTGGATGACATTCTGTGTAAGGCATATGGTACTCCACCACAAGACGTCTCGCCACAGTTCATCAGTGAAAGGTAAAATAAATAAAATATTTATTTTGTATGCATCTACTACACACTTTTTTCTCCTTTAATATTGTATTGTTTATTGTAGTCAAAATGGCTAATTAGTAGCATTGTAATGAAAATAGCAAGTAATTGAAAAATCGCAAAAAAATATAAAACATTCTAAGAATTATTAAAATCAAATAGTTTTATTTTACCAATTATATCATTAACCGGAGTATTCGTAGGAAAAATCAGTTAAATATTTGGGGATGTACGACTGGTGGGTGGTTAGTCGAACGGCCGGGAGCATTTTTCACATGAAAAGGCTTTAGAAATTGTTTTTATTTACCGATATGTTGTTTCCTGATACAAAATGAAGGTCAAAGTAAATTTTCACGATTTTAGCTTTTCTCGTTGTTGATTTATTCCCCTTTGCAATTATAGTCAAAAATAAAACTTATGTGATTGAGTTGATTGATTTATTTCCCTTTACCAGAAATGGTTGATTATACAAATACTTTTGGTTACACTTATGTCTTGTAGACAAGTTTTTATAGGTTTTTAAGACATTGTATTATTGATAAGGGACATTTTCTTTTTTTCTTTTTTTAATTCTCTTTGAATAAGTTGACAGATGAACGTTGTCAAGACACGATATTACAACTAGGGCATACGTAAAGTGCTACAAGGGAATTTATACAGAAATGATCAGCTACTCAAGATATATAAATAAGTTATTTTTATAGAAATGGTCAATTGTTTTTTTCTGGAATTCAGCTTTTTTTACCGATTTCCTTTTTTCTGTCCGTAGGTGTTTTGCTGTTTTATTGGAAACTTTTAACCTGATATCGAATTTAATAATAATCAACAAACGGAAATTTATAAAACCACACTATTTGTTCCATTGCAGTTATACTCCTTAACAATATTTTTTGTCTTTGAGTCTTAATATTTAGATTTTTAGTTAAAAACCTTTTTGCCTAGTATTATATCGATGTAAGAAGATCAGCTATGAATGAAAATGAGACAACTCTGCATCCAAGTCCTATTTTGTTTTATTAAAGTAAACCGTAAAAGGTCAAAGTACGGCCTTCAACATGGAGCATTGGAGCCTCATTCACACCGAACAGAAAACTACAAAGGGCCCCAAAAATAACTGGTGTAAAACCAGAAAAATATGAAAACTAACGAGCTTACCTTTATAACAAAAACGAGGACTAAAAACGCGTATGAACAAAATAAACAAACGACAGACTCCAAACCAACAGATGCAAACAAATGCAGCGGATCTAAACGTTGTAAGATGCAGAAACTATCAACCTAACCTTAAAGATAGTGCATCATCACAACAAATAAAATACACTATAATAATCAATTGAGATGGCTTAACGCAATCAAAAGACATATCAACAAAAGCAATTAAACATACACTGAACAAATAACTTTGATCTATGACACAATGTTATTACTACGACTGCATAATAAATAGCATGACTTTTGATAGCTTTAACTTTCATTAGCATAATTTTTATCATTCCTAATATCTCGACTGCAAGGATTGAAAACATTAATAGTTTCTCGTCATTGTTATAAATAAACAACACATGAAGATCTACAAATAATTAAATTTCAGTGACATCGTCAATTATCACTTCAACCAGATACAATACTCTCACGTTTATTTGTCTTTTTCACTATTTTAAATTATCATCGTAAAAGCTATAAGAGATAGACTGAAGTTTCCATTTACTCCTAAAGTGAATGAGAATCCTTTAATTAATAATTTAATCGATGCTAACCTATCATCTTCAAATTAACAACAGACCCATGTAAACATTAAATCAAACCAACTAATCCAGTAATACAAGGGTCAAACAAAATCACAAAATCTTCAGTGTATACTCAACTTTTGACTAATTTGCGATTTTAATATTTTTGATTATTATACTACATTAATTAATTTTAAGATTAGATTTGTGAAACCAATATTAGAAGGATATTAAACTTATTCGATTTTTTTTTTTTTAATTCATTTAATGTATTATGTATGCATTTTGATAACGTTAAGCACATTGGTATGATCAATAATTGACTTTTATTTCATATATAGTATATATGTTGTTCAAACACTGCTCGAGAGGTTAAATACTAAATACCATGATCTAAATATATTTTAGGCTTTTGAAATGGAACTCAGTGTACAGGAAGTTTGAAAGAGAAGATAAGCTAAATATCTTAACCTACTTGATATCAAATGAAGAATTTGATCTGCTCAAATCATTAGAACTTCTGCCACTCTCCAACGGCGCATTCACCATGTTTCGGACCAGCAATTATCCGAAAGTTTTTGTATGTTCCATATCTGTACGACAGCTCTGTCCTGGAATGGAGGAGAGTTTAGTACATCAGCTACCATCAAAGATGAATGAACAGATTCTAAAATTGGCAAAATCAGGTAACTAAATGTAGATTATTTACATGATAAATGAGCCAGGTATTGCAAAAAGGTATAACGATTGTGTTGGGATCTTTGAAGGCAGTATGTTAACGATCGTTATTATATTATTTTTGAAAAACGGTTGTATCAGAAAAAATTGTATATTTATGTAAATATTCACAACATAATCAATTCTGTCCTGAATTGGTCAATTAAAATGGAGAACAAAATATTACCAACCCTCGATTGCATATCTGTACATGGGGGTCAATATTATTGATAAGTTCCTTCAAAATAGGTCTATACAATTCTGAGTAATAGTCTGGTTAAAAAAAAGTGTGGAATAATAATAAATACAAAGAAACCATGAACAAAAACAATAAGTCACCCGACCTCCGTCAGAGTGACATACCAATATCTAAGAAAGAGATATTACAATATGACACTTAAATATCATTTGTTTACAAAATATAACCTTTATGTTTTATTAGTAGTTGTTATTAATTATATATTGTGATTTAAGGTAAAAGTCAATTGGCAGTGACGAATAAAGATGATGTTCTTCGACTAATTTCTCAGGCTATAGAAAAGAGTCTTGGAAAGAGCCAAGACATAAAGAGGGTTAGATGGCATAACTTTACACCATTGAATGAGGAATGGTTAAGGCTCGTGTGGGAATTTTTCGTATCTAAGTCGATAAGGCTTCCAAATGATCTGTTTATTTTACCACATAATGACAACAAATCTGGATTTAACTATCTTCTGAGACTTGATCAACCGCTGATTGTTGCTGCCGATAACCGAAACTTTCTACCGGAACCAGTCGTGAGATGTCTGCATGAAATAGGAGTCACTGTTCTGAATCGTCTTCCATTTTACGTAAACAATTGTTCCGAAGTCTACGATAAATATGTAGAGAGACCAACGGTTGATGGAGTATTGAAACTTGTATCAGCATTAAGTCAGAAATTTGTGAAAAACTTCAACGACAATGTTCAAAGTTCAGACAGGGAAGAATTTGTAGAATTTGTTGGATCTAGCTACACTTTGAGCGATGCTAAACATATCTTAAAAAGGTTAAAAATGTTTAAATGCGGAAAAACTGACGGTTGGCTTCCCGTTCCATTACCTGAAAAAATGATTATACATACTTTTACAGGGAAACATTTAGCAATGCACCTTGGTGCAAGACAAGTTCATTTAACAGACGCTGTTGAAACCATTGTACATAGATTAGTTGACAGGGCATTGACCTACAACGATACTCATAAACATTTAATGATGAATTACATCATGGAAAACATGTCTTTGTTCCAACACAATACTGCAATAATGTGTTTAGTCGAACGGGTTGAATTTGTTAAATCTGGAAGCGGACTCTTTAAAACACCTAATGAATTGTTTGATCCAGCAGATCCCCTTCTTGTACAAATATTTAATGACAAAGGAAAGTTCCCTCAAAATCATGACCCAACTTATTTAAACATTCTAAAAAGGTTTGGAATGAAGTCGTCCTCACATTTGAACGCATCGGACATATATGATGTTGCCATGTGTATCAACAAACAGACGTCCTCAGCACAACGACCAGATGCTCAAGTTTGGGAACAAGCAAATTGCTTACTGAACGTATTAATGAAGAATGGACATCTTCTTGAAACTTGTCACAACAGAAAGAAATTAAAAGAAATACTAGTCGACTTAAATTTTATTCCACCATTGAGAGAACCAAAGTCTTATCCAAAAGTATTGAAATGGTTCGGTCAAGATCTTCTTTGTAAACCTTATGAGATGGTTGTTAACATGAACGATGCTGAAAGTCTTGTCGGTTCGACGATGCCACTCTTTCCAGATTTGCCTATTGACTTTATTCAAAACCTTAATCCAAATTGTTGCGCTATACCTGCAGTGAAAGTCTTTGAACAGTTACTGCTTTTGAACAAGTCTTACAGTGAAAAGTACAAACCAGAGCTGCATCAGTTTGCTAAACATATTTATGGTTTTCTAGACGGAGCCACAATAGAAAAAAAACTGATTGAGTCGATGAAGAATAGTTCCATTGTATGGACAGGCAATGGCTTTTGTCAACCTCAGAAAATATATTTAAACAGAAGCAATGATGACATACACCTTGAACCGTACCTTTACGAGTTACCTGGTGAATTTGTATATATGCAAGACTTCTTTAATCGACTTGGTTGCAAACTGTGTCAATCCCCAGAACTGCTTGTAGATGTCCAAGAACAGATTAAACAACACCATGTTCAGATTCGTACAGAAATGGAGTATAGAAGAGATTTACGACATAATATAAACATTCTTACTTTCTTCAAAAGGGGCTATTCTCATTGTATAACAGACTACAACGTATTAATTCCTGTCCAAACCGAGGTCGAAAATCAGTTATCACTTAAACACATTCATGAATGCGCTTACCGGAGTAATCATTGGTCAGAAGACATTAAAATAATTGACGAAGAGGAACCTTTCGCTGTCCATCCGGATGTATCTTTTGCAGCAACCATAGGCATTAAATCGATGGAAGAACACTATTTATCGGATACAGGAGTACTTGAATGGGAACAAGAGGTGTCTCTGGTCAGCAGGATTAAATCTCTACTCAAAGGGTATAGAGATGGTCTATCTGTCCCAAAAGAATTGATTCAGAATGCAGATGATGCGGGTGCAACGCAAGTATGTTTTTTATATGATGAACGTGAAAACCTAAACTGCAGAACTAATCTTCTCAATGACAAAATGAGTGAATGCCAAGGTCCTGCTCTTTGGGTTTACAACAATGCTCAGTTCTGTGAAACAGATTTTAGGAATATTACGAAAGTAGAAGGAGCAACCAAGGATCTTTCTAAAATTGGTAAATTTGGAGTTGGATTTTGTTCGGTTTACAATCTAACAGATGTTCCAAGTTTTCTTTCTGGAGACATAATGGTAATCTTTGATCCACAGAGCTCCTATCTAAAGACAAAAGGCATGAAAATTGATATGAAATCACTGAAAAATCAGAGGATGCTTCACAAATGGAGTGATCAGTTCCAACCATTTAAAAATATATTTGGATGTGACCTTAGCACTGACGGCAGTAGGATTCCTTATTTTGAAGGAACACTTTTTCGACTACCTCTCAGAACAAGTCAACAGTCTGGCAGTGGACTAAGCAACTTAGTTTATAGTCACGATGAAATGAAACAAATGTTAGAGATTTTCATAAAAAGTGCTGGAAATCTTTTACTGTTTACTCAAAACGTGAGCGAAATTGAAATATTTCATCTTTCTGATATCGACACCAGAAAAAAACGACTTATTTTTAAAGCTTCTAGAAATTTGAAATGGCATTCCCCTCTAACGTATAAAGAAGATGAAAACGACGGAAAGAAACGTAACAAAGTACCAGTCCTGAAGTATTTTTCACAAAAAAATAATAATTCATCGGACAAAAATGCTAATTTTGGCACTTATCAATACAGTGCTGAAGTTGTCATGAAATTCAAAGAAACCGGAAAACAATTTCATGGACAGAATGGGAATTCGACTAAAACAACTTGGGTGGTTTCATGGGCTTCAGGAACAAATGAATGTGTAAAACAATCAATGCAAGACAGTGGAGCTCACATGTTACCTATAGCAGCTACTGCTGCAATGATACAGGACAACAACGGAACAAGTATTGCTGTTCCATTGTTGGATGCACCGTATGGATTTTACGATTCTAGTCATCTGTTTTGTGTGCTTCCACTACCAATAGAGACCCCTTTTAATGTTCACATTAGTGGGTCATTTGCCGTCACACAAGACAGAACGCAACTCTCCATTGAAACGAGTGATGATAAACAACGTTTTGAATTAAACTGGAACCGAGCAGTCATGAAAGATGCAGTTGTGAAATCTCTATTTTCCCTTTTGCAAGGCTTGAGAGAGATGAATGTAAAGCCGGGAAAAGATCTACATTTACTGTGGCCGGTTTACAAGTCTCGTGTGGTAGGCCTAGATATTTATAAAGAAACACAAGATAGATTTATAGCTGAACTTTTGACGTCTAACCAAAATGTCATTTATCAGTCTGACCTTGATCATTGGACACAACTTAGCTTTTGCAGAATAATGGACCCACAATTACTAAACTCTGATGTTGGACATATTGCCTACAGACATAGTTTAATGTATCTCAAAGATAAAGGGGAAATCCTTATACAAATGCCGGATTGGTTACTACACCAGTTCACGACGATATGTGGAGATACAATAACTAATTCCGTATTTACCACAGTAATATTTTATGAGGAAGTATTTTTACCATTAGTTCATCAGGGAAAAGTTTCAGATGTAGATCAAAACAAATTGTTATTGTTTGCAGTGGACCAAAACAATGACAAAATAAACAAAATACTCGTCAACCATGCATGCTTTTTAACAACAAGAGGGATTTTGAGGAAGCCCTCTGAGATTATCTTAAAACAAAGTTCCTTGAGTAAACTATTTGTTCCAGGTGATGCTTATTTCCTTAACTTTAGTGTGGAGCAGGAAACAGAAAACCGCGTTAAGCTTTTCAAAAATTTAGGAATGCTTTATAAGAGCTTACCTGATTGTCTTATAGTTGATAGATGTGCATCAGTTGAAAAGATAGCTAAAAAATGTGTTTACTGTGCTTTGCAAAGGTGCAAGGATGTTTTTGAATATTTCGAAAGATACCCTCCGAAAATGAACAATGAGTTAGTCAATGCATTGACGAAGATCAAATTTCTACCAATTATGATGAAACCGAAAAATTGGCCTTTTCAATGGAAAGTCGCAGGAAATGAGGAAATGAATAAATCGTGTGGACCAAAACATAAACTGAAACACGTGTCACCATTGATGCACTTACCTCAGTTCTTTTCCATGGAGTGTTCTGAAAATTTATACTTCGATGATTGCAAAGATTTGATTTGTTGTACCCATCTGGTTGTGTATACAAAAGCTATCTACACAAAAAATATAAACCAAATATTGCAAAGTTTGGGTCTTAAAGGGTACAAAAAAACGGGTGTTGCCTTGGAACATGTTGTACGACAAACACAAATTCTTATATCGCAGTGTGATAAACAGAAAATAAAATGTTTACGTCCTGTTTTGGAGACAATTTTCGAATGGCTTAATAATGAATGCAAAACGTCAATCGATGGTAACGAAGAGGAAATGAAATCACTATTAGCACCTTTGCAAAACTCAACATGTCTGTTGATAAACGACACATTGTGGAGTCCAAATCAAGTATCTTTGAATTTTGCTGGCAATTGTCTGCCTTATCTTGTTGGAATCAATCAGAAAGATATATACTTGAGCAGGTGTAAAACATTATTATCCTTCCTTGACGTAAAAGATAGATATTCAACAAATGATATTTTAAACGTTCTTATGACTTTTCAAGAACAGATTGACATTAAAGAACCCATACATGAACACCATATTCATCAATATTGTTCACTGTTAAATGCTCTCTGCATTGCATTGAACGAAGATAAAATTAAAGAAGGTGTATATCCGCCATTGCAAAATGGAGAAATTCTGGTACCTGACGATGAAAACTATTTACATCCGGTGCATTTATTATGTCTAAATGACGATGTCGAAATAGAGAGATCCAAGTCAATGAAATTTGCTTGTAAACACATATCTCGCGCACAAGCAAATATCTTGGGAATTAAATCAAAGAAAAGAAAGAAAATATCAGAACACTATAATGAAATGCCATTTGGTCAAACGGAAGACCTCACTACACGAATACAAAAATTGTTAGAAGGATATCCAGCAGATGAAGGGATTTTTAAAGAGTTGTTACAAAATGCTGATGATGCCGGGGCAACGGAGATTCATTTTGTCACCGACTTCAATAACTATTCATCTGCAAAGGTGTTTGATGGAAATTTCAAAGAGCTTCAGGGACCATCACTTCTTGTTTATAACAACACAACAGTTCTTTTGCTGAGAATGACTTAAAATGTATTCAACTGTTGGGAATAGGAAGTAAACGAAAAGACCCAACCTCAACAGGGAAGTATGGCGTTGGTTTTAATGCCGTTTATCATCTGACAGATGTGCCAAGTTTTATTACAAAAGGAGAAAAGATGGATAAAGGTAATCGAACTCTTTGTATTTTTGATCCTTTATGCAAATATCCCAATGCTGCAAATAAACAAAAACCAGGAAGTAGATACTATGACTTGGATGTTCTCAAGGATACAGTCCCCGATGTATTTGTGCCGTATCATGAGGAATATCTTATGGGAGATGAGGGTACAATATTTAGATTTCCTCTTAGAGAATCACCTTCAGAAATATCGGAAAAAACTATGGATACGAATCAAATATTGTCATTACTTGGAAAATTTAAAACCGAAGCTGGACGTTCTTTGTTCTTTTTAAATCATATCCGCAAGGTTTTATTTTCCCGAGTTGAAAATGGGCAAATAATAAATGAGTATTCAGTAACTATAAACATGTCTCAAGAAGACAACAGACAAAAGCGTGAAATTCATGGAAAACGTCTAAACATTGCAGAAAAAATAAAAGATAGAACACAAATAACAACTGAAGAAGTTTTTCAAATAAGGACAACGATGAACCTATGTATTTTTGATGAAAACGTAGAAAAAGAGGAAGAAAGCTGGTTTGTTGTGGAGACAATTGGGTTCAATAAAGGCCAAGTTCCAAAAGAGGTACACCATGCTTACTCGACTGGTGGTTTAGGACTTTTGCCCCAGGGAGGTGTTGCACTTCCTCTCTCAAACATTGAAAAAGTACAATTCAGTGCATTTTGCATCTTACCTTTGCCAATTATAACTGGTCTACCAATGCATGTGAACGGTCATTTTGCTCTGAATCACGAGTCTAGAAGGAATTTATGGGAGGATAACAAAGAAAGTCTAGAGGTAATATGGAACCGAACTCTGATGGCATCGGTAATTGCCCCATCGTACATTGCAGCACTTGAAAAACGACGTGATATCTGTAACGAACTTACAAAAGATGTAAACCGTAAGTCCTATGTCCGAAATCAGTTGAAACAATACTTTAAACATTTTCCATCCATAAAAAAAGCAGAAGATAATAATTGGAAAATGTTGTGCCTTGAAATATACCGCCAAATTATAGAAGAGATCCCGTTGTTCCCAACAATTTCGAAAGTTTCTATTAACATGATGAATTTGATTGATAATACAAGTAAACCTGTGATTAAATGCACGGTTGAATGGATTTGTCTGAGGAAAAAAGATTCTAAATTTACAGCAGTCTTCTGTTTAGAAGAAAAACAGTCTTTGGATCCTTACTCAGTAGTTAGCCTTATGAAATTACTTAATCTACAGGTCATTGATTTATCATGTGGTATTTATGAACAAATGTCGGCATGTGAGCTTGACGTAAAAAGTGTTACCCCGGACATTGTTGTAACATTTCTTCAGTCTCATTTAAATTCGAACCATGATTCATGTAAGCTAGTTGGGCTGGGAAATCATGTAGGAAGAACAACTTTAAAAACAACTTTGAATGTGGATTATCTGATTAACTTTTGCAAAAGAAGTAGCGCTTTCGTCCAACAATTGCCAGGTTTACCATTGTGCGTTACAAATAATAATACCCTGATGGCATATTCAGAGATGAGACCTGTGTATGTCACCAAACATTGTAACATAATGAAAGGTTTAGAAGAAAAGTTCATCAATAAGAAAATACAACACCTTATGAAAGACATCGAATCACCATGTCTGAAAAGGTTTACTTTACTTGATTTTGAGATATTGATAAAAGATGTGATATCTCCCCGGACGTACAGAGAGTCAAACACATCATTTTCATGGAATCCAGCCCAAGAAAGCATTCCGAATCAGAATTGGTTAAGAGATGTTTGGACTTTTTTTGCAGATGTTTTGCCTACGATAAAACTTGCTGAAAACAAGAACGAAAATGATTCTATTGCACATGTGTTGTCAAAATGGTACTTTCTTCCTATACGTAGAGGTCAACAATATGAACTTGAAAGGATTGGAAGGTCTAAATACGTTATTTACAGAGAATCCTTTATAATTGATAAACCACTGCATGACGCTTTACAAAGGATAGAAATGCCAGAATTAGACACTCATATATTTTGGAGAGAAAACAAGTTTACTAAGAAGCTAGAACATTCTGAAGCGGCATTTAAAGTAGCAAAAGGATTGGTGGTATCATGTGATAATTCATTAGATGTATTTGAATGTCTTGTTCACAACCTTAGAAGTCACAAGAAAGCCATGTCTGAGGATGACTGTTCAGCAATCTTAGAGTATCTTAATGATAATTTAGAGACGTTTGAATTAAAATACCATATCAATGAAATCTTAGAAAAGCTACGGAGCATCCCAGTATTTATAACAGTTAGTGGATACAACACAAATGTCGACAATTATTACACTAAAGTCCTGGTTTTACCAACCAACATCCCGTTTGTTGGAATAGAAGAATGGGCAAATTCATCAGGTATCGTACTTTTAAAGAAAATAACAAGAATAACACATCTTCATATTAAACTTGGATTTGTTGCTTGCAACACATGTGAGCTTTATTCGAAACACATAATACCGAACTTTCAAAACATGCCACTATTGGCACACCTTGAACATCTAGAGTACATCCGAGATAATATATTATTGAAAGGAATAAATGGCGAATTTAAATCTTCGCTTAAAGACTTGATAAACGAATTATCAAACTGTCCGTTCTTGTTTAAAAACAATGTTTTACTCCGTGCATCAGACTTTTGCAATCAACATAATGATTTATTCAGGGTCATGTGCAAAGATGACACATTTCCGCCGTCTCCATATAATGATAAAGAGTGGGAATCTTTCATGGAAATCATTGGAATGAAAATGGAAGCTTCTCCGGAAATGGTAGTTATGTTTGCAAAAGAGGTTGCCAGAGAGGGACTGCAAGCATTGTCTTTGAAAACAAAGTACAAGTCTAAGGTGTTATCTATGCATGTGTTTAACCGTGCAGACATTATTGAAGAGTTGAATGGCACACGTTTGTCTGAAGTTAAGTCAATCAGATTTATAGAACCATTTGAATTGGACATTGATCATCGTCTTTCATGGATTCATAAACAGTATGAAAGTCGAAAGTTGGTATCGTTTGATGAATGTTCATTGTATGACACGAATACACTGCAGCTTTTATGGACATCAACTTATCTAATGCCAGACTATTTAACG
The DNA here is from genome assembly GCA_037788925.1 of Mytilus galloprovincialis. Lineage (NCBI taxonomy): Eukaryota > Metazoa > Mollusca > Bivalvia > Mytilida > Mytilidae > Mytilus > Mytilus galloprovincialis. Next base: position 43,606,239 of record CM075340.1, read on the forward strand.
TGTACCACGAATGAACTATACACAGCTATAGGAGTTCGTGTATCGCCAGCAGTTGAGCACGTTGTAGAAAACCTAAAAAATATTGCCGTTTCCGTCCATGAAAAATGTTCCAATGAATTAGAAATCATCACAGATAACACGGCATCATTTTTTCAGGATCTGTTTGTTATGCATTATATGTATTTGCAAAATAATGGACTTATGGACACAAGTTTGTTGGCATTAAAGACAACACAGATAGTTTTTATTAAAGAGGCTAAAATATGTCTTTTATGTCAACAAATAGTTATGCAATTAGAAGAAACAGAGGTGATCAAACCTTATTTAATGCGTCTTCCTGTTGTTTACCGAGGTTGCATGGATCTTTTTATAAGTCTCGGTTCAACAGCAAAAGCATCATCACTTCATTTTTCTGAGGTGCTCAAATGTCTTCATAATGACAGCTTGGAAATTAACGGCAAACCAACCATTCTTGGGCCAAATGAGAGGAAAGATATTCTTGTTCCAGCAGTCTGTAATTTGTTTTTAAATCTTCAACTAGAAATGTCTGTTGATTCCAAAATGACTGATTTGTTCCTGCCAAATCGTGAGTTCATATTACACTCATCGCAGTCATTGATAGTATCTGACAACAAAAGAATGGAAGAAAGAGCAAAACATTTTACAACCAACATGTTTTTTGCCGGATTTGAGAAACTCGGTTTGCAAGAAATTCCAATTTATATTTTAAAATCTTTACCGGATGAAATTAAACCTAAATTTTTGTCTGAACTTTTAACAGAGACCATTTTTAATGCATTGGAGTGTTCGACTGGAGATAAAGTTCAAATGTTATCTCGGTTTATCAAAACAGATGAATTTATTGAAGGTTTACTTCGTTTGGTTTTTGATGAAAGATTGAAACATTCTTCACAAATAGAAATGCACCGTGGTACTTGGAATTTAAGTGAACATGAACAAGATATAATAGCAAAAAGAATTGGGGAAATAAAGGTTAAACAGGTGTCAGATTTAGAAACTGTACTTTTATTGGACGGAAGACAACTTGAAGAGAGTACTGAAAGAAAGAACGCTTTTGTTGAGTCAGTGATGATTGATGATACTCAGTCCTGGAAATTATACTGTATAGACAATGAAATGGATCTGCACCACTGGTTAACTAGTATTCAGTTTGCTTTTCTGAAGCTTCTGGAACAAATCACTTTGGAAAAAATCCAAAAAAACTTGGTCTTTGTACAAATCCTACTGCACAGTATTTCTAATCCAGCCTTAATAAAAGACAAGTTAGATATGGAAAGTATTGCTCACTTAAACTCTAAGAATGTATCTGCTGATGTATATCCAGATCCCGGAACATATGTTCCACCTACGTTACACTACTTGCTTGACAATTCTAACTCTGATTTTGCAATCAATGATTACGTTGCTCTGTTACTTTATGAAGAGGAGGAAAACAGCACAGGACAATTTATTGACCCGGTTTATATCTATGCAAAAGTATTAAATTGCATTAATAATTCGGAAAACCTGACCGTAAACTGCGACATTGCGCAATTTGAGAAAGAATATTTGCTAGACGTTGGAGAAACTGAAGAAAAACAGGTACCAGCATATAAGATATTCAAGTTTCAGAGAAGGAGATCATTGGCTTCGAAATCTAAAGAAGTTGCTCTGACAGATAATGCATTTCACTCTCTCAACTCACAGACAGTCGATGATTTATTGAAAGAAGTGAAAGAGCAATTTATTAAAATTCTGAAAATAACCGATGAAACAAAACGCAGGTTGTTAATACGAAGACTTAGGGCTAAATGGCATCCAGATCAAAACTTTGGAAACGAAGAAAGAGCAACTCAAGTTTTCCAATTCATCGAAAGTCTCATACGTGATCTTAAAGATGGTAAAATCATTGACGAAGAGTTCAACAGGCAATCTAGATATAAAGGTGAAGATATACCGAGATCTCCTTATTTTGCACCACCACCTCAAAATAGTCCACACAGTTTTTCATCACATAACCGTTTTGCTCATGGGGTAAATAGGGAAAAAGTTCCAATACCTAGAATTGCTAGAAAATGGTTGAGACAGGCTAAGTGTGACCGACAAGCAGCTGGGGCATTAAATCCACATGCCAGTCCGATTCCAGCATTCAACTGGATATGCTACCACTGTCATCAGGTAAGAAAATTTCGAAGTCACATTGTCAAATATAAGATGCACCCAATAAGTTGTTGGCAATTATATGTATCAAGTTTATATAAAAATACAGGGATGTGGTCTAAATGCCAGTAAGACATGTATGCATAAGAATCCAAATGTCGTCGAAGATAGCAACTATGTGTTAACGTAGGGTCTGCAACCATATTGAATGGTTCATTTAAAGATAATGATATTTTTTTCTTCATTCGAAATCATCTTTACTATAAAACGAAAAGGTAACATGAAGGGAAAATGTTCAACGTTTAAATTTATTGATACTGAATACTTTCTTTTCTTGATAAAAATGATCAAGTTATCGACGAATAGTTCTTCATAAAAACTTCGTTATTCTGAAAAAGATGCTAAGTACCTATTACGGGCAACGATACAGTCTTGATCCCATAATGAAATTTTGACGACAATTTGCATGTAGGCTATTTCTCACCTGATTAAATCAAATATGTTATGATAGATATACCATCATGTGCAACTTTTGGAGTAAACTGAGGTTTAAATTTCAGATATTTTCTCAAAATACGGATTTGTGGGCGTATTTTTCCTTTCGACAGAATTACATAATTTATTATTTTTAAAGATAAACACAAGCTGTCTTTTGTTAATTTGTTTTATATAAATATTGTTTAAATTTGTACATTCTATTTTTACAAATCACTCAAAGTTATCAAATGTTCATGAATGTAGGAAAAAAAAAATTTTTTCTACATTATATTATATTAAAAAAATAATTTTAAATTGCACTATTTACGTTTTGATTAAAACTGGTACACATAATCTGCTTATATATCAAACCAAATGTCATTTTCAAAAAGTGGGGTCCATGAATTTGTTTTCAAGTTAAACATGTTAAATCTGTTCGAATGATAATAATCAGTCGAAAACTGCATCTTTTCCCGAAAAGTCACAGTTTGATGTCGCGAAAATAAACAATTTACGTTAGCAACGTCATTACCTCCCCTGAATGTTCCTGAATTACAGTGAGTTTTTTCTTCGTTTATCATGGTAGTTAATTATCATCAGACTGGACGCACCAAATTATAATGTAATATTTTCACATGTTTTAGTCAGCAGAGAAGGCCCTGAAAGCCATGTGGTACAACTTGGACGCAAATAATGTATCTAACAGTCACGAACTGGCTTCAATAGCCTGCGGTTTGCCAGAAGAACTAAATATTCTTGCAGGGGCTATGGTTAGGGTTGTTGGACATCACACTCGAATGAGATATCCCGATCAAATCAGTGGTGATGATATTCCATCAACAGTTTACAGTCAACTAGATGCTGACCAATGTCTTAGAATAGCAAGTGACATTATTTCGTTCGTATCAAAAAGAGTTCAATAAATACGATTTAGTGAAAACGTCTTTACAATTATGACAATAATATACAAATCAGAGAAAAGACACCAATGTGAATGTTTCAAAAACATACATTAATGAAAAATACATATATAGTAAGTGAATTCTTCGTTAGTATTTGTAAATATAACAGTCTGTTAAACAATGAAACCGTTTTACTTTAATATTGCTTTACCAGATATCGAAACTGATTGATCCTATATAACAAAGTGTATATAATAAGTGTTTAAGTCTACCCAAATAGGAAAATTTACAGTTATAATAATAATTATCAAAACATATATTTATTACATAATATATTAAAATGGAGAAAAAAAATTGCATAAGAATATTATTGTATAGTTTTTGCCTATCACTTCTGCATAAAGTTCGATTTTTGATTGCATGTGTATTTCCAAAAGTTTGTTTAATTGTTTTTTTAGTATATTCGTTATACAGAATACCTGTAATACCCTGTAAAAAATTACTAAAATTTAGTACATCCAAGATAATTTTATTTTTCTGCTGCCCTGTTATTCAGAAAATCGAATTTAAATAGTAAGAAATGAGAATAGCTTGAAATTTTGAGGAAACTATCTATGACGAGCAACATTTTTTTTGTGTGAAAAATTAAGCAAAGACGGCTCTTCATTCATACTATTTCGAAAAGTCCGGAACTATAGAGTACCCTTACAAAATGCCATCTGTCTATCAAAAACGATGTGCTTTTCAGTTTTATTCATACCCAAAGATGTTGATAGTTCAGAATTTGACAGTTTTATCAACAAATATAAATCACCAAACTATTAAATATATTAACAAATTATTTGACCCAAAAAGGATATCATTGTCGCTTATGTAAATAGTTACTTCATTTTAAGCTTTATGCATGATTAGTTTTAACTATAGCATGTATAGGCTCAATGAAAACATAGTTATAAATATTACCCCAAGATCCTTATATTGCGTGAACATGCAAGACAAAGTATATAATTATGATTATAGCATAATAATGTGTTATTGCTGACGGTACTAATTTGAAGCTTAACTTGCACTAGTGCAATATAATATATTATTGCATAATTATAATATTTAGTCCAGACCGAGGTTATACGATTAAAACATATAATTAACTATTAAAATTTATATTAAAAAAAATTACGCTGATTTGGCGGGATTGAACATCTAAAAGAGGGACGAAAGATACCAAAGGGACAGTCAAACTCATAAATCTAAAACAAACTGACAACGCCATGGCTAAAAATGAAAAAAGACGAACAGAAAAACAATAGTACACACGACACAACATAGAAAACTAAAGAATAAACAACACAAACCCCATCAAAAACTAGGGGTGAACTCAGGTGCTCCGGAAGGGTAAGCAGATCCTGCTCCATATGTGGAACCCGTCGTGTTGCTTATGTGATTACAAATCCGGTAAATATTCTAATTTGGTAGGTCATATTCATGAAAGGGAAGGCGATTGTAGTTACGACGTAAGGAACATATCCGATATCATTTGTGAAACGGTTATTCCATAACGGTCAACCAACTCGTGATGGCGTCTAAACACTGCAGTGTCTGACTCAAATGGTTATCAAAGGTACCAGGATTATAATGTAATACGCCAGACGCCCGTTTCGTCCACAAAAGACTCATCAGTGACGCTCAGATCAAAAAGGTTATACAGCCTAACAAGTACAAAGTTGAAGAGCATTGAGGACCAAAAATTCCAAAACGTTGTGCCAAATACGTCTACGGTAATCTATTCCTGGGATAAGAAAATCCTTTGTTTTTCGAAAAATTCAATGTTTTTGTAACGTAAAAATTATAAAAACGACCATATAATTGAAACAATTGAAAGAAGGACATACTGGTGATAGATTTTATTTAAACACTGACTTGACGAATTCTTCAGTACCATGAAAATCTATCTTTAAATGGAATCTATAATATTTTACTACAACTGTTGAAAATCCTTGGCAATGTTAAACACTGTGTAAAGTAATGTGTTTCATTGTATTCTAATAGAGTTGAATTTATATCAGAATATAAAGACAATTACATTTGTACATGTAATAGACTTAGCACCGCTAAACGTACCAAATAAATACGGAAATTCCCCTACGGTAATTGTCAGTCGATGTTACCACACTTTTTACTGTTTGCATAGTGATCGTGTTGCAACCCTTAATTTCTTGTTTTAAAAAAACATTCAGACCCGAAACCTCATACTGTGTTTTAGAATTGAAAAAAAAACATTTCACGCCAAATCCGTCAGAATGCCCGTTTAGTTATTTATTTATAGGAAAACCACTGTACATTTTTAATGAATAAACATAGTATTGTAGACCATTTCACTTCAGTTTGATCACGGTGGTTCAGTATTTTTCATTTTATATCATGTCTTTGTTTCTTGTATGTCATTATTGAGTTTTTGTGATTGCAATTATTATAAGATCTATAATTTGTAATATTTCAATTTTATTTTTAGATTTATATGTTTTAATGATCCCTAATAAAAAATGCATCTGATGCATCATATCAACAGTGTGCATAGTGTCTTCTCCGTGATGGAACATACCAAAGTTAAATGTTAAAATTATTATAATGCAATTTCGCTTTATCATTGTATTACACACATACCAATCTTTTACAATTATGGTGTTGTTTTTTGTTTTAAATGAAAGTGTTTAGACTGTGTTTTATAAGTAGAACTCAGTCACTGTGTATAGAATCATTTATGTGTTACCTTTTATGTCATTTTTGAGTTTTCGTGATTGAAACTAATTTCTTTAATTTTTAACATTTTGATTTTTTTTGTGTTTATGACTGTGTTTTCTGTGTAGAACTTAGTTATTCTGTATAAAACATCACACATACGACATAAATGAACAAAATGCCATTGAATTATTTATTTTCATTCTAACTGTAATTATTGTTGATTAACTACTTCTTTAATAAATTTTGACTAAATAAAAAAAAGTGTTGTTGATTTATACCGTATACAGGAAAAAGACTTTCTGTATCTTGTTAAACATTATGGATACACCTCGTACCTTGGCACTTATAGATAAATTATTGTTTATAGAGAACAAAGAAAAACAAATCACTAAACTCTGAGGAAAATAGGTAAACGGGCAAAATCAAACGAAAGGACACCAACCGTCATATACCTGACTTGGCACAGGCATGTTATTATGTAGAAAATGGTGAATTAAACCTGGTTTTTATAGCTAGCTAAACCTCTCACTTGTATGACAGTCGTATAAAACTCCATAGAAAACGTACATGAATTGGACGCGCATTCTTCGCTGATGAACAAACAAAACATGTAAACTGTATACATTTTTATCGAACTATGAATACAGTATGCAGTAAATCGAGGAATATTGTGAACTAACATGTATACTAGAATTATTAGGGTTGAAACGAAAAATCAGCGAATTTAAATCATAAAACAATGTTCTATAGTCGTAAATTCAAATCATATCAACCAGGTACATGTAGATTAGTCAACTTATAATTGATGCTTCATCTCGATAAAATTGGTAATCTGTTTGAATGTGGGACGGTAAATCTGATTTTATCTCAAATGTTTCAATGATTATTATGTTTAACAAAATCTGGAGTGTGCAAATCAAACAACAATGAGCAACGATTAAAATTATCTTTTCCTCGAAACTCATACATTATAACGGTTCAATATCGTTCACATTTGCCTAGTAGTTTTTCTATAATGATCCTAATGTAAATTTTCTACTTAAAACGTTTGAATGGACAGACAAGACAGTAAGCAAACAAACAAAAGTGGTTTACAAATTAGATTTGTCTAACAGGGAAAACAATATGAAATACAACGACGAAAACTTGGGATCTGCCTATCTCGTCCACTCTAAACCGAACAATCCGATATCAAAAGTCAGAATACATTTGCAATTTTGCTTAATTGTCAAGCAGAATTAAAAACTAAAATAAGGGGTCTTTTTTATTTAGAAAGACGGAACAATTTCATGATTTGCAAGTTCTCCTTTTGTTGTATTCTATATTATACAAAAACAATTATGATTACAAAAAATCTTATATTCACAAGAACATTTGTTGCGTTGTTGTGCTTACACTTTCAGTTGTGTTTACACTTACAGTTATATATACAATAACAGTTATGCTTACAAAAAGACTTATGCTCTCAAGAACAGTTGTTGTGTTGTCGTCCTTTCATTATAAGGTATACTATACGTACAATTGTGCTTACACTAACAGTTAAACATACCATAACATTTGTGTTTATACTTACAGTTGTGCTACATTTACAGTAAACTGTTGTGCTTACACTAACAGTTATACATACTATAATAGTTGTTATTATACATACAGTTGTGTTACTATTACTGTTGTGCTTACATTAACACTTGCGCTTTCACTTGTAGTTGTGCTCACACTTGCAGTTTTGCTTACAATTACAGTTATAAATACCATAACAGTTTCAAATTGGTTTAATTACAGTTGTATTACAATAACAGTAGTTATGTTAAAATTACAGTTGTGCTTACATTTACAGTTATGTGTATACTGTCAGTTGCTTACACTTGCAGTTTTGCTTACACTTACAGTTGTGCTTACACTAACAGTTATACATACCCTTACAATTATATATACACTTACTGTTTTGCTTACGCTAATAGTATACATACACTTACAGTTTTGCTGACATTTACAGTTGTGATTACACTTACATGTTTACCCACACTAACAGTTAAACATACCCTTACAGTTGTGTTTAAACTTGCAGTTTTGCTTACACTAACAGTTATACATACGCGTACAGCTGTGATTATAAATATAGTTGTTCTTACACTTGCAGTTTTGATTACACTTACAGTTATACATACATTAACAGTTGAATTACACTAACAGTGATACAAACACTTACCGTTATAAAAACATTAACAATTATACATACACTAACAGTTATACATACACTTATAGCTGTGTTAACACTAACAGTTATACTTACAATTGAAGTTGTTCTTACTCCTGCAGTTTTGCTTGCACTTACAGTTGTGATTACACTTACAGTTGTGCAAACGCTGACAGTTATACAGACACTAAAATTTATACATACACTAACAGTGATACAAACACTTACCGTTATAAAAACATTAACAATTATACATACACTAACAGTTCTACATACATTTAAAGTTATGCTAACACTTACAGTTGTGTAACAATTACAGTTGTGCTTACACTCACAGCTATACTCACGCTAACAGTTCTACATAAACTGCTTACTCTTAAGTTATACTTACACATGCAGTTGTACTTACACTAACAGTTATACTTACATATGCAATCGTATTACACTAACAGTTATACTAACATATGCAATAGTATTACACTAACAGCTAAACATACACTGAGAGTTGTGATTATACATGCAGTCCTTTCACTTGCAGATTTGCTTACTCGTAAAGTTATACATACACTGACAGCTGTGATTACATTACAGTTATACAAAAACTTTCAGTTGTGCTTACACTTACAGTTACACATACCATAACGGACGGCTTACATTTGCAGTTATGCTTACACTTGCAGTTTTTCTTGTACTTACAGTTATAATTCACTAACAGTTGTGCTTGTACTAAACAGTTATATATACACTTACAGTTGTGATTACACTAACAGTTGAGCTTACAGATATAGTTCTGCTTAAACTTGCAATTTTCTAAGATGAACAGTTATATATACACTAACAGTTGTGCTTGTACTAACAGTTATATATACACTTACAGTTGTGATTACACTAACATTTGTGCATACACTTACAGTTTAGCTGACACTAACAGTTATACAAACACTTAAAGTTGTGCTTACACTAACAGTTGAGTTTACAGATATAGTTCTGCTTAAACTTGCAATTTTCTAAGATGAACAGTTATATATACACTAACAGTTATGCCTACACTTGCAATTTGCTAAGATTAACAGTTGTATATACACAAAAAGTTGTGCTTACACTTGCAATTTGCTAAGATTAACAGTTATACATACACTTACAGTTGTGCTTATACTTACAGCTGTGTTTACACAAACAGTTGTGCGTATACATACAGCTGTGCTTATAAATACAGTTGTACGTATACTTACAGTTATACATACACTTAAAGTTGTTCTTACTCCTGTAGTTTTGCTTGCACTTACAGTTGTGATTACACTTACAGTTGTGCAAACACTGACAGTTATACAGACATTAAAATGTATACATACACTAACAGTTATACATACATTTAAAGTTGTGCTAACACTTACAGTTGTGTAACAATTACAGTTGTGCTTACACTCACAGCTTTACTCACGCTAACAGTTCTACATACACTAAATGTTTGCTTACTCTTGAAGTTATACTTATCCTTGCAACTGTACATACACTAACTGTTTTACTTACACTTGCAATTGTGCTTAGACTAACAGTTAAACAAACACTGAGAGTTGTGATTATACATACAGTTGTCCTTACACTTGCAGATTTACTTACTCGTAAATTAAGTTAAACATGCACTTACAGCTGTGATTACATTACATTTCTACAAAATCCTTCAGTTGTGCTTACAGTAACAGTTATACATACTCTTATAGTTGTGCTTACACTTACAGTTATACATACCAATACAGTTGTGCGTACATTTGCAGTTGTGCTTACACTTGTAGTTGTTCTTGCACTTACAGTTCTACATACACTAACAGTTGTTCTTGTATTAACAGTTATATCTACACTTACAGTTGTGATTACACTATCATTTGTGCATACACTAACAATTATACAAACAATAAAAGTTGTGCTTACACTTACAGTTGAGCTTACATATATAGTTCTGCTTACACTTGAAGTTGTGCTTAAACTTGCAATTTGCTATGATTAACAGTTTTATATACACTAACAGTTGTGCGTACACTTGCAATTTGCTATGAGTAACAGCTATATATACACTAACAGTTGTGCGTACATTTGCAATTTGCTAAGATTAGCAGTTTTACATAAACTTATAGTTGTGTTTATACTTACTGTTGTGTTTACACAAACAGTTGTGCGTACACATACAGCTGTGCTTATAAATACAGTTGTGCTAACAGTTGTGGTTATACTTATAGCAGTGCTTGCAATTACAGTTTAGCTCACACTTACAAAAATACATACACTAACAGTCCTGCTTTCGATTGTTTCAACACTTACAGTTATACATACACTTACATCTGTTTGATTTTGTCTTTTTTCTTTTTAGCCATGGCGTTGTCAGTTTATTTTCGATCATTGAGTTTTAATGTCCCTGTGGTATCATTCGCCCCTCTTTTAAATGCCTTTGAGATTGACCGTGCTTAACCATTTGTTAACTGAGTACTTTCTATGTACGAAGTATCTCTCCGAACACTTTTTTCTTGTTGGTGTGTCTCCTCCGTAACCGTAAATAAAAATGATAAATATTTTATGAAAGAGCTCGTTTTATCCATAGGATGTTTGTCAAATTTTAACAGAAGCAATACTAATACTTCATATGAGTTATTTCACCTTATATATTTGCAGAAGTAATACATTAATGTATAGCATGAATAGTAAGTGATAGACCTAACGGCCTAGCCAAGATCAGATGTGCATTTCATATTGGGTCCATGTTATAGGCTTGTAAAGACAAGAAGATAAACTGTACATAAGTAATACATATTTGAACTGAAGAAGAGAATGTAGGGCTTCACAATGAATATCAAATATCATGTATTGGTGTTACCGTTTTGAAAAAAAACACTAAAATACACGCTGAAAGTGGGCAAAATTTCACGTTATGTTGTTTCATTTAAAATTTCGCTGTTTTTATCAATTGATAGTTAATAAGTGAACTTAATTTGAACTACATTATTGGTTCATTGCTATAGACAATTTATTCATCTTTCTTTTACTGTTTGTTGCAACAAAAAATCTTCAGTGGTTACAAAGTTATGATAAAAAGTTGAATACTATGCGCTTGTTATGCAATTTTGTACTTTTGTTTTTAGCTTGCTCAGTGTAATGATAAAAGAGAAAAATAAATCAAATTTATGCTATCATGTGTTTTGTTTTCTCTTCTAGTATATACATTATCAAAAACTACCTCATTTATCAAAATTGAAGTACCCTAGCTGGAGAAATATGCCATCAAAGTTGGATATACAAATAAAGTGAAAAAATGTCTTGTCCGTAGACATGCATTCCCTAGTAAACTGGAAGCATAATTACATTAATGTTGCATTGCTCAGTTCCTGTTCTTTTGTAGATATGAAAACACTACTAACATTTTTTTCTACCATCTACTAATAGAGGAAAAAATTCAAAAATATGTCAGAATGTCTTGTCCGTAGACACATGTCTTGTCCGTAGACATGTCTTTTTATCAATATTGCTTGGCTTTATGGGTCTTAATTAGTCCTATGTGTTGTTTAAACTTAGAAATATCTTATTTTAAATAAATAAATGGTAATTTAAGTGTTCTCAATTTTTGTAAAATTACTTTACAGGAGTGGATTTTAAAAAGTGTCAGATTATCAGTCATAAAAAGCATACCTTATTTTACTTCAATATTGTTTATTCCAGTTGCTGCATACCTTAAAAGATTAACTAAATCAAATGAAGAAAAAGTATTTCTCTCTCTCTAACTTTATCTTTTGCATTTCAGTATTAACAGCAGATGAGGAAGTGTCTACGGACAAGACACTTGTACATAACAAGTATTAAATTCAATTATTTGTCTGCTATGGAACTTAAATCTTATTTATAAGTGATGAAAGTTATCTATTCAAATTAAAACTCAGTATTTTCAACATAAATATAGTCACAATAAATTCTAACAGATTTTTTTTTTAACTGAAATTGTCTTGTCCGTAGACATTACCACAATATATTCGTATCCAATTTCCTTGAGTTCAGCCTAATTTGATAGGTAAAATGTATGTTATTTTTTCAAGAGAACACATTCAACTATGTCAAAATTGAGTTTTAATAATAGTTTGATTGTTTTAAACAGTCAGATATATGGATTTCAGTTAAAAGAATGTGTCTTCATTTTGGCTTAATCAATAAATTATTGAGATATGTAAAGAATTATGGGTACATTTTTATATTTTCCAAAATTAAAAAACACCGCTTAAAACTTAATTAGTAACTTTTAATCTTAACTTTAACAATCATCTTTGAAAGCATTTAATTGAATATCAATAAAATGTCTTGTCCGTAGACATTATCAAAATGTATTTGTTTCCATTTTCCTCGAAGTTAAGCATCATTTGATAGATAAACCTGATAAAATGTATGTTTTTTCTTTCAAGATAACACTTTCAGCTATATCAAAATTAGGTTTTAATAATTCATTTCATTAAATATGAATACAATGTCTTGTCCGTAGACAAAACATATAAATTGTATTGCTAAGTTTGATTGTTTATTGTAAGAATATGCATCAAGTTATTTTAATGTTCTATACACCAAAAGAAAGGGTTCTTTTGGAAGTTTTGTTATTTATAGATAATTTTAGATACAGTTTTATCAGATAAGATTAATGATTAAAGAAAGCTACTGTTGTTTGAAATAACTGTGAGTCAAACATGTTCTTGTTATTTTTTTTTTTCAATTAAAATGTTTGATATTCAATAGTTCTAAACATATTTTGTTGTCTTTGTCATTGACCAAAAATCTGTCACTGGTGACCATGTCTTGAAGGCAACCATTAAAGAAAATTATACAGTTTTTAAACACCATTTATTTAATAAAAATATTAAATATTTCCTTCAAAAACTGCATGGAATTATATAAATGCTTCCAGTGTTAGCCTAACGATGGCAATTTTTCATAATTTAAACCATTTTTGAACCAAAATATCAAAAGAGTTTTTCCCAGAGGTGATACTCATTTTTGACTTCATGTGAAACACAAAATGCACATCTGATTGTGGCTAGGCCGTAAGGTATATTGATTGTAGGCCCTTGATTCACTCATATGAAATTGAGGTCAAGGTCAAAGGTGTAGGTCATATTCTAAATGTTGTCTTTTATATATATATATATATATATAAAAGCACTACTGCAAAATGTTTGACTGAATTGGATGAAAACATGAAACATTTGATGTCAAACAATAAAACGCCGTTAGCATCGTCAGGAGACAAACGGATGTACACAGAAGAGTTCTCAAAGAACGATAACTCTATGAAAATATTGGCCTTGAACCAATATCTATACCACGTGCATTACCTGCAACACGTAATATTTTTCCGGCGATCGATACTGAGGTAGGGCAGTAATAATTAGTTGAAAATATAAATTGATAATTATCTTAAAGCGATTTATTACAAATTTAAATACATTTTATAAGATTCATGATATCTTAAAATGGTGAATTTCAGATTTATTTATTCGCGATATGAAAAGAGGTTACGATATTGATCACATTCGGTAAATTTATTTTTCTTCTATCGAAACCTGCATTTACCTTTTGAATTCAAATGTATAAACATCATTAAAGAAATATTATATGATATTTTTTTTTGTTAAAATGTCGCCAAAACACGTTTTTGGTGAAATATGAACAGTAATCATCTCCCTTGCAACTATAGTCTTACCAGCGTTAATGTTATTATTATAAGTGTATGATACTGCTACAGGATTTTGCTATAAAACTCCTTAATCTAAAGTTAGTATGATATAATGTCAATTGAAATATTTTACCCATTTTTTATCACTTAATTTTTTGGAAGTGAAGATTTTTGTGAAAAAGTTAAGGGGGGAGGTTATAGTTGTCTAATGTGGGTTAAATATCTTTTAAAAGTGTTTTATGTGCCTCTTAATATAAGTTATATGGTTTGCTACTGACCCCCTACGGATCCATAGAGGGTTAGTAAAATCCATAGGGGGTGAGGCCGTAGGCCGAGTCCCCTATGGATTTTACCAACCCTCTATGGATCCGTAGGGGGTCAGTAGCGAACCGTATAACGAATTTATCGCACTGAGAGCATTTTATGTCAAGTTTAGTATAAAATATCAAAACAATAACAATAACAATAGGAATTTATTAACACATTTACTAACAAGTATTTAAAGTATTTTCTTGTATGAATATAGAATTTGGAATGAAAGTCATTTGTTCAATGTTAGATTTTGAATGATTGTCACTTTACATTTGTGAAATAATTGTGGACCGGCAGCTTGTCTTGTGTTGCTAACATTTATGGATGATTCATTATAATCAAAGTCCCCTAATATAGCGTTCAAATCAAATCCTTCGAAATCGGAGTGCAAAGTTTGTGGAGTGTCTGCTTCAATAAGAGCAGGCGCCATAGATCCATTTTCAGTAAGTGCTAGTCTTGCCGGAGGTGCTGGTAGTGCTGATCTAATAGGAGGTGCTGATAAAGCCTCTATCCGGGCTGGCACAGCTCCCATAGTTACTTCCAGAGTTTGTCCCATTTCTAACTTTTCTTGCGTGTCTACCCGTTGATAGAGATTGTACGGATTTGTGACCGGTAACAGACATTATCTGAGCATCATTAAATTTATTTTTTGACAAAATTGAAGCTCCTGTTGCTCTGATTGAATGATGTGTATATTTCTGGCTAAGTTTACATGACAAACTCAAGTCACTCATAAATGTTTTTAGCTTTTTCTCTCCAACAGGTGCGTTGTAATACCATATTTCGTTGTCATCATCAACAAAACAATCCCTTGGACGCTGCCACAATCTGAAATTTTTAAAATGAAGAATTAACATTAAAAAATCTGGTTTTTCTTTACCTTTAGAACAATTATGATACATACCATCATTAATACACTTTGGGTGGATTTTTTTCAGCTGTTTTTTTTTTTTTTTTTTTTTTTATTTACCAATGTTGTTTTATGTTTTTGGGGTTTTGGTCCTCATGATTGGGTTTAAAATTGTTTGAAGATTGTAGCTTTTTTTATCGCTAGATTTACTTACCTATCACAATCAGGGTGCAGTTTGTCTGTATACTTTATAAAGGAATCCACTGAACAATACATTGAGCCTGGAATAAAAAATTCTATATGATGTAGGTATAGTAATAAAAAATACATTTTAAAGTATACAAACATTGAGAAAATGTTGATATTTTTTTTTTGTGCTGCAGTTATTGACAAGTAAAAATACATATCATTCCATGCTTTTTAAGATATTTATAGATTGATTGTCTGTGAATAATCAAGTTACATTTTTATTTTGTGTTTGTTTCGGGATTAGGACTCTTCAACTTTAAATTACCAATAATTCTGAGGTTGTTTTTAATAAAAAAATAAATTGGGGTGAAAAGATGGGAGATAATTAATGATACATGTATTACTAACCTAGTCTGATAATTATCAAATATATAAAACTAATGTACCTGTAGCTTCTTGCATGACTCCACTCGTTGTCTCCTTATCATTTCCTCTATGGTTTTTGGTTAATTCATCTAAAATCTTTTCGATGTATTTCATTCCAGTATTTGGGTCTGTTTTCAGAGCAAAGGTTGACTTGGTCATTGTATGCATATTTTCTGCACCTCGTCGACAAAAGTACAGTCTTATATCATACTGGACTTTATTAAATAGTCCTGTGGGGGTATGTGTAGAAAAGTAAACTGACTTGTATAGCTTCTTCCTGTCAGATTCCTGGATTATTGGATAGTGTTGTACGTTTCCCTTTCCAGCTTGTTTCAATTCGGCCCTCGCAGTGTCGAAGCTCATGTTTGCATACCGGAAAGCTGCATCTTTAATAATGTCAAATACCTTATTGTTCGGAGGTGTTTAAGGTGGCGATTTAAGCCATGTCGAATCGATTCCAAGGAGGAGGTTTTATACATCGAACCATCTATTTTTCTAACATCAAGGTAGAAATGAGACAACGCTTCATCCAAACGTTGTGTTGTAAAACTTTCAAAGTCCGCTTCATGGTTTTTACTGGTAAGATATTCCCTGAACAATTTTGCAGATAGGGTGTTACTCTTTTGTGTCTTGTCGGGGTGAATGTCCCGTCTTTTATCGTCAATGTCCTGACATGTTGACGTCCCAAATCTCTCCATTTTGTTGCAGACGAAAATATGACGTCACATGTTGTTTGCAATGGGAGATAACTTCTTTAAAGGGCTAGTTTTTTATATTGATCAACGGGGGACAACTCCCGTATAATTAATTGAATCGATAAGGTTTGCGTTTAAAATACTGTTTTGAAAATTCGAAGCGGCACATACGTCATCTTCCATCGCCGCCATGACACCCCATATGAAATCTACTGACCCCCTACGGGCCCATAAGGGGTCACCACGTGACGATTTTAAACCAATCACAATGTGACTATTTACTCGAGGTGCGATAAAAGACATTTGAGTGTATTTCGAACAAAACAGCTTAAGACTATAATTAACAGATCAACTGTAAATGTTCCTCAAAATGAGAGGAAAAGGGGGGGACCCTAATGTCACCTTGAAATCTATCTCATTGTAAGGGAGCATCCGGGACTATTATAATAGAGGTTCGTTATAGGGGTACCTTTATGACGAATAACAGTAACACGTCTTGGCAAATAATGTATATGGTATATGACAATAAAAATATACACTTTCTTTTAGACGAAAAAAATCACTCATTTTTACAAATCGTGATATATATTTTCCAGGAATAACAGTACCCATAGTTATCATATACCTCTGATGAATCTTGATAAGGATATTTTTAAAAATGACGGTAAAAATGTTAACCAGTTTGATACTAGTGATACTAGCGGTAGCAAAAAATTACCGTTTGACGCCTCACAGTAAAGGGCATTGATATCCTCATACTATAAATATAATATTTCAAGGAGCTATGTAGTCCTATTGTCTAATATTTTGAAAAAGAATATATAAAAGTCACAATATTTAAGCTCCAACAGTTATCATAAGTGATTCCTTGATACTTTGACAGCTAGTTTTGGATAATTTTCAATCATTTAGACCCTAAAACAGTCAATTTGCTAATAAATGTAAGTATACATTATATGGGAAACTTAAAAATATCATTTACTGGTGAATTTATTTTCAATGCAAATGTTCAAACTAAAACAAGTGGAATAATTAACATTACAAATAGCACAACATCAGTATTTTTATAGTATCAAGCTGGGTAAAATAAACAACAACAATAAAACACATATCATTCTGTAAAAATTACTTGGTCGAAATTATGGACAAAGAGGAATATATATTTTTTTACAGATATAAGATGAAGTGATGTGATTGCCAATAAGACAACTCTCAATCTTAGTCACAATTTGTCTTCATCATCAGAGTATTTGCTCACACCTAACAGTAACCTATACAGAGCCCCAAAAATGAAGTGTGAAACGATTCAAACAGGAATGAGACAGTGACCAATCAATGAAACAAATGTGTAAACCATTGACAAGTGCCCTTCATAACATGTTATCTATATATACTTTTGAACAATACACACATTTCAAATAGTTATTGCAATCTTAAAGTGAAAACATTAATATTTTCAGTTCCAACATTTATTATTGGTGATTTCTTGAACAGTCAGTTTTTGATACTTATTTAAATCGTACAACAGTTTAGTTTCTATTGACGGTAAGTTTCATTATACGAGAAATATAAAAATATCATTTACTTGTGAAATTTATTGGAATGCAAATGTTCAAACTCTAAACGTAAAGAGATAATCAATATAGTTTTAATATTTCGAATAGCACACCATCACTGATTTTATAGTATCACTGGGGTAAAGCTGATGACCGTAACTGCATTCACGGTCATCCCAAGATGTCGGATGAAAAACTAGGTCAGTATTTGTTTTGTCTGTTTAAGTGTTTCTATATCATTTTCTTTACAAAGCATACATTGGTACGATGTAAATTTATAAAAGATTCACACGGAAATCGCAAATTACTACCGAGAAATGTGTATTAAACAGGAAATTGGATTTGAAAAAATCGCTAAGATGACCGTAAATCACGAATAAAATATTTTCAAAATGACCGTAACATATAACAAGGATGACCGTGATTGGTAAATAGATGACCGTAATGTGTGAAGGATGACCGTAATTGATTAAAGATGACTGTAACATTTAAAGGATGAACATCAATTCTAAGAAATGTCCGTATTTGTATTTATACCTTTTTTGTATCAAATAGTAAATCGTGTTGGTATAAAACATACATGTATTTATAAGACTGCATTATCCTATAGGTAGAAGAAAAAATACATAGTTCACCATATGTAGCCTCCAAGTAGAAGCCAAAACATTTTTTTTAATTTCTAGAATTCCTATTAATATCGATCATATAATACATACACCTTTTTAAAAAAAATGCCAATGCTTGTACACCCATTGGCATTATATCGTTTCAATTACCATTTCAAAATAATGTTCTTTATTTCAGATAGGTACATGTCAAATTCACGTCATTTAATCAAATCAAATCAAATCAAATATTTTATTGTCATATAAACTTTACAGTTTGTGACCAACATGTATTAACACAATAAACATACATATTAAACATACACAATAACAACAGCATCAAAATGTTTTAACAACAAATAAGTTGTTAAGAGTCCCCTGCCCTCAGTTCTAATGACTTTTTTAAGAAGGATCCTAACTTATTTGTTTGTAAAGGCGATGATGGATTTAGTAAATATTGAATTTTTTCTTCTTCATTTAAATTATTAAAGTTATTATTTTCAGTACATATGTAGGACTCGGAGGTGCGATGGGGACGCTGAAGTGCGATGGTCACGCTGAAGTGCGATGGTCCACGCCGAAGTACGATGGTCCCTTCGCTGAAGTGCGATGGTTTTGTGTATGACGTTTGAATAATATGACGTTTTCAAAATACAACATGGATTCGCAGTCAGGAAAATAGGGTTTGTAGATGAAGGTTTCATGCTAACAAAGAAAAGTAAGGAAATAAGAAAGAAACAAACAATTCAAGTCCCGAACAGTTTTAAGCATTACATGTTGAGGTTAAAAAAAATATGTTTAAACATTTTAGGCAGCAAAGCGGCTGAAAGATGAACTTGGTCACCAAATGATGGGCTAACCAGTATTCTGAATTATGGCGCAGACTTTTTGTACGATAAATACAGTATACTTATCTAAATATAAATCTTAATTTATCTTACGGTAAGCGTCACGTGATTTTATGTGGGCAATTTAAATTCATGCCAAGAAATTGCCTCCGTTGAAATTCTGCAAATATCCCATAGAGCAAATTACATGGATGATTCATATTGACCATTTGGTATATGGCCGTGTTCTAAGCGACACGTACATGAAGGTCATAAATTAATTTCTTGAATGAAATCAAATCTTTAGCTACTAATGACTGCCGTAGGAGGTCGACCGAAATTTTTAGCGAGGATTTCTTGGCTTGTTTTTTTATAAATATGATAGAATTAGCAATGTTTCAATGATTTTGCTATATTAAGTTCATATAATGTTGTTTTATTCCCGAGATATTTTTGTTTTGTTTTGAAAGAACACCGTCGCTCTTGTTTTTTTTTTTTATGGTTTCAGTCTAAAACATATCAGACAGAAATTAACCTGACTAAACCCTACGTGTACTTCCCATTTTATCATCCTCATCTTTGTTTTTCGTGAAATAATTGACAAGCTTCGCTATTAGCAAAGCATACATTTACTTGTCGGTATTTTTACTTCGTGGATACTGTTCCAACATTCAAGGTACAACATGTATATATAAATTGAAGAATGTGATCAATTACTAAGTTTTATCATAATATTTAAGTAAATAAGATGGACACTTCTTAGTACTATTATCAAGACCTACACTCTGAATCTTTTTTTTTTATTTCTCCTTTGAACACCTTATTCCATACTCTTGCGTGCTTAAAGAATAATTGGAGACTTGGAAAATTAGATTAAAACAAAAATTAAAGTCTTTGGTTTGATCTAACAGAAGTTAAAACATCTTCCAAATAAGAGGCTAGCAGCCAAATATTAATTGTGTTATTGTATTACAACAGCCCATGTGCATTTTGCTTTTACTCTAGGTCTCAAGTTGGCCATCGCACTACAGCGTAACCACCATTGCACTTCAGCGTAAATATCAACAAGTTAACGTCACAATGTTACCATCGCAATTCAGCGTGTTAACCATCGCACTTCAGCGTAGACCATCGCACTTCAGCGTGACCATCGCGGTTCGGAGTACCATCGCGGTTCCGAGTCCTACACATATGTGATGAAAAAATTCATTTCTTAGAGTTTTATTATACTCACAATATAGTAAAAAATGTTTCTCATCCTCTAGTATTTTACATTTATGGCAAAGTCGTTCCTCTCTTAAGATTTTAAAATATCTCCCCTTTTCAATCAAGAGGGAGTGATCACTTACATGTATTCTAAATTTAGTGATTAATCTCCTTATCTGAAAATTAGATGTATTTAGATAAGATTCTAGTTTGTAATCTTTTTTAAGTTTTTTATAAAGAAAAAATTTACTTTTATCATCAATGTTTTGAAATTTAGTTTGAATTAAATCTTCATATCTATTTTTCATTTTTAACTTTATATCGTTTTTTATTAGGTCTTTCCACTTTTCCGTGGAAAGACCTATTGGATTTCTTCTGATTATTATTATTTTTTTTTTCTTCCGCCTAATTTTTTTCCTTCGCTGTTTTTTTGTTTCGCAAGATGTCGCTTTGATATTTGGAATATGATATCGAACAGGTAATACGCTTTTGAAACCAACTCTGCTTAACTGAATACTTTCCCATATAAGAGTTATCTCCCCGAACACTGTTTTTCTTGTGGCCACTTCTCCTTCGCAACCGTAAAAGATTACGACAAATTTATTTTACCAAATTGCTCGTTATATCCTCAGAATGTTCTGTTTCATTTTGACCGAAGCCGTATAGAGATTCCATATGAGAGTTAGTTCCCCTTTTGTATTTGAAATTTTGAAATTTGTTTTAAACTGGAAAACCATAAGTGATAGAGACCTAGGGTCTTTTGATTTGAGATCCTTGGTCCAAAAAAATGAAAATAAGGTCAAGGTCAAAGGTCAAGGTCATATTCTAAATTTTGATTTTGGCTTATTTTCACTCATTTTCATTAACCTTATAAGATATCGACAAATTATTTTTACTAAATTGTTAGTTGCGACATGTCGTAACATAATAATTTTGGTTGAAAGGGTGCGTAGACAATAAATGGGAGTTTTAGCCCCTATCACATCTAAAATTATGCGTAAAGTGATATAACTTATTAACCATACATATTAGAGACCTAGGGTCTTTCGATTAGAGAACCTTGGTCCAAAAAAATGAAAATTAGGTCAAGGCCAAAGGTCAAGGTCATATTCTAAATTTTTGATTTTGGCTTATTTTCACTAATTTTCATTAACCTTATAAGATATCAACAAATTATTTTTACTAAATTGTTAGTTGCGACATATCGTTACTTAATAATTTTGGTTGAAAGGGTGCGTAGTCAATAAACAGGAGTTTTAGCCCCTATCATATCTAAAATTATGCGTAAAGTGATATAACTTATTTACCATACATATTAGAGACCTAGGGTCTTTTGATTTGAGATCCTCAGTTTGTGACCTTGAAATTGAGGTCAAGGTCAGAGGTAAATTTGACGTTCTAGATTATGACCTTTGCTTAAAATTCATATCTATACATCATAAAGCCATAGGAACTGACATTTTAGACTGATTTTTAATATTTTAATATCAAAATAGATATTTACTGGTGGAAAGACCTTCAATTGTTCTCTGAACAATTGGTTTTTAATTTTATTTACATCTTTTATGTCCTTACAAGTAGAAAGGATATTAAGGTCAACATTAGTCTCTTTAACAATATTTTTTGCATATGTATACCATGAGTAAGTTCTGTCAAATCTAGAGACTGTGCTAGAGAAAAAGCTTCCTTTATCAATGGATTAATATTATTATTATATAGTCTAAATAAATATAAAAGGGTTTGTGTTTTAATAAAACATTCTGTAGGCAATCTCCCTAATTCAACTCTTGCTCCTAAATTGGATGCATTTTTCTTATTCCTAGAGTAGATTTACAAAATTTAAGATGCATATTTTCAATGGGGGTTTTGTCTATAAAATCAAGTTGATTAATTTCTTTTCCTGAAGATAAGGCTCTGTTTTTGGCTCGATGAAAAGAAATATATGTTTCCAAATATGTTACTTCTGAATTATAGGTCATAATTGGTTTTACTAAAGAATCAAAAAGATTATTTGCTACTTCTATGTAGACAGTATTTTGATACACACTATAAACAATTTAGAAATAAAGTTTTCGATGAAAACACTGGTCATTCTGCATTTTGGTCTGTACATTTCGGAGCTGAAGTAACAAAACTTAAAATAATGCAAGAAAAGGTTAGAAGCCAAATTTAAATTTAGAAGAACAAACTATATCAAATTTGAAAGTCAGTGGCGATTATGTAGAATAAGGGTGTTAAACGGAATTAAAAAATGAACTTTATTAGGTCGCAAGTCACGTTTTCTCGTTTGAATTATTTACATTGTTATTTAGGGGACTTTTATAGCTGCCTATGCGGTATGGACTTTGCTCATTGTTGAAGGCCGTACGTTGACCTAAAGTTGTTAATTTCTGTTACATTTTGGTCTCTTGTGGAGAGAGATGTCCCATTGTCAATCATACCACATCTTCTTTTTTTTATATTTATGAACTATTGCCAAATATTGAAGCAAAACTAAAAGGAATAGGGCGATACGAAGACTTTATTTCCGTATTGAAATCCATATCTAATGGAATATTTACTGAACATATTGCTTTTCATTTGTTACTGGATGTCGGAAGGTTTTATTTCCAGTCAACAATATACTCCATAAGATATGATTCAGAAACGCTGGCATTCTGGATAGTTATAAAGAAACTGTTCAAGGTTAACAGAGTTAACTTTTTAAGGGTTATAAAGCAAAAGGACTATCAGCTGAAAACATACCAGTAAAACCAACTGAATGCAAAATAAATTTTGCAGTTCCATCCGATTCGGTGTTGTCAAGGAAATGTGTCATTTTTGGCAGATGTAAAGATTTTAATGTGCTTCCTCTGGAACGATACACATGGGCTCGATTACTGCATGGATCATATGTTTAATCAACGGGTTTTTTTCTTCAACTTTTCGTCGTATCGCTGTCAATTTGTATTTGAACTTTAAAGTGGTTATCAATGAATATTTAATTATTTACGAGAAATATGCAATTTACTATCATTGCCATAAACTCAAAACTTACTACGGCAAATAGTTAAAAGAAATTGATTAAATATATTTATATCCGCTAATCGAGCCCCTATTGA
This sequence comes from Mytilus galloprovincialis, assembly GCA_037788925.1. NCBI lineage: Eukaryota > Metazoa > Mollusca > Bivalvia > Mytilida > Mytilidae > Mytilus > Mytilus galloprovincialis. Next base: position 43,630,179 of record CM075340.1, read on the forward strand.
GACAAACTCAACAAAAAGCTATGAATACAATTATGGATATTTCTAAGACGGTCATCCTATAAAAGTTACGGTCATCCTTTACAAATTACGGTCATCTTTTAACCAATTACGGTAACCCTTGTTATGAATCGCTGATCCTGTTACGGTCATCTCGATTATGATTTACGGTCATCTTAGCGATTTTTTCAAATCCAATTCCCTGTTAAGTACACATTTCTCGGTAGTAATTTGTGATTTCCGTGTGAATCTTTTATAAATTTACATCGTACCAATGTATGCTTTGTAAAGAAAATGATATAGAAACACTTAAACAGACAAAACAAATAATGACCTAATTTTTCATCCGATATCTTGGGATGACCGTGAATGCAGTTACGGTCATCAGCTTTACCCCAGTGAGTATAAAGCTTAGTAAAATACACAAAAAAAAAAATAGATTGAAACCCTAATAAAATATTTTTTGTTAAAAATAAATTGGTTGAACTTTAATATGGAGAGAGAAAAAATATGTAAATGTATTATATACATTTATCTAAGAGACAGTAAACAATCAATGAAACAGTGTAAAAGGTCAACCATTGAAAAGTGCCCTTCATAACATGTTATCTATATTGACTTTTGAACAATACACACATTACAAATAGATATTACAATCTTAAAGTGAAAACATTAATATTTTTAGTTTCAACATTTATTATTGGTGATTTCTTAAACAGTCAGTTTTTGATACTCATTTAAATCGTACAACAGTTTAGTTTCTATTGACGGTAAGTTTCATTATACGAGAAATATAAAAATATCATTTACTTGTGAAATTTATTGGAATGCAAATGTTCAAACTCTAAAAGTGGAGATAATCAATATAGTTTTAATATTTAGAATAGCACACCATCACTGATTGTATAGTATAAAGCTTAGTAGAATACGCAACCAAAACATAAATTAAAATCATTACAAAATTGTTTCCATGCATAACTAGATTTGTTGAACTTACCAATTGGAATTATAGACAAATCAATTAAACATGTCAAAGGCGTTTTTAATATGTTATGAATGACGACACTCGGGAAAGATAGAAGGTTGATTAGGTAAATCTTTCTGTACTATGTACTATACAAACGTTCTTATTTGCAGTTGTTGCATGAGAATGTGGTCCTCTCAATTTGATTTGGACTTGGATGACAGTTAAAAGATAAGCCGGCAATTAAGACTCAGTGGTGGAAATGAAGAATTGTACATTACAGTTCCTCTGCATTATTCAATAAACAAAAACGTAAGATTATTTTTTATGCACGCGAGGCTATGCTTCATCTTATGAATATGCTATAGTAGCACCTTCAAAGTGTATACATGAGGAGCTTAATTCTAGTAGGTCAGAGAAAAGTGATAATTGTATTTGTCATCATTGCATATAACATGCCAGCTTGGCATGTTCTTCTGGGTCCAGTTTGTCTTCTTTGAATTCCTCAAAAATAAGGAAAGAACCATTTATTTTTTAGAAAAAAAGAAGATATAACTGGAGCTTTGTCAGTATTATCTGAAAATAATTTAGGAAATAACACGGAATTATCTTTAGGTAGTAAAGACATTAGTGGGGTCAATGGTTCTGATGACTTATTTTAATCACTGAAAAATAAATCAACAGATACCCTCATGACACAATCACCACAGAAGATGAAAATTAAAAACATCTCCTCTGATGATAGTGACATGACATTGACAAATGGTTCTGTTGACCTATTTTCTTTGTCTGAGAATGAGTCAAAGAACATTGTGCATCAGCTACATTTTGTACAGATGGAACATCATAGAATGTTTCTGAATCTTTAAAGGAGAAGAATGATGAGGATTCGGAAACATGCTGTTCAGTTGCATCTGTGAGCATTTCAAGGCCTAAGAAAAAAAACAGCTTGGAAGAAAAATCTTTATTTGTCAACAGCAAATTGGAAATCAAGATAATTTTCCTAGTACAAGTAGTTCACTGCAAAGATTAACTGGTGTGATGGAAGACAAACCAATCATTATCAGTAGTACTGATTCTAATTTTGATTCCCTATCACAAAGTATTCTACGCAGAAAACATCTTAGGCACTAAACCCCATACCCTTTTTCTATTGCTCTATTTTCTGTTTTTTATGGTGCATTTTAGGCACCACTACCGTTCATCCTTTCTCCTTTCTAACACAATGGTTTTTTGATAATATTTATAAAATCAAAATCTATGCCCCAATAAATGCATTTTACAGGTTTCTTATTATTAAGTTCATTTTTTATTTTACATATAGTAGTATATAATTATTCAAAAAAAAAAAAATTCATTTGAAATTCCAGAGTTATTGCCCTTTGAAAATACAAAAAAGTTCAGATGCCAATTGTTTAAAAAAAATGGTGATTCGTGTACAAATATAAATGTCACATGACAAATAAATTATTATCACTTTTCTCTTTTCACTGTTGTAAATAGCTTCATTGCATATGTTTAAACCATTTTCATTCATAATTTGCCTACTTTGTCTTGATTAAATGTGATAGACAAAATATGTTTAGATGTATGCATTGAGTAATAGCAGAAGAGCATTATATGTGCACAAAAGTATCATAAAACAGGTACAATTAATTGCAAGCATATTTTTCACCAATTACAGCACATGGTTATGTAAATAACTTTTTTTGCAGGATACACAATCACTTTCTGCACGCTAGTATTATTAAAAAGCATTTGCACAGAGAAGCAATCAACTTATAGTTGAAGTGAAGTTACCTTTTCTAAGGTAAGTAAATAATTATGATGCAGGTATTTTTGTCAACAGATATATATTGAAATTATAATTATATTATGCTAACAATTTGTACTATTTGTGAAGTCAGTGTGCTTTTGCTTTACTTTAATACATATGCTTACTTTAGCTTTACCGTTAAACTTTTGCTTCACTGTAATGCATGTGCTTACTTTAGCTTTACCGTTAAACTTTTGCTTAACTGTAATGCATATGCTTACTTTAGCTTTACTGTTAAACTTATGCTTGAAAATACAGGTACAACAAAATAATTGAAAGAAACAAATTATAGTCTGGCTCAAGCTTTGCTGTCCGTCAAAAAAATTGCGATTATTTTTTTATTTGAGCAAATATTTGTTTTAAACAGTGATTTTCTTAAAGAAAATAAAATTACAACACGTTTCACGTACCTCTTGTCATCCCGAAACTGTCTAAATGCGTGTACGAAGCATTAAAAATTTCTCTATGGGAAATTAACATTGCAGTGGAAGCCATTGTTTTTCCGGATGATTTGTTTGGGAGAATAGATTAACGTCATCAAAGTTCACGCGACGTTACGCAAAGTAATCAAAGGGAAATAACTCCTATGAAAAACGCTGACTTTGACTTGCAACCAGCTATGAACTACGTGTTTTGGCAAAGAAAATGAAAATTAAAGGCAGATGCATGTATAGGCATTTTGTGAATAAACAAGTGTGCCATTAGGATTCTGTTACCCCATCCTTTTCAAATAATTTATATTTTAAAAATGTTTACCTTTTCAAACATTCCGTAAAAATATTACCGTTTCTCATATTGTTTGGGTTCAATGTGGTATGTAATGTAACAGTGTAATACAGGTACTTAAGTTTCAAAAAACAGAAAATTGGTTGAAAATATACAGCTTGGAACACCAAGAAAGATGACGGACGAAGAGATTATGGAAACTTTATTGACCTTATCATATATTTCTAATAGTTTTCTCAACCGATTCACATATTTCCAAGCATAAAACTGTTATATATTCTAGTGGCACGTTCTATCACCTTGTATATAGTAAATGCCCCTTCTTTTCTTCACCGAAGATTACCATAACTGTTGCAGTCCTGTATCTAAAAATCAACATTCGTCACTTTCTCTGATTAATTTGCATTTTTCATGACGTCCATAATTGCGAATCCACCTCAACGTTTTTATATGTATGTCTAAAAGATTAATTCCTAAAAAGTAATTGTCAATAGAACTTTGTTTACTCTCTAGGATTTTTAAAAGAGAATGAATGGAGTACTATCAAGTTGTTCTGCTACGGAGGCTACTCTTTTCCTTTGCGAATGAATACATAGGCGAAAGAATTGAGACTCCAATAGAATATATTTTGTTTGATAAAACGTTAGTTTTTATCCGATAATCATAATTTCTTTTTCTAATATACCAATAATTGAATTGATTCTTATTTTTCATGTCGGGGCGGGACCTTTTAAAACTGACTATTTTTCATTGTTGAAGGTCGTGTGGTTGTCTATATTTGCCGCTTATATCTTTTTGATTTGGCCTTTCTTGAACAGTTGTGTCATTGGCAATCATAATACATCTCCTTATTTTTGTGCATTGTTCGAAACATAAACATAAAAATAATGTAAATGTCGGTGAAGACTTATGAATGTGTTCGTTACAAAATTATACTTTGCATTTGTGTAACAATTCTTCATTAAAAATTCATTTTTTTCGAGCCTTCGAGAGAGACATATCGAACATGCATTCTGCTGTCGGCGGTTGAGACGTCCACAAATATGCACTCTGCTGGTAAAGATTTTTAAATGTTGATAACTTTCATAAACTACCATGTATTTCTCCCATACTTTGACACAACCTTGTTTATGATCATTAGATACAGGTAGTGTCCAGAAGTAAATTTTCTAAAAAAAAAAAAAAAAAAAAAACCCACTTTTTTGTCCGTATTTGAATCATTACATTCACTTTGTTGTTAGCTGATTGCATTGAGTGTGAAGACAAAGGTAGTATATTTGGTGAAACAAATACATTAGATTGGTTACCTGTCGGGCTAGTCTACTCTTAAAGGAGGGACCCCAAGAGTGACTGGGGAATAGAAATATGGTCACTTGGTCTTCTTCTGACCGGCAGTAAAACGCTTGCCGAAGTCAGGCGTCCGTTTGGCTGTGCGGGATGTATCAAGTTCGCAGTCACGTCCGGTCAGATTGGGCACGTTAAATCCGATGCCTCGTGTAAAGAGAGTTCCACGCTCTTTGCACGTTAAGAACCCTTGCAACAACTCTTTGAGGGGTCCGTAGGTGGCCTGTTGCAAGGCAAAATTTCTGTCCCTATCCAATATACCCTTATTTTCCAGTGGCAGTCCAAATTTCCCCGACCATCATCCCAGATGGCCTCTATTATTTCAAGACCAACCTATAGTATTTATTGTGAAACTTGTTCTCGTCCTGAATATGCATGAAATATTTGCCACTGGACGTTAAGCAACCAACAATTAATCAATCAATCTTAAAGGAGGGTAGTTTACCTAACATTATAATGACTTACTGTTCAGTTATAAAGCAAGCTAACAAAAGATATTACCTTTGTCTACACACTCTATGCAATCGGCTATAAAGTTTTTAAAATCTTAATAACTTTCTGAAACAATCCTGGATTTCTACCAAACATGGTCAGAATCTAATTGTTTATGATAAAAAAAATAGTATCTAGTATTAGGAAATTTTGAAAAATATATATTTCCTGTTTTCTGTATGTTACTTATAAATGGACCTAGTTTTTCTTTCAGTCAACATAACATACAGTCTGTCGTTAAAGTTCTTAACAAATTTATAAGATTTATAAAGTTGGCAGGACACTGGATCAGCTGAACCCTTACACGTACATTTTTTAAGGCAATTGATTTAAGAAAAACTACATATTTGCTGCATGTTTATCGATCTGGTTTATAAAAAAAACGTCGGTGGTTTTCTTCATTAAAAGTTGGGACAAATAAACTTCAAGCCAATTGTCATATAAAAAAAGTAGGGTAAATGTGGTCGTTTTTGAGTAAATTGTAAAAATAATTGCATTATTCATATAGATAAGTCGGTTGGTTGTCCTGTTTTAATGGTTTAACACTGTCTATTCAATATTTGGAAGCGCCAATGCTTCATGTTTAAGTCTGTACTTTGATCCATAATGGTTGACTTATACTAATTATGACTATGATGGAGAGTTATCTCATTGGCAATTATCGCACATATTCTTATATATCTTTTACATCCCAACTTTGTCTGTTTTACAGTGTCAATTTCTTATTAACTGGAGATAATTCGTTTTAAGTTGGCAAAATATTATTCCACGTTGAGGTACGTTTGTAATAAATTTGATATTTCGCTGATTTTTGCTATTATCCCCCCCCCCCCCCCCCCCCCCAAAAAAAAAGATTAAACATTGCATGGCAATCTAAATGAGAATTCAAGGAGTAGGTCATTCTCAAGTTTGATTTTATTTAGATAGTTGAATAGTTTTTAATGTAACACCTATCACATAAATAATCTTATGTCGTGTTTTTTAAGACGAATTATAAAGATGCATGCCTAATGTATTCTAATTCATTCTGGGTAAGGTTTTTAGTAAGGTTTTTAGTAGACCGTTTCCTCCGGCTTGATATTCCCAACATGCAGCCTGAAATGTTCTCCATGCTGTCAACTGACAAATCTCAAGTATTAGCAAAGTAAAAATAATTGGACTTTATTGAAAAAAATATTGCCCAAATGTCGGGATGGATGGCATACGTGAAACGTGAAAACATTTTATAATACAATATAAAAATAATCATAGAATTATGAATAAATGAATTATTATGCGCCAGTTTATTCATTCACGGCATATTGCTCAGTTGCGTATACATGTAATGATTTTGAGACGATGTGAACTCCATTTATTTGGGTATTTTCAAGTACCTGCAGGTTACTTCATTTCGACGTCTTAGACATAAACGTCACAAATAACACTATTTTTTTATGACGTCATATACTTTAACGGTACAGTTTGAAAATAGAATAACAATGTGTTTATAATGTCAACTATGTAAACTAAATGTTTACAAAGTCAAAGACATCGCTAAAGGCATATAAGGTCTTGAATGTGTATTCAGAGTATGGGGAAAATATGCACTTTACTTCGAAAAAATAGGGTTTTGATAATTATTTGGGACTGTAAGAGTTTTAAAAGTGTGTATAAACAGAACGAATTCTACAATATATATATAATTTAAAAATAAAAATAAAGAGGTAAGCATCATTAAGGTCATCTGCAAAAGTGATAAGAAAACCATTAAAATATACCCCACATGCAATTAGATATAAATGCTAAAAGTTACATAAGAGTTAGTTAATATCTGATTACTAACATTAATTTCACGAGTTTTTTTTTCTGCACAAAAATCAAGGAGAAAGCAAGAGAGAGAATGACAACTTTATGTGAACATGCATATTTAATCTCAGTTACTGTTTCTGATTTTTTGGTGGGCGTGTCTGCTACATAAACCGCGCAAAGAAGATGGAAGTTAACGGTTTCGCTGATTGGTTGACGGAATGTTACGGAAATAGCGGAAACTGTCGAAGTGAAAATCACAATAACAACTCCCTGTTGTTTCCAGGAGACGGAAAATGGACGGCATAACAATGTTAAACCTCCGTAAGGATCGGAATGTGGGCGGTACATGATGATCAATGGAGCGCTTAGTTAATAAATAATGTTAAATGGAATGGATGGACAGTTATCGAGTTTAATTTCTTGGTCAAATGATTTAAATCATAGCGGTAAAAAAATATAACGTTTTTAAGGCAGACAGGACCCCCCTGAGCCAGTTTTCTCCTTCAATTTTGATTTTTCTTCCCCGTCTTTAATATGAAGCATCAAACATTTTTTCAATATAAACTTATATAAGACTTTAAACATGAGGAAAATAATGAGTAATGTATGTCATATCTATCTTTTTTCAATAAATTCAGGCATTTATCAAATCTACTGTCATTTACAGGTTTAAATTAACTGTATTTGTTTCAGTTTGTACATGCATTTTGTCCTTTTCATGTATATATGTTCAGTGTTTATGTTAATGTTTATGTTCATGTGATATAGTGTCTGTACAAATTTTGATTTCTTTTATGTGCTAAACTTGCAGCTACAGCTAAGTATAAAGTAATAGTAATTAGAAAGGCACAAGGTTGAAAAAGCTTACAAATCAAATTGCTTTTGATCTCTACACCAACAGTAGATTTTATTCTAAATCTGGAAGCCAGAGAATTTTTCACAACTGTTTATCGGTATTATGACCAACCAACCATATAAATTTAACCAGCTTGATAAACAGGATAACATCATTACTAATGGATTATAACAGAATTAAATCCCGCAAAAATATTTCAAGAATTTCGGCTTTTCTACAAGAAACTTTCTAATTACCCGCTCTCAACAATTCAACTCTAAAGGCACTTTCAGTTAAAGAAAACAAGACTAGAGAACTAATTTATCAGCTGACAACAGTAAAAAGAAAACTATCTATAGCATCGTCAAACCTTTCAAAACGAAAATAGGCAAACAAAATGAAAGAAAGACAGAATATTAACTTACAAAGAAAGCTTGGGACTTCAACAGCATCTCAATCTCCAAAACTAAAACAGAAAACCCAAAGCTGCCAAACCAACAGTTTGCCGAAAAAAATGGTCTTGGAACAGAGTAACCAATGCAATTTACTAAACTTAGACAGTGTAAAGTTGAGAGAAGAAATATTATTTTGGCAGACAAAAACCTTACAACAAGAGGAATACCATGCTGCAACATTTAAATTTAAATTGAAAGAAGACGGAAGAGGAAGCCCCTACTCTTGCAAAGTTCGGGAAGCTGTTTACAGTTGTCTGCAGTTCAATGCTTCACGAGATAACATTTCACCACTAATTAAAGAAATTGTCAGAATTGTTACTGGAGAGGACATAACTACTTTACCAGCTCCATCATCAATTAGGACAATGGCAAGAGACGCCGGTATTTTGTTGGAACTACAGTTAAATGAAATTTTGTCGAACAGTAACAATTTAACTTTACTGCGGGATGCCTAGACCAAGAGAGGACGCCATTATTATGGTGTAAAACTGTGTACAGACACACAACATTTTACATTAGGTAATGTAAGCTCTGTTTGTTTGAATAGAAACAAAAGATACCTATTAGGGATATTACAAATCATAAATTGAAACAAAACAAAGTGATATCAACATTCTTCTCTGAAATAATTGTAATGTAACAAAGTCAATGTATGACTTTCTTAGAGATGTAATTAGGCCCCGATAAATGGCGGACACCCTATAGTGATCAGTCTGTCTGTCCGTAACAACTTGTATCCGCTCTTTATTTATAGAACCGTTATAATTTCAAAGTTTCATGTATATTAACCAACACCAGAGAGTGCGCCATAATGTATGTTCAACTTCCTAGGTCCAAGGTCAAGGTGAAAAAAAAATGGTTTTATTAGACGCATCAATGTCCTATGGTAAAGATCATGTCTGCTCTATATCATGAGAACCCTTATGATGTCAAAGTTTATACTTGACATGTATATACACCAACACCTTAGGGTGTGTCATAATTTATGTTCCAGGTCAAAGGTCAAGGTCAAACACTTTGATTTCACTTTACAACCCCATGTCCAATGATGTCAATGTAGAAATGAAATAACTGATTGCAATATTTATTGATTTTTTACGTGCTTGTTCACAAGATAACAGTAAGCAGGAAGATATGTCACCTAAGCTGGACACATTATTCTAAGTGTACGACAACCAGTCCTCATAGGCGAAGCAAGGGTTTTGTTAGAAAAATTTGGTTGATTATATAGGAAATCACTGAAGCATGACTGGATTGGGCCCCTCTCAGGGCTGTCAGTGGGGTCCTTATGAACATGTCATGATCTACCGATGTTCCTTAATGTTGCGTGCTAGGTGAAGACAAAAAATGGAAAACAACACTTATTTCATGCATCGTAAGCGCTTGTTCTGGAATTACTTTGATCAGGAACACTCAAAGCCAAACATTTGAAATTGGAGGGACGTATAAGTACCGAAACCACGAAGAGCTATGTGACAAAAACACTTAAAACAAATAGCCAAATTCATCTTTGCCTGAGGGAGTTGAAACCTTAGTTTGTTAATCATTACACAATTAATTAAAGGGAAATTTAGAGATGTTTGTTATACATCATGTCAGTACCGAAGTACTATTTGTGGTAAATTGTGTGTATGTTATGAAAAAAAACTTGTCATGCACGGCATTTGTGGTTGTCAGGGCAGTGATGATTGTAGAAACCAACTTACTCATATGACTGTTTTAGAAGATTGCAAGGATGAGGATGATGATTAAAGTATGAATCCCGATGACCAATATTTCATGATGTGTTTGATGCTAGAAGCCTTTTCTCTCTTGAAAAATTTTAAAATTTTGAGAAAAAGAAATAAATAGATAAAAAAAGACTAATAAAAAACTGCCAGTGGTCTCCGACCTTGACGTGGTTGGTAGGATTGTAAACCAACTGTCCGTTACCACTTCAAATGAACGTGCATAATGATGTCAGATGTTACTCAAATATCTTCATTTTTATCAAAATTTATGTTAGTCGTAATTGAATGATATATATCGTGCTTTAAAACGGTTTAAGTCAAAAGTCTACTCTTGATTTTTTGTTGTTTGTGTTGTTTTATAAAAAGGGGACGCACATTTTCATATGCTATTACTTTAGCACTGGTTGAACTATTGTCATAAATAAAACTTCATATACTATCGTGTTCATGCTGACATTTATGCATCAAGACTATTTTTATAGTTTCAACATTTTAATTTTTTGGTTTAAAAAAGTAGTAATGAATTTCATCATTTTTTTCATTGAATCATGGACCGCGTGTTAACTTTACAGTACTTACTTGTCCTTTATTCTTTATGTTATCTTAACAAAACTTTCCCAAAAACATCTTTATATGTTGTCGTATATTATTGCAAAGCTAAATATTAAATATAATTATTTTTAATCGATAAATTTTGTTAATAAAGATAATTTTTATCATTTCTTCCATGTTAGCTACGAGAGTATACAGAATTAATCTATGTCAATCTGGCTTCAATATTACAAGCTGAATTTGTGCAACATCCCCAGAGCTTGCTTCCATTGAATTTTTCTCTCCGTTATTATGAGGAACTACTGAGAAAATGTGAAAAATGTCCAAAAATTGCGATTTTTTAAAATCCCCCCTTTTTACCTTTGACTGCAATTATCAAAAATCTGCACCACTTTTGCATTCTACGGCATGCCTTAATCGAAGGGTATCATATTTATCTTCAAAATAAGACCAAAATTAGCCGTGAGGTATTTCTGTCCATTATTTTTTTTAATTTACCTTACTTGTCACCGTACTATCAGGACACTGTCCCGCAGTTATGGCTGAGGAAAATGAACGTTTAGAAACCTTATTACATTTGTAGCACTATTGCTGCAGCTTCCCATTTGCAGAATTTAGAACCAAATTGGTTGGATTTTTGGAACCTGGAGGAAATAAAAGTTTTACAAGAGAGTGACCATATCATTGGGGAAATTATCAGACTAAAGTTAAGTAGTGAAATGAAACACTTTAAGCAGGATATGACCAATTTTCAGCCTGAAATTAAAGCTCTTTTGGGATTATGGGAATTTCTGCAAATGAAGAATGATATTGTGTACAAAGTTTTTACAAAGGATGAAGAAAATGCAATTTTACCATTAGTCGCCCCTGAGCAGACAAGAGAAATAATTTTTCATCAGCTGCATCACAATAAAAAGGCTGGTCATTTTGGAAGGAATAGGACTCTTGACACAATTAAAAAATAGGTTTCATTGGCCAGGAATGGCTGAAGATATTAGACTGTGATCTTTGTGCCCAATGTAAGAGAGGGACGAAAGATATCAGAGAGACAGTCAAACTCATAGATTGAAACCAAGCTTTTTGTTCGGTGTGAGCCAAGGCTCCGTGTTGAAGGCCGTACATTGACCTATAATGGTGTACTTTTATAAATTGTTATTTGGATGGAGAGTTGTCTCATTGGCACTCACACCACATCTTCCTATATCTATTGACAACGTCATGGCTAAAAATAAAAAGACAGACTATAGTACAGAAGACAAAACATGGAAAACTAAAGACTTAGCAACTCGATTCCTGCCAAAAACTGGTGGTGTTCTCAGGTAAGCCTGTGCCTGGGTTAGGAAAATGCACTTTAAGACAATTAAGAAGTTGTGTCCCTAAGGATAAAGTGCAACTGGAAATGTACCAAACGTGATTCGCTAAACTACAATCAACACACTGAAAATCATACCAATACAACCATAACTCATGATTCATTTTAACTAAAAGAAGACGAAGTCCAAAAAAAATAGAACAAACCGTTGTTATGCGAAAAGCACGCCGGTACCAATATCAAGCTGAGATAGTTATTTTACGCAATAGCAACTGGAAGAGAGGATACAAACGTTATTCTCTTGAAAAACTTCTTTTTACACCTAGAGGGCTTAGATGTTATCAAAACTACCAACTTCCCGTCATGAAATCAACATAGAAGTCAAATTCATAGGGACAACATTTGGATATGACTGGTATGCATTTGGAAGCAATGAAATTTGCAGAGACCATGATGTTCTGTTTTTGTAAAATTAACCTTTGATGAGATGAATCACCAGTACAAGCTTACATATTTGGCTTATCTGATCATTTGTCGAAAGTTTAAATCAGGCCATAATTGGATGAATGTTTCCCATAAAATCACTTTTTAAGAACATTGGATACAAACTAGTGTTTTACAACTTGCGATCAGATCAGAGAAAACATTAGAATATTGGGGTATTGTATGAGCCAAATAAGTTTCAGTGGCTTATTTCTCAAGTTTGCATTTCTTTGAACATAATGTAATATCCCGACTCGTGATAACATTAACACAAAATTTACTTCAAATCACAGGACAGTTTCAAAAGAAATTCTCAAAAAATCATGAACGAGACATGCCATAACCATGTCTAATAATTTGGTGAATTTTTGTTTCCATTTTCCAGAATTCGCGATCTGATACAATGGTAATAAAAATGGAATATCTTCCCCGTTAAAATCATATTGAATCATCAAAAGAAAAATGCATACTTTTGTTCATCCATCAAATAGATATAAATAGATGTGGTATGAGTGCCAATGAGACAACTCTTCCCCCAAGTCACAATAAGTATAGTACCGGTGGGCTTGTTTACATTTTCCATGACAAACAATCATTATAATTCTGAAAACATCATTTGTAACTAATTCATCGTTCTGAATCTAAAAAAAATCCATTTAAAACTTTGAAGGATAACCACAATTTTGAATTAGTTTGGATTGGTTTTGGTTGCCCTTCCCTATTTCAGTATCTAATTAAGAAATAATTCATGGAAGTCAGATTTGTTTGAAATATACACATGGCCTGGGCCGTAATATTCGAATTTTATCCAGAGCTTTGTCCCAAAACTCAACTTAAACTCATAAACATACATTTTAGTATAATCCAATTCGACTCGCATCTTTAACTATGAATTAAAGCACGGACTTCATACTTTCATTTATTGTATTATAACGTGTTAAAGATGTTCGCTTATCATGTTTTGGAATTTTTCGGAATCCTCTGCTTTTATTCATCTGATTGCCTTAAACAAAATTGCCCATTGACCCCATTTTTCTTTTCACAATTTTTTTACGTGTATCATGTTGTCATTTTAATGTTGTATTTAACATTGCCATTAAAGCGGGAGGTTTGGCATGCCACAAAACCAGGTTCAACCCACAATGTTTTTCTTAAAATGTCCTGTATCAAGTCAGGAAAATAGTCATTGTTATATTGTTATAGTTCGTTTCTGTGTGTGTTACATTTTTATGTTGTGTTTCTGTTGTGTCGTAGTTTTCCTCTTATATTAGATGCGTTTCCCTCAGTTTTAGTTTGTAACCCGGATTTTTTTTTCTCAATCGATTAATAAATTTCGGATAGCGGTATACTACTGTTGCCTTTATTCACGTGTATAATGTTAAGCCATCTTTAAAAGTCTTATAAAATTTTAAGTATTTTTTAATAGTTATTGAGAACTTAAACTTGTCAATGATAAAGCTATGAAAAGTCAAGAGAGAACATTTCCCCGCCAAAAGTTCAATGGCTTATATCTCAAAAACAAGCACATTGACCTATATTTTGTCATTTGCTCTTTTGATTCCTTTATTAATCTATCAATGTAAACTATTTTTTTGAAAATCTTATTATTTTCAAAATGAGAAGCGAACACCCTTAAAGATAGGATGACACAGAAAACAAATGCACATACAGACTGAGTTTCTGCAATATTAGAGTACAAACGGCACAACTGGATAGTGATATATGAAGACATAATTAAGAGGCTCAAAGGAAACTGTGTCGCTCACCAGATATTTTGGTTTACAATTGATGCATGAAATAATGCAACCATTATACGTTTGCTTTAGTTTCAGAGATATAAGCCAAAAACTGCATTTTACCCCTATGTTCGTTTTGTAGCCATGTCGGCCATGTTGATTGACAAGCGAGGTCATCGGACACATTTTTCAAACTCGATACCCCTACTGATGGTTACGGACAAGTTTACTTAATTTGTCTCAGTAGTTTCAGAGGAGAAGATTTTTGTCAAAGATACTTTGAAGTTCAATTACTCCTAACAGGGTTAATGAACAATTTTTGTCATGTTGACTTATTTGTAAATCATATTTTGCTGAACATTATTGCTGTTCACAGTTTATCTCGATCATACTATTCAAAATAATAACCAAAAACTGCAAAATTTCTTTAAAATTACCAACCTGGGGCAGCAACCAAACAACACACGTGCCTATTCTTCTAAACATCTCAGGGCAGATAGATCTTGACCTGATAAACAATTTTACTCCATGTCAGATTTGCTCTAAATGCTTTGGTTTCTGAGATACATGTGTAAGCCAAAATCTACATTTTACCCCGATGAACAATTTAAACTATTCAAACAGATTTGCTTAAATTTTTCAGAGATATAAGATAACCACTGCATTTTACCCCTATATATTTTATTTTTAGCCATGCCAGCCATGTTTGTAGGCAGACGGGGTAATTGGACAAGAAAATATGAACATATTACGCCGATACTTGCCGATTTACATTGGTTACCCGTCCAATACAGACAATTCAAAAATACTGACTTATGTGTACTGAGCTTTGAATGGCATTGGTCCTGCTTACATTCGGGAACTATTCAATATACACGTACCAAACCGATCTCTCCGTTCAAGCTCAACACAACTACTTACCGTTCCAAAAGTGCGAACAAAGACATTCGGTGAAAGACAATTTGATTGGGCAGCGGCATCTCTTTGGAACAATCTCCCGAACAGTTTAAGACAATGCAAGTCCTTAGAGTGTTTTGAATCTAAGCTAAAAACTCATTTTTATCGCATTGCTTTTTAATCAGGTTTTTTTACTTGTTTTGTATAAACTTTTAATGCAACTTTTTGTAAATCTTTTTAGGGTTTTTGTTGTTTAGCATGCTTTTAATTTAGATTGCTTTTTTGTTTTTTTTGTTTTTTGTTTTACATTGTATTTTCGTATTGACCTTTTGTTTTATGGTAGGCATTTTTGTTTTATATTTTATTTAAGTATTTGAATCTGACACAGTGTATGTTTTGTGTTTTTTGTCTTTGATTTGTTTTATTTACCATTCTGAATCGAATGTACAGCACCCTAGAGAAATTTTTATTTTTTATATAGGGCGCTCTATAAATTTTCATTATTATTATTATTATTTATATCAGATACCATAATGAAGATTGTGACCAAGCTATGTTAAATTTGGCCCAGAGGAGAAGATTTTATTAAAAATTCACTGACGACGACGACAAACGCCAATAGATAGAACAGCTCACTTGGCCTTTTAGTGCGCTGAAATGCTCCTAGAGATTATAAAGATGTTGTATAGAGAAGGAGCGTTCCAGAATCTAAAAAGAAGGATGTAAGACCTAGCGATAAAATACTGATAAAAGAATAACCGTGCGGGATGAACGAAGAGCTGGCTAGCGTAGCGGGAAAAATAATGAATCAGGACACTGGATATTTGCAAACACAACCTTCCATGAAAAAAGTAAAATAACAAATAATCAAACTCCAAGGGAATTCAAAACGGAAAGTTGTTATAAAGAAGCTAAATCATAGGGTATTACAAATATAACGAATGGAAAACAACTGTAATATTCCTGACAGGGTACAGGCATTTCCTTATGTAAAACAAAACGATGAATTTAACCTGATTTTAAGAATTGAACAATGTGTGAGCAAAAACCAACATCACATTTCGTGGGGGAGAAATGTCAAAAATGGGGCACAGCAGTCAACATGATCATTGTAATATACTATTATCATATTGCAATCAAATAGTTTTATTTGCAACAATGAAACATAAAATGGCACATAGCTTAGAGAAAGCATATAAGCAAAAAATAAAACCAGTAACTCAAATTCAGTTCGATTTTTGACTACAGATTTGAGTATTTGCCATTTTAAGTAATATTGATAAAGAGAAGCGAAAAATATGTACTCTGCTGTAAGGGTGTCTTCCGATTTATCCATCGTTTGAAAATAAGGTATTCTCATTTAGCCAACTATTTATTTTTGTTAATTATTGGGTGTTTGTTTAGTAATGATAAGGTGTCTTTCTAAAATTTGACAGTAAATTTGTTCCTGTATGTTTTAAATTATCTAAAAAATATATATACAAAATAGGCGATAGTAAACTTGTTACATTTTATTTTTAAATAATATTTAGTATATTTTAAATAATAAATAAATGTTTCATCATTTATACAGAAGAAACCCACAAATCAGTAATGTTTTTATATTAACATTTTATGAAAGTAAATATGACTGTCTTAAATATTACTTTTTCTAAATTGTAGGTTCAAATTATAACATTACAATAAATGTGACACCTGTTAACTTTTAATTGTGGTGCTGATTCAAACATTGTTTGTGTACTTTATATTGAAACATTTGAGAATATAGATAAGTAATATGATCTTAAATCACGTTGATTCAAGTTTTATGGAGTTCTTGGATGGGAATCCGCTGAGTCAATTTGGAGCGATAGACTTTGTGAAAACAGTAATGGCGCCCAGTCCATTGGTAGACCTTGCACAAGACAAACATAATAATGTGAGTACATTTACATTAACTGCAGTAGCAGATGTGCACAAGACACTTTCACCATCACCTAAGCTACCCAGAAAACGTCACTTATCAGAATCGGATTCTGAAGAAATAACTTTCGACAATAAAAAGATGAAGTGTTCGAGTTCATCCACATCTATGCCTACACCCGCTTCTGATAATATTCAACTCAGTGCTATTATGAACATGATAAACAAGTTATCAGATAACTTCAACAGTGTAGCCGCTAGGTTAGAGAATCGAATGTGTGAAATCGAGGGAAATGTTGAAAAACGTCTTACTGAAAAATTTAACACAGTCATACACGACAGGGTCCAAAAAGAAGTGTATCAACTAAAAGATGACATGTCAGCAGAAGTTAATGAAATTAAGGAAAAAGTTATGTCACTTGAAAAATCATACGCTGAAGTGCTTTCGTCAGGTACCCCGAAAAGCAATAATTCTCGTAGTGAGGTTGAGCGACATCATTTAAATGTTATTGTAAAAAAACCTACCATTCAATAAACGAGAAGAAAATAATAACTCTATACTATTGTCAAAAGTCAATGGTTTTATGAAGGATGGCCTAAAACTTACAAATATTGGAATTAAAACTGTGATTAGAAAGCCGAGTAGATCAGACAACAGGCCGGGTATTGTAGTAATTTCGTTTGAAAATTTAATTCATAAAAAGTCAGTGCTGAAAGAAAAGAGATTGTTAAAGAATATGAGGCGCCGTTTTACTATTTATTCCTCATTTTCTGATATCAAAAAATATTTCTTGATATCAAAAAATTGAATTCCTGATATCAAAAAATTAAATTTTTGATATCAGAAAATATTTTTGATATCAGGAATTCAATTTTTTGATATCAAGAAATGCATTTTTTGATATCAGGAATTCGATTTCTTGATATCAGAAAATAATCAATAATTCGATTTTTTGATATCAGAAAATCATTTTTTGATATCAAAAAATCCATTTTCTGATATCAAAAAATTGATTTTCTGATATCAAATAATACCGACGATTATTTGATATCAAGAAATACATTTTCTGATATCAGAAAATGATTTTTTGATATCAAAAATTCGAATTCCTGATATCAAGAAATGATTTTTTGATATCAGAAAATAAGAAAAATATCAATGATTGCCCCCTGTGTCTCAATAAAGCTTCCGAACGCACCCATGAGCCCTAACATTGTTTATAGTGTTTCGGTCTTGTTTAAGGAATTAAAGAATATCACAGTGTGGCTTCATTAGTTTTTAGAAGTTTTGTACGTTTGTGTATCTCACATTTTAATTATTTTAAGGTTTATAGTCAACAATTGTATTTCTTCAGTGAAAAGCAATTATACGTTCCGGTTTCTTTTTTAAGCAATTATTTAGTTTCCTCTCCCACAGCGAAAAAACGAGAAGACAAACAGCAGTCTACATAACACAACATAGAAAACTAAAAACTTAGCAACACGAAACCAAATAAAACCTGGGGTGATCCTTGGTGTTGCATTTTGTACCCAGAGTATTTTTGAAATATAAAAGTAATTGTGCATTAAAATTCATTATTAGACAGCTGTTGACTAATTTAGCCTTCAAAGTCAGTTTTTTGGAACATCAATATTATATTTTACCTGTTTAATAAGCTATTTTTGTTTGACTGTTCGCATTTTCTTTAAGTCCAGAAATTTTTTGTAGTATAAAAATAAGAAGATGTGGTATAATTGCCAACGAGACAACTCTCCACATGACACCAAACGACACAGAAATTAACAACTTCTAGTATATGTCACCGTACGGTCGAATGTTTACAAACACTTTTTGTACGCTTTTTGACGCAATTCTAAAATAAAAATAAAAATGAGACAAAAGACAAATGATTTTTATTTGAATTCGTGATAAATATATGTAAACAGTTTCAGAAAAGGCATCATCCAGGGGATTGAAATTCTATTTTTTGTCAAATTTCGGGAAAATGTGACATTCTTAACCCACTTTTTGCAATATTATTAGGAAAAATAAGCAGGTTGTTGCCATGGATACACCAAAAAGAAATATCTTGAACCATTCAACTACTGGGTATCAGATCTATGGAAAATACTGATAATATACATATGAACATATATGACAAAAACAGTAGACTCAACTTGTAAGAAAGCAAGGAAAAGGGAATCGTAACAATGTATATTGCTATCAAACATCAGTACTAATCCAGAGTCAAATCTCATTTTGTGGTGTCTTTTTCAAGAAAAGAGCAGTAAAAATCCCAGAACAAATCAGCATCCTACTTTACTTACAGGAAGTTTTTATAACCATTGGGGTCCTCTTTGTTGAGCTCCTGCAAGTATCTCACTTTTGATTCTGCCATTTGATTAGGGTCTTTACGTTTTGAATTTTCCTAGGAGTACAGTATTTTTGTGATTACAATTTATACTGCCGACACAGTGGGCGCCGTGTCAGCCACTGCATCACCAAAATTTCTCGGTTCCCTTTGCCGTCTACCCCTTTTTGTTCGTCTTCTACGCTCTCTTTAAGCTCCGTCACAGCTATAAACCTGTCTATCTGAGCTCTAACCACCTTGCCAAATAATCCAACTGCTTTATTTCCATGTAGATATTTTAAATGTATAATTTTACTCAGACCTTCTGTACACTTCTGAATCTAACCAAAAAAAAGGAGAATGTGTCCATGGGACACAGATAATGCCCCAGCTTGCATATATCGTTATAAAGAGACACCACCCAAATTCGCACTTGATCTGTGTGTTATGGTATTGAGCATTGTGTATACGTTTCATAAAATTCGGTTGAGGCAAAATAAAATTAGAGAACAGACACTAATTGTTTGGATGTACGTATACGTACTTATGGACGGACAAGGGTAACATCGAGGGCCTCAATAAAAATTAGACTAGTTCTGTTTGAGTAAATAAAGAATTTATTATTGTTATTTTTATTATTATTTTACTTAAAATGCCCCATCCGCTGGAGCGAGTGATATAAAACATTGAGACGTTTTCATACTGAAATTGTACATACCCGACCAATGCCCGACTTTCCCTAAGACCCCTATATGCAATCAAGTCGATCTGGTCTGGCCGAGATCAGGCTGAGATCGAGTATAGTTGATGTGGTCTAGCTAGTCGAGTAAAGATCGTGAATTGGTCGGAATTATCGAGTATGTATTCAATTAGTGGTCGGGTTGGAGTCGTGATGGAGTCCTCAAGGATTCGAGAATGGTCGAGGCGAAAAGATCGTGTATTACGTCAGTTGAACATGAATATATCATCCAGCCATCGTATCTAATCTTGAACACATCACTATTTGTTTTCGATAAGTCAAGTTTTGTTAAACATTTTCCAGTATTTAGTTCATTCTTAGGTCGACTAATTCCTTCGATTGGGATTATTCTACGCAAAAGTAAATACTATGTAATATTTTATAATAATTTCAAAAATCTTCAATATATTTTCTTGTAGTGCATCGGACTCGAATTTCGTACTTATAAAAAAGAAGATGTGGTATGATTGCCAATGAGACAACTGTCCACAAGAGACCAAAATGACACAGACATTAACAACTATAGGTTGAACCGTACGGCCTTCAACAATGAGCAAAGCCCATACCGCATAGTCAGCTATAAAAGGCCTCGATATGACAATGTAAAAACAATTCAATGAGAAAACTAACGGCCTTATTTATATAAAAAAATGAACGAAAAAACAAATATGTTACACATAAACAAACGACAACCACTGAATTACAGGCTCCTGACTTGGGACAGGAACATACATAAATAATGTGGCGGGGTTAAACATGTTAGCGGGATCCCAACACTTCCCCTAACCTGGGACAGTGGTATAACAGTACAATATCAGAACTGACTATAAAAATCAGTTGAAAAAGGCTTAACTAATCAGATGGACAAATATACAAGCGGACGTCGCCGGGTACTTGTACATCCCGACAACAAAAAGACACTAGGAACAGATCTGAGAGTACTTGCAGTTATCTGACAGCTAGTCCAAAGCCACCAACAACCAATAAAATAAAAATCATGCATCTAAGAGTAGTTGGATCAGTAATCGTTCAGTTTCGATTAGAAGATTAAACTTTTAGTGTACATGTTTTTTTAATCAAATATTGTTATTAAATAGAAGTTTTCTAGAGACTTTGAGGGCTAAATCATGTTTTTAAACTTGAAATGTATAAGCATTTTGTTTTTGTAACAATGGAGTCAGAAATTGCCATAAATAAAATGACAAACATCGTGTAGCGTTACATTCCAGAAACATACCGGAAACATTATTTCATATATTTCCTTGAATGCTTTTATTGAAACATAGGGAGACTTCATTTATTCATTTATTTCATATTTTCTGATATCAGAAAATGATTATTTGATATCAGGAATTCAATTTTTTGATATCAGAAAATCTATTTCTTGATATCAAAAAAAGATTCATATTTTCTGATATCAAAAATTCGAATTTTTGATATCAGAAAATATGCTTTATTTCTTGATATCAAGAAATCGAATTCCTGATATCAAAAAATAGAATTTTTGATATCAGAAAATAATTTTTTGATATCAGAAAATAAGTAATAAATAGTAAAACGGCGCCTCATAGAATTCGCCCAAGTATTCAAATGTTTTTTTTGAAAACGATTTACCGTTACTGCAAAGGATAATAAATAGTAACAATCGTTTATTTTTAAAGGCCTTTGGCAAAGAAAACGACTACACAATTAAATCAGGACATGTGGTTAGGAAACAGGACAGTGTAAACAGTGATTACAATTCGTCTCGGGCCAATGACCAACGTGGTCAGTATACACACAGCCGTACACATAATTATTCACAACAGGTCAATCGACAAGGGGAATACACAAATGAAGGGCGGAGTTTCGGATATGGTAACAGACGTGGACGAGGAAGTTTTAAGCAATCACGTGGTAAACATTATTAGTTATCCTGCGGGTTTTGGAACATTAACGGGTGGAGTAAACATGTAAATAGTGATAAAAATAGTTTGCTGGCTGCATGTATTGCGGAACGTAATTTGCATATATTAGGGCTAGCTGAAACTCATCTGATTGGACAAGCCGGTATCGTCGTCAATGGCTACACATGGATAGGAAATAACCGTAAACAATTACACGTGCGTGCTAGAGCAGGCTCGGGAGGCGTTGGTTTATTGGTGCGAAATGATGTTTTATCAGATTATAATGTTACGAAAATAAACGATTTAGTTGATGGAATTATATGGATACGCTTTTCCGAGAGAAATAATATAGAGTCTTGCTTTTATATTTGTGTGGTTTATTTACCGTCGGAAAATTCTGCACGTTCAGTAAACATTCATGAATTTTTAGATTCTCTAACATCTGATATTTATACAATTCCAAATGGTAGTCCTTTTTACTTATGCTGAGACTGGAACGGTCGGGTTGCAGATATACCGGATTTTATAACGGGAATTGATAATTTACCTGAGCGACAAGTTGTAGATTTTACTCACAACACGTATGGAGATATTTTGTGTGATTTTCTTAGTAATATTAACTGTTGCATCTTAAATGGAGGAACTCTTTACATAATGATTTTACATATGTTTCAATGAGAGGGGCATCAGTCGTTGATTATTGCATTGTACCATATGAGAAATTAGTTTTGTTTGACAATTTTGAAGTTATTAGAGCACAACAATTAATTAATGGTATATTTAAAATTGGGGAGTATGAACCTAAACATATATTAGACCATTCGTTATTATGCTGGACTTTCAGAACACAAGTTTGTGTCAATGAAAAAGTAGCATACGGCGACAAGTTACATACAGAACCGAAATAAAGTACTAAATTTGACACTCGCAATATACCTAATGAGTGGATGGCAGATGTCGAAATAGTTGGAAAATTAAATCAGTTTATACAGAACTTAGAATTATTAGAAAGTAACCAGAAAGAATTGGACAATAGATATAATGATTTGGTCACAATTATTCATGGCGAAATGAACTCTAAACTTACTAAACGAAAGGTGGTTCACTTGAATGGTCTTAATAATAAACGCAGGAAATTGAAAAAACCATGGTAGAACGATAATCTCACTGCACTCTGGAATGAAGTATGCGAAGCCGAACGTAATTGGAACAGAAGCCATAACCAGGTTAAAAAGAACTTGCGTCATATTTTTGTAAACAAACGTAAAATTTTTGATATAAATTGTCAACAGACAAAGAGGCAATATTGGTACCAAAGTCAAGATAAACTTTTGGATATTCAAACTAGGGACCCCCGGGAGTTTTGGAAGAACATTGGCAAGATTGGTGTCGGTAGTGAAAGACAGAAGACCATACCCATTAGGCGAGCGCCGATTTGAGAAAAAGCCTCTCGTTAAGGATTTTAATGCACCTATCTAACACACAGCTTATTTGGTATCATTTGAAAGAAAAACTTCTAGAGCATAGTACGATTTGGGTGGTCGTCAAAGTTCCCTATGGTCACGTTTCTTGTAAATCTCACGAGAACACAGACATGTCGAAATTCTTTGGTTTATACGACGAAATTTAACATTGAATATATCTGCATTGTTGTATATATATTATTCATTTTTATCTTAGATAGCTTTGAATACATTCTAAAAAGACATCGAATCCAAAAAAAAGAAGATTTTATGAAAAATTAGTTAATTCAGAGGCATCTGCAGAAACTACAAGTTCATGTGCATCTCCAAATATCCTTACTAGATCTAGGCTATCACTAGATTTTTTGTGTTGCATCTTTTGTAAAAACAAGACTTTTAAAAAGGATCGAAAACTTCATCGTATTTCTTCGTCTATGAGGGTTCAAAGCCTTTTTGAAATAGCAACTAAACATGCTGACAATGAAATGCTCTTTCAAATTGCAGATAAAGATTTCACATCAAATGCTTTATATCACTCTGGTTGCATAACAAAATACCTTTTGCGAGAAAAAGAAATTAAAGCAGAAACCGATGAAAATAATACTGGTACCATGTACGATAAAGCATTTACCTCATTTGTTAAGTCTATAAGCGAAGAACTGTTCGTTCACAAAATGGTGTTCTCCTTGTCCTATCTCCTTTCTAAATATAAATCATTTCTGCCAGAAGACGTATCATCTAAATACACTTCTTATAGACTTCAACTTAGATTAAAAAATCACTTTCGAGAACATATTGTGGTTGATGTAAATCACGGTCAAGGGGAGTCTAACTTCGTATATAGTAGTTCTCTCACATTGCGCGAGGCAGTTAGAACTGCTATTCGTTTCAAGGCCGAAACAAAATTTACTAAACTGCAGATGTCTGCGTGCACTTCAAAAAACGACCAAACCGACGAAAATCAAATATTATATTCAGCTGCTTCAATTCTCAGACGTGAGATTAAAAACGCCGTTGTCCCTATGGATACCTATCCTTCAGTTGATGAAATGTCTTTATTTAAATCTCTAGAGACCGTGCCTTCTGTTTTGACTGGTTTTATAAATTGGCTTATCGATGACTCTCACAGCCAAGTAGATATTAAAAACCATTTATCTGACATTCCATTTGAAAGTATAAGGAAAAGCTTAGCTTTATCTGAATGCATAGTTTCATTGCACAAAAAAGCTTTATCACCTCTTTACATTGGCCTTGCATTACAGTTACATCATATGCATGGGTCGAAAGCTTTAATCGAGACATTACATTCGCATGGATTTTGTGCATCATATCATGAGGTACGGCGATACCTTACAAGCCTTGCGTGCTCTGAATTATCTCAAGTTCAAAACAATAAATACATTCCCAGTGGAATTCGCCAATATAACGGCACAGTTTCAGTCATACATGAAGGAGCTGATAATGTCGACATCAATGCAGAAACAATTGATGGAAAGGATACTTTCCATTCAATGGCAAGAGCGGTATTCCAGGTATGTGAGGAGATAAATGGTGAAACTGAGCATCTGGAACACCAAAAAGTCGCCCGAAGTCGCATAAAAACCCTGCCAATAGACGAGAAAGTATTTTCCCTTACCACATGTGCTCCTTTTACAAAGCCAAAGCAAAGACCTGAACCTAGCCACAAGAATGACGTTTATTCAACGCTTTCTGCGTGTGTACTTCCCTATGCTGAAACTTCTGATCTTATCTGGGTGCTCCTTAGAAATTTATCAAGGACTATTGTTGACCTTCCATACAAACAACCTTCGTTTGAAGGACAACAAATTCCATTCTGGACTGGATTCAACAAGCAGATCTCGAATATTAGTACCACTTATCATGTTGTTAGCTATCCGCCAATCATTGACGCAAAACCTTCCGACATGGGCACTGTGTATACAACAATGAAGAGGTGTGCTGATATGTGCCAGAAGGCTGGTCAACCATTTTCTATTCAAACTTTTGATTTACAATTGTACGCAGTGGCACAACAGGTAAAATGGGATAGACCTTCTGAGTTTAAATCACACGTTTTACGTCTTGGTGGCTTTCATACCCTATCGTGTTTTATTTCATCAATAGGTAAGATATGAGGAGATGGTGGTCTCCGCGACCTGCTAGTTGATTCCGGTGTGTACGCAGCTGCAACAGTAGACCAAATGCTTTCAGGAAAACAGTTCAACCGTGCAGTTAGAGGACTCACACTCCTTTATGAGACATTGAAGACACTTTGGATCTGTTCGTTCTTTGTTTGGATCAGACAACAAAAATGTTTAGAAATCCCTGAAAGCCTTTTTGTAGGCCTCACAGAATGTCATGAAAGTTTTACGAGTAATGACAATACATTTGACATGCTTCAAAGTCTAGAAAAAGCTCTGAATGACGACCTTGGGTCAAAAATGAACGAGTTTCGAGAATGGGGTGGTCAGGTTTCTCCTACATTTCGTTATTGGGATATGCTACTACAAGCTTTAGAAATTATGCTGATAAATATCCGAGCTGAAAGAAATGGCCTTTGGTCTCTTCATTTGCATTCTATTTTCTCAATGCTTCCTTACTTCTTTGTAGCCAACAAAAACAATTATTCCAGATGGACTCCTGTCTACCTTTTAGATATGTTAAACCTACCAACTGAGGCAGAAGGTCTTTTTTCGATGGGTTTCTTCTCTGTTCGTCAAAAAGTTGGATCGTTCAATGGCGTTTGGAGCGACATGGCAACAGACAAAAACAGTGATAAAAGATTCAAAAGGAGACGGTGGTATTGTTGGTTTAACAAGGAAGAAGGCTTCATTGATAAGATGGAATCTTACAAGGCATGTGCTTAGTCAGATAACATCGGCAATGAGATCACGTGCGGGTCTTTCCCAGGTTGATGACCAATGTCACGATGAAGCAAAACCAGCTACAATGAAAAGGGATGAAAAACATGTACAAGATCTAGTTGTTTATATAACAGAAAATATGACAAATCCATTTGACGTTGATAATCACCCCCGTCAGCTTATTAACATTTCAACTGGTCTCCATGCAAGTCACGACATTGAAGATTCACTGTTAAAATCAGTTGAAACTGGAAGAACTAAAATGAAGATGTTTGTTGATTCATCTCTATCAACAGATAAGGCAGGTAGCTTTTACCATCCTATCAAAAGATCAGGACTGAAGACCTTTGAAGATATGAATCCCAAAGAACAACTTAAATGCAAATCTGGGCAAGTTGTAAAAGGTCATTTGAATCCCGTGCTTGTGTTTAGACGTGCAATATCTCTTACTAAATGTAGAGATGACGTATCTGTGGAAACTGTTTTGTCCTATCCAATTTGTCCCATTCCCACTGCATTATTTCATGACGATGGAACTATGAGAAAGACAAATAAGTCTGATCTTGCCCATGAATTGGAAAATTTAGTAGAATCAGTACCTAACATTCCTCCATTCGACCACAGTGCTACCGTACTAATAAGAGATGGCATGAGCTTAGTTCAGTCATTTGATGTGAAAAGGATGTCCACATTTGGAAACTTGGCCAAATCTTATAGTATGCAGTTACAATCATGCTTCCGATTCACAGACAAGGTTGTTGATGTCTTTGATCGCTATGACACTGAACATTCTATAAAATCAGCAGAGCGTCATAGACGATCGGCAACAACATCTACGCAAAAAGTTTATCATATCGCTGAAGGCCGAACTGTTCCAGACTGAAAAAATTTCTATCAAGCAACAAAAACAAGCAAGCATTGATTACTTTCCTTGGTGATTATCTGAGCAGCAATTTGTCTGATATATTCCAGGGGGGGAATAAATGTTTAGTTCTTGCCAGTGCATTTTCAATCCAGAAATAGTGCGACAACTCTCTAATGAGCATGTAATCGATCTCCCAGACCTTTTCTGTTCGCACGAAGAAGCAGACACAAGAATCTTGCTTCATGTTATACACTCTGATAAAATCTTTCAACAGTTGAGCATAAGGGGACGAATCATAGTCAAGTGTTCCGATACAGATGTTCTTGTGCTCTGTGTTCATTATTTCAAGGTTCTTGTGTCGACTGAACAAATGTGGTTTTTGACGGGGTCAACTAATTCTCTTAGGAACTGTAGAAGATACATACCAATCCATGAGTTAAGTAAATCTCTTTCACCTTTACTAACTTATATTCTCCCTGCAGTTCATGCTTTAACTGGTTGTGATACTACTTCCGCTATATTTGGGTTTGGCAAATAGACCGTCTTCAAATTGATAAGAAAATCTCCGAGTAAGTTTACAAACCTTCAAAAGTTTGACAAGATCGATTTTTCAACATTGTTGTCAGCAGCCAGAGAGCTTATTTCAAGCTTGTATGACCCAAAAGACAAATTCGCTTCATCACATGTTGACTTAAACAAGTTACGTGTTAAACTTGCAACATGCAAAGACACAAGTTTGTTGCGTTTGCCACCAAGCGAACCTGCATTCAAAGAACATGTTTTGCGATCATGTCTTCAAACGAAAATTTGGATGTCCTCACATCTCGATCATCCAAATCCTTTGTCTCCTTATGAATACGGATGGAAAAAGAGTTCACATGGCCCGGATCCAGTCTACTTTTTAGGCATGATGACGTCCGATTTCCTGCAAGATTAAATATGTTCTTGCAAGGGAAAATATATATGTAGCAAGTCATGTATTTGCCGAGAGCAGCAGATGTCTTGCACTGAGCTTTGTCCATGTCAGGGTAGTGATACCTGCCAAAATATATTTTCTTAAGAGGACCTCGACCTCGAAGATCAAATAAATGACGATGATGAAGATGCAAACGATACCATTGACTAACGAAAGAGCATTTGAGCAAAGTTTGTTTTGTCTCACTGTTATTCAATGTAAATATGTTTATTTTTATTAATTTTGTGTTTTTGTAATTGCTCTACCAGCAAAAATAATTGGTTGTATACTTAAGTTCCGCATGCGATGATAGTGGTAGTTACAAATTAAAATTTAAAAAAAAATTAAAAAAAAAAAAAATAAAAAAAAAACAACCTTGCTAGTGATCTTCGACCTTGACGTGGTTGGCAAGCTTAGGACAATTAAATCATATTGTATTTATAACTGTCGAACTAACAGGAGACCAACATAACATAGATTTTTAACTGTGCTGTAAACATGGTAAATATGCGCTTTGAAGCAGTTTTACGGTATGTTTTCATATAGTTTTATCAATGTTTTGTCGGTATAAAAAAACATGCTAGGCAAAACATTAGAACTTATAAAACAAGTTATATATGTTATTAATATAAAACCAATAGAATTTTTTCGATGCAAAATTAAATATTACCGAGCGTTTTGCGTCAAGACCCGTAAAAACTATGATTTTCACAAAAATACGAGATTTTTTCATTTGAAACACTTTTTTGTAGAAAAAAATTTCAGAAACAAAAACTAGATAGACTATAGTTTATCAAATGATATATTTCAAATAATATTGCAGATGAATTTGTTTTTAAACTGCATTTTCGAACAATATCGTCAAATTATGACTTTTATTTTTTTTTTTTCCTTTTTTACCGTTTTTAGAAAAATGTGACCATTTCCCAATTTGACGACCAGGCAATTCTGAATGTACGATAAAAGACCTTTCAAATGATATATCATATAGCCGTGTGTTAGGTAGGTGCATTAAAATCTCCGAATCCTTGATTTGGCGCTCGCCTACATGGAAGTTGTACTGGAAGATGGTTCAATTTGCTCGGACACTAACATTATTCTAAATAAATGGAAAACTTCTTATGAAAATCTTTTGAATTGTGATGATGTTACGAATGTAAATGATAAGATGTCAAATGATATTTTGGATGTTGATTTAGATTCGGAAATTAGTACTGATGAAGTGTTAAAAGTATTAACGCAAGCTAAAAATGGCAAGGCGCCAGGGATCGATTTAATATCTGTAGAATTGTTTAAAAATAATTTGTTATTACATGTTTTGCATAAATTATTTAATATATGTTTTAAATTTTGTAACATTCCGTCTGTATGGTGTAAAGGGATAATCACACCTATCCCAAAGTGTTCTACATCGGATCCCAGGGATCCATTGTCTTATCGGGGAATCACTTTAGCACCGTGTGCCTATAAATTATATTGTAGTATTTTAAACAATAGACTGTAAATTGGTTAGATAATAGAAATATTTTACATGATGAGCAAAATGGGTTTCGTAAAAGTAGAAGTACTATTGATCACTTAAGCACAATTACGTCCATTATTGAGACAATGAAACTGAAAAAAGTCGACTTTTGCTGTCTTTGTAGATTTTAAGAAAGCTTATGATACAGTTAACAGAAGTTTATTGTTTAAAGATTTAAATGATATTGGTATCAGTTCAAAATTTTTGAATACTATTAAAACGATTTATTCTCAGGTTGAATGTGCAATTAAATTGAATGGAAATTTAACTGAGTGGTTCAGTGTTAACTCAGGCTTAAAACAAGGGTGCATTTTATCACCTATATTATCTAATATTTTTATAAATAGTTTAATCACAGACATAAAAGGTCAAGACATCGGTATTGATATCGATGGTGAAAAAATTGGTATTCTATTATATGCAGATGATATTGTATTAATTGCTGAAAATGATGTACAACTAACGCTAGATATTCTTAATACATGGTGTAAAGATAAGTTATTGAATGTTAACTTTGAAAAGACAAAGATTGTGCATTTTAGAAATCCCTCTGTACAACCAACACATGTAATATTTTTACTTGGTGAAAAACAATTGTGTAGTGTATCAAAATATCAATATCTTGGTCTATTGTTGACTGAATTTCTTGATTATAATGAAATGGCAAAATCTGTAGCCAGGTCAGCAGGGAGAGCATTAAGTTTACTGATTGTAAAGAGTAGAGCACATGGAGGTTTCCACTTCAATACATATACAAAACTTTTTGATAGCTTAGTCTGGTCAGTCATAAGTTATGGTGCAGCCATTTGGGGCACCAGAGATTTTTCTTGTATTAATGCTGTTCAGCACAGAGCTATCCGGTTTTTTATGGGTCTTGGTAAATATACACCTAGTGATGCCATCAATGGGGATATGGGTTGGAAACCTCCATGTGTGAAGCAGTGGAGTTGTGGTTTTAGACATTGGGCTAGATGTAATGTTATGTCAACAGATAGGGTGAATTATAAAGTATTTCGATGGGCAGTTAGAAATGTCATTGATAAAAAGAAAAATTGGTGCTATAGAATTATGTCAAAATTTAGAGAATATAATGTAGATTTATACACTAATTTGGATAATGTGTTACATAAAGATGTTATTACACAGTTAGAATATTTTTTATTTGAAAACTATACGATAATATAATTACGTACTTATAAATTGTTTAAAGATATTTTTGAAACAGAGATGTATTTGAGGGAAAACATTTCAATACGATACAGAAGTGCATTTGCTAAATTTAGGTGTGGCGTTGCCCCCTTGAGAATAGAAACAGGTCGTTATGAAAACAAAAATGTAAATGAAAGAGTTTGCTTTGTGTGCAATGATAAAGTTGAAGATGAGAAACATGTTATTTTAGATTGTCCTTTATATGCAGATTTACGTGAAAGTTTATTTTATGAAGTTAAAAGAAGTAATGGTGAATTTAATATTTTATCTAATGATGAGAAGTTTATAATTTATACCTTTTTAAAAGTACTGATTGTTTTTATATGGTTGCCAAGACCTGCTTTAATATTTTGAGTAGAAGAAATATTTTTTTATATGCTTGATTGATAATTATGTTTTTACAGACCTGAAATATTTTTTAGACATGATAAATGTAGTTATATAGTTTTACATAATGGAAATGTTTTATAGACATGTTAAACATATAGTTATAATTTATATTGATTTCTATAGTCTCTCATAATTCTTTATAGAATGGCACTTGTATTTTAATTTATAAAATTACTGTTTTATTCAATGTATATTATGATAATTGTATTATATGTATTACAAGTGGTGATACTCTAATAAAATACTGAATCTGAATCTGAATCTGAATCTGTGTTCAGCATATTTGCTAATCAATGCAAAAATCTAAACATGTTTCACAACCCAAGCTCATATCTGCAAGTGTTAAAAATTAAAACTATGTAACAGTACTTATCAACCTTTCCAAAACATGTGAATGAATGCATGAATGAACTCTATTCTTATAAAACTACATTTCATAGTTAGCTCATGTTGTAGTATATATAGCCATTCAATCTAAAAATTCATTTTTGCACAAATGGCAAACGCACAAGTAAGAGTACAACTAATTTTCATGCTAGAGGTCTCTACCTAGCAGTTGCAGGCTACAGATATTGTGTTTAGACCAGAAAAAGGGCGGAGATGTAGAACTTGTATACTGGAAATGTACAGAAATGGACTGTCCTGTCACCGTATGGTGACATCAACAAAATACTGTTTTTCGGTACTTCAGACAACCTTTGACACATCAGCCAAGTCAATACTGTATTCAACCCAAACATAATCTACATTCAACGTTTTTTATCGGATATTTTTTTTTTACTATCAATGTTGAACCGCAACGTTTTATAACAACCATCCATTTTCTCGTAGCAAAAAAATAAATTAATAATCCACTGCCAAAACAAATAAAACTATTAGGAACAACCTAAATATGAATGAAATAACTTCTTACCGCATTAATAGTTTAAAAATAATGTTCCTAATCCATCACTTTCATCCTCAGTTGACAAATATTTTTTTTCACCCCATTTTATTTCAAATATATGTGCTGATTCTTTATTTTAAGGATTGCGTGAACGAAACGAATTTGACGATAATATTTATAATCAGTATTGTACAACGTACGAAAACACGACCAATTACTGTAATAGTGTTATGCAACTATTGGTATATCAATGAAAGGTGATGAGAGAATACGCATGGGGTTTAGAGGTTTACAGAATAGAGAACAATCGGGAAAAAATCGGGGGGATAAACTAATTATCCTTCATAAAAAGTTCTCTACTCCAAGTTGTTAATTGAGCATCAACAGAACTCATGGGCGAGTTCTAAGAGCAGGCGAGGTTATAAATGTCTTTGGAAATAGGAGTTCATGTAACGGGGGCGTGCGAGCCAAATTCACCAAATGAATGTTCTTTAGTCAATAGAACGGGCGATGCGATGAATGTCTTTCGACATACGAGTTCGAACGTTCATGAAATCTGCTAGCTGCTAACGGTATGAAAGAGGAACGACAGATACCATAGGAACAGTCAAACTCATAAATCGAAAATAAACTGACAACGCCTGGCTAAAAATGAAAGAAGACAAATAGACACAACATAGAAAACTGAAGAATAAGCAACACGAACCCCACCAAAAACTAGGGGTGATCTCAGGTGCTCCGGAAGGATAAGCAGATCCTACTCCACATGTGGCACCCGTTGTGTTGCTTATGTTATAACAAATCCGGTAAATAGTCTCCTGCTCCACGTGTGGCACCCGTCGTGTTACTTATGTTATAACAAATCCGGTAAATAGTCTCCTGCTCCACATGTGGCATCCGTCGTGTTGCTTATGTTATAACAAAGCCGGTAAATAGTCTAATGCGGTAGTCACATTCATGAAAGGGTAATGAAGTTGTAATGTTTCATGAGAGTGCATCAATGTGAGAGCGAGCGTGTCAATACATGATTTTCAAAGTACAGGTTCATAAAACAGAGGTAAGCTATTCTCATTCACCAAATGTTCTTTTGTAAGTTGTTAAGCAAAACAAGATATTAATTTCCAGTTGTGAGCGGGCGATACATGTCCTTCAAAACACGAGTTCATACAACGGAGTGAGCAAGCCAGTTATCGTGTCCAAGCTTTTAAGAATGAACATAAATCAATTGCGAGTTGTGAGAGCGGGCGAGGCGATGATCCTTCAAAATACGAGTTCATACAACAGTGAGCAAGCCAATTCTCATTCACCAAAAGTTCTCTTGTCCAAATTGTTAAGCATCAGCAGTAATGAAGTTCTAGTTGTGAGAGCGGATGAGTAGATAAATATCTTTTAAAATACGAGTTCCTACAACGGGGGTGAGCGAGCCAATTCTCATTCACCAAACGTTTTCTTGTATGTATAGATAGAAATAAATAATACCTGGCGAGGCAATATTTGTATTGCAAAAATCGAGTTGTTACAAAGAATAATAGCAAGTTGTTAGAGAAGACAGTTCAGGGAAGAATGCAATTTTAATCTCTCGGTTTTGTAGAAACTCTTCAACACTAATTTTGCTCCTTTCTTGACAGGTACGGGGTTTTAACACTCTGCACAACATTTACAGGAAAGACACCGACAGTGCTGCAAATCGCATCTCTTCGCATTTCTTTGTATCTGATGTATCTTCTTTGAAGTTGTCTACGGTCAATGAATTTACAATTTGACGTCTGATACAAGTGCTGGTGCTTTTTATGATATCGCGTCTACATTTGCCGGTGGTTTTGAGCGACAAAGTAAAGCTATCATAATAGTAAAATAAAACTGAATTCATCTCTGCCATCCCTAGCACACCTGTCAGCTTCTTGCCAATAGGACAACACTGATTTTGGACATTTAATTATTAAACTTTTCATGCATATGTTGTTCTCGCAATTTTCCCATTGTATTGTTGTGTGTTATGCGATGTCTCATTGAAGGGCTTAAAATATTAATATTGTTTAAATATGACAGGAAGAAAATAAGTTTTTTGAAAAGAGCACATGAAGTCGTTTAAAATAAGAAAAAGAAAGGGAAAAGTGGCCGCCAGCTTAACAGCACAAGAAACATGAAATATATTGTAATGCATAAATGCAATTTATATTGGTTTGCGTAATTCGTGTAATATTCATAACATTTGAATCACTTTTTTATTACAAAATACTTATAGAATCAGATTTTACCGTTTATTGATTTACATTTACCCCAGACTCTGCATATGACCGGTGAGCTATGCATTAACTGTATAACTCTATATAGATATATATTGTATTAAGATAATCTTTTTTAAAAGCTTGGGTAGAAGTTTATACAAACAAAGAAAGCGAGCCGACCAAAGCTTTACTCTAAAAGCGTTATGAAATTAGCCATAATCAAAATTGTAAGGAGATGCGGTATGGAAGCCAACGAGACAAAATAATGTTTCATTAACAAGAGTTTAAATGAAGTTGATGTAAGCAGTTTATACCACATGGCCTTCCGCGAGAGGAAAAAAACGCCGTTATGGCCATCATGAAAAACTCCGCTGTAATGGCAAAGCCCAAACATGAAAAAAAATCTGTAAAGCAAGTAAATCGAGAAAGCCAACTACCTTGTTCATGTATGTAATGATCTTCACCATTTCCAGCTTTGACCATTATTTCCATGACACAGCAAAGTTATTTTCAATAACTTTTTGGAGAAATTATCACCGTGTATAATTCCTGTTATTATGGACATAATATTCATTTATACAATCATCCTTTACCTTTTTAGGAATACTAAATGGTCGCCTCTTAAGGCTTAAGAAACATTTGATGATAAGCTTCCTTTTCTATTGATGAGGAAATTAGAATTAATTTACATCATTTCATCATTTATTTTCATCTGAAAGTCAAAACACAATTCGTTTTCCGAGGAATATTCTGAAATATATACAACTGATTAACATAAAGAAAGACATGCGGAACTTCTCGTACTTGACCCGCTTGACAATTTGAAATGAGGGGGGGGGGACAGTTTGAAAAGTGGTTCAAAAAAGGATATAAATCCATCATTTGATAAGGTAAGACATTTTATTTATTATTTGAGATGTTCCTTTGTACGGATAATGACATAAGTAAACTTAAAACTGTCGAAAACATTGTCAAATTGTCGTTCAAAGTTCCCACAAAAATTCGTTGGGAATCCGCTACGAGAAAATGGATGGTTGTTATAAAACGTTGCGGTTCAACATTGATATTAAAAAAAAAATATCCGATAAAAAACGTTGAATGTAAATTATATGAACCTGCAGCGTCTTATATTACAGGAGTAGTCAGAAGAACAGAAATAAATGAACGAAGAGGATATATTACACAAAAAGAAGCTCCATCTCATTGACAAATTTCTTCTTGAATAAAAGTGTAACTGATATTTTCTATCTCATTCACATTTTAATTAACGGTTAAAAAACTTTAAAATACTTTCAAATGATTTACATTAAATTAACTAAATGCCAGTTGCACATTTTAACATGCTATGCTAAATAATACTATAGAAAATTTAATCCGGGTATAATTTTCAGTCTTATTTTTCACCTGTTATTCAACCCAAACTCTAATTGAAAAACCCTTTGTTCTTGATTACCTTTGATCTCATCTATCCAACTTATTTTTTTACCAGTACTACTTATAATTTTAAAAAGTTGGATAAATGAGAATGATACGGAAGCGTATTAGCGCAACACATTTTTTTTTTTTTTTTTATTTTTCTTCCTATGTTTGCGTTATAACGCAAACCTTTGCGTTATAACGCAAACCTTTGCGTTAAACGCAAACCTTTTGCGTTATAACGCAAACCTTTGCGTTGTAACGCAAACCTTTGCGATATAACGCAAACCTTTGCGTTGTAACGCAAACCTTTGCGTTATAACGCAAACCTATAACGCAAACCTTTGCGTTATAACGCAAACCTTTGCGATATTGCGCAAACCTTTGCGTTATAACGCAAACCTTTGCGATATAACGCAAACCTTTGCGTTATAACGCAAACATTTGTTTTATCTTATTTCTTATTTAAGATTCAAAGGAAACAGTAGTTATTAATGGAGGAGGCTGGATATAATAAAATTTATCACCTTTGTAGTAATTGCAAAGTAAACTGCTTGAATAATTAGATCATATCAATGACTAATAATGAGCAGAATAATATAAGAAGATGTGGTATGAGTGCCAATAAGAAAACTCTCCATCTAAGTCACTATTCGTAAAAGTAAACCATCATAGGCCGAATTACGGTCTTCAACACGGAGCATTGGCTCACACTAAACAACAAACTATAAAGGTCCCCAAAAACGATATCCAAGTTACTACTAGTATATATATTACAAAGAAAATTGAGTAAATTGAGGTTATACCTAAGAAAAAAATCAACCCTGCTAATATAGCTATAACCGAATATAAATATACTTCCAAAGTAAGCTCTCATTTGAGAACTGTGTAAAGTAGGTTACATTCAAACAAGCCACCCTTTGGCAATAAATGTATAGAATGAAGATGTTTTATTAATAAAATTATGTTCTCTCTATTCAAATTGCTACCCAAGCATCTTAAAAATACTTCATTATATTGAAATGAAAATTCAATGACTTTCTATCAAAGAATCTTGATCATATTCTGAGATTTAAAAAAAATGTTTCCTTATTAATAATTCATTTTAAAGCAGAAAGATCATTTTGTCTATTTGACTTGGAGGTTTCACAATTGTATGACATTATTTTTGATCTTTCAATTTTAATATGACTATATACTATATCTATTTTCTTGTTAAATTATATACTTTTCTGATGCACAAATCAGTCTTCATTTATGTATAATTGCACTTCAATTGTTCCATTATTCCTATG
Organism: Mytilus galloprovincialis; assembly: GCA_037788925.1. Taxonomy (NCBI): domain Eukaryota; kingdom Metazoa; phylum Mollusca; class Bivalvia; order Mytilida; family Mytilidae; genus Mytilus; species Mytilus galloprovincialis. Next base: position 43,667,256 of record CM075340.1, read on the forward strand.
CATATTTATTATAATGATTTGGCCTTGTATGTATGTTTCTTTTTTTATCTACTAGTAAATCACATCCGAAATGAATGACAGACGGACATATATACAAAACTTAATGAATAATTGAAATAAAGATGTTTAAAGAAATAAAGGTTTGCGTTATATCGCAAAGGTTTGCGTTATAACGCAAAGGTTTGCGTTTTAACGCAAAGGTTTGCGTTATATCGCAAAGGTTTGCGTTATAACGCAAATGTTTGCGTTATAACGCAAACCTTTGCGATATAACGCAAACCTTTATTTCTTTAAACATCTTTATTTCAATTATTCATTAATATTCATTCATTATTCGCAAATGTTTGCGTTATAACGCAAAGGTTTGCGTTATAACGCAAAGGTTTGCGTTATATCGCAAAGGTTTGCGTTTTAACGCAAAGGTTTGCGTTATAACGCAAAGGTTTGCGTTATATCGCAAAGGTTTGCGTTATAACGCAAACATAAGAAGAAAAATAAAAAAAAAAAAAATGTGTGGCGCTAATACGCTTCCGTAGAATGAACCGCTGAAGCCATCCTTTTTTTTTTTTGCTGGTAGTGTTGATAAGATTTTAACGTTTAATAGTAATACACTTGTATTTGATATACTTGAAATTGCACGAAATCATACTTGCGTTGCCATAATTGCAGATGAAACTTAAGCTTGTGATGAAGGAAATTATGTTACCAAGGTTTAACAGAACATTACTTATGTATCGTGACCGTAGAAATTATAACAGTTGAAGACTAGTGGGCACAATTTATGATTTTCTTTAAGCCAAAGAAATTTATTTAGAAAAGTTTACGTTTTTCTAATTTGACGGCTGTCATAACACGTCTGGTTCCATAAAAAGAATTTAAAATGTAATCTGATGTACAGTAGTTGTCGTTTGTTTATGTAATTTATACTTGTTTCTCGTTTCTCGTTTTTTATATAGATTAGACCGTTCGTTTTCCCGTTTGAATGGTTTTACATTACATGTAGTAATTTTGGGTCCCTTTATAGCTCATTGTTCGGTGTGAGCCAAGGCTCCGTGTTGAAGGTTGTACATTGACCTATAATGGTTTACTTTTATAAATTGTTATTTGGATGGAGAGTTGTCTCACTGGCACTCACACCACATCTTCCTATATCCAATTAAAGCTTGTTTCGCCAGCCATCAGTAAAATTTTGCTCGATTTATGTAAATTGTAAGAATCACAAACTTGCACTTTGTTTTAAATGTAAAGAAGGACTACTGCGTAGGCGTACTCTATTTTTAGATGAAACCGACGCATGCCTCGTTACTTTTGCAATGTTTTTTAGTATATTGTGCATAATGATAATGGGCTAGGTAACGTAAAAGTTAAAAAGATAATCGAACCTATTAAGGAGTATGTACCTTGTGTAGATTCAATGCTAAATAGGTGAAACATTGAAAAACATACCCTGTTCTATACATGCTCAGAAAATGTATACCCTGTTCTAGACCGTATAAAATAAGATGCAGTTCTAGACCAGAGTTCTAGACTGTATCTTCAACAGTTGAAGAAGAGATCCTGTTCTAGACTAATACTTTTTGTTAAAAAAAAACTTGTTCTAACCAGCAGGGCATAAAAAGCGACCCTGTTCTAACCAACAGGACTTGAAACCCTGTTCTAAACAGCAGGGCATGAAAAAGTGACCCTGTTTTGCGGCACACCTTTACCACTAAAAATATAGTAAGTAACCCCCGGGGTATTATTATTCAAACTTCAATTGTATCAAAACTACAGACATAATGCATAATAGAGATATGCCATTTAGTACATATACTAAGGGGAAACTTGATGGTTTCATTGGTTAGAACAGGGTATGATTTGGCAAATGCTATCGGCACAGTTATACCCGAAAGGATAGTCATTAACCCCCCCCCCCCCCCCCCCCCCGCAATAATACAGACAGACACGTTTTATTTTACCCTGATACCCTGATAAGTGTCGAACTTATGGGTTGTCGGATTAATGGGCTGTCGGAGCAATGGGTTGTCGGACTATTGGGTTGTCGGTATATTGGGTTGTCGGACTAATGGGTTGTCGGACCAATGGGTTGTCGGATTAATGGGCTGTCGGAATAATGGCGTGTAACCTTTCAATCATCTCACAGGCCTCCAGATTTTAGTATTCACCCCAAAAACTGGTTTGACCATAACACAATAATTTCAAGTTTATTTACAATTTGCACAATGTGTATATGTTAAGTATGATGAAATGAACATATGTTTTCATAGTTTAAGGATTATGTACCCTTGTGTTGATTCAATGCTAAACATAATTATGGAAATTTTATAGAGAATACACAGCCTTCATCCTTGTACTCTCATATTTGGCAATTTGATGACTGATAGATATAAAATTATTGCATGCATGTTCCTTATGAGGTGCTGACCAAGTGTTGTTACTTTGTAGCCGATCCATTATCCAAGATGACCGCCAGCAGGGGACTTAGTTTAACATAGGACCCTATGGGAAATGCATACAAATGACTTCTTTTAGAGAACCACTGAATGGAATGAAACCAAACATAGCATGAATGTTACTTATGAGGTGCTGACCAAGTGTTGTTACTTTGTAGTCGATCCAACATCCAAGATGGCCGCCAGCAGGGGACTTAGTTTAACATAGAACCCTATAGGAAATATATACAAATGGCTTCTTTTAGAGAACCACTGAATGGAATGAAACCAAACATGGCATGAATGTTCCTTATGAAGTGCTGACCAAGTGTTGTTACTTTGTAGCCGATCCATCATCCGAGGTGGCTGCCAGCGTGGGACTTAGTTTAACATATGGCCCTATGGGAAATATATACAAATGTCTTCTTTTAGAAAACTACTGAATGGAATGAAACCAAACATAGCATGAATGTTCCTAATGAGATACTGACCAAGTGTTGTTACTTTATCGCCATTCCAACGTCCAAGATGGCCGCCAGCAGGGGACTTAGTTTAACATAGGACCCTATGGGAAATGCATACAAGTTTCTTCTTTTAGTGAACCACTGAATGAAATGAGACCAAACATAGCATGAATATTCCTAATGAGATGCTAACCAAGTGTTGTTACTTTGTTGTCATTGCAACATCCAAGATGGCCGCCAGTGGGGGGGACTTAGTTTAACATAGGACCCTATGGGAAATGCATACAAAAGTCTTCTTCCAAACAACCACTGCATTGAATGAAATCAAACATAGCATGAATGTTCCTTTCCTTATGAGGTGCTGGCCAAGTGTTGTTACTTTTAGCCAAATTTTATATTTTTTTTATATGATTTCAAAAACCCAAGTAGAATCAGGTGAGATACAGGCTCTTGGGAGCCTCTAGCTTATATATATGATGCTATAGGTATTTACCAAGCAAATCGGTATATGTCATTTAATCTGCACGGCTTGGGTGACCCTTCTTGACCCGAACGACATAGGAGGTATATATGTACGGTACCCTTCATAACTTGCTGTTCGGTATTAAAGGCCATATCTTGACCTATAATTGTTAACTCCAAATACATTGCAACTTGGAAGGAGAGTTGTCTCACTTCTTATTTATATTTACTTCAGTCATTATAGCTTTTTGTTTTTATCTGAAAAACTGTTTACTTACTATTACACAAGCCCAACAACAAGTGCGGGCTTATGTCGTTGGGCTCCATAAAAAACGACAATAGAAAAAAAACTCACCTGTGAGAAAGTACGGTTTTTAACTTAACTAACATTGCTAACTTGCTATTGCTGTTCACGGAGATCTGTTTGCCGACTTTTTCAATTTAGAAACACTTGAAACCAAAAAATCAAATTGTTCCTTGGTGATAACGGTCAGGCTCACAATATCTTCATCCGTAAGAGAATTCGGATCATCGAAGTCTAATCTCTTTTTCTTAGCATGATATACCATACCGCGTAATCTGTCAAGCAGCCAAATATTTAACTCGGATGTTGTTTTTCTCAGTCTGGATACATCTATCTCTGTCCCTGTTTTTAGGGTTTTGCCGTCTAGATGACCCAGACAACATCTTACTAAAGTTGGTACTAGAATACCTTGTGTTATAAACACATGTAATCTGGCCTTTTCTGGCATTGCCACAAATGGACTCTTTGTTGTAACACAGACACAACATTTTCTTGAAGTTTTGCTTACTGTTACGATTGGAAGTGTTAATGACTCGTTCTGTGGTGTTAGTTTGTTTTCTGTTGACTGAGATACCGGTGCAGGGACGGTAGTGTCAATGTCAGTATTTGTATCTTCACATTTGGCGGAATATCGATAAAATTGCTGTCTGCATTTGTTACAAATGATAGCATTTTCAATAACGTTCTTGTTTAAGTTTTCGAAAAATTGTTTTTGTTGTGAAATGTTTCTGCTGTGGCCTTTTTTCGTTATGTGTATATTACACACACAACATATAGGCTTCATTGCTATGCAATCAATTCTCTGGTTTATGTACGGTAGCATCTACTTCAGTTTAACGACAAATGCTCCTTGTATAGTCATAATAAATGTAAACACAGGAATAGGAAGTAAGTCAAGAGTATATATAGTAATAGGAACGCACACAATAAGCAACACATTATATTTTTTTCTTTAATAAAATGATGTATAGTCTAAATGAACCAGAATGACTCTTTAAATTATACAAACATCTGAAAAATATATGAAAGAACATCACAATTTAATATTTCAACACAAAAAAAAGACAAACAATCTGCGTGAGATTTGAACCCTTGTTGATAAAAAAACTATTATTGACAGCGCGACACTCTTTTTTCTCTTGATAAAATTTTATTCAAATACATGTATGTACAATGAAACATTCACCAGACAGTACCTGGTGTCACAAACAGACAGTTACATATAGTCAGTTACAAATATATAGAAATTCAATGTAAGTTTAGATACTAATATGTTTATAAATAATATTATATTTCTGCAAGGTTATCTGTTACTTTGATAACGGGATTGTCCAATATAAAATATTTTTTCTATTAAGAAATGTTCTTTTCTCTGATTTAAAAGATAAAAGTAGTGAGAGATGTATTTTTCTAATAATGTTTTAAAATAGTCTACTAATCCAGCACAAAAGGTCAAGTACAAAAATAACTGTGTCAATGATTATAAACATGGGCAAATGAATACAAATTCGAAAGGCAAATTGATGTTCCGTAAACACGTGATTTATACCATGGAATTTTATTCTTAATATGTATACACTGTATTTAAAAGAATGTATATGTTATATAATTAACAATTTACTAATTTAGTATACTTTACTGAGTTTTCCCCTGGAAATTCAGTAACTAATAACAGGGATACTCGGGCTAACGCTGTAATCCGAGTAAATTGTTAAAACAGCAGATATGTAATAAAAGATATTTACTTTAAAAAAAAAAATAATAATAAAATTTCTTCTTTTTATAGATACTAAATCTTGCTATACTAATAAAAAAAAATAGCGAAATAAAAATTAAATCCGTTACTTCTCTTCAAAAAACCCACAAGCCCTTGGTTAAAATCAAGCGTATTTACAAAGTTATCATCAACATTACACATACAATTTAATAAAAAAAATCCTTCAAACAATCAGTAAATTGTGACAAATTGACACAATTAATAAACATGTGTTCTAAATCTTCTCTAGATTGTTAACACACTGGACAAGTGTCATTCATTATCAGTCATGTTACATTTTAAAAGTTTAACTTTAGTAAACAAAGTTCTGTGAAGTACTTGAAAATTAAGTTACCTGCATTCACCATGCAAGATATATAAATTTGAACAAATATAACATTTTGAAAGTTCTAACTCTGGATATTTTTTGATCCAATAAGATTCTGATATAGGCGATTTTCCAACAAGTTGTATTAAGAGATTATAAAAAGTTCCGAGTACTTTGTGGCATAGGAACTTCTTTATCTTCAACAGAAAAAGAAAAACAATCTGCAGTTATTTCAAAATTCTTTGAAACTGAATTAATATTTTCATTGATAAAATTTACCCATCCAGGAGGCAGACTGACAAGCACATTTTTATAAAATTTGCAGACGTCATCATATTTTAGATCAGCATCTTTTTCAGATAAAATTGCAATAAATTTAAAAAGAAACAGGAATTACTTCATACGTTAAATGTTTAACTTTTGTTATTATACCTGCACAAATAAAAGGTTTGTAATTTAGTAATTTACCTTCTTTTGTAACACTAGAGTTGAAAAATTATCGTATCTCGTGAATATTATTTTCATTCGCTTCAAAGGCAACATAAGTCTCCATGCAAGCAACATTTCTCGCACGAAAAATGGAAGCTTTGAATAAGACGACTGTTTCAATTCACAAAGTAAAATTTCTTTACCAAGATTCATATTTTCTAAAAAAAAAAAGTATATACGGATATTTTTCCACAGAGCAAAATAATCCGAATTTAATAGTCGACTAAGAAATTTTAACCTAAAGGCAAACAATTTTAGCATTATGTCTGGAGAATGCAGACCACCTTTAGATTTTTCTAAAATAATTGTTTCATATGCCACATGATGAGTTTTAAAATTCCATAAAAAATCAACGCATAAATTTGTAAATAATACTTAGAAGGCATAGTCTGCACTGAAAGTGTATACTATTATTTTAACATCAGTAGAGATGATATAACAGCAAATCTACCATGAAGTGATAGATGTCTCCGTTTCCACAAATTTAAAACAGTAGTAATGGAGCTGATTTTTTTCTCCCAGTTTAAAATATTGCATTTTTCTTGAAATTTTCCTACCCAAACTCCTAAAACTTCTATTACATTATCACATATCTTAATACTTACCTGCTGAATGTCATTTTGTAACAAATACCCATTTCCTAATATTAGGATTTCAGATTTTTCTTTATTGATTTTAGCACCTCAAGCACCACTATAGATTGTAAGAATATCAAAAACAATAAAAATTGACTTCCTATTTGCCAAGGAAAAGGTTGTATCATCAGCATGCTGAAAAATAGTGGAACAAATATTTTTGCCAGGTATTTTTATACCATTAATTTCTGTGTTTTGTAAAATTGCCTGTCCTAATGTTTCTGAAACAATAGTGTATAGGATAGAACTTAAAGGACATCCTTGCTTTATTCCGTTATTAAAACTGAAATATGGGGTCAAATACCCATTACACTTCACAGAACTTCTAACATTCGTGTAAAAAATTTATATCCATTTTTTAAATCTTTCTCCGAAACCAAATTTTTCTAAAACATTAAATAAAAAATCATGACTAACTCTGTCAAAGTACTTTTCTTGGTCCGTTTTTTAAATATAAGCTTCCAACTCTTCTTCATCTATTAAATCAATAACGTTAATTATACTGCATACAGTGTCTGATATATCTCGACCTATTACAGAACAAGTTTGTGTATTACTTATGATCTTTGTCAATGTTAATTTCAGTCTATTTGCCATGATTCGGGCTAACATCTTGTAATCAACATTAGCTAATGTGATTGGTCTGTAAGATTTTATATCATTTTTATCACCTTTCTTTTTAAAAATCAAATGTGTTACGCTATGCCTCATTGACATTGACAACTGACCTTCATTTTCAATGCAATTGAAAATGTGAAAAATATATCTTTAAATTCATTTATAAATTTGCAATAAAATTCACAAGTTAGTCCATCAGGACCTGGGGTTTTCCCTACTTTCATCCCCTTTACCGCGACAGATCGCATCAAAAGTAATATCTGACTCACACATTTCATAATCTGAAATGTCTATTGTTCTACTAAGAAAATTTGTAATGGCCTGACCATTAAGTATAACCACGATTGGGCTCAAGCAATAAGAGTATCAGGTGCTGACAATTTATTCTTAAACTAATCTAACAAATGGTAAAAAGCTGAAAAACAAATAAAATACAATTTTACAATGTGTTGAATTAATGTTTCTAGTGTATGAAATGTCCAAAATAATTGATTGCACAGTCCGTTGAATCCGACAAAAAAGTTGTACTTTCAAGAACGGTTACATTTCCAGTATTTCACGGAGAAAAGGTTCAATCATACGAAAGGCAATTTGAAGGCTTTAAATACAATGTTATATAATTAACTCACTCTGTGGTTAGCCACGAATTGTGTCCAAGATGATGTTCCTCGTGATCCTAATGACCTTGCAATTTTCCTCTAACGGATACGTATGAGAGGGGGAAAGGTAGCGACGGTACGATGTTTTAACGTTAAAGATGAATAATCCTCCTAGACTGGAACACATAAATAGATTAAGAATATAATCAAACGAACTATATAAATTACGGAACGGTGTAACAGAATACTCCCCGTCTGATGTCTATCTGATATCACTTTTCCATAATTTTTTCGAATATGAATACAAGATTTACACAAATGAATTAATCCCAATATAAATTGAATATATACAGGTGAAATGTCCACTATTTCGTGTGAGAAATATCAGATCTCAACGATTTTTCACTATAAAGGTTCCTAATAAGTACATTCCACGTGAAACTGGGTAGGCACAGTTTCTTGTCCTTTAGAAGAAGGGTGTCTCGGACGACATTGTTGTGTTCTGTAGAATGTTCTATTACTGCTGTATCGATAATGGGAACTGTTTTCTCCAACGTAGTTAGACGGCGATGACGATCGAAGATAGATCGAAGTATAACAAGAGTTAGTAGTTAGTTGTCTTCACACATCTTTGTGAGTATCAGACGAAATTAGGCGTTTCGTCATAACGTTCAATCCTGCAGATCTAGTCGCTCTATCTGTAGAGTGGCGTCCTCTATGTTTGATTTTGTCGTAGTAATGTCCAAGAAAGGGTGTTACTCTGTGACGATGTCCAGATAAGACTACTGGTTTCTTTTCACTTATATTCAAGTCAGATTTGGCAATACTGCTTCCTCCTCGTAGTAGACGTTGCTCATGCAATGGCAGATTGAGATAGGCAATAGGTCCTTCTTCCGGAATAGGTTTGTGAATGCTATTGATTTTCTCTCCATGAACTTTAGGTTCTGTTGATTTCGGATTGAAACTTTCTTTATCTATAGATTTTTCTATAGAAGTCACAGATTCTGCTTTTAGTGACGCGAGTGATGTCCTTTTAGATGAATTTGTGCGTTTAACAGGCTTGGTACTAGGTCCTGTACATTCAAGGGATTGTATTGAATGCGATTTAGCGACCTTGGCATTCGAATGAAAGTTTTTGTCGTTAGACTGAACAACAATTGGATTATTGTCCTTAACGGCTATTTCCGGTCTTGAGGCAATACGTTGTTTTGATTCCGTGATTGAAACGTAAGTTATCTTTGTGTTGACTTCAATAGGAACAGTTTGCTTGTCAATGTATGTATTTCCAATTATGACCCAACCAAGTCTCAACTTTTGGGCAAATGGAGTTCGGGATGGTCCTAGGCGTTGTTCAAGGACGTGGTGTGCCTCTATAAGGTCCCTTCCAATTAGGAGTAGAATTTGACAACGTTCCTCTAGTGGTGTAATACTTCCTCTGAGTTCTGTCAGATGAGGATGATGCATTGCAACTTCAGGAGTAGGAATTTCGTCTCGATTATTGGGAATATTATTACATTCAATTAATGTAGGCAGATCAAATTGTACGTCACTATGTACAGATTTTATGACGAAATCTTTTCCTCTTTTCCCGGAAGTAGCTACTCTGCCGGAGCATGTCGTAAGAGAGTAGTTTTCAGGTTTCTCCCGAACGTTGAACAGACTGAAGAATTTAGGCGAGGCAAGAGACCGGTTGCTTTGGTCGTCAATAATGGCGTACATCCTGATAATTTTGTCTGTCTTGTCCTTGTGGTACACGTCCACAGGTAATATCTTGGCATAAGATTTCTCGCTCTTATGATCTTTGTAGATCCCTGTGCAGATCGAACTTACAGAGGTTAACTTTGTTTCAGCTGACTGTCTGCTCCCCGCCGTAGACTTGTGTTAGCTCCCCGTCGTAGGCTTGTCTGTGTGAGCTAAACTGGGAACTTTCAGATTGTTGTGGTCTAGTGATGTGAAGTGCTGTGGTATGTCGTTCACTTCCACACTCGTTACAACTGATACTTGCGTTGCAGTCCCGACTTCTGTGTGTGGTTGACTCACAACACTTGTAGCACACATTGTTTTGTCTTAACAGTTCCTTGCGTTGGTTTGGCTCGGAATGCTCGGCATTCATTCAAGGTATGCTTTGTCTTGTGTAGGATACACAGATTTTGTTGTTGACAGCTGTCTTCAGTTTGCTGTTCAACAGCCGTCTTATGGACGTTGACTTTAGAGTACGTCTGAGGTGTGAACCTTGGCGTAGAGTCTTTTGTATTTGGTGTTACTTTTGATCCAAAGATGAACCCAGGATCGTTCTTAATTTTGCTCATTTCCCTGATGAAGGCAGAGAATTCTGTGAATGGCGGAAAGGCAACTTCATATTTGGACTTGTATCTTGAAGCCCTTGTTATCCACTTTTCTTGGAGTCCGTATGGTAGTTTTTCCACAATAGGATTTATACCGGACGAAGAATCGAAATAAGCAAGCAAACATCCCAGCTTGGGATTTTCCTTGTGATATTCGATTTCTGATAGAATATCAGACAAGTCATAAAGACGTGCGTTATCTTTGTTCGTCAAGGTAGGAAAATTGACGAGTTTACTCGTGATAGAGGCTTCCAACATTTCTGGAGCACCATATCGCTCATCCAGTCTTTGCCATAACCTCTGTAGGCCTCTAGTAGGGTTGTTGGCATTTGATGCCCTAATACTCATGGCATATTTACAAGACTCTGGTCCTAGCCACTTAATCAGTAGGTCTATTTGTTCCGAGTCAGAAACTTGTAATTCGTCTATGACGTTTTTAAAGCTGGCTTTCCATGTATGGAAGGATTCAGCCCGATCGTTAAAGCTTGTTAAACTGGAGAAAAGCAGGTCCTTACGTAGGAGAAATCTGGTTATTTCCGACGTAGGATTGATTTGTTGCTGGTATGCAACAGGGTTCTCTTCTATTACGCCTTGTTTTGGGTGTGAAACAGAGATCTCTACTATGACGCCTTGATTTTGGTGTAAGACAGGGATCTTTTCTGAAACGCCCTGTTTTCCTATGCCAGTTATTGTTCCCAGATCTGGGAATGCATTAACATCTGGTGACTTAGCACGTGTAGGCAAGACCTTAGGTGTTTGTGATGGCAAGTTCAGTGCCACAGATGGCACGAACGCTGGTGCTTCATGACTCAGCTCAATTTTAACAGGAATTTGTTTTTTTCTTTTGAGGTCCTGTTACTTCCTTTACAGCAGTTGATACAGGAAGTTTATTGACGAAATCTTGCACACGCTGGAGCGGGTCTTCCTTTTCGTCAGGGAGATCGCTAAATGCTTAGCTATCATCGTATTCCAGGATACGAGCCTCGGCTGCAGCTTCTCTCTGTGCTTCAAGAAGGTTAAATTTGGCTTTAAGCTCGGCCTTTTCCCGGCTTACTCGTGCGGCTTCTTGTTGCATTTGAGCCTTCCTGCGCATAGCTTCTTGTTCTAATTGCGTTTTTCTGTGAGCGGCCTCTTGTTCTAATTGCACTTTTCTGTGAGCAGCCTCCTGTTCTAGCTGAACTGTTCTCTGTGCGGCCTCATGTTTACGTTGAGCGACTTCTTGCTCCATTTCTGCCTGTTTACGACTGGCTTCCTGTTCCATTTCAGCCTTTTTGCGTGCTGCTTCCTGTTCCATTTCATTTTGTCTGAACAGGGCTTGTTCTTCTAACATTGCTTCCTGTTGTAGGATAAGGGCATGTTTTTCGACAAATGCTATCTTAGACTTTGCAGTCTCTGCCTTGGCTCGCTTTTTCCGTGCCAGGCTTGACATGTCTGACACGTTAGAGCTACCGCTGTGCGAGGTTTTCTTACCCCTTGAGGTCTTTGTTTTAGTGGATTTGGCCTTTGTTAGAGCGAGGCGATGCTCGTGTAGTTTTTCCATAACTAGCTCCACTTTAGACAGACGTAAATCCAAAGAGAGTTTACATGCATCAATTTCTTTTTGACTCTCCAATGTTCGGGTCCTTTTCAGAAAGTCTAGGTATTCATCTGTGAGCCTACGATAATTATTACAGGCTTTAACAAGTTTGTCCTGGACTGTTAGGAGTTGCTGGAGATCGTTAGGAGGCGTTGTTACTTCCAATAACTGGGATTCAATGTCTGCCCAGAGAGCCTCTAGTTCCTGACAGAACTTGTCACGTTTTTCAGTGAAAGCGCCTTGTCCTTTTTCCGTGAGGTCACGTACTCGCCTAGCCTCGGGAGTTTCATCTGACTGTGATGTATTAGACGGATTTTCTAATAGTTCAGGGACATCTCCTTCTTGGGGCTGAATCTCTTCTTGTTGTTCCACATGACTGGGATCGATGTTGACTCAACGTTGTTGGGTTGCTATCGAGTTCACACAAGATATGTATTCCACTGTCAGTGTAAAGGTATGTACGTATGTACGTTGCTACGTTGTCGTTCCTTGTCTGGATATGTAAAAACAGGTTGTCGTCAATTTACTGTACGTCAAGGGATGACACGTACATGCAGGGCTCAACAGGTAGGTTGTTATATAGCTGTATAACTAACGTGGAGTGGCGTTATCTGTGAGACACAACAGGCAAGTTGTAGACTTTTTACTGTAATGGCCTGACCATTAAGTATAACCACGATTGGGCTCAAGCAATAAGAGTATCAGGTGCTGACAATTTATTCTTAAACCAATCTAACAAATGGTAAAAAGCTGAAAAACAAATAAAATACAATTTTACAATGTGTTGAATTAATGTTTCTAGTGTATGAAATGTCCAAAATAATTGATTGCACAGTCCGTTGAATCCGAGAAAATGTTGTACTTTCAAGAACGGTTACATTTCCAGTATTTCACGGAGAAAAGGTTCAATCATACGAAAGGCAATTTGAAGACTTTAAATACAATGTTATATAATTAACTCACTCTGTGGTTAGCCACGAATTGTGTCCAAGATGATGTTCCTCGTGATCGTAATGACCTTGCAATTTTCCTCTAACGGATACGTATGAGAGAGGGAAAGGTAGCGACGGTACGATGTTTTAACGTTAAAGATGAATAATCCTCCTAGACTGGAACACATAAATAGATTAAGAATATAATCAAACGAACTATATAAATTACGGAACGGTGTAACAGAATAAAATTCAACATCTTGTTTTTGTCATCGTCGTTTGTTTTGACACAAGAATATAGATTTGAATAGAAATTATAAATGATATCTACAAGTTTTTCCTTCATTGTTTTTTAATTCAGTTATAAGTTTTGAGTTTTGTTTCTGTTTTTCTAATTGTAAAAAAAGAGGCAGTATTTTTATCACCATCTACCGACCAGGCCTTTGATCTCAATATTGCGCCTTGACATTTAATTTTCTCAATCTCCGATAATTTAGAGTTTAAATCTTCATACCGATTCATATTAATACAAACACCATCAGCTCCCTTAACTGACATTTCTTGTAATTTATTTTGAATTCTATAATAATCTCTATTTTTCTCTTTTTGTTTATCCTTACTATATACCTGTGCAAATCGTTTAAAACGATATTTTAAATCATCATACCAAGTGAGAGGACTAGAAAAATAAAAATCAGAGTACACCCTTTCTTAATGTTTTCTATAAAAACTTCGTCTTTTAATAATTGATTATTTAAAATCCACAAACCAGGTCCAGTTTCTACAGTTCTAAAATCTAAAATCATTGATACAAAACTATGGTCACTAAAACTGGAGTCATTATGATAAATGTTTTTAACAAATGGTTTTAAACTTAGAGAAATTAAATGAAAATCAATTCTTGACTGTCGTAATTTATTTTCAACAATTTGTTTTCTTGAAAAAACAGATACATCCGGGTTTCCTTTTCTATAAACATCACAAAGTAGATTATCATTAATAATCGATTTGAATGCACATACAGCTTTGTCTTCCCTATGAGAAGTTTTACCGCCTCTGTCGAGTGCACCTAAAGATGTATTAAAATCACCGCTGACAACAGCATTGTTCAAAGACTTTATTTTGGAATGAATATTCTGAAAAAAATCAAATCTTTCTTGTAAAGAGTTCGGAGCATAAATATTGAATAAATCAATGTTTTTGCCATTTATATCAACATTTAAATGCAAAAATCTACCATAAAATTTTTGAACTTCTTTTGACTTTTCAACAGTATTTTTACGTATCATAATAGCTACACCACCTGTATTGTGTATATCGTTTTTATTACAATAAAAAATATCACCATTCCAAATGGTATTACTTTTATTAATTTTATCTGCTAAAACATCATCCCAATGAGTTTCTTGTAAGAAAATTATATCATACCTTCTGTCGTTAAACAATGTAAATACACAGTCCCGTTTTTGTTGGTCTCGTAGACCATTACAATTGAAAGTGACAACAGAAATCATGATCAAACTAAATAAAAGAAAAACATGTATTAAAAATCTACTTAACAGTTCCATTTGAATTTTGTTTTTGTTATAAATGAGATTTATCACACGGAGCAGACATTCTATTTCTAGATGAAGATTTCTTTTTCTTTTTTTTAAACGAATCATTCACTTTTGATTGGGAAGGGTCATTTTCACCCATGTTTTTATCCGGGATGTTAATTTCATCCACAGAAATGGACCCCTTGCATGTTATTGTTCTTGTTCATTATCATTATCAGAGACATTGTCAATATCAATTTGTTCAACAGAGTGTTCATCAGAGTCTGAGTCATCTTTTTCCATGTTTTCTGTTAGTTCATCAGATTTGTTTATACTTTCAGTCATCTCGTCTGTATCATCATCCTTCGTTTCATTATTGTCAGTTTCTTTTTCTTCGTTTGTTTAATTTGTGTCATTTTCACTATCTTCACCATCATTATCATCAAGCTTCAATGTATCCATATCATCATCATCATCATCTATCTGTTTATGTATTATCATTTGTCTGTGTTTGTGTATTATCATCTATCTGTGTTTGTGTATTATCATTTGTCTGTGTTTGTGTATTATCGTCTATCTGTGTTTGTGTATTATCGTCTATCTGTGTTTGTGTATTATCATCTCCGGTCGATGTACTTTTCTCGTCTTGCGCACTATTTTTATTATTTGGAGACGGAGCCTCTTCCATATTAACGGTTTCGTTGTTCTTTGTCCCCTCAAAGGTTCTTTTTGCATCAAAGTGTGGTTCTGTTTGCGATTTACGCTTGCCACTCTTGGCACCATGGAACACAAAATGCGATTCTCGTTCACATGTACATTTACTTAAAACTAAGTTACACGATCTGCAAGCTGGATGAGGACAATTTTTACGAAAATGATCTTGTTCATCACACGAATATCAAGTAAATTCAGGACAGTCTTTGAACAAGTGATCCGTCGAAAAACATTTTGAGCAAACTTTTTGTTGTTGGTTATGTATCACACGATAAAATGCAAAGTCAGTGGCTGTGTGATAAAACTTCATAGTGTAAGGCATTGATGACATATACGCAGGCAATTCTACTTTGATTATTCGAGTTCCATCGGCAATGTTCGTTTCTTTATAACAATGTCTTTTGATATCAGATACAATTTCAACTCCAATTTGTATAAATCTTCTACGGATCTCGTCATCAGTGACATAACAACTCAAATTCATGATCGAAACAACTTTGTATTTACTTACAAGTTCTTGGCACTCGAATGTTTTTCCGGCGAACTCGACTCCATCTTTTAAACAATTAATATGGCGTTCGTCTTTCAATGTTATTTCATATGCGTTACCCGATTTAGGCTCACATGCTGCAACACAATCATTTCCACCACATTGAATTTCAATGCAATCAATTATTGATTCAGGTTTAACTGATTTATTATCTCCAACGTCAACTTAAATTGTCATTTCACGTATGAAATAAACAGGTGGGGTCTTTACCCCTTCGGGCTTAGAATTAGCCATGATAAAAGTCACTATTTTCCAGATATAATCTGGAAAATAAACACGGAAAACAATATATCTTTACATTTTAGTGTCAATATCACTCACATAATAAATGGATGCAAATATATAAGCTATATGTGGTTCGGATTATCGCTGATTGAAAAACTCAACCTTCTCTCAGGATTACTTAACCGGAACTACAGCGCGACACTCTACCGATGGAGCCACGGAGACTACACGTTTCTGATTGGTTATTAAGCACGTATATAGGTACAAATTCATGATGTTCCACTTTTTTATTAAAAAGTTGTTTTTTAGGTATTAAGGACACACCAAACCAATTTTCAATTTCGAGGGGAAATATTGTATAAATAACAACAAAAAACATCACTTTGTTTTGGTTTGAAGTGTCCTTATCAGGCGTTTCCCTGTTTTTCCCACCTAAAAACACCCGAAATTCCGCATATTGGACTTTCATCCTTTTTAAAGGGTTAAATTAACTATTGATCAAGCATTTTTATTTTTTGTTTTTATAGCAAATTTTATTCTGTCGGCACTTTTTGAAATTGGCCCTTCTGTGAAAAAAAATCCCGACAAATTGGCCCTACCTCTTTAATTGCATTACTCATTTTATTGCTCAATCGTCTATCGAAATTTCAATTAAGTAAACACTGCATATCAAACGAAATAAGAAATCACGTGACGTAGGAGAGCCGGCATTTTGTGTAATATTGCCCCATATAAAATGCATAGATGCTTCGAAAAAAAAGTAATTTTCTTATTATTCTGACCCATTTTCAAACTTTTGCAACCTTATCCTTGGTATTCGAATACTATTCTACCAAACAATGTTGGTTCTGAATGTCAAATTGTTGAATAAATAACGTCCCTGGACATTCGTAAATAACGCACTTTTTCGCATTATTTCTCAAATTCACAAATTCCATAAATAAAAGTTAAACTTTGCAATTCGATTGAGTTTAATAAAACATGTATCTGGCGAAGTATTATACTTAAACCTTTTTAATTCCAGGGCAAACTACTTCAAAACATCGTTTTAAAAAACAAATCTGATTTTTTCAAAATGACGGATGTATTTACATGTGTCGCATGAATTTTCAATAATTGTGTTTTATCATACCGAATCTGATTTTGATTTTGTTGTTGATATTTTGATATGTTTGATTAAAATAAAACATATTTCAAGTGTGAAAAGTGAAAATAACTTTTGACAGATATACTGGTCCTACTGTGTGAAAATATTTACACTGAAATTTAAAAAGTTTTTGTATGCCCCACCTACGATAGTAGAGGGGCATTATGTTTTCTGGTCTGTGCGTCCGTTCGTCCCGCTTCAGGTTAAAGTTTTGGATCAAGGTAGTTTTTGATGAAGTTGAATCCAATCAACTTTAAACTTAGTACACATGTTCCCCATGATGTAATCGTTCTAATGTTAATGCCAAATTAAAGTTTTGACCCCAATTTCACGGTCCACTGAACATAGAAAATGATAGTGCGAAGTTCAGGTTAAAGTTTTTGGTCAAGGTAGTTTTTGATGAAATTAAAGTCTAATCTACTTGAAACTTAGTACACATGTTCCCTATTATATGATCTTTCCAATCTAAATGCCAAATTAAAGTTTTGACCCCAATTTCACGGTCCACTGAACATGAAAAATGATAGTGGGAGTGAGTCATCTGTATACTATGGACACATTCTTATTTTCTCCTGTTTTTGTACAATTTATCTTTATTTTGAAAAATATTCATCTTGTATTTGGAAGGTAGTTTTTGATGAAGTTGAAGTGAAATCAACTTGAAATGATCTTTCTTATTTTAATGCCAATGTAGAGATTTTCTCCCATTTTGACGCTCCACTGAACATAGAAAATGATAGTGCGGTTGGCGCATCCGTGTACTGAGGACACATTCTTGATTTATTATTTCATAGAAAACGTGATTTCACTGCACATGAAATTTCTAAATCAATATTTTAAGCAAAATCCAGGCATTAAGGTGGTACCCAACACCTTAACTAAAATTAATTTGGCTCGTTTAATTTTCTTAAAATCTTGACAAAATATTTACTTTGACCCTTTGACAAAAATATAAAAATTTCAAAAAATTTCAACCAACCGTGTAATCAGAAAAATTACACTGGTTATATAGCAGTTTGACAAACACTTATTTTGATCATTGAGAAGCTTAATATTTCATTAACAACACAACGTCATTAAAACGTTCTGCTGATTTTACAGAGTTATCTCCCTGTGTGTTAGGTACCACCTTAAACCCGATATGGTAATTTTAACTTACAAACACTTATGATTTAATGCATTTCAACATGGTATACCCGCTATTATTTATCGACACAGAGTTGTCGCTCCTGGGTAGGATTGACATAGTTGGGTATGGTGATATAAAGACGAGTTACATTTCAAAACTACGGTAAAAAGTAACCAGATAAAATGAAAGAATCGATTCGAACATGATGCAGTCGAACCTAATTCAAACGTCAGTTTTCATGTTCTCCGCACGTTTATGCCCCACCTACGATATTAGAGGGGCATTATGTTTTCTGGTCTCTGGGTCTGTTCGTCCGGCTGTCCCGCTTATAGATATAAGAAGATGTGGTACATGTATAAGTGCCAATGAGAACTCTCTATCCAAGTCACAATTTGTAAAAGTAAACCAATATAGGTCAAAGTACGGTTTTCAATACGGAGCCTTGGCTCACACCGAACAGCAAGACCATGAGTAATTTTGTTGTTTATAGTACGAGAACAGAAGTGAACATTTATAGTCATATCAAACACTTGTCAAAGATGGTATATATTGAAAATAGAGCGACGATATATAACGATGAATAGGTAAACATTCAATGACAAAAATGCATTTACATGCTAGTTACAAGCCAAAAATCGTTAATATTTGTATCGTTCATATTCATCATCGATTAGATTGAATTGGTAATGTCGAAAATTGAAAATTGAAGTCTTTTGATGAATCAATATTGAAAACAAGTTTGGGAAATCTAAGCTCAGAGAGGCATATTTCAAATTTTGGGTTTAACGGGTATTACATTTGCATGAGGTTGACCTACTCGACAGTGATAATTAATACTTGATATTTTCTGAATGTTTATACCAAATAGATTTCTTATTGTTGAATATAATCATGAAATATGAGGTTATGTTTTCAGATTACATTTGGTTCTTACTTTTTTACACATGTTACAGCATAATAAGAACATGATGCCGAAGTTAGCTAGTATTGTTTTGGTTTTGGTCGTCTTAGAGGACGTGTTTGGTCTTCCATGTTTAACAAATGAGTCAAAAGAGGACTTTGATAAATCTAGAAGAGCCCTAACAGTGGTACAAGGCGATATTGGAAAAGTCGTTAATACATTGGAGAGTAACCACCAACAAACAATTAAAACATTAGAGTCGGCACTTAAAAAAACGGTCTTAATCATGGAAAATAATGTTAAAAAAACAACTGATGTTTTAAAGAACAACCTTGGGACATTTAAATCCACACTCAACAATATGGGTCAGAAGATAAAGAAACTAGATACTGATTTCAAAGTGTTAGGAAAAATTTCCGAAGTAAGTCAATTAATATTTAATATGTTGTTTGGAACATTTAACCTTTTTGTCGATATAACAATTATAGACTGCAACATTAAACTGTCATGGTACATCCTTTTTTATTGTTATTTTTTTTCCTGGATAGTGGTGTGCGATTAATTTAATCTAGGTCATTCAGCGTATATGTTTTACATTATTAGGCTCGTGTTTACAATCATGTCTACTTTTTAATGATTATGATTAAATTATACGCATTAAGATTATTATGGTAATATCATAGAACTTAAGGTTTAATCCACCATTTTCTACATTTGAAAATGCCTGTACCAAGTCAGGAATATGACAGTTCTTGTCCATTCGTTTTTGATGTGTTTTGTCATTTGATTTTGCCATATGATTATGGACTTTCCGATTAGATTTTCCTCTGAGTTCAGTATTTTTGTGATATTACTTTTCCTTAAATTCTGTTATTAATACTTAAATAACGTATTGCTTAAAAATATTACATATATTATGCAGCTATTGTCTTGTACATTTTTGTACAAATGAAAATCTCGGTGTTTGTTACTTTGGTGTGTGAAATACCCCCAAACACAAGTTAAGCCAATTTTAAAGTACAGTGGAGATTACATATAACCTCTCATCAAATCTGTTATAATCTGTCAGGAGAACTTTCCTAGGACAGAATGTAGAACTGTCATCCTGACACCTTTTAGACAGTTCTAACCTAGAACTGATTGAGAAAGTTCTACCTGGACCTGATCCTGACAGTTCTACCCTAGAACAGTTTTAGACAGTTCTACCTAGAACTGACCAAATCGTTGAACAGTTCTACGATCAGAACTGATTTGGTCAGTTCTACGGCTAGAATCGATTTAGTCAGTTCTATCCATAGAACAGTTTTAAGAACTCTTTGACTTAAATATAAATAAGTCAAAAGAATATAATATATATTAAAAAATTCTCATTACATCACTGTTTTTAACATTTCTACAATTCTGACCCGTTTGGTCAGTTCTACGGCTAGACCAGTTGAAGACAGTTCTGCTGTTAGAACTGATTTAGTCAGTTTTGGTGACAGTTCTACGGTTAGACAGTTGTACGACTAGAACTGATTTGGACTGTTCTAAATAAAACAGTTTAAGACAGTTTTACCCTAGAACTGACCCTGACAGCTCTACCTAGAACAGTTTTAGGGTAGAACTGTTCTATGACAGTGTACAACGATTATTCTGACAGTTCCAATGAGAGGTTAGAAGTAATCTTCAATATGTGTCGTTTTTGATTCAAAAAAATATCACGCCATTTAGTACTATATTATGATTTTTTGTACATGGTATAAGTTCTATTTACTTTTCTTCCTACACGTTTATTTGTTGTTGTTTCTCATACAAATATGATTTTGCAAATTTAAAATTTGTAGTGTATGTATTACCAATTTAATATATATTAAAGGGAGACTTTGGGTGCCGAAATTATGGTCATAAACAAATGAAATCCGTCACTATTTTGTGTTTTTCTCCTAATTCTGTAATCTGATCTGTGTTTAGCGGTGTATCGTTAATCATATCTAAATGTGTTGCTACTCGGGTAGTAGTTTGCTGACAAATGTTTGATAGTTACTAGTTACACTTGATCACCCTATACTGACTTGCAAGTGATTTAGATTTTGATACATTGTATATCGTAAAGGCGTCTAAGTGTTCTTTTATTTTCCATTCGTTTGTTGTGCAATTACATTGCACAGGTAATTGCACGGGACAACTTTTTTTCTAATTGATAAGTTTTATTCAGGAATGTGTCAAATGCAAATCATACCAAATAATTTTATTATTGTTCTAATTGTTGTTTTCATTTAAACAGAGACTAAATGGACCAAGTATGACGGACATTGTTACTACTATAGTACTGAAACTGCAGACTGGTTTGCTTCAGAGGTAAACAGTTAGAAAAACGTTTCAACATATTCAACTGGCCTAAATCGCCGTTATGAAATATTTAAATCAACAATAATTCTTTATTGTCATATGAGTAAAATGATAGTGTGACAAAACAACAAATAATAACAACATAAAATAACCGATTTGAACACACACACACACACACACACACACCTATATGTAATTATTCAAGCAAACATAACTAAGAGTCCAGTGTCCTCAGTTCTAAAGACTTTTATAAAGGAATCGGTTTTTTTTCTCTCACTTGGTTTATATTTGAAGTCTTGTTGACAGCATTCTAACACCATTATAAGGTTATAATCAAAAAGGTAAACAAATAGTCTTTAAAGAATTGAACAAGTGGCAATACCATTACGTCTTCGAACACCTATCTACGAAAACAAGGATTACACACGAATGAATAAGTTCCTGACACGGAACTTATAATAGATTATGCTACAAATTAAAAGGCCACTTTATTCATGTTACCTCTTCAATTTTGATCAGCGGAATAACAAAACGTTAATAGAAGAATGTCATTTGCAATCATTTGGATTTGTATTTTCTAACTAATAATAGATGTTAAAGTAAAAAAAAAAAAAAGGCCGTACTTTGGCCTACAATGGTTTACTTTTACAAATTGTGACTTGGATAGAGAGTTGTCTCATTGGCACTCATACATGTACCTTATCTTCTTAAATCTGAATGTCATACCATTGAATACACTGTATTGCTTTATAATATTTATTGTTTTTACACATACATTTTGTTTTCGTACGCACTACAAATGTTTTCATGAATATTGTGTTTAATGCGTAGCTTTCCTAATTAATTCATTGTTGCACTTAAATAAGAGTATTGAAATTGTCGAGTTATTTTATAAGTAAAAGCTGTTTTTCCAAATTTTCATTGGCAGCGAAAATCCAGAGAAATTGGAGGATACCTTTCTAAAATCGACAATGATGATGAAATGATTAACATTTATATTAGTGGCGGCAAAAGTGAGTGTTAATTTAATATAACCAACATAACTTTCCGTAAATATTTGATTCGATTTTATCGTTACAATGAGTGTTTTTTGGCCGTGTGGTTTTGGTCGTTCATAATTAACAGACCTTTAACAATGATGTTGTGACGTAAGTTTAAAACACGCTCGCGATGGTGTCAATCCCACAATTGGCCGGCTATCATGCTATAGTCAATTATTTTGGCATTATAGATTGTACATACTAAAACATTTCCGCTCAATTTACTTCTACTTATCGTCCTAATCAGTATATTAATTTCATATCGATTAAAACTATCTTAAAGCCAAGGAATGTACTTACAGAACAGTAGTTAGCGGAGGTATAGAATAAAATAAATCAAAGTTGAAGACAAATCAAGGTTACAAACAAAAATCGATGGAATTGCCAAAGGAGCAAGACATGTTGCATCGAAGAGGCAAGTGTCTCCTGCTATGCATACATCAACGCCTAAGCAGATTCACTCATTTCAATTGTCATAATTAAGGATAGAACATTGGGTAAAACTACATGTACAGGTTGTACTTTACTGATATCTGAAGACTACAGTATTTCATTTTCATTACAATTAGAAACTGGACGTTTTTTTTTATGGATTTAACACACATTTCTTATACATTTTTGAAACTATCATAGGACAACCGTTTGTTTGTTCAAATTGTTAGTCGTAACGTCAAAACTTGCAACCGCTATAAAATTACCGTATATAGCACGTAATATAATTAAAAACATCCGAAAAGAAATTGTAGAACACTAAATAGAGGTCGTTACATAATAACATTGAACAGTGTTTTGTTATTTAAATGTACCCAATATATATCAAAGGGTCTTCAAATGTTAAGAGGCCTTTAGCAGAGATATAGGAATGCTACGCATATTTAATATTTGACTCCAATAGCGAACTGATCTCAACATAGATGAAATCATTAATAACTTTATTATTCTTAATAACATTCATGTAATATTGAAGTTCTGCAATCAAAATAATCAAGGTTCACTAGGATAAACAAGTTGTAAAGACTAAATGAAATGTCGTTTTTAGTGACGGGACATCGTCTATATACTAGTATCTAAAAGTGAAGTTAAAAAAAAACTTTGGAAAAAGAGGTTTTGCTGGAATGCTGCTTTATTTGAGTACAAAATCATGTAAGACTGTAAGGGTGTACAACTAGTGATAACAATTCATACACTAACATTTAGTTGAAATATAAATCTACCATACTCAAAACGTGACTTGACATATAAGCGTTTGAATGATAGGTTATGTAGGGTTATTTGTGTCAAAACCATAATACAAATCAACATAACATTATTTGATTGCAGACACATTTTTTTATTACAGGAAAACAATACAAAATCTCATAACTTTAAAATAACAAATGAATAAACATGATTATACTTTTTATAGGTAATTATTACTGGATTGGTATGACTGACTTAAAAGAAGGCGAGTTTCGCTGGACATACGACCAGAGTAAAGCTATAGTTAAAGAGTGGTATCCCGGCTATGGTGCAAAAGGAACTGGTTCCAATTGTGTAGCCTAAGCCTATCATGATAGTAAAATGAAACCTTTCGACTACATCTGCTCTTACGGTTATCGATTCATTTGTGAAAGCAATTTCTGTAAGTTTGATTAAATTCAGCTACAATGTAAATGGCACTTTTCTTCTAAGTGTTTTTTTTTTTTACAGCATTGTGTTCATTACATGTCTACACATTTAAATATCCCTGGCTTTCTAATATTTAGATTTGAGCATTCCTTGTGAATATATTTTTAAAAAGTGCGTCATATGAACATAACTTATTAAGCATGTAAAGTGGTATTGTCATTATAGTTTTTGTTCCTACTCTTTGTGTTATTTGAATTGATTATGATGAAATATATAAATTTACATAAACAAAATAAATGCATGAGGAAAACAAACCTTGTACATTGTAATTTTTGAAAATGAAATCAATCATTGCATTTCCTGAAAGAAAATAACCTGGAAAGGACACGTAGACAGTTTTCTAAATATTTTTTTCAAAAAATGCGTTGAAACAAGCGTTTGCATATACATGTTATACATGTTATAGTTTAGAGGGAATTATGGAGAAAAGAGGGTTGCAAAGCAAACCAATCTTTCAATAAGCACGATAGTATATTTTTTCGATTCTATAGACTTATTTTTATCAAACAAAACTATTTTTTTATAGGTGGCTTAATTAAACAAAGATAAACAAATACCATACAATGAAACAATTGTTGTTATCAGAAATTATGTTTTAGATTTTCACTATTAAGAAAAAAAATATAGTTCTCTTTATGTATCTTACAGGATCACCCCTTTTTATGTTTCATTTTTTGCAAATTATACGGTAATTTTATAGCGGTTGCAAGTTTTGACGTTACGACTAACAATTTGAACAAACAAACGGTTGTCCTATAATAGTTTCAAAAATCGATATGACATTTCGCTACTTAGGTTTAATTAATAACACTTGTGTACTTTAATTTTTTTTTACAGGTTTCTAAGAATAGCCATATTGTAAAAGATGTGTTTAAAGTATGAAAATAGACATACAATGAAAGATGACTTTAATTTTCATTAATAAAATGTTTTATTCAAACTTCGTTATGATTTTAAAACGCCAACGTTCGTTACCATTTCACTATAGCATGATGAATTCTGTAATTTGTCTTCGAACTATTTTATAGGAATAACACACAAAGTGTCATCTGTTGAGCAATATCTCTAGTCCGTTCGGAAATCTGAGCTCAGACATGGTTACTGGTGGTTGCTCAGACTTTAGTTTTTTATAGTTAATGTTTCCGGAATTTTTTATAGTTAATGTTTCCGGAAATGTTGTTCGTCTTTGTGTCTAGGTGGAGTCAATAGTGAATTTAGTGTGACTAATAAGTTTCCATTGGAGATTCTGTTTGTTTAATGCTTAACACAAACACTTCCGAAAACAATTTTCGAACAGTTCCGGCGGGTTACTACAACAGTACAAGCTACAATTAAATTAAAAAAAAAACTTAATGCACAATAGACAAAAATGTACATTCATAGCCGTGCATTTTAACTGTTATTATCTAAAACTCGCATATGACAGTCAATATATATAAAATCAGTATAAATTAAAAAAAGTACCACAATGTCTTTAAAGATAGTTTTTATCACAAACCATCATAACCATCAACTTACCTTAATTCAGTCATATTCAAAAAGAGGGACGAAAGATACCAGAGGGACAGTCAAACTCATAAATCGAAAATAAACTGACAACGCCATTGCAAAAAATGAAAAAGACAAACAGACAAACAATAGTACACATGACACAACATAGAAAACTAAAGAATAAGCAACACGAACCCCACCAAAACAGGGGTGATCTCAAGTGATCAGGAAGGGTAAGCAGATACCTGCTTAACATGTGGCACCCATCGTGTTGCTTATGTGATAACAAATCCGGTAAATAGTCTAATTCGGTAGATCACATTCATGAAAGGGAAGGGGATTGTAGTTACGACGTACGGAACATATCCGATATCATTTGTGAGACGGTTATTCCATAACGGCCAACCAACTAGTGATGGCGTCCGTAAAATTTACGAAGGGATGATTTCAACTTCACCATTTAGAACTCTTGGTTTAATAGGTTCCTTGTGAGCAGCAACTCTCTTTAAAGAAAATCATGATAGGAAATGCAAGCACGGGAATATCTATCAATTGGGAGATATATACCTCGTATGCAGGTGCTGCTGGAATTTTGCTACTTAGAAATAGAAAGTTCACAATTGGAAAGCTGAAATCATCTCTTTTGTCGTAAAGTTTTGTTTTCAACCGTCCCTCATTGTCAATTTCAAGATGTAAGTCAAGATATGATGCCGATTAAATTGTATCTGTAGTATCCTTTATCTCTAGTTCGATGGGATAGGTGCGTTCAACATAGTCACCAAATTTTGAATTATTTAGTGAAAGAACATCATCTATATAGCGGAAAGTAGAGTTAAAGGATATTGCTAACTTATATTTCTTCCTAAGAAGTTCCTGTATGAAGTCAGCCTCATAATAATAAAGAAACAAGTCGGCAAGAAGAGGGTCACAATTTGTTCCCATTGGAATGCCGACAGTCTGTTGAAAAACACGTCCCCCGAACGTAACAATTATGTTGTCAATCATCCCTAAGACAAGATACTTGGCCATTCTTTTTTATGAAACAAAGCAATGCCAACTCTTTCAATTTGTCTTTTAGTTTCGAATGTGGAATACTTGTGAATAAACTCATCATAGATACCAGGACCAAATTTAGTATATACGCCAGACACGCGTTTCGTCTACAAAAGACTCATTAGTGACGCTCGACTCCAAAAAAGTTAAAAAGGCCAAACAAAGCACGAAGTTGAAGAGCACTGAGGACCAAAATTCCTAAAAGCCTTGCCAAATACAGCTAAGGTAATCTATGCCTTAGGTAGAAAAGCCTTAGTTTTTCAAACAATTCAAAAATTTGTCAACAGTAAATTTATAAATATAACCATATCAATGACAATTCATGTCAGCACAAAAAGTGTTGACTACTGGGCTTGTGATACCCTCGGGGAAATAAATCTCCACCAGCAGTGGCATCGACCCAGTGGTTGTAAATAAACTCATCATAGATACCAGGACCAAATTTAGTATATACGATAGACGCGCGTTTTGTCTACAAAAGACTCATCAAAGTATAGAAAAGTCAAATGTTTGAATACTATTACAAAGTTCAAACACGATGATGAAATACGTTAGTGCAAATACGTAATGTTCAAAATTTTCCACTCAACCAGGAAAGTCTCCAACTTCTTCCAAACATAGTTAACTGTGCGTATCACTGCATTTGCTGATTCCACATTGGATAGGGGGTATAGAAGAGCATTGGGGTCTCATGAAAATCTGTTAAAACCCGCCGCGTGTTTGCGCATTTTCCGAGTCTGGAACTCCAAATCAAAAAGAAGATGTGGTATGATTGCCAATGAGACAACTATCCACAAAAGACCAAAATGACACAGACATTAACAACTATAGGTCACCGTACGGCCTTCAACAATGAGCAAAGCCCACACCGCATAGTCAGCTATAATAGGCCCCGATAAGACAATGTAAAACAATTCAAACGAGAAAACTAACGGCCTGATTTATGTAAAAAAATGAACGAAAAACAAATATGTAACACATAAACAAACGACAACCACTGAATTACAGGCTCCTGACTTGGGACAGGCACATACATAAATAATGTGGCGGGGTTAAACATGTTAGCGGGATCCCAATCCTCCCCCTAACCTGTGACAGTGGTATAACAGTACAACATAAGAACGAACTATAAAAATCAGTTGAAAAAGGCTTAACTCATCAGATGGACAAAAATACAAGTAGACGTGGCCGGGTACTTATACATCCCGACACAAAAAGACGCAATGAACAGATCTGAGAGTACTCGCAGTTATCTGACAGCTAGTTCAAAGCCACTAACAACTAATAAAAAATCATGCATCTAAGACTAAACAATCAATCCGTACACATCCAACATCCAATGAATTTAGTGTAAAGACGTCATAAACAGCCAGAGAAAAACATGACATTGTGCAATGCCAAGTTACAGGTATCGACAGATTGTAGATCCATGAATATATATATATATGTATATAACATACTAGTAATATTTAGTTAGCTTTTAATTTACTGATAACAAAATCAATATTTATACCAATAAAAACAATATTCAATGATCTTACTACAGTGTTGAATAGGTAACCTTTTAGAATAAGTTTATTTAAAGGAGCGACAAGTTTACATGGATCATTTTTAAATTTCCGGGCACAGTCTTGAAAGTTAGTTTTTATCACAAAATTCATAACCATCAACTTATCTTAATTCAGTCTTAATCAAAGTTAGTCTTGTGTGTGTTTTGTTTTAGTTCATTTTATGGTTAGGAATTTAGTGCCGCATCGTTTTCACAGAACTAGAATACATTATTGTTTAGGGGGCATATGAATCCCGCCTCCGGTTGTGGGATTTTCTCACTGCGTTGAAGACCCATTGAAGGCCTCGGTCTGGTGTCGGGTTGTTGTCATTTTGATACATTCCCCGTTTAAATTCTCTATTCGTAGTTGCTCGGGTGTATCTGTTACAGTATAGACAATCGATATTATCATTAATACCTTTGATTAGACATAGCGTTTCAATCATAGTCTTATATCTTTCGACTTAATTCGGTTTTGAATAACACAATTCATAATATGTTAAATTTATCAGATGTCATTATATGTAGATGTATCAATATACTTGTTTCCATTTATTATTGCAACTATGACAAACATTTCTTTCTTCAAGATTATTTATTAATTTGCGATTTAAAGTAGTTTCATTTAAAACATGAAATTTTATCTCTACTCTTTACACTTGAGGGATTAATCACTCGCATCCATGTGACTTATATTCGTTCTTGTTATATCAATTGTTCTTGAAAAGTTATTATGTTATATTTGAATTTAGCTTACCTGTATTGATAAATTGTTAATTGTAAAGGTAGATTTCTTTAATCCACCTATCCTTTAACAAACTTGTTTTAAAGCCTAATGAATGTTATTCTGTCTTGAAACTTAAAATGTTTTGTTCTTGAAATGACTTCGAAACTAATTTCGTCATGGCAAAATTTATCTTTATACTTTCATCACAACTGCATCGAACATTTTATGAATGATCCTTCGAATTATGTTTTTTTTTTTATTAAATAATGCATCATGTTTTACGAAGCAGTATTACGTTAAGGCTATCATTCGGTATAACGAAAATAATTACCGCGAAAGAATTGGTGCATTACTCTATTTCCACTTTTTAAAAATCTGGTATAAAGAAAAGGTAAAATTTCATGTGGGAATAGGAGGAAAACTTGTACAAACAAAGGATTATACTGTACAAACATTTTTTAATCAACTGTTAATTGGCCAAGTGTTTTTTTTTTATTAGAACAGGTCATAAGTTATTTTTGCATCTGTATGAATTCTGGGTTTTTTTTAAACTAAATACATATGAAAGAAATTAAAACAAATATAAGTCAATTAATTTATTACTTTTATAACACAAATTCAACTTTAGATTCAAGCAAGCATGATATAACACACATTATACAACAACACTAAATAAAATCACACATTGTAGCACAAACATTAGACAATCACTGTATACAAGTCTATTAAAGTTTATCAATCTATTCCACGTAAAGAAGGTGGGAGGCCATCACCAAACTCTACTGTTGTGACTTCTCGATTGCGGTGTCTAACCTTAAGTTCGTCTAATCTGTTGTTGATTTCTACATACTTCTTTTTTGGGGCCACTTTCTTCCCACCAGATGCATACTGGATCATGGTCAGTGCGTTGAAGGCTTCCTCATGTTTCAGAAGTTTAATTAGTTGAAAGATGTTTGGATGTGGATGCGTGACATGTTTCTTCAGCATGCTGTGCCATCCATCTAGATTATTTGTTGTCCTTGGTCCTTGTGTTAAGTAGTGGTACCAAATGTGACTATTCTGTTCAACCCAGTATGTTGTAACATAGTCTGTAAGGGCTGTGTAGTTGATGTTGGTATCAATCTTATCTTTGTCTGTTAGGGCATTAAACCACACATCTTCAACATCCGCAAAGGGTATAAGTGGAAGTACAGCGGCACGGCGTACTAGTTTGAGAATATTGTCGTCATCCTTGTATGGAACCTGATGAGCTTTTTTTGTGCTTTTCTCCAGATGCATTGCGTGTAGTGAAAGAAACAGCCCTTTGCGTTGATGCCAGGAAATACAGAGTATGCTGCATTTCGGATGGCAACTTCATAGTCCAGGAAGATAGTGGTAGGCTGAATTTGCAGTTGGTGTTGATGGCAAAGATCTTTAAGTAAAGTCAGGAACCTTGTATATACTAGTTCACTCTTGGCTGGAAGTAAACTGTGTACGAGTGGGTAAATTGCTCCTTCGGCCATTGCGTGAAGAAAAGTGTACAGTTGGAAGAATAGACTTGGACATGTGTAAAATGTACCATCACCATATATGATATCTGCAGCTGATAAGTGTGTTAGATTCTTTTGCGTACTGAAGATAAGCATACGCACTACTGTGTTGTCGTCTGTTAGCAGGAATGGATCACCTTTGGTTGTACGTATCCAAATACCATCTATGTTGATATGATAAACAGTTTTTGGTAAAACTGGAAGGTTCTTCTTGCGTTTGTTGTACATTGTGTTCTTGCAAGATGGAAAAGTTAGAATGTACTCTACAAGTTCGTGTGTGTCGTCGTTCCAGTCGTCGGTTCAGAGTTTAACTAGTTCTTCCTCGTAGATGGTTGGAATTGGTGTCAGCTCATTTGTGCAGCAAATTTTCATTCTCTGGAGGACATCGTCTACTTTCAGCTGCATGTGGTCAGACCCATGGTTGTGGTTTGCTGAGACTTTGGTTGGTATGTTGTTCAAAGTATTGATGGTGGCGGGACAGTTTGCAGTTGAACACTTCCAGTAAGTTCTTATGCTCCTTTTGTTCTTTGCCTTGATCTTAAACCCACTGTGTACAAGGTTTTGGTTCCAGAATCTGTCTGAAACAAATTTTACTTGTAGTTGTGCATTAGCCATTGAAACTGAATAATGACGTGACTGGTCAAGGACCCCAATTTATATCAATTTTTAAGCTCCAAGCTCACAGAACTTGGGGATGGCATCTGAGTAAATATTTGTCAGTTAAGTTCTTAGCTTTCAAAAATTATTCTGATTTTTTTCCAGCTTGAATAACTCAGTCAATTAAAATTAATTAAATCTAATTGTTCATGCTTTGATTATTGGTCCAAGTAATTATATTTTTAGAGTATACTTTTATTCCACATCTTAAATTATACTTGGTTATAATATTATTTATATCATGATTCGTACAGCAGAAAATTTGTTAAGGTTACAAATTCCAAAATTCAAAAATAAATCTAACTCCAATCTATTTATCATAATTTTTCTTTATTTTTAAGTATTTCTTAAATGAAAAAGACATATATTACAAATAAACAAGGTATTATACCTAAACAGTGTATAAAATATGTTATGCTTTGAAAAAAAAGTACAGGTAAATCTTAAGTGAAATTCTAATTAACCTTGATTGCTATAAAAACAAATTATTTATCAAATCATCTATTGTTATTTGCAAGTGGGAATAGAAGGAATAGTATTTTTAAAATGTGGGAATAGGAGGAAGACAGGAGTAAACCGATTGATCCCCGTTACTTCGTTGGTGTCTTCCTGCTATTCCCACTTTTAAAAATACGGTTTATCTGGTTTGCCCACTTTTAATTCTACCAATTATCTATTAGTAAAGAAAACAAAAAAGACAAAAGGTTTAATGAGCAAACAATAGTATAGTCTGTTCCAACTTAGGTATATAGTTTGCAAGAGTTTTTTCTATATACTTGTATTCAGGTTGTGTTATATATAGATTTTTTTTTTTTTTAAATCAAAAACTTTGTAATCAAAATGTATTCGATCAATATCAATAATGATCAAATAATTGTAATGAAAACATAATGTCAAAGTGGTTTGGTACTTAAATGGCCTCATTTTGCCAATTAATATATCCTTTGCGTGATTAAAATTTAATACATTTTCATTTATCATGGTTTATGAGCAATTTCCTTAATTAAAAAATGTATATAAGTAATGCAAAAAGAAAATATTTCAAAATAATTGCTAAAACTATTTGTGACTTTTTGTCCTATCAAATTTGTGACTTTATGTCCTGTGACGTGTTGTCCTGTGACTTTCTGTCCGTTCACCATATAATATTTGTTAGAATTTATTGGATATTTTTTTATATTAAATTTCAGAACAGTGTATTTTATTAAAACAAAAAAACAAAAACGTTGAATAAATTAAAAGATACTCAAATGAGATTTATTCTAATAAATCTTTAGTTTCATTATTTTACTTTTTACTTTTTTCAGAATGTACCAATAATTAAAACTATTTGTTGATAATTTGGAATAATAATTAAGTTTTAGTACACATTTTTTCCTATTTAAAAAAAAATACATTTTCCCTGCCAAAGATATATAAAATATAGAAAAGTTTTGCACATTTTCCTTGATTTAATAGCAGAATATAATATTCTTTTAAAAGTTTACAGGTAAAATAAAAGGTAAAA
This sequence comes from Mytilus galloprovincialis, assembly GCA_037788925.1. NCBI lineage: Eukaryota > Metazoa > Mollusca > Bivalvia > Mytilida > Mytilidae > Mytilus > Mytilus galloprovincialis. Next base: position 43,699,952 of record CM075340.1, read on the forward strand.
AATATGACTATAATTCAAAAATAAAATATAAGTGTTAAAACAACATTCCCCTCTATGTTTACATATGCATGTAATTGAAAGTTGCAAACCAGGATGGGTGTGGTCACGTTTCTCCAACATTTGGTAATTAGACTAAAACAACATTAAGGATTATGGGGTCCTATTAAGGACTGGATCTTGATATCTACCTGTAATTCACCTGTTCTTGACAAAAATATTGTTAAAAAGGTATATATTTTTTAAAGATATATATATTTTAATAGTCTCCCAAAATTGTAAAAATCCATATAGTCTAACACAGTGATGTAATTTTTTATTTTATATAAAAAAAAGATGTGCATGGTATGATAGACTATGAGACAACTCTCTACAAGAGACCAAATGAAACAGAAGTTAACAATTATACATAAAAAAAAAGATGTGGTATGATTGCCAATGAGACAACTATTCACAAGAGACCAAATTACACAGACATTAACAAATATAGATCACCATACGGCCTTCAACAATGAGCAAAGTCATACCGCATAGTCAGCTTTAAAAGGACCCGAGAAAACAAATGTTTAACAATTCAAACGAGAAAACTAACGGCCTAATTTATGTACAATATAATGAACGAAAAACAAACATATTACACAGCAACGACAACCACCGAATTACAGGCTCCAACACTCCCCCTTATCTTGAGACATTGGTGCAACAGAACAGTAAAAGAACTGTACAAAAACAAGCAACAAATAATCTAAGACTAAATTATCAATCACTACACATCCAGTATCCGTTACCGTACGGCCGGAAGCAATTTTTTTTGCTTTTTTTCATAATTTTGTTCTCTATTTTTCATAATAATGTATTATAGATTACAATGTTGCGATCTTGAATAAAAATTAACATTTTATATTTTGAGAGCTATGAAGAATTTATATATCTTGAGTCATTAATCTTATATAAAAGTACAAAACGCAGCTTATTATCACCGATACAGTTTATTCTAAATTCTTAGTCAACTTGCATTAATTGTCCAAAGGTTAAGCAACAAATCGAAAATACTAGTAGTGCACAATATTCACCAAGCCAGTTCCCACAGTTAAACACTAAATAGATCACGACGCGACGTGATGTACCCATTTGTATCAGCTCCGTTTTCGTGGAAAAAGTGGACAGATATACGACTGACTATTTCATCTGCTAAGACAGTATACCACGAAAACTGGCTTCGGCTCTAGTGATATACAGACAGAACGACTAGGTAGATATATTGTTCTTCGCACTAGAAGACAATCGCTTTTGGTGACTTTTTACATACATAAAACTTGGCTGTTTTGCATCGGTTTAGATTTTAACATCTACATGTAACACAAATACAAAAATATATCAAGTAATATAATAAATTACTAAAATGAGGTACAGTCAGTGAACATTTCGATTTTTCATGCTACTTTTAATAAAAAAAATCTTTTAAAAATAATAATTTCGAGATTATCATGATTATTTCTTCATAATTTTTTATGAAATTTTCAGTTTGATTAGAATTTCCCTTGATTATTTATGGATTTTTTTGTTGAATAACCTTTTTAATTTTGTAAATCAAATACGGATGAAAATAATTACGTAACCGTTTCGGTTTATACTCGACCAAAAATATATGGTTTGTTAATGTTTTGATATAAATATTTTTAACAATATCCCTTTTTACAATATTTTAGTTAAGACCTGATATAGGTGAATTACAGGTAATTATCACGATGCCAGTCCTTATGAGGACCCCCTAATCCCTTATGTTGTTTTAGTCTAATTATCAAATGTTGGAGAAACGTGACTAAACCCCAGGATGACACCGGTCAATCATTGCAATTGGATATTTAAAGATCATGTATCGGATCTTGAAAGCAATTAAATACAATTCAACTTCAAAATCTGTGAAAATATCCGTCGTATAATCTGCAGAACGTGGACAACATCAGAAAAAAAGAAAAATGTTTGTCAAAATAGTTCCTCAACAATACCGTGCACTAAGGTAAAGAAAAAATGCAGTACTTTTTGAGAAAACAAAAATGCGATATATATCTGTATGCAAATCACTAAGGATAAACACTTTTTGGAGCTATTATGGTCAAAGTCCAATAAATCCGGATATATATTATGCAGGAAAGAGGGGGGAATCGCAGACTAAGGCAGTTGCCCCCTCTCCCGTTAAAAGGTTTAAGTGTCGTCCTGTTGTTTCCATATCACTACTTCAACTACGACAATTTGGGGAACTGTCGTTTACGTTCTTTCGAGGCCTCCTGGTGAATAAAACAAAAATATCTATATATAGATATAGGAAGATGTGGTGTGAGTACCCATGTTTATTTCGAGTCCAACCATAAGAGTAATGTTTTATTACTTAGGGTTTCCTATTTTAAACTCTAAGAACATGTGCTGGTTGGACTTGTTTTATTCACCAATCAAAATGACTTTTATAATACTTATTTGTTATAAGAACAGTTTCTATTGGTTAGATCTCTTTTAGCTAATTTACATTTTTAATTACTAAATACCTTGTTTTTACGACCATTAGGGAAATCCTATTATTTGGTTAAATATAATTCTAGGTGCACAATAGAAAAGAATTATTTATATTTGCTTAAGGAAATACTTCTAAGAGTTTAAGCTGCCAAACCTTATTTATATCGCTAAGTGTCAAACATAGGAAGAATTTCTCATCAAATACTTAGTTTTACATGAAATATTAAAATTAATTTCTTTAAATATTTTACCCCAATTTACCTTCATTATATATATTTGAAACTAAATCTTGAGTGTGTCGGATAGTAGAGTAAAATAGAGTTAATGTTTTTCTTGAAAAGGTTTAGACTATTTGTTTAAAAGAAGGATTTTGATAACTTTACATCAACATCTATCGTGAAAAAATGCGTGACCAGGCACGACTGTACACGTTTGGTTATCCTTGAAGGCTGCATGGTGACATACTAATGCTTACATCAACGGCATTTGGTTTTTCGTGGATGTTTGTTCTATTGGCAATCATATCATATCTCCTAATTTTTCATAAAAATCCTCTACAAATTTAATTTCTTTAACCATTGATGTACATTAATTGATTGAATAGTGTGGTACCTATATTAGAACATACTTTTTATGGGTAATTGACCACTATCTCATTTTCCACAAAACTCAGTTAAAAATATCACTTATTAAATTTTTATTTTTGATATACAATCTTTTTTCCACAGAAAACCATATTCGGATTCCGTTAACGATGTGTGTCGTTAACGTTTTTGCGCATGCTCAGTCGACATACTGCCTGAAAACGCTTTCAAATTTTAGTTTCTGGAACTTTGATTAACCTTATAAAATTTTATTATTTAAAATTTTCGGAATTTTCGGATTTTTTTTAATTTTTAGGTTAATTCTAATCGGATTTTGTCAAATGTCTTGACGAGTTTTCTGTTATATTCATGTGTTATGGTAAAGCAAATTGATCACCGCCTTCATTTATTAGATTTGATTTGGTTAAACGTAATTTGTACGATGTATTACGTTTGCAATTTGATTCAGAATAAACCGGACATAGCTATATAATATAGTTAATTGTCTAATTGCTACCTCAGTTTGATATTACTAAGTATTGCAATTTTCATTGTTATCAAATGTATTATCAGTGTTTAGTACAAATATAATCTTAAATCAATCCTAATTCTATCTTATTTTTGAGAAATATATTTTGTCATTCAAATGTGACGTCATTTTTTGTGTGCTGTTTTAAAATTTCAAATTTGACGTCATTTATTGAGCTTTTTACAATTTCAAATGTGACATAACCTTTTGCGTTGCGGCCTTGACTAACTCGGATGTGTCTATTTTTTTTGTGTTGGATTATGTTGGTTTATGTAATGTATCCGTTTTTTTTTCTGTAATTATTTAATACTTCAGTTTATCATGTATATCTTGTATATAGTCATTTAATAAAATTAACTGTTTGCAAAAGTATAAAATATATAGATATTCTTATCCCAAGCAGAAAACCCTAGCTGTTTTTGGCACAACTTTTTTGAACTGTTGGACTTCAGTGCTGTTCAACTTTGTACTTGTTTTTGATTTCGAACTTTTGTATCTGGGCCTCACTTGAAAGTCTTGTGTGGACGATACGCACTTCTGGTGTATTAAATTTTAAACCTGGTGCCTTTTGTTAGCTATTATTCGTGTGTTTCTTTGTCCAATATGTTCTCCTATTTATTTGTATTGTAGTCCTGTAATGTTATGTTGTCATTTTAATGTTATATTTAATATTGCCATTAAAGCAGGAGGTTTGGCATGCCACAAAACCAGGTTCAACCCACCATTTTTTTCTTTAACAAATGCCCTGTACCAAGTCAGGAATAAGGCCATTGTTATATTATAGTTCGTTTCTGTGTGTGTTACATTTTAACGTTGTGTTTCTGTTGTGTCGTTTGTTTCCTCTTATGTTTGAGTGTGAATTCACATTCCATAAGACGTGTCACGGTACTTTTCTATCTTAACCTAAAAAAAAAAAAATTAAAAGTGAATAAAACATATTTAGGATTGGAAAATTTAGGATTTTTATGCCTACAATATTCTTAATTTGAAAATGAAATTTGATAAGTATATTTATAGACATAAACAATCCCATATGGCAAAGTGAATTATCATAGTTTTCAAACATACAATTATTAGAAAGATCCAAGCAGGTATTGAGTACGGGGTTGAAGCATACATTTTATACCTAAACAAACGCGAACCTGATAGAGCGCATGGCAACTGGTGTAATTAGTAAATTACATTGAAACTATGGATTCATACTTATAAATGATTGTTTTCTCAATTTTTGGACTATTATTTGTTTATCAATAAAGAGCATAGTCCTCCTCTGTAGTGTATAACCGCAGGACATACATTGATAGATGAGAAAATGGGGTACTAAAGACTAGAAGGGGTCTTAATTTGGATTGTAATTTAAAAGCTTGACATATATGTATTTATTGTTATCTTCATAAAGTCCGTGTAAAACATGAGTGATAAATGCTGTAGAACTAGTAAATAAGCTTTTATAATTTTCTTTTTTTGCTGTATACAAGCACCATGGCACGACGTACCGATCCCCTCCTTATATGGTTAGACTTTATAGTGCTGTGCTAGCTCACTCACTTCTATGTTTTTATGGTCAAATATTTGGACTACTGTGGATTCATTTATTTTCGTGGGTATCAATTTTCGTGGATTGCTGAAAACTTACATATCTCTGTATACAAAGCCTATTGAAAAGATGATATTCGTTGAACATTTGATTTCGTGGTTCCACTGTACTCACGAAATCCACGAAAATTTCTATCCAACGAATAATAATGAATCCACAGTATTGGAAGCAAGAAGCTGCGTTGAATTAAAGGAAAATAAAGTCAAATGTACTGAGAAATACGATTATTTCAGGAATTTAAAGTTTCAGTTACTTATGATTGGACAATATTACATAAATACATGTATTCTAAGCATCCAATGAAACTTATTTTTCTTTAAGATAATGTAATGTTGTTGATTTTAACAAATTTTCGACAGGTAAAATCCCTACGATTTGACTTACGACTGCCTGATAACAATCGTAAGTTTACGATCAAACTTGCGATAAATTTCGACTTACGGTTGTTTATGAAACGGTCAAAAACTTACGACTTGACGTACGACCGACGTACGATCTAAGATTGTCGTACGATTCTTTGTGAAACGATAGCCTGATTTTTGTTTTAAGTGCCTTTATATTTCTTTGTCGATTTAAAATTAAAAAAAGTATTTTATTCGTTCACGTGCTCGAGCTGCTGTTTTTATTACCCCCTAGTCAGTGATAGTCGTTTACCAATTTCAATGTGTATATAGGTTTTCTTTTCCCAGATAGGAATCTTAGTTGAGTTTGAGGGTTTTAACAAGTTATGATTCACATTTCTAATTGTTAACGACATAGGTTACATGATGTACATGCTGCACCTATTTTTAGTGTGGATATAAGCTATATGATGCATATTTCAGGTACATTTACACGACTCGTGGTTTTCCTGGGCTGTTCTAAAGTGTGTAGCATGGTGACTTCACAGGTAACATGGTTCTCAGCTTTGAAAAGTTACACAATATTTGTGTTGTAAATATATAAAAATATTGTTATTCTTTTCAAAAAAAAGTATTTCAAAAATATGTTTATTTCTGTTATCGTTTATTTTCTGTTTATATGTTATATATATTATTGATGATGCACGAAACATACTCAAATTCCACTAAGAAAATTATAACTTCTGAATCAATTGTGATGAGTCTTGAAATCGAAATGCGCGTCTGGCGTACAATATTTTATTTGTAACTTTTAAGTAAGTTTCAATAACAAAAGTTGACTTAGTATGTATTTAAGAAAACAACATCAATAGTTCTTTAACACCAACAGAGAGGGGCGAAGGATACCAAAGGGACTTAAGTCGAAAATAAACTGACAACCTCATAGGATATAAAGTACAAAGTTACAAGTGTGCCTATAATAACAATATTTACCAATTTTCTCCTTAAAAAAAAACTCAATACACCTTGTTAAATGTTTACAATTAAAACAAAAAATGCTGTAGTATTTTTGACTGTTTGAACAAAAGTGACAACTCCCATTGGACTTCTGTAACCTTTTTTTCTTCTTCATGAAATACAATGTTCCAAAGCCTTTTTACGATACTGGACAGCCCTGTAGTTGCAATAGTTGCAATAATATTTATTTTGTAAAACTTTCCATCTAATACGGCTAATTATTTCTTTTATATAATATATATTCCATTTAAGTTCAACTGATGGTCCCGAATAGTTGCGTTATGTTGTCACTATTACTTTTGATTAACGATCTTATACATACTGTTAATTGCCTTAGATTGTATAAAATCAATCAAATTAATCATGTTTATACCACCCGTTTATAAAGGCAAACAGAAATTGTTTAGAGCAACTTGATTTCTTTTTCCCTTCTATTCAAACTCCCACATAATATTATTTATTACTTTTATTTATTTGTTGAGTATCATCATTTCTATTTCATATCCAATAACTTGTTGTATATTATTTATCTATTGTTAAACATCTTTAGAGAACATAAACACATCTATTTGTTACAATACAGTTACTTTTTTATAACCGTTAATAGTCATATGTATAACATCTATGCATTATATAGTCATGAATTCCATATAAATGTACACTCAACCAAAAGTAAAATATTCATTTATTGTTAAATGTAGCCCCATGTTAACTTCATTTCTTGCAAATTATTACAAAAAAAAAAAGACATTACTATATATATGCAATCCCTCTTGTCCCACTGTGTATTTCAATTTTTAAATTCTACATTATCGTACGTATCTTTATTTTCTCGTATCTCCAAACCTGAATGTTGTTTTCACTGACACGACTGCGTAATATTAAGTGTATGTCTAGTTGCTTCGTTTTCTTAGAAAAAAAATGTACCATCAATTAGATCTTTATTTGCCAACTAAAAATAAATTTACAATGATAATATAGAAATTTATGTCATGTTGATAAATATGATAAAAGAATCCTTTCGAATATGCACAACGTTATTAAGTTTTCAAATTATATGCATTCACAATATTTCAACTTTATTTCACAGAACCGCCAAACACAAATTACGATTTCACACGTATACCGGTTTCAATCCCAATATAAAGTCACTTGTGTATGATCATTTAACACTAATGTAAAGTGTTTATGTATTAAACCACTTATCTTACTTCATATACATTTCTATATACCGTGTATATTCATATTGTGTTAGTAGACGTGGTTTATTTTAATACACAGTTATTAGTTGTGTTACGTCCCTTTATAAAAACAACACGACATTGAGAAAAAATTTGAAACGTTTCGCCCGGACAACAGACGAAGAGATTGATGATAAGCAATTGTAATAAATGCAAAAAACACATTAAAAGCTAACAAAACAATAACAGTCAAAAACAAGGACAGTTATAAATAATAAATAAGAAACAACACGAACTTCACTAAAAACCGGGAGTGAAATCAGGTGCTCCTGAAGGGTAAGCATTTCCTCCACCGTATACGGCACCCGTCGTGTTATTTCTTTGTTCAGTTCGGTAATGATGGAAGGTTATTATGACTAAGGAAGAATATTAGATATGATTTCTGACACACTTTCAGGAAGAATATTAGATATGATTTCTGACACACTTTTGTCCTAATGGCCAATCAGCTCATGATGGTGACCGTGAAATTTCTTGAGTGATGACCTTAATTTGATTGATTCATAACCCTGTCTTAGGAACTTTTGAGGAAACAGTATTCCTTGTTCAACAAAATCAACGTACTTTGAGCTAGCTCTAGAGTAACGTATCAATTGAGACACATATACTCCATATGTTGGTGCCGCTGGGATGTTCTTTACAGAAATGGAAAATTTACTATAGGGAAATTAAAATCATCGCGTTTGTCATAAATTTTGGTATTCAACCTACCATCAGTAGTCATTACGAGAAAAAGGTCTAAATATGAAGCAGATTTATCTGTGTCGGTAGTATCTTTAATTTCAAGTTCACTTGGATATATTAAATGTAAGTGATCACTGACTCTATTATTATTAAGAGACAGTACATCGTCAATATATCGAAAGGTGAAATTAAAAAACTGAGCTTATTTCTTTTCTTCTTTCTGTACAAGCCCTTGGATAAATTCTGCTTCATAGGAATATAAAAACAAATCTGCAAGTAGAGGAGCGCAATTGGTACCCACTGGGATTCCAATGGTCTGTTGGAAGACCAAACCTCCAAATTCAACAAATATGTTGTCAATTAAAAAGTCCAGCATGGCAGTGATATCCTCTTCGGTGTATTTTTTCCTCGACTGTGAATGATTTTTCACAAAGTAAGCTGATTTCAGCCCAAAACTAGATATCTAACAAGTTGTTCATGTTGTTATTGTTGGCATTTGTTTTATATAGACCAATGGATTTAGGTTCTTTATATTGAATACGTGGTCTCTTTAATAGATCACTTGTCTACATGGCTCGTGTTAAGATAGTCGTTAAGACAAATTCGTTATACAGTGTGCTAGTTGCCTAATTATATTACTACGATATACGATATATATTTCAGTTAATTCTATACAGGATGAGAGCGATAAATATCGGTTCTGTAAATTCCATATCTAATTTACTGACCCCATATATATCGTATTAGGTCACTAGCACACTGTGCAACTAATGTTAATCAAAAATGATCAGATAGAACATGAAAGTGGGGGGAAATTATTACAAACATACTCGTTCCTACGCATAGATGTATCTTTAAATTTATATAAAACATGAAATAAAAGCATAAAGACCTAGTATCACCGTTGAACCCTTATTCCATGTTTATTTTGAATAACAAACATGTTGCATGATAATGAATAATAAGGCATATTTTGGCAGTTTCTAAGACCAAAATTACCTGTTTTTGAACTTCCTGATTTCTGGGAACCAGTGAGTGAAATTAAAGATATGTTTAAATTTTCAGCACAAGCAAGGATAATGCAATGTTTTGACTGAATTTATCTAAACTGACGACAAAGTGGTTACGAAAGCTCGAAATTGATGAATTTAGCAGGGAAAGAAATAGAGCGATATATTTCAGGTTTGATAACATTGAAAGTTTTCAAGTTTTGAGATGTATATTGCTCTTGATTATCCGTGTGATACCACAGAAGTACTGTAGAATTAAAATAAAAGTAGCCCTTTTCAAACGTGCAGAACAAAAGGGAGCAAAGTTCACATTTTAATGTATATTTAGATACATCTTACACATTAGAAAGTTGTATATCAGAAGTTAGATTTGTTATAATTAAAATGGGTCATACTTATGTTAGTATATGTAATAACGTTTTCCATCGGGGTCAATTTACAAGCCACAAATTGCTAAAATATGATATAATGCAAATAGTTAAAACGTAAACAGAATTTTAAAGTTAAGCATTGCTTTGGATTAAAATCAACATCTATGTAACATGTTTATTATCACTTATGTATAATCAATAGTAAAGGACAAATTTTGGTCAAACCACTTTGTTATTAGTTAAGTTTTTTTCTTGTTTTTAAATATCGCAATTATGACTATGATCAAGTAGAACATATTTTACACAAAATTGATCCCATGCACTGTTATAACTTTCAAAACATGAAACATATTTAGATAATTTTTGTATGAAATGAAAGCTTAGATGTTAAACCAGTACAAAGTTGAAGAGCATTGATACATCACTTTACATGACAGTCATGTTTACAACAATGGAATACAACACCATGACAATAACATTATTTTATAATTAACCTCTGATTTGTCGCCCTAATTTTCATGTCTTTGGTAATATTTTTTTCATTTACGCACTGTTAGAACCACTAAACCGTTCATTATACCTCCGGTTGCGCTAATAAATATTGTTGCATATCGGACACTCATTGGTGGTTCTTCTATCGAAATCCATAATTCCTCGACTGCATTCCCGCCAAACTGAATAACATGTACTAGCACAAACAGCGACAGTTTCAAAGCAAGACGTCGAGTTGACCGCTGATTGGTGCCTAAACGATGAATTCATCACCATTGTCTGTCTTTTGATACAACACCACATGATCAAATACAGAACTATAACAGTGACGAATGACCAAAATATACTAAGACATATAAGTAGAAAATGAAAGGTCACGAATCCACGTTCTTCTTTTAATGAACAGCTGAAAAATGAAACGGATGAAATAAGTAAAAGGTTTTCAGTAGAAAAAGTTTATTTATTGTACTTAACTAAAAGACAGGAAAGAAGCTAACAAAGGCAAATTAACAAAAGTCTAAAAAGAAAAGAGAGACAAAATATGTCAAAAAGAAAAATTGCGAAAAGCCTAATCATTTTCGTTTCCAATTTTTTATCTATTGACAAATTACACAGATACCTTTGATATATCAGACATGCATGTAAAAGGACGGATTTTTCTTTACAATACAAAAAAAAAAACTAAAAGTAGATGTAATTCGATTCTTGCCTTATTTTTACATCTGATTGTCCAAAAAAGTAAAGAAATCACTTAGACAGAACAAATGATCGTTCCATGTCCTTATATTGTGAGCATGCATTTCACACCTTCAGATAGCGCAACTCTCTTTATTTTGCGTGAGGATTCGATCGGAGCTTTTTAAAATAGTTATTTTTCATACTTGAATTTATTGATATAATGCATTTTTAAGTACTTCATTTAATTGATCATTATTCGATAATTTGAATGGATAGTTGATAATTATAAGAAAACAAATTGTAAGTACCAAAACCTATTTTTTTCCCTTTTTTTAATGTTTTATTAGTGTATCAATTATAAAAGATTGTATTACTCTTTTCAATTTTCAAATAAACAGCCATCGTGGTGCTTAGAATAACTTGTGAAATTGCAAACTCCATTATTAAAAATCCGTAAATTGAGCATACAAATTTGTTAATTCTTGTATTATTTCCGAATCGTTGATGAATACCATATGTTGTTTGGGTGACATAAAAAGAGGTATCAAGTAATACCGTATACAGGCTGAATCTATCGATGTCTTTCCATGTAAAGAAATTTCCAGTTTTTTACTTAATGAGGGAATCAAAGACAATTAAGGAAACGCAGATGCTGCAAAATGTTATAAGAATGATGGGTACACCAACTGATAGTGGTAATACTTTAAAGTCATATGATGCTCTTGTAGTTGTGTTGTATAATGTGTCATTTACACCTTGATCCGTCATTCTTCAACGCTACACAGAAATTGATCTGTCGACTTATTTCGTATCGTTATATATCAGATATTCTGTGATAGTTTACATTTATATGTTAATGTGTGATAAACATATAAATGAGTTAAGGGAAGAAAAACGCTTTGGATGCATAAAAGTTACAGGACTGGGTCGATACCTCTCCTTGTGGACTATTAGTCCCCAAATGTATCAGCAGTCAGTACTTACGAACTGAAATTTTTTTTAACAATTGTTTCTTAAATTGTAAGCCAATAAATTTCAAAATTATGGAAATTTATGCCTCATTTATGGGCATTATGTTTTCTGGTCTGTTCGTTCGTTCGTCTGTCCCGTGTCAGATTTACATTTTTGGTGATGGAAGTTTTTGATGAAGTTTAAGTTCAATCAACTTGATACTTAATATAAAGGTACCTTTCTAATACTAATGCCAAATTAAGAGTTTTTACCCTAAATGTTCACGGTTCACTGATTATAGAAAATGATAATGCGGATGGGGCATCCGAGTACTAGGGACACATTCTTGGTTTTTTTGTTGTGTTTTTTTAGGGGGAGTCCATTTTGGTTTGATAGCTCTTCAACTGTTTTTGTTCTGTTCTTTTTTTTAATGATGAAAGTAAATCCAGAAAAGCACTTCGAACGAATAAAATGTATAATGTGTTGTTTTCATTTCATTTTTTTTTTTTTGTTGCTTCGAATGGATTAGATTATTAAACATATGTAGCGATTAACATTTTTACTTTATCAAAAAGGAAAAAAAATAAAAATAATGATAATAAAATAAATATCGAACTCCAAGAAAAATTCCCATCGGAAAGTCAGTTAAAAAATGGACAAAATCAAAAAGCAAATGATGATTGGACTTTCCACTTGTTAGATATTTAACTAGTGTTGTTGAAATCTTTATGTTGCCGGTTAAATGTCATTAGTTGTTTTTTTCGTTTGATTGATGTGTTATTGACGTATAACCTACATCTCCTACAGTTTTAGTTTCATTGTGGTGTACTTCAAAAGTATAAAAATCATAACCAAATATAGATGTATTGCTTTTCTTCCCCTAGGTAATATGCTTAGAGAAAGATGAACCAATGAGAAATGTACCTCAATTTAGAAAGTTAAATAAACAGAAAAAAAGTTTCACTTTCCAATCTTAAACTCTCCCCATTTTTTCCCATTTTTCGTTCAATAAATTGTTTATATTTATTGAAGGGAGTTCACTTTTAATTTGTATACGTTTTATGTCACGGATAAATGTGATTTAATTCATAAACCAGATGCTCCGCAGGGCGCAGCTTTATACGACCGCATAGTTCGAACCCTGAACATTGGAGCTAGTATGGACAAAACATTCAAGCTTGATACAGCTCTGAATTTGGATTGTGATTAAATAGTTGACACAATACAGGTTTCTGACACACAATGAATGGGGTCTAAGACCTTAAACTAAAAAAACTGTAAATTTTGAATTGGATATTACCTATTATGGTCCAATATCCAAAATCCAAATACATGGTTAGATTCAGCATATCAGAGAACCCCAAGAATTCAATTTTTGATGAAATCAAATAAAATTCCATTTTTGACCCTTTAGACCTCAATGTGGACCAATTTGACATACGGGCCGAAACATGAAAAATCTAAATACATGGTTAGATTAAGCATATATCAAAGAACCCCATAAATACAATTTTTGTTGAAATCAAACAAAGTTTAATTTTGGACCCCAATTTAGACCAACTTGAAAACTGGGCCTATAATCAAAAATCTAAATGCATGTTTAGATTCAGCATATATCAAAGATTCCCAAGGATTCAATTTTTGTTGATATCAAACAAAGTTTAATTTTGGACCACGATGTGGACCAACTTGAAAACTGGGTCCATAATAAAAAAATCTAAGTATGTGTTTAGATTCAGCATATTAAAGAACCCCAAGAATTAAATTTTTGTTGAAATCAAACAAAGTTTAATTGTGGACCCCGTTTTGGACCAACTTGAAAACTGGGCCAATAATCAAAAATCTAAGTACATGTTTAGATTCAGCATATCAAAGAACCCCAATTATTCAATTTTTGATGAAATCAAACTTAGTTTAATTTTGGACCCTTTGGACCTTAATGTAGACAAATTTTAAAACGGGACCAAAAATTAAGAATGTACATACACAGTTAGATTCGGCATATCGTTGCGTCGTTTGTTTTCTCTTATTTTTGAGTGTAAATTGACATTGCGATAAGACGTGTCACGGTACTTGTCTAGCCCTAATTCATGTATTTGATTTTGATGTTATATTTGTTATTCTCGTGGGATTTTGTCTGATGCTTGATCCGTTTCTGTGTGTGTGTTACATTGTAGTGTTGTGTCGTTGTTCTCTTATATTTATGCGTTTCCCTCAGTTTTAGTTTGTTACCCCGATTTTTTTTTTTTGTCCATGGATTTATGAGTTTGAACAGCGGTATACTACTGTTGCCTTTATATATCAAAGAACCCCCATTAATTAATTTTTGATGAAATCAAACAAAGTTTAATTTTGGACCCTTTGGGCCCTCCTTTATTCCTACACTTTTTGGGCCAAAACTCCCAAAATCAATCCCAACCTACCTTTTATGGTCATAAACCTTGTGTTTAAATTTTATAGATTTCTATTAAGTTATACTAAAGTTATGGTGCAAAAACCAAGAAAATGCTTATTTGAACCCCTTTTTGGCCCCTAATTCCAAAACTGTTGGGACCTCAACTCCCATTATCAATCCCAAACTTACTTTTGTGTTCATAAACCTTGTGTTTAAATTTCATTGATTTCCATTTACTTATACTAAAGTTATTGTGCGAAAACAAAGAATAATACTTATTTGGACCCTTTTTTGGACCCTTATTCCTAACCTGTTGGGACAAAAACTCCCAAAATCAATCCCAACCTTCCTTTTGTGGTCCTAAATTTGTTTCAAAATTTCATAGATTTCTATTAACTAAAACTAAAGTTTAATATAGTGCGAAAACCAAGTAATGCTTATTTGGGCCCTTTTTGGTCCCTAATTCCTAAACAGTTGGGACCAAAACTCTTAAAATCAATCTCAACCTTCCTTTTATGGTCATAAACCTAGCTTGTGTTAAAACATCATAGATTTCTATTTAATTATACTAAAGTTATGGTGCTAAAACAAAATGTCTTCGGACGACGACGCCAACGTGATATCAATATACAACCAAAAAAATTTCAATTTTTGCGGTCGTATAAAAAGGGGGAATATTCCAGTTTTCAAACAATGTTTTGAGCAGTTATGAAACTTTGGTGACGGGTTTATATCTGTTAACATAACCTCCCTTTAGTTTTTCATGAATTTGTGATATGACACTGAGAAGTTATTAAACTTTTTTTATTCTTTGAAAAACCGACGGGCGTAACATGCGCTCATGGCGCAGCTGTTTATTTTTATTTTCTGGAATTACACCCCTTTCAAAGTCTAGGATCAGTTAAGAGTACATTTGAACTTTGCATTATATCTGAGGTAGTTAATGATTAGCATGTACACCTTAGCTGTACATGATCCTGATCTATGAAAGATTCAAACAAAAACTACCCAACCGCCACTCCTCCCCCAAAATGCAACAGTGTATATATTTAAATTTGTTGAGTCTTTTCAATGAGCAAAGACAGTCACGACAGTACTGAGAGTGAAACAAAGCAAAGCATGCAGTTATATTCCCATTAGAAAAATGAACATTATTAACATAATTATATGTAACCATGGCAACTGTTGTAATAATACTTAACAATTGTAGTTTAGAGCTTAGATATGCTTCAATGCATGTCTTTTCATAAAGGTTTGGAAACAATTGAGAACATTGAATTCCCTATATTGCAGAATTCAACAAATAATCTCTGTTTCCAAGGAGAAATATAGATTCCTACACTGCAACAAGTGTATTACGATATTTCTCCACTCGAGACAGTTAAATTTTATTATTTAAAGCGCGAGGCTTGCCGAGCTCTTTAAATAACTAAAATTTAACTGTCGAGAGTGGAGAAATATCGTAATACACGAGTTATAGTGTAGGAATCTGTTTCTCTAATGATTTTTATCCTTCTTTTTCAAAGATTTTCAGAAATTTGTGTTCTTTATATGCGACGTCATCAGGCATGGTCGCCTTTTTTCATGACGTCACAATAGAAAAATTCAGAGGAAAACAAAACATTTAGACGTCATAATCAAATTTCGACCAACTATTTGCCGAGAACAGATTTTTCACTAGTGAGGAGAAATATTTTTCTCACACCGGTCAGGAAATGTGAAAATAGCACAAAAATTAGAGAAAATATGTTAACATGGTGATAAAATTCAAGAGAGCCCCACGCAATGTTTATATATTTTGTTCAGGTAGTATTCAAACTTTGTGACTACAATGCTAGCTATGATTTACATATTTTCAATTTTTGGAAAAACACACGAGAAAATTTGATGATTTCACAATACTTCATGATTCCGAAAAAAATGAATGTTTTTTAGTATTTAAAAAAAAAAATCTAAAAGTAGGGGTTGCACTGCAATATAACTAAGCTCTGAAGCTAAAACCAAGTTATATAGATGTTATACATGTATTCTATTCATAATCAGGCTCTCCGACGTTATCTTTTCAAGAATCTACATGTATGATTTTTTTTTAAATAAACCTACCCCCTTTTTTTTCCTAACATAACCTTCGGTTCTAACCCCAATGTTTCATTATATATTACATTTGTTGAACCTTCTGAAAAGAACAGACAAGACTGTGAGTGAAGAAAAGCATGCAGTCATATTCCAATTTGAATATAAACACCGTCTATATATAATATATGTATTTTTTTACATAAATTTCTATTGATAAATTTTAAAAACTCCGTTTCCAAGGAAAAAATAGGTTGCTATGGTGATAAAACTAAAGAAAGTCCCAAGCTTTTTTCTATTCAATTTGGTAAAGTAGTATCCAAACTTCATAACGAAAGTGCTAACTATGCTATACACAGTTGCTTTTTTCTGAAAAACACCTTAGAAAATTTGATAATTTCGCAAAAATCCCAAATTCAGAAAAATTGAAAATATGCATTTTTTGGCAAAATTTTTCAAAAAATGTACAAATTTGGTTTACAAGCAATTAACTAAAATGATGCTAAAACCAAGTTGTATCAATGTTACATGTGAAAATTAATGAAAAATGCTTGAATCTATTCCTAATCAGGCTCTGAATTGTAGTGATTTAGCTGATTTTTGAAAGATTTTACTATGCTTCACAACCAAAAAATAGAGTGTCCGTTACCATGGCAACCACTCGTATTTTCCCACTCATATTTATATTTTATCATGCGCTCGTAGCGCAACTGTTTATTTTGGGTTTTTTTAATATTTTTTATAAATATATTAGAGAAATGACGGAATGACAGCAAATACAATGACATATTATGTCCCGTCAAAATATTTACGGATGTATAAACATATTGTTGGCTATTGCCTTTTGTTAGATAAAATACGTGCAACGTGGAAGAAATAAGAACTTTGTTCTTTTATAAAAGTTGTGTCATTGTTTATATTAGCGGCGTTTACCTACATTTTCCGTATTAGTTTTAAACTATCATTGGTTTCTTGTGATGTAATAAAATGTCAATCATGGATGATGAATGATAATAAAAATGATAATTGACATGCAACAAAAGGGTCAGTCGTCTTGAGATTGCTCACTATACGATATTTTGTTTTTATATTATATTTTTATAAGATTTCAAAGAAACAGTAATTTGTTTTATTTCTTATAATGTTATTAGACTGTTATCCTGTTAGAATCGAATGCACTAATATTAATGGCGTAGAAGTTAGCATGCGGGAGAAAGAAACAGAAATTGGAGCAGAAATTGGAGCATAAAAATTTCACATTACGTTTCTTATTACGGAACATAACACGCATTACGTCCCGCAAAAAGTGACGTTTTGCGGGAATTCGAACGCTTAACGTCGCGCCAAGAGTTAACTCCCTTGAAACTGTATCGGATGCCCTTAATTGATTTTGTTTTAAATGAAATTTTTAAAAAATGCATTTTTTTGGGGAATGTGATATGGTCTGTCACGCAACATATATTTATTTACCATGATTATGTGAATAACATTTTCAAAGGGAAATTCTTTATTAGCAACTGTTGAAACAAGCATATTTGGACTCACTATGTGGAGGAATCAGGTCCATTCGCCCTGATAACATGCACTGGGTCTGTTCGCCCATAGAGTCCATTCACACTGGGTGACTTCTCCCTACCTTTATTAAAAATATTTGTATTAGGGTATTGAAGTTTTAAATAAACTTATTCATAATTCAGATATTTATATGGTATATAAATTCATAAAATTATATGAAAATACTTAAAATTAATGGTGTGTTTTTGCGCATTAATTGATCTCAAAAATACATTTCTCGTTTATTTGTCTTTAATCGATTGATAATAAAAACAACATTTTGTTTTGATAAAAAAAAAAAACAGGTACAAGGGAGAACGTGAATCAGCGCGAACCGACCCAAATTCATAACATTTCTCAACGTCACTATGTTGATATTAGACCATACAGCTCTGAGCTATCATATGTGTACATATTTACTTGTACTGGTATATTTCTGGTTTCGATTTTAATTTATTTTGAACATCATAATATCATAATTACGTTTATTCCATGAGACTCATTTCATGTAGCACATTCACATCTACTATCATGACCATGCAGCCAACTTTAAAAAGAAATAACATAAAACATACAGGATAAAGACTGACATTTTTTATTACTCACATTATGTTGATATAAATAAGGCAGTACAATCATCCATAAAATTAGATAAATAAACATGTTCCTAAATATCAAGAATAATTTTAATTGAATAATTATATATATCAAACATACATGTAATAGAGCAGAAAAAAACCTAACTGAAAATTTAGTACAATAAAACTAATAATCTAATTTGTTTCAAATTGTCAGTACAAGTATATATATATCAGTTTTTGAACACTTAATATAAACCTTTTCCAAATTTATTTAAATTAGTAAGAATTTGGAAGGAAGAAATTAATGATTATTTTAGAATTTCATAGTCAAAAGTTAGAAAAAAAAAACAAAGTTCAAGTTCATCTTGCTATTTTTTTTATATTATAAATAAATAAATATTTAACAAGAAGAAATGTTTTGTCAATTTGACAACTCCATCGGAGACTAAATGACATCAAATGTCTGCATTATTATTTCTGATAGATATATCTACTAAAAGTACGTTCTGCTCACTTCTGATAAAAAAAGCTTCTAAACTGTCCAATTTATTCCTCAATCACGTTCTTTCTACATATGCAGAATAATGAGTTGTATCTGACATATTTGTTCTCTGTGCAACTGTTAATTAAAATTTAACAAAAGAAGTATTATGTAATATCGCTTTTATTTTCCTTTGATCTTGCTGATTGATAATTTCCTTTCTCAGCGTAGTTGAGTGATATGAAAAATTATCGCTAGAAACTAAGGGGGCATGTGGCGATAAATTGACAAATTTTTCAGGTAAAATAGCTATAAACAGATTATCTTGGTCTTCTCTTCTCGGTTGCTTTCTCACTTTTGCCGTACCAGCTGAAGCGAGAAAAACAATCTTGTTGAAATGATCAACAATAATCTATAACAAGTAATAGCTTTTCAAAAAATGGCTAGCCGTCTCTAAGCTGATGAAAATGGAAAGTGTTCTCGCTTTGTAGATTAATTCATTTAGAATAGCTTATATATCAATCAACAAATTTTACCACACACGTGAGGTCACAAGTTATGACGTAGCTTATCGTTAAACGTTGTGTGTTTTAACAAAACTCCAGGAGATTCGGCCATTTATAGATAAAGTTACATGTGCCCGGAACTGTCTTATAGTGTAAATATCTAATGTGTTCTGTCGCTTTGTCTTTACGTCCTGTCGTTTATTCTTTATGTTATGTGCAAATGTCTGTATTTCATGACACGGCATCTCTGTGTTATGTCAAATTAGTAACAGTAGTATGATTTGTCATTGCTAAACTTTGTTGTGTACAATAGGCATTACATCATGCTTTAACTACTATTTATTATGTAAATACTTCGAAACTTTATGATCAACCACCTTTACATTTTCTCATATTTTATCTATGTTGTGTCTATTCTTGTTTTACGCAAGTCAGTTAAAAATTGCGTCCTGTCTCAAATGTAATTGTTATGCCGAAAGTTCTAAAGCTTTTGTTTTCATACACCTTTGTTCTATATAAACCTCATGATATTATAGTCTTTTGCGTTATGTTGTGTTTATACATATGTATCTACAGTAAAAAACACAACACATCCTGGTATAGTTCCTATGCGTTTTGCCGAAAAATTGATACTCTCTGTGAGCATTCATTGCGTCATGTGCAAATGCCTTTTACATTATGTGCAAAAAACATATACGTTTTGTGCAAACATCGTTCAGCCTGTGTGCAAACATCGTTTACCCTATGTGCAAACATAGTTTACCTTATGTGCAAACACCTATTGCGTTATGTGCAAATACCTATTAAGTTATGTATAACAACTACATCATTATGTGCAAACACTATTACATTATGTGCAAACACCGATAACGCTATGTGCAAATGCCTATTACATTATGTCCAAACATCTATTACGTTAAGTGCAAACACCTATTACGTTATGTCCAAACACCAATTACGTTATGTGCAAACACCTATTAGAGGTTTCTCAACATCTTACGAACGAACGAAAATCGCCCTAACTTTACGTAACTTGCCGTAAAGAGAAAAGAGGGAGCAGTAATTTATCTTATAATTTTGGATTATCGGCTGTGCTCTTCTTCCCTTTGAAATGTCTTTTACATGTAAAATATGCATGCTTGATTTTTTAAAACCATTTTGAAACAAATACATATTATATTTATTTGATATTATATAATATATAATATACAATTTACTGTTCAATCAACACAGTTGAATGTTTTATTGATCTATAAATTTAAGTGAAGAATATTTAATCAAAGGACAGTAATCGTACAAGAAATTTTAATAAACATGATGACAACATCACTATTTAGTATATGTGAAAAAGGTCAATACATGAGATCGAAAGGGCTAGGATTTTTTTTTATCTTAGCTAGATGCTGATTAACGGTAAAAATTCGTTCGTGGACAAGAGGTAAAATAAATCTAGGAGTGAACGCCTTTCGATTTAAATTTGAAAAGAAAACATCCCAATAAATTCCGGGATAACTTCTTTGCCCCAACCACTAAAATCCAAATGATCTCTTCTTATTGATATATTGTTATAAATTGGTAGACTTAACAAGAAAAATAAAGGAAAATATTTAAACTTATATATTGTGTTGTTAGTTGTTATCATGGCCTTTCTTATTCTATGTGTGTATGTTTCCTCTTTTGTATAATTATGAGTATATACATATTTTTTTTTCTTGTTTTTTGTTTCCGTTTAGCTTCTATGGCATACTGTGTATATTTCCAATATTTTTCATATTTCTCATTTTCTTTTTAGTTAGGGGTGTAATATATAAAAATATATATTTTGATAACTATGTGACTACCAGTTGTGTTAGGGTTGTAGCACTCATACTTTCAACAAGAACACACAAAACTCTATTTCTAACGATAGATCGAGTGCACCTTTGAATTTCTTTAACTGATTCCCAATAAATATTAG
Organism: Mytilus galloprovincialis; assembly: GCA_037788925.1. Classification (NCBI taxonomy): domain Eukaryota; kingdom Metazoa; phylum Mollusca; class Bivalvia; order Mytilida; family Mytilidae; genus Mytilus; species Mytilus galloprovincialis. The sequence continues at coordinate 43,721,502 of CM075340.1, forward strand.
AAATAAGAAAGCTATGTTGCGACATATCTATTCAAGATACTCTCCGATAAGAAATAATGAAACTCATAGTAACTCAAACAGATTGGACCCATAGAAGGGACGTGTGGATATATGAAATAGTTGTGTTATCTCGATCACTTATCAATCCTTTACTAAACGCTAATTTCGCAATGAAATGAATGGAATATTTGCCACTGAACGTTAAACACCAAACAATCAATCAACCAATTGCAAACTAGATGTGATGTACTTTTTAACAAGGACATCATAAAAAAAAATCTTTTTGAATGGATAAGGGAGATAAATCGAACGCGTATAAGATAAGATAAGATAAGAATTTTATTAATCTAATCAAGAACCCATAAAGGGCATCATTTTACAACACAATATGATTGGAAAAAGCAAAACAGAAAACTAATACATACTTTAACATTATGAACAGGATCAGAGCCTAACACAACATGTGTTTTATATAACTATTATATTAAATCTTATAACAATAAAATACTAAATTACTTCATATATTTTGTTTACATCTGGATCTTATTTCTAACCCTTTAATAATGTAATTTCCTAGGCACATGAGAGTTGGTAAATGCTCATTTGTGAACAGCCAGCAATATTTCTTATCATTAGGTAGTTCTTTAAAATTAGTACAAAAACTTATAACTTTATCAAATAATAATTTTCTCTGTTCATCATATAATGGACAATTTATTGTAAAATGGGTCTCATCTTCAATAGAATTTGATCCATGTGATAAGCAGTGATGACATAGACGTTGAGTTCTCTCTATGTATTTTTTATTATATCTATCTTTCTCAATTTTAAGATCATGAGCACTTATTCTCATTTTACATATAGCTCTTCTTATACTAAAATCTTTAATTGATAAATAGGCCTCCTTTACAAAGTCAGTCTTGAGGTTGAAATAATTCTCTAATTTACTATTACCTTGTGATAAGGTTTCAGATCTTTTGACCAACCAAAATGTTTTGAAACTATTACAAAGTTTACATTTTACAAATTTAATTAATTTATTGAGCTTTGTATCTAAATTTTGTATATCAAGTGATTGAAGTACATATTTCATAGATGAATTATACCACAAATTAATGTTTTCTGCATCTAAAATTTTATTACAAACATAAGCATCATAAAGTAACCCTGTGTCCAACTTGTTAAGCCTGTGTACATATTTTACCATAGATATAATGACAGAAAAATAAAGAGGAAATCTTGCAACCTCTGATAACACTGCTAAATTTGAGGCTTTCTTATTTACACCAAGAATATACTTTAAATATCTGAAATGTGATTTTTCCAAATAATCATTTATGTAGATTATTTCAAATAGATAATCACTTTTTTTCTTGCAAGCAGCAGAGTTAATTTTAAATGAACCCCAAATTTCACTACAATATAATAAAATTGGTTTTATTGTGTGATCATATAAATGAATTGCAGTATCAATACTTGGATTACAAGCTGACATGGATTTTTGTAATTTAAATTTTGCCTTTAAGGATTTTTTGAATAGCTCTTCTTTCCCCTGTTGAAAAAGACCACTAGAAGTAAAGACTATCCCTAAATATTTACATTTATTAACACATTCTATAGCCTCTTTATCTAAATAAAATGATTCCTTTAAAAATTTTCCAGGCTTGTTAAAAATTAAAACTTTTGTTTTGGACAAGTTTACATCTAGACACCAGTCAATACAATAAGTATGCAATATATCAAGTCGGTTTTGAAGACCTTTTTTAGTGTTTGATAATACAATAATGTCATCAGCGTACATAAGACAATCAATTCTACGCCCATTGATATCAACAGCATCTGGACTTGGCTCAAATTTTGGAGGCAGATCGTTAATGAAAAGCTTAAATAAGTTTGGACTTAGAACATCCCCTTGTCTTACCCCAACTAGTGAACTGAAAGATGGTGTTAATACATTGCCCACTTTCACAGACATTTCATTCTTGCTGTACATATCTTTTAAAATAGTATAAAATTTTCCAGATATGTTATTTTCCAATAATTTATATTTAATACCACAGTGTATGACCCTGTCGAAAGCTTTTTTAATATACGACATGTCAACAAACGGAACTCAACGTAAGAAAACGAAACAGTCAAAAACAGAAAATAAATTGGAAAACGGATGTTTAATGACAACAATAAAATGCAAGGTTGCAAAAAAGGATATTAAGTTGTTAACTGTTGTCTTTTAAACACACTGCAGTATCGGTAGACATTTATTATGGATTTTATTATAACAAAATTACTGCTCCATAACGATACATGTACGTTCGTAGAGTTTCGTCCGTTCGTAAGATGTTGAGAAACCTCTATTACGTTCTGGTAAACGCTTTTTTTACACAAATTAAAACAAAACGCATCAGTGATATACACTTTGAAAATTAAGAAAATTATAAGCTTTAGTTTTCTAAAAAGCTCTGAACTACTTCGCTGTATTCTTTTATGTACTTGTTGAAAATTAAAATATTACAAATAAATAGACACGATTCTCGAGGTGTGTCTCTCTGGAGGTGTGCCTAGATTGACAAAAGTCATAAAATACATTTAATGCATTTTTGGAAACATTGTACAGGAACATTTGTTAGCAAACAAATCGTGCATATTGCAGATAAGCAATGCAAAAAAAGACGTATTAATGATTGATATTTCAATTTTCAATTTCAGTGTGTAATATATGCATAATAAAACGACCATGATTTAATAACATTTGATCTGAAATGTAATACACATAGTTAATTTTCCGGCATTTGATGGCTAAATATCCTCAGAAGAGAACAGTCTGTAATTATTTATCTCATTTAAGCCAATAGTTGTTGCTGAATATCAGCCACATCATGAAGCAACCAAACAGAATTTGTATGTGACAAATAATTATTTCAAGATGGCGTGTATATCGACTGAAACTAACAGCTCTGCCCTGTTATTCGAAGTAAAAAAAAGCTACATGTAAAACACAAAATCCAACCTCATTTCTTTACGGAAAATGTGAACGGAAAATAAGTTGATATAAAAAAAGAAGACGTGGTATGATTGCCAATGAGACAACTCTCCACAAGAGACCAAAATGACACAGAAATTAACAACTTTAGGTTACCGTACGGCCTTCAACATTGAACAAAGCCCATACCGCATAGTCAACAATAAAAGGCCCCGAAAAGATTATGTAAAACAATTCAAACGAGAGCACTAACGACCTTATTTATGTAATGTTCTCTTTCATCTGCACCAAGCGGGTCATTTCATAGGTCGCCATATCTTGCATACATAATCATAACATATGGTTTTGGAAGGCGCCGAATTACATTTATGAATTATAGACTTTTGACAAGGTCAACACATTATATATGCGTCTATTCAGATTATATTGACCGAGGACGAAGATATTTTCCCGCCACCTCTTATCTTGTTCTTTTTTAATTAGCAGGGAGTTTTTGCAAAACTGAGTCCCGAGCCCCCTCTTAATCAAACTGCTTATAGAACCAACAAACGCTGCTCCGTCATTTTAAAAAATTCTGGTTCCGCCACTGGTCATTGAATGAGAAATCAAAACGAGAAAAAAAAATTAGGTCCGTGTGTTTGTTTATCAAATGATATCTTAATGAACAACTTCTCTATTCAATTTATATCAGATGACCGTGAGGGCATTCATATGTATTGCTGTCGCCTAAATTTCCATTACGTAACCTTCGTTTTGAGATTGTAACCGATCTATAAACATGATAATAATAAATACGCGGACATTATCGAGTGCAATATTACATTCATTATCGCTTGTTCTTAATTCATTTCAAATGGGTACTCCTAAAAATATATTTTTTTGAACATAAATTAATAATATGAAAATGTCGTTAAACTCGTTAGAAATATAAATAAAGTAAAACATCTTTAACATTTATACACACGAACAGAAAAGTGTGTTACCGCATGCCGAAGAATATCTCAAGAACGTTCGCAATCTCCCATGCAGAGTTATCTGTCTTTGTTCCCTCTCTTAAGTCTCTGCGTGGGACATTGAATGTTTTGCTGGAAAATATGAATGCCCACTCAAATTCAATCTATAAGAAATTTCGAATTATTACAGAAGAGTGTCCAACATGCACTTGCACAGCACTATAACTAATATAGTGCAATAGAATGATATACAAATGGATAAAAATTATATATACATGTAACTGTAATTTACAAATTTTAAAATAATATATAACAAAAATAAACAGAGTTTACTGATTTGTATCACTTCTACGATGAGGTTGAATTTATCATCCACGCACAGAAAAAATACATATCTGTACTTTAACGTCACTTTCAGGTAAAGAGATGTGATTTGGTTTTCTGAGACAAGTGCTTGTGACCGTCCTCAAGAACTTGCGGTCATCCGATGTTCAGTACTTCAGTACTTTGATTAATATCTTTAACATAAAGATGTTCTCAAAAATTAATAAAACATAAAGGGTTTTATATTTTTTACAAATGTCTTATTATCCTTATTTTATCTTGATTCATTTTGAGAACTCAAATCGTATCAATGACATACTGCACATTTAAAGATTTTTGAAAACTGGGAGTTAGCTAGCAATTGTTTCATGGTGCTTTAAACGGATGAACAAGAGGGTTCCGAAATTCCAACAATACAACACATGACAAGTGAACTTTCTTAATGTATAATCAGTAGCAGGAAAATTACAGAAGAATTTAAGCCTTCCCTTTCGTGTTAAAGTCTGTCACAGTTTTCTTTTCGTTATATAGGTGATTTTTTTAAAGAATTTTGACTAAATATGTTACGTCGATTTCAAGGCGAACAAGATTGCATCAATTCAAGATTGTTTCCGCACTTTGAGAATAATTTGGATTGAATCATATGAACTTAATGCCTCGCTAGTTATTAATAAAAAAAACACGTCTCGCTTTAACAGTAGCCGAGAAAAGGGGGACCGATATATCTTAAAATGGCAATATTTAACGGAAACTGTCAAAACATATTTAAGAATGATAACATTTAGATCCAATAGAATATATTTGTATGAAATTTTATATTTTTTAAAATAAGATTTCTCAGAATAATGATGTGCAGCAAATCCCTTTTAGGAAACATTTGGCTTAATTGTGTATTTAGCTATATTAATCGAACCATTCGCATTCATAACTAAACGCATCGAAGCTTACCGTTTATACCGTATATCCCCCAATAATATTCATTGAATTTATGACTCTCCGTTCGGATAATAGGTTGATGTTTCTAATTTATACAACGATATTCGTTGAAATATTGAACAAAAAGATAAATTCATATCAACAACTGTGGATTAATGTATTGATTATAAATGTCGGTAAACGTGAAATTTATTTGTACGAGCTTTAGAAACAGAACGAAAAGCTGGACTTGCCGAATTTTCTCCTGCTTCGCAGCGAGAACTAATACATTTTATATTTCTGACAATATACATATATTGTTTACAATTTACACCTGGTATTTGAGCATAAGTTGTTTAAATCTTAACCATTGTCTCTTATTTTTACAATTATTGAAACGCGAACTCGAAGAAAACCCCAAAATGAACTATTACCCAGAAAGAAATATCCACATTACCGATTGATCAACATGGAAGCGGGTAGCAGGAAAATTTATTTGTACATGTACAAATAAAGCCAAAAAAAAAAGTTGTTTACCTGTTGTTTGTATACAATAACTAGCTAATTGCAGGATAAAAGCGAATTACTTAACTGTAACCATTTTTTTAAAACTGGTGAAAATTAAAAAGGGTAAAAAAATAAATAGATTAGCTGACTATGCGGTATGTTTTTTTTTTGTTAAAAGCCATAAGAAGATCTATCGTTATTTATTTCTTTGTCATTTGGTCTCTCGTCGAGAATTTGTATTATTGGCATTCATACCACATCTTTTTTTATAGATAGTCAGTTTTTTTTTAAAATTCAACGGGAAAATTATGTTATGATGACAATTTTAGCAACGAAATTATTTATTTATTCTTATAGACAACAAAAGAAACGATATGCACATCATTTATAAAAAAAAGTTGCGGGATTTAATTTCGAGTATGGCCAGTGAAGGTGAAACAAGGCCGATAACCCTTTCATTCAGAAAAAAATATGTGGATAACAGGATAAGCCAGTTTTTAATAAGAAAACAAAAGGTTTTTTTTTTTTAGAAATTGCAGCTTTTTGTTACACCCTTCTACCTGTCTGATCCAAAATCGGATCAAATTTTTCCAACATTCCTGTTAGTTTTAAAAAAAAATTTGTCAGATAAGAGGAGCGGGTCACCTGACCACCCCTTTTTAGGACACCAACCCGTCTCAACACGCCTTGTCAGGGACGGAGGAAATAATAAGTCTTAGGAAGGTTATACAGAATAAAATTCACAACTGTTAAAGGATATGAACGAAAATAAAATCTTAAACATTTTGTAGGATTCCTTAGCTGCTACATGAATCTTGGGAGACGTCATTACATTTGTAGCATTAATCTAGTACACGTTTCTTGCTTGATGAAAACCCTACTGGGAGGGTAATAACAAATCATCCTGGTCTCTTGTGAAGAGTTGTCATATTGGCATTCGTATCACATCTTCCTTTTTATATCGTATTGATCCTTTCGGTTGCACCTCTTGAAAACTAGAGTCGTGTCTGTATATTTGTTACAATTTTCAACAAGTAAAGTGAACAAATTTTCAAAGCATGGATGCATAACGCACAATCTTTAAGTAGAGCAAAATAATTTCCCATAAAACTAGATACATTGTATGTATATAGCATTTTTACACCAATCACTATAATTAATATAAAAAACCACAGTTTATTAGAAAGGTCAAACTTTTAATTTTCTTCATTTTCAAAATGCATATCATTGTTGCGTTTTGTTTTAATCTGTGTCAAAAAAGCGTTTACCAGAACGTAATAGGTGTTTGCACATAACGTAATAGGTGTTTGGACATAACGTAATAGGTGTTTGCACATAACGTAATAGATGTTTGGACATAATGTAATAGGCATTTGCACATGACTTACATGGTGTTTGCACATAATGTAAGCGGTATTTGCACATTACATAATAGTGCTTCCACATAATGATGTAGTTTTTATACATAACTAAATAGGTATTTGCACATAACGTAATAGATGTTTGCACACAGGCTGAACGATGTTTGCACATAAGGTAAACGAGGTTTGCACAAAACATATAAGTTGTTTGCACATAATGTAAAAGGCATTTGCACATAACGTAATGAATGCTCACAGAGAGTATCAATTGTTCGGCAAAACGCATATGAATTATACAATGATGTATTTTGTTTTTCACTTGAGATAAATATGTATAGACACAACATAACGCCAAAAGACTATAATATCATGAGATTTACATAGAACAAAGGTGTATCAAAACAAAACCTTTTGAACATTTGACATAACAATAACACTTGAGACAGGACGCGATTATTAACTGACTTACGTAAAAGAAGGAAAGACACAACATAGATAAAATATAAGAGAATGTAAATGTGGTTGATCATAAAGTTTCGAAGTATTCACAGAATATATAGTAGTTACAGCATAATGTAATGCATATTTTACACAACAAAGTTTAGCAATGACATATCATACAATTGTTTCACCAAACAAATTACTAATTTTACATAACACAGAGATGCCGTATCAGGAAATAAAGGCATCTGCACATAACATAAAGAAGAAACGACAGGACGTAAAGGCAAATCAACAAAACACATTAAATATTTACACTATAAGACAGTTCCAGCGTTCCATAGCCACAGACCACAATTAATGCCTCTATCAGTTCTTTATCACGTTTTGTCTCATTAACAAAATTGCACCATGCACTTTGTTCAAATTGTGTGTGTGTGTAATGTATAGTACTAGTCTAGTCCAAATATATATCCGAAATTCAGAAAGATTGAAGCAATCACTTTTACAAATTTTGCCAGTACACATTCATACCCCTATTGACAAGTCAAGAGATGTTCCGAAAACTGTAAATACTTCCTTTTTGCACTTGCCATAATCACTCTTTCCATATCAAAATCAGTTTAAATACAACATCCAAAAAATTATTTCACATCTTTTCTTTCATTTCCACCCAATCAAATCTAAGAAATGAGTGAGGAAGGCCTAGGGGAAGAAAAAAAGTAAGGAAAAATACACTCTAATTAAAAGGAACTATATTCGTGGAAAATTGTGGTCTTGGGCCTATGAATGACCAGGCAAATTATAATTGCTAAAATAGAGAGGACAAAGCCGATACTCTACGGGATTGAAAGACAATTACTAGGTTTGGATTGTCCTAACCAATCAACGAATTTTTAATTATTCACGTCTCGTTATATCTTCCAATCAGATAGTAAGTAGCATTCAGCCCACATACTGTCCATCGTTCAATTCTTAATAACGTCTCTGAGGAGACGTTTATTATCAGGATAACACGTATATGATTTTAAAAATTACACATTTTTCCAGTGTCAATTCCTGCAGTATAGAATCAAGAAGTTTAACACAAGTAAACAAAAAAGTGGTTAGATTTACAGAGTGAGGCTAGAAGAAAAGAGGCCAAAAGGAGGAGAGAGAGGTCAATGACTGGAGGTGGGCCGACCCCTCCAGAGATTGATTCTAATGATTTGAAGGTAATTATCCAATGTTTTCTTACGTTTTAAGGCTTTAATGTTTTTTTATGGTGAAAATTCCATAAGCCATTAAACCTTTACTGCATCATATGCACAAGTTGTGGACTTATATACAACACAAATTTTAAAGACTTCTATTTGACTTAGGACAGGAATAGATATGATGTGTTAGGGCTATACCAATAAGCTCACATGTCCTCTAACCCAATGAATGTTTCACATTGTATTCTGACAGGAAAAAATAACACAATTATACAGTACATCTTATTTCTTTTCAGATTATTAGTGTAATATCAGATGCTGCCATTTCAGGATTCCAAACAGGCTATGATTCTCTGGGTAGGAAGATTATTTAATAACTATACAATTATTCTTGTTTTAAGAATAAAATTATTCTTCATGCAACAAAGTAAATTCTTTGATTCTCTGGGTATGAAGATTATTTAATAATAGTTATCAAAGGTACCAGGATTATAATTAAGTACGCCAGACGTCTACATAAGACTCATCAGTGACGCTCATATCAAAATATTTATAAAGCCAAACAAATACAAAGTTGAAGAGCATTGAGAATTCAAAATTCCAAAAAGTTGTGCCAAATACGGCTAAGGTAATCTATGCCTAGGATAAGAAAATCCTTAGTTTTTCGAAAAATTCAAATTCAAAATTCTATGATTCTTTAGGTAGGAAGATTAGTTAATAACTATACAACTCTTCTTGTTTTAAGAATATTATTATATTTCATGCAACAAAGTAAATTCTATGGTTCTATAGGTAAGAAGACTATTTAATACCTATACAATTATTCTTGTTTTAAGAATATTATTTTATGTCATGCAACAAAGTAAATTGTTTCACCTATCAGGCTTATCTGTCATTTTTTGTCGTTTAATTCACAATTATTGAAAAAGGACCAAAGTTTGTGCAAAAGTTGTAATCTGGTGGATACAAAATAAAATGCTTGAGCTACATTATGATTAAAGATTGGTCCTAATAGTAATGGTCCAAGATGATTTCTGATAGGAGTTATTGGCTTTATATGACAATTACTGTTTTACTGTTTTCCAGTTACAGCTATTTAATTTTGTTTTATTTTGTAAAATAAAATATAGAGATACATTGTTTTACGCCAAAATAACCAGAATTACAAAATCTACTAAAAGGTTAATAGCCAGAATATTTGGTTAACTTATTAAATGAGTTGCACTAAAATTGTTTTTACCCTTTTTAATGTTTGAAAAAAGATATAGAAAACCATGAAAAAGACCAGAAATAAAAAAAAAACAAGTGAATCTGTGGGCTATTTCTCACTAAAGATAAACTTAACCCATATTTAGGAATAGGGTAAACAGCTACAGGAAGTTGTTTATTGGTGAATATGAAAACGTATCATATGTCCCTTACCTGGATTAACTAGGGTATTTGAAATTATTTTCAATAGGGTTAAAATCAATATATATGAACCGCAATGGTACTCGTGACTGCAATGGTCTCGTTTTCATATTCACCAGATAACAACTCCCCCTCCCCCTTCTTAACTTAGTTTTGGAAAAATTAATTGACCAATAAGGATATATACAAAATCGATGTCAATGTAGTTGAAGATTTTATGGAAATAATTGTGCAAATCGTGATACAAGCATGAAATTTGGTATAAAGGTAGACTATATGGTCAACAAAAAATCCATTTTTTCAGGATGGCCACCGCTAATTTTTCAAATGGCGTCATATTCAATTGGCTACATTTCGTTAATCCTTGAAAGCTGTGTTATAGGTATAATCCAATGTAAATTTTGATAAAACATAAATAAAATTTCCTAAAGTACTACAAAACAACACATAAAAGAAGAAAAAGACTGACTTCCGGTTCCAAAATGGCGGCAAAAACGTTGAAAGACAGGTTGCTTAGCTTATAATTATCTGACAGTTGCAAATACAAAACCCGTACAAGAAAGGTCAGAACGGCAGCATTTACAGTTACCAACAACACAGCTATTTTTTGCCTCAACATTTCAAAAAATCCTGACACGAGGATGCAACGGCAGCCAATGAAGTCCATTTTAATTTCCAACAGTCACTGATATTTTCTTTCATCCAACCCCAGTGTCCATAACTTGCTACATGTACCTGTCGAATACATAAAGATCAGACTGAGCCTAAACATGTCCTCCTTTATATGCTTCTCTTTTGATGTGCTCTGGAAAAGAACCTCTTGTAGGCGGAATTGCATCACTATGCCACTGCTTCTTGGCAAACAATTCACATCGTTCCTCGTTAACAGCAAATGTTGATGTTGTGCTGTCATACATGATGCAAACAATTGCTTCTATGATGTCCATGTATGTTTCTTCATACTTAAGCGAAACAAAACGTCTGGTCATACTTCCCATGTTAGCCAAGCTGACCTCTTCCCTTTCCCACGAAAATCCGACAAAGTGTCACATCCACTGATTGCATGGCAGCTAATGAAGTCCATTTTAATTTCCAACAGTCACTGATATTTTCTTTCATCCAACCCCAGTGTCCATAACTTGCTACATGTACCTGTCGAATACATAAAGATCAGACTGAGCCTAAACATGTCCTCCTTGATATGCTTCTCTTTTGATGTGCTCTGGAAAAGAACCTCTTGTAGGTGGAATTGCATCACTATGCCACTGCTTCTTGGCAAACAATTCACATCGTTCCTCGTTAACAGCAAATGTTGATGTTGTGCTGTCATACATGATGCAAACAATTGCTTCTATGATGTCCATGTATGTTTCTTCATACTTAAGCGAAACAAAACGTCTGGTCATACTTCCCATGTTAGCCAAGCTGACCTCTTCCCTTTCCCACGAAAATCCGACAAAGTGTCACATCCACTGATTGCATGGAAGAAAGGAAGATCAGCTACGTATACACTAGGACCAAGCGCATTTTATATGTCACGTACAGGAAGCCATCAAAAGTCTTCAGTCCTTCCAAAACCTATCCACAATTTGTTCCACCTAATTTGTTGAGTGCTGCAATTCCTAATACTACTACATCTGTGTCAATACTACCTAACATTACTTTTTAATTTTCATAATCATGCCCAAAATGGACAAACATTAGTGTATCTGCTTTTTCATGATTACAAGGGGATGGTTAGGTAGTATCCTTATTGAAATCGCAAAGAATATTATCACCATGAGTAACATACATATTTTTATTAGTCTCTAAAGAATCAAGTCTCTAAAGAATCAATTCTGTCGGCAAGAAACTTGAAAAATCCCGTTTCGTTGTTATCTTCACAGAGAAACCTACTCCAACCCCTTGGTGTTCTACCAAAACCAACACCTTTCCCGTCTAGCACAAGAACCTTGCCTTTGTCTTGTCACAGCCTGGTAATTATTAATTTAGAAAACATCAAATACAATGTCTACTCTTGAATACTTATCGATGCAATATTTTATAAAAGTCAGTATGACATCATTTGCATAGTCATCAAATATTTTTGCCCAACGTTGTGGCCTGTAATGACCCACCAACGATAAATGCATCAGAATTTGGATCAGCAAATCGCAAAATGTTTTAAGTATTCCCATTTGCAGCGATTTAATACCAAAGTTTGTTTTTTATGGATAAAGAACAGTCAAACTGTCTACCGTGACAAGAATTGAAAAGTCTAGAAAAGATATCGCAATCACTTTTAAGGTTCTCTAGCTTTGTTTTTGACAAAGACGTTTCCAGTTTCATTTTACTGCCATAATAGGAATTTGTTCTTTTTGATCTGGTTATAAAGAAAACATGTTCTCCTTAGTTTTGCATCTGCTTCAAAAGATTTTCGTATTATTTGGACCAATATCTTGGAGTTTATATACATATCTTACCTGCTTCCGAATCAACAGTTTCCTTTATAGAGTATATGTTTTATAAATCTGACTACTCTTCTAGAAATGGATTTCAAAACTCGTTCATCCCTTTACAAATCCTTTGAAGCTTTTTAAAGAAATCCTTTTGTGTTTTCGTAGAGCCCTCCTTATGTCGTTCATCTGTTGTAGAATGACCCAAACCACTAGATCTTACAAGTTCATCTTCTAGTCTATTGACTTCTGGTCCAGCTACCATCTATTTGTCTACAAGGCATTTTCGGGGAAACCTATAGCATCAACATCGCCCTTTACATGAAATGACCATACTACCAAAAGCATAGGAAGTTCTTAATTTATTATTGAACGCAAGGAATTAAATTGTGGTCGAGATGACTCTATTTCCTTACACCAGTCTATCAAAGCATTGAACGTCACAGTTTCATGACATCATTCTATTTTCTGCGTTTAGCTTTTATAAGCCGACATAAACAATTCAAGTAAAACACATGCAGTTATCTGTTGCGCGTGTCTAGTCTGCAATTCTAGGTGTTGCAATATTGGCTTCAGTAAGGGCACATGTTCATCATCTATCACGCAATATATCACCCAGAATTTTATAACAAGTCATGTCAATGTGCAATCCAACTAACATTTCTATAAATAGTTTGCGCATGCGCAATGTTATTTAACGCATGTGTATCATAACCTTAAAAAAATGTTATCAAAACAATTCAAAATATCATTAAAATTCCCAAAACACTAAATATATAGTAAATAGGTCCGTGTAACACTTATCAATTCAAAGTTTTAAAACGTTTTGAAATTTTAGATTTTTGGAATTTTGATCAAAGTTTTAAAATATCAAAATTTCAAATTGCATAAAAGTTTTGAAATTTAGAAAGTTTAACCAAATAATTAAAATATCAAAATTCTAAATATCGTTTTTAAATTTGATAGTTTAAAAATTTGATCAAACTTTTAAAATACTAAACCTAACGTGCAATTTTGATTATTTCACTTTTTGAAAGTTTGATATTTTAAATTTTTGATTAAAATATCAAAAATAGAAAAGAGGCGAAAAGAGGGAAACATATACACACGGCACCTATTTAAACCGGCATCAAAAAGGCCAGAGGCTCCTGAATTGGGACAGATGCAGGCCCACAAATGCACATGTTTCGTGAGATCACACCCCCCCCCCCCCCCTCCCCCTCTACCTCTAGAAAATGTAGAATGAACTAACATTCACACAGTTAATTAAACACACTTTAAAAGAAATCCAAGTCCTTTGTCAGAATAGGAAACATAAGAGAGTAATCAAAATGACAATGTTAATAAATTAACAAAGGACTGCCATATATATATAAAGCCAGCTCCAGACCTCAATTAAACTAATTGAAAGATAATGTCTTCATCAATGAATAACAAACACAAATCCTCCCTGGTGTATTTATTGCTATCATTCATGAAATATTTGTCACTGACAACCAAAAATCAATAATTCAAAATAGGTTCTTTACATACAAATTTCAAAGAAACTCAGGATTCAGCTGGCTCGGGCAAAGTAGCCCTTATAGATGTATTTTGGTATGTTTAATAGATAAAGGAAGATGTGGTATGCGTGCCAATGAGACACTCGACATCCAAATAACAATTTATATAAGTAAACCATTATAGGTTAAGGTAAGGCCTTCAACACGGAGCGTTGGCTCACACCGACCAGCAAGCTATAAAGTGCCCAAAAAATTACTAGTGTTAATCATTCAAACGGGAAAACCAACGGTCTTATCTATATCAAAACGAGAAACACGTATGAACTACATCAACAGACGACAACCACTGTACATCAGATTACCTTCATTTTGGCGAAACACCTCTTCAATTGATTCGGTTCTTATATATACTTCACTTTCAAATATTCAGTTTTCAGTGTTCTGTAGGAGAATGCTTTACTTGAAATTCAGCATTTTACAATGTACTGGTTTTTCGAGAGCAACATTGGTGTATGGCCAAAAATGGAAAAATCCATCATGCAGCTGACAGCGTGGCACTCTCTTTACACGTCCCATTCTGATTGGACGTACTTGTGTTCTTTTACTTTGATTCAAGTTGATTATCGTTCGATAACTTAAAAATGCATAAATAACAAATACGGAAAAATGATATCTCTTGATACCAAAAAAAAACCCTTTTCCTTTTATGTGCCATTTAAAAAAAACAGAGGTTGATTTAGAGCCCCCAATGGAGCTACGTATATGATAAATGCATATACTTTTTACAAGCATCAGTCCAAACGTTATCTAAGGGAGCTCCCATTTAACTCCAAAAGTTGTTTTATTGAAGTAAAAAAATCGCGCTAAGCTCTTAAAATTTCATTTATGGAGGTTTTTTTATCGCTATTGATAAAATTATTTGGTTCAAAATTTAACACTTTAAGGTATGGGGGGAATCTGGATTCAGATGATATTTGTTTTGTCCTCTGCTTGCACAGATTTTTCCCCTATCAAACTTGGGTTCAAAATATTTTTATGTACCATTATTAAAGCCCCTCGGGAATGTATCCAAGTAAAATAAAATTTAAAAAAAGTGTCACCTTAGTGACAATATTTATATATCAGATTCCCAAATAAGATTACCATTTATCGCCAATAAAAAATATTCAAAATATTTTTTTAATTTTCAAAATGCCGACGCCTACAAGTGGATAGATGGGGGCATAATGTACAGCGGCAACTTTTAAATTAATGTGAAGCCTGGAAATAATGTGTATGGTATACGTTTATGATAAATATGATGAATGTGTTCAGCTTTTACAAAACCAGAACGGTAAGTTGTATGTTAACGTTTCTTATTTTTTTTAAATTTTTTACCTTTTTAATTTAATTTGGTTTTATTGGCTTTTTTTTAAACTTAATTTGATTCGAGTGTCTTTGATTAGTCTTTTGTAGACGAAACGCGCGTCAGGTGCAAATAAAAAATTTACACCCGGGTAACTATCTATGAAGAGTTTATGTAGAAACCTTATAAAAATTTCCTGACTCCAGGCTACCGATAATTGATTTTACTCTTAATTTCGGCGTAATAAGATATCAAAAACCTCCCACATTCCAGATACCACAACGTTCATTTGGACACCATGAATTCAGATTTCTTACCGTACAAATACTGAAATTATTGATAAGGCAATATACGATCGTCATGCAAACGATAAAAAAATGAAAACAAAACGTTAAAAGTTACGACCGAAGCGCTTTTCTGGATCAGGAACGCTCAAAGCTGAATATCTAAGGCCAACAATTTATAGCTGACTATGCGGTATGGGCTTTGCTCATTGTTGAAGGCCGTATGGTGACCTATAGTTGTTAATGTCTGTGTCATTTTGGCCTTTTGTGGATAGTTGTCTCATTGGCAATCATACCACATCTTCTTTTTTATAATAAATAAAGGAAGGAAATTGTTGCTGATTAAAACGTTAAAGATGATTATTAAAGATTTATTCATCTACCGACATGATTGCAGAAAGTAAGAAATAGTAAAGAAAAAAAGAAAAAGTTGAAATCAAATGAGATAATACAACGTGTATTGAACCATTTTATTGCTTAAAGTCCAGCAGAAAACACATATATACTCAGCCTAACCATACTATTTGACCTACTGCGAGTATCAGTTTTTACTGCCTAAAATATGGGTGCTGGGTAAAAATGTAAATCATCATGTAAAATGGTCATTCTAATGCAACAATGTTTGTAACGTTCATTTTGATTGGATAACGTCACTTATTTACATGGCATCAATTGACAATTGATGCTATGGGACGTACGCGCAAGCGCAGACGGCATATGACATATTTTGAATACAGGTTTTAACGTTGTTTTCTGTCAGTTTCATTAGAATGGAGATAATAATATTGTATTTTAAGCTCCGATGGCATCAATTGGGGATTTGATGGTCGCAAATACCCGTTTACTGTCTCCGCTAACGCGTCGCCAGTAAACTTAATTTGCGACCAGCAAATCCCCAATTGATGCCATCGGAGCTTAAAATACAATACAGTTATATCCTAATTATCAGAGCCGTGTGTCTTGGTTCAAAATGAATTATCTTCTTTTGAGAAATATTTATTTGTCATCCTATTTTTCACCTCATAGAACTGTCCGTACCTGTGGTTTTATTCTATACATTAACTTTTATGTATCAGCATGTTTTCATTTCATTCTGTTTCGTTTCGTTTCACTTTTATTTCGTTTCCCAGTTTACAGGTACCCCTCTTTTTGCCCCTTTTCTATTTTTGATATTTTAATCAAAAGTTTAAAAAACCAAACATTCAAAAAGTGAAATAATCAAAATTGCACGTTAGGTTTAGTATTTTAAAAGTTTGATCAAATTTCTAAACTATCAAATTTAAAAACGATATTTAGAATTTTAATATTTTAATAATTTGGTTAAAATTTCAAAATTTCAAAACTTTTACACAATTTGAAATTTTGATATTTTAAAACTCTGATCAAAATTCCAAAAATCTAAAATTTCAAAACTTTTTAAAACTTTGAATTGATAAGTGTTACACGGACCTAAATAGTTCAAATGTTATAGAATGAATTTTAATACATTTTTGCGCATGCGCAAACCCTGTATATATCAAATATTCTTTTTTAGTAAATAAGTCACATGTAAGAAATGTAGCCACCAAACCTAATAATTGTTTTTACTAAAAGATGGCCAAAGAAAAGTTTTCCAGAAAAATCAGTATTTTCAAACTGACAAACAACCGATTCAGAAAAGTGCCGTGGCCATCTTGAATTTTTTTTTTAATAGCCAGCAGTGTTTTCTTAAAAAGTATATATAATAATGATGCTTTGTGCTAATTTTCATGCTTGTATCATCATTTGCAAAATTCCCTCTATTTGCTTGCTAATATCTTCAACTAATGAAACCAAAAAAATATCTAAATTAATGCAAAGGCTAGAATGCTTACACCTTCATCATCAGGTTCCAACAACAAACCATCGCATGTTAGCCAAAAAGAAAATATAAGTTTAAACATTACAAATGGACCATCACACTTCAGCGTTACTATCAACAATTAGTGTCACAATGTTACCATCACACTTCAACCAGGAACATCGCACTTAATAGAGACCATTGTAGTTACGAGTACCATTGCGGTTCAGGTTCTTACATATATATTGATTTTGTAACATAAATTGTATTTTTTTCTTTAGATTTAAAGAAATAATTGATTAAAAAGTGTGTTGAGGGAAAAACATGGTATATTATCTGCAACATATTTATTTTCATGTTATTCCATGGTTGAAGCTCCGCCCCATTTTTGAAAGATATCCACCGGTAAATATTTTAACAAGCATGAACATTTATTTGTTTTCATTTTATAACAAAAATCAATAAATCATTTATAAACACAAAACACCTCACTTTTCAGTAAAGACACCTTACTTCGAGTTAATAGAATTTTTCACGAGTTCCTTCTGTTTGAAAAAATATACTAAAAGTTTCTTCTTTCAGTTCTGAAAACTATCATTACAAAATTGTTCCTTTGCAAAAATTTCTACTTAATTTCATTTCAAATTGGAGAAAAGGGGGTGGTGGTAGTGGTTTACTCCAGTAAAAGGAATAAATATTACCGAGTGGAGCAAAACTAAGACATTTTTGGACGATTTTATTCTAAAATTCATATAAATCATAAATAACATGAGATTATTTTTGGGGCGATCAAATAGGGGGACGTGCCGCACCTACCTATGACAACCTACGTTCCTGGACCCGCCATTGTTAAGTGTTTGGCAATAGTCCTTGAAATGCGTTTAAAATATTGATTTGATAATAAAATTTATAACATAACTATAAAGCAGTTTCTACGAAATCTTAAAATTTGTGTATAAATTTTAGAGGTTTTTTTTTCTCAATGAAATGAACAAGCTGGAATACAATTATATTATTTATTTGAATAACACCTTGATAATTAATAATACAATAACAAAACTTACCGTCATTAGAATGATGTTTTATATCCGTTTTGCTGATTTTGAAATTTTTCTTTAATTTCTAAATGAACAGTACAGCCAGCCGTCCATGAACGGGGTGCATACATGTAACTGACTTGCGCGAGCTTTCATCTCATTGGATAAAACAGTAACGTGATCAATTTCTTATATTAGTTCAATCTGTCAATCATTTTATTTATATTACAAATTGTATATACCATGTGTCTTACTCATTAACATATTTAACAAACTCATCCTTCGGATTCGTTTGTTTAAATATGTTAACTCGTAATGACCATGGTATATATAGTACTTAACCCTATTTAACATAGTTTTAGATATCCTAGTAAATCCAGGTAAGGTACAAATGCTCTTTAGGGCCACTTCTGATTTAGTTCGTAATGTATAATTTGGAATACAATCATAACATTTAATTTGATTTTGTTGTTTTAAGATATAATTTTCTTTCAGAAAATCCTGAAACAGCTGAGGCTAATTGTTTGTCTGCCGCATTGCCAAAAAGAGGTTTGTAACTTTTAATTAGTCCCTTGACGACAAAGTTGAAGCTTAATCAGAACATTATTTAATAATAATAGTCTTTTATTCAGAAGCAATACAGATTATAGAATTACATATGCAAATATAATAACATCAGTTTATAAGGCAACAACCATTTTCTTATCGGGGGGGGGGGGGGGGGGGGGGGGGGGGGGGCTGGGATTTTTATTGTGTTCATAATTTTTTTTTCAGAACCTTCCTCCGACAAAATAATTTTTTTTCTTATAAGAAGGAAAGCAAAATTTTTTTTCCTATAATGTGGAACAGAAATACAATTTTTTTTCACAAAACCATAAAATTAACATAAAATTCATTTTAATTTTTTAATTGATGTAAAATGTAAAGTGCATGGCTCTGTCTATATCCTGGCATTGGTTGTTGTCTCAGTTGTTTTTTTTTAGCCCACTTTCTACATTATGATATTCTTGGAGTCCGTCATACAGGTATCCTTAAATTTTAATACTGCAATTGAAGTGGCCACCATTGCCATATGTAATGGCAAATAGTGAGTAGCTCCAACTTATAAAATCCACTGTTTCCAACTATGATAATTGACATTCCATTGAAAAAATTGGTATAAAGAATGATACAAACGGAAAATATTACCAGTATCATACAAGTCTGTGTCATGCACAATCAGGGCTATCTTAAAAGACTGCTTATGACACCATATCTATTGAATTCCTGTTATAAAATGACCATTTCATGTATATAATAGTTGCAGTTTTAAGTATGGTCTTACAGTAGTAACATATATATGCGGGAGATTTGGAATTCTTATAAATATTTCTGGATCAAACACTATTATAGGAACATACAAAAAGTGATAAGGTATAAAGATCTATAAATAGAAATCTTAGCTTAATCTGTATACTGGACAGATGTTTATAATCTGCTGTTTCACTGTCTCGTCTGTTGTTAGTTTCACCATTCTCAAATTCAGCAGTGCAAAAAAAAAATTTCAAGCAGGTGACAGCATAAATTTTTTTTCAGCTTCAGTGCAAAATATAATTTTTTTTTTCGGTCAGCTAGGCCATCAAAATATGTTTTTCAAAATAATCCCAGCCCCCCCCCCCCCCCCCCCCCCCCCTTCCCCCAGATAAGAAAATGGTTGTTGCCTAATTACAAACAGTTTGTATCAATGTCGGAGAATGACAACAAATAATCTAAACAATGAAATATAAGTATAATATTATGAATAACGAATCTTATCAGCTAAATAAAGGTATTTACCTAGATTGTTAAGATCTTTAATGTTATGAACAGACAATAATTGTATCAGTTTGTTCAATAAAATGGTTTTATATTTGTTTTCCTTATATCAGAATATTTCTCACATACTAAAATATAATGGTATTTATTTTCAACCATATTTTTATCACACATATTACATAATCTGTTTTCTCTTTCAACATTGCAAAATCTACCGGTTTCAATGTTAAGGCAGTCCAGACAATCTATATCTACTAATATATGGCTGAAACACATAGTTTACATGTTTTGTAGGTAAAATTGTAGAGTATCTGGATCGTCTATATATCTATAAAAATTACACTTTGATGACTCATTGAAAAAACATTCATTTCACTGACAAAACTACCTTTCATTCTATTTACAATTTCTAGCAAAAACAGATCAACATTAATAACATCTTGGTGTAAGCATACATCTTGACAACCATAACGAAAAATATGTTTCTTATTTCACATGCCCAATTTTGTTTGTCACGAGGTTTTAGTATCGATCTTTCTAACATTTCTTGGTAGCAAGATTGTAAAATACATTTATCTGTTTTCAATAATTTACACCAATATCTAAGCATTCTGCAACATTTCTCTATGTACAACGGATATCTACCAAACTCACTATATACCATATAATAAACACTAGTTGTTTTGACTTTCAATATACGTTTTAAAAACTTCGATTACGACTTCACAACTATAATTTAATATACTAGATACATATGTGTCAAAAAGAGATAACATAGTTTCATGGTTAAAACAATCATCATATATTTTACTATATAAACTAAATAATGCTTTTCTACCCTGATTTGCTAACATTTTCTGTGTATGTACAAAGTTACCATTGTATTTGAAAAGTAGACCAATATATGTAAATTCATCACATAATTCAATAGCAACACCATTGAAGTACCATTTTTAAGTAGCTTCAACGAGGCCTCTATTTCTTAACACAACAACTTTGTTTTAGACAAGTTTATAACTAAATCATACTCTCAAGAATATATGTCTACACTGTTTATCATCTTTTGTAAACCATCAATAGTTTCACTAAACAGAACTGTATCATCTGCATACATAAGTAAATATGAATTGACCATCTTAAACTCATATGACTAACAACCTTGACCTATAAGTTAATTTTCAATGTCATTAATATACAAAGAATATAAAAAAGGAGATAATGATTCTCCTTGCATCAATCTAACATTACTTTGGAAGAAATTTGAAAAATGTCCTTCCAGTTTAACACTAACATTTAATTTTGGCATACATAGATTTAACAGTTAATAAGTTTCCACTTATACCACATCTGATTAATCCTAACCACAATTTGAGATGAGACACACTATCAAATGCTTTTTTATAGTCTATGAAACAACAATAAAATCGTTTTCCACTACGCAAAGACTTAGAAATACGAGAATGGAGAACGAAGATGCCATCAGCTGTTCCATTACCTGGTTTAAATCCAAACTGTGTATCGGTTATTTACATTGTGTTTTTCGCTTCATTTGGTAAGGCTGGTGTTAATAATTGATGTGAACATTTTACCCACATGTGATACGAGAGAATTACAACGATAGTTGCCAGGGTCGTCTACTGGTCCTTTTTTAAACTGGTATTATAATGTTGTTAACCCATATTTCTGGAAAATCGCTAGCACTCAATATACGGTTAAACAGTTTACATAATACTGGTTTGATAAAGTTTCTGTTCGTTAATATATATTCGTTCATAATATTGGCATACCCAGTGGATTTATCACGGTTTAGATATTTAATAGAAGTGTAAAGTTCCAAGTCTTCGAAAGGAGAGTCTAATTCTTCATAAGCGGTCTTTGGGATCGAATCACTATGCTGATCTTCTGTGGTGACATCTTTTGAAATCGGGTTTTTAAAAAAATATTTTTCAAATACTTCTACAGTAAACGTATGGGTAACAGTGTTTTGGCGCTTTTTATATTTCCTATAAAATCGTTAATAGTTATTTTAACGTAATTTAGATACATGTAACATATCCCCCTTTTTGGTTTTTATATTGTCTTTTCAGTTGAATTTCCAATCGTTTGTATCTTTGTTTTGGCTAAATTTAAACGTAGTCTATTTTCAATCGACCGGTATCTATTAAAATTCATCATAGCTCGTAGATAGTCTCTGTATAAACTTTTACATTCGTCTGTAAACAATGGTTTATCATCTTTTTGTTCAAGTGTTTTACTACTTGTAGGGCAGGAGTCACAATGTTTTTTGTATTTCATTTCTGACTATGTGTATTGCTCAAATATATCTTTCAAAAGTTTATTAAATTCTTCCACGCAACAATCAATATCGCTAATTTCGTTTATGCTTGTGAGTTTGTGTTCAAATTGTTGAGCGTTCAACAATAAACTGTCTCTGATTTGATCGTCGCACCCCTCGTTCCATTTAAGAATATCACAAACGTGGTTAATACAATTACACTGGTCTTTATTAGCAACATTATCAGTAAGATTAAAGTCAACTTCTAGTGGTGCTTGACAAGAGAAATGATTAAACGATCCAACAGAAAAACTTTTAATAACATTGAACATAATGTTCTGTGAAATTTACATATAGTCTTTTACACTAAATCCATTCTTATTGTTAAATGTTGTTTTCTGACTTTCTTTACCAAATCTTCCGTTACAAATACGTAGCCCGGAGTTTTTACATAAATGCAAGATGCGTTGGCCAAAATTATTAAGTGGTTTGATATCTTCCGAGTGTCTATTTAAAAGTACATCATCATTTACATAATTAATGAAAGAAATGTTGTCTTGAAATTGTTTGTCTATAACATCACCTGTTATGTTGCCGGGTATTATAATATTTATCATTTCTTCAAATTTTAACCTTTTTTAACGAAGAATTCAATTCATGTGCAGCGCATGAATATAATCCAACTTGTCAATTTATGCAGATAATCAGTTTCCCACACTTTTTAATCATGTTTTAAAGATATTTATTTGATATTTGGTATTTCCAGTGTTACTGATGAATGTTTTGTTTTGTGTATTATGCCTACTCATAATGTGAATTATACCTAATAATAATACAATTTACAGGAAAAAATGACACTGAAAAGAAAATAATGGTATATATCTTCTGTAAGCAAAGAAACCAAAAAGTATCCTGTTCCTTCTACTTCAGGTTTGTAAATTAGAACAATAATTAAGGAATTACTGTAAAATGTTTCTATCTATGAAGAAATAACATAAAAATGTGCTGCACACTGAATAACCCGCGTAGGTGCTAGATTGATGCAACAAGCCATATCAAATATGGTTGAATTTCACACAAGAGCTATGAAAAAACATTTCAAGGAAAAAGTGAACAATATTACTTCAATGAATCCATCTATTTTAGAATTCATGTACAAAGAGCTCACACTGGATGGATCTAAAGAAACTAATCCAGCTATGCAAGAAAGGTTAAGAATCATATCTTTAGGCAACACCAACCTTCTAGCAGACCTACGCCATGACAATCCTGGAAGGCCTAACATCGAATATGACACTTTCTTTGAGAAATTAGGTGGAATTATCGACGACATCAGCTGCTGATGATATAAGGCATGGCCATACTCACTTAAGTGCGAATTTATGTCCTTAAGAGACATGATAGACCAGGCAACAGCTAAATGTCCACACAATACATCCATTCCGTCAGCTAGTCTCGTACGCCTCCAGTTTTCTCGAAGAATCCGTATTGTAAAGGCGCTTCCAATTTTACTAGTAGGCTTGATGTGCAATTCAAGATTCAGCGTCGAAAATTAAGGGCTGCACACATGGATAGTCACTTTTGTAATGCTCAATTCAAGTACTTGAAAGCATTTGCAATAGAAGAGAAAGAAAAATGCATTCCGACTTTTTCTGATGACAAGGCAAAGGTCACAATAGGAGAGCCAGGGTTATCTGTTTCAACAGGAGTGCGAGGGAAGCGATCGATAGTACCAACAACTAGTACATTTTTTTGTTCTGGATCACGACATGACAAAAAGTAGCTTGACGCCATCTGTGGTTTTAAAGTGCAACGTACCTAGCAGTCTTGACACGTTTTTTGTTCAAGGAAAAGTCGTCACCATTTTGAACGACTCTGTATTTCAGCATGCCTCTCCTTTTCCTCATGTAACAGTCATTTCGAAAATGATGGAGAACAGCATAGAAACCCGTTCTTTTTAAAGTTTACTGATGGTAGGACAGACCAGCGAAACACCCATGAGTCTGTAAAATTGGCCAATATATGTTTATTCAAAGAACATAATTAAGACTGTCTTGCTCATTTTAGATGCGCCCCAGGCCAAAGCTATACAAACCCTGCGGAAAGGGTTATGAGTTTGTTGAATCTCGTATTGCAAAATATTTCTCTAGAAAGGAATAAATGTGAAGAAAAGATTGAGAATATACTAAAAAGCAAGAATAGTATGTCGGAAATTCGTACAGCTCATAAAACAAAACCAAACTATCAGATTCAAAGATAAAGGAGAGTTGGACTGAAGTTTTAGAAGAAGTAAAGAGAACAATCAACTGCAGATTCATCAGACTTAAGCGGAAAGATGACCCAGTACATATAATGGAACCAGTTGCGGATCAAGAAATAGACATAATGAAACGACACATACTTGAATTGTTTCCAGAAATGAACATCAGTACACTTCAGAAGGCACACACAAAGAAAGTAATATCTTATCGGACATAGCTCGATAAACATTCAAAGATGACAAACTATGTATTTCAGCTACGGAAATGTGATGACATTAATTGCTGTTTGCCCCCAGAGAGCAACCCTCTGCCAGAATGGCTTCCTGATCCAATCTTAGATGACACCGGGAAGCATTATCTCCCATATGCTGAAGTCAAAGGCAAAGAAACAACAGAAAATCATAGGCCTGCCTTGGTGAAAATAAAACTGAAAAAAAAGCTGAATAAACAATTAGAAATACCAGAAGAAAAAGTAAGTGTTGAGACCATTGACAAAAATGTAGAAGTCGATTACATGGCTACCGAGTTGAGAGATGAAAATGTGGAGACAACAACCATGACAAATGAAGACAGGGAATACGTTGATATACCGGATTCTCCGGCTAGCTTATGCACCGTACAAAACGTTAGATCAATGGCCAAATGTGTGTGGAGTGCAGAAAAACCCGTGTGATTTATTCATATCGAAAAATGACTGAAAGACAACAATACAGCTTGGATCTGGGCTTAAGGGACTGGGAGTACTCATGCGGTTCACCCCTGTTGCCACCATCAAACCCTGTGTACAAATCTGTAATGTGCCGATCATCACTATCATGTGAAAGTCCAGTAGAAATAGCATATATCAGAGCCGGTCTAGGTCCACTGAACATGTGTTGCTATTGTTGTAGTGAATCAAAGGGTCAAGTTGAACAGGAACTTCATAAAACAGTTAAGACTGTTCTACCAATTTGCCAGGAATGTCTTGATTGTGGAAAAGAAATAATTACACAACGACCATACGGCAATGCAAACAGGCAAAGAAGTGAAATTAACACTGCTATCAAACAATTTTATTGTTCACTTCTATGTTCTTGCATTTCTGATATTCAATTTGAAAAACAAAACATTAGATAACATTGAGTATTTATTTGAACAACAGTCAGGTAGGACATGTTTGCCCTATCTTTTTGGGAAGAAAGAAATATACGGAACACTTAAAACTAAAGCATGGGCAATACAAACTCTAACAAAAACCCCGGAGTGATATCAGGTGCTCCGAAAGGGAATGCATATCCTACTTCGCATGATGTATCCATCTTATTGCCAAATAGTCAAAGCTGATAATAGGTCTATATCATTAAAATGTCAAATCAGTAAAAGAGAACTGGAACAACACAGTGTATATGTCAATGATCGTTTGTGACACGCTCATCTAATAGCAATTTACCAGATCATGATGTCGACAGTAAAACTATTTAAGCGATGATGTCCCTGCAGTGAACACAAGCTCTAGAATATCGGATCAACTGAGAAATGTAGACACATTTTGACCCAGCAATCTTTTAAAATTAATAAGTATCGTCTGCCTATTTATGTGTTCTGGCCTGTGGTCACTATGTTGGTGATCAAACTATGGGTTTTATTGTGTGTTACAATTCCAGAGGGTCAGGATTGATAAGTGTACCCATAACCAACCAAACATAACATTGAACCGACTGCAAATCTGACACTGAGGAGTGCATGTTAAAAAAAACGTGCCAAAAAAAAAAACCCTACCTACCTACCCTGATTTATTTGCCTTGGCAGCAGGAAACAAACATATTTTTGTTTGGCCTTAATGTACCTTTAATAACTATTAGTCTTGATAAAAAAAAATGGCCTTGATTGATTAGGGTAGAAGTGACATGACATTTTTAACAAGAAAGAATTTCTTCTCTAAATAATTAGTAAAACAAATTAATATAAAAACAATAAGAAAGCTTTAGATTGGATACAACTTTACCAATGTTGGTCGTCCAATCATGTGGGCAAAGGACCAAGCTCGTAATTCCAATTCATCCGTTCGTTCGCAATGATTGTATATATAACAGATGCAGTTATTAATAAAACATTACCACATATATGTGTGTTTCTTTGTGAAACATGTCTGAAAGCATAACATACAATATGTAGTATTTGCTTTTAATAATGATGGATTTTACTGTTTCAGGTTTCTAAGACAAGATGTGCTGCTGAAGTCTTTTCAAGAGTCTGGTGACCCAGAAAAACAACCGACAAAGTTTCTTAAATAAATTGTTTTCTACGTTATTGTTTAAGCTTTCACTTGTCATCTATTTATTATAATGTATAAGGTATGAAACATAAGATTTTTATGTTTTCAAATTGTTTATCCACATACATGTATGTATACATCTGTATTTACATTCAATGCTGAGTTCTAGCTATCCATTGAAACGTTACAAGCATAATTAAATTTACAATTTTCCTACATGTACTTATGTTGCTAGCAGAATTTCTTTGAACTGTTTGAAAAGTTTCTATTGGCATGCATCTGTGTGTTTTTGTCGACACCTTCCACCTACAGCAAATATTTTTTGACAGCCTAAGAGTCCATATGTTATTCTGTCTTTTTCCTTCTAGTTTTTGCCAAGCTGGTCATACAACATCTTATTGACCTTTTTGTCGAAAATCTCAAAATCATGCGAAATCATTACTGCATTCTTCACCTACAAATAAAAAAAACGTTTGCAGTGATTGCGAATTAAGATATGTTGTTCAGTATGAACAATAGCTACGAATTGTTAATGAATACAATGTCTCTTTTAAGGAAAATTTACCCATAACTTAAAACAGTTTGTCTTGAATATGAATGAAATATTTGCCACAGGACAAACCTTGACTTTTAACAAAGGTTGGATGATAACTTCTTTTTGTTATTTGGAAGATCAAAAACAGTTTATTTTAAAAGCAGGCTAAGTAATTGGTTGAAATTTTTACCTTACGTCCAGGGGCAAATATTCAATGCATATTCAGGGCGAGGAAAATTCATTCACAATTGATATTTACAGCTGGGGGAACCTGAATGAGGTCTGAATATAATTACTGTAATATTTTTATAATAAAAGTATATAACAAATCTAATAACGGACCCCTCAAAACGTTTTTCCAGTGCAGATTTGCTCACTACGTATATACACGAGGTACAATATTTAACACCCCCATCTCGACTGAACGTGGGGCAGTATTTATACTTCCCACACAAGTGTACGGTCGCACATTTCTAGAATGAGCCTTACTGTCGTATGACAGAAGTCCTGATGACTATATGTATATCCTTATAGTATGGAATGAATTGAATTCATCTTATTTAATATAATCGCTAAAATGTCCGAAAAGAAATCTATTATTCTAGGACTTGTTCGCCTATGCGTGAACAAAATCAAATACCTGTAAAATTTCAAATTAGTATGTTGTTGTCAAAATAAAGCCGAAACTTTTACCACTGTATGATATTTTTATTTGATGTAATAATTTATAAATATAGATAAATAAATATTTAATATTCCAATTCGAAGATGTTTAAACTTTGAGGGAAACGGAAAATTGGCCTTACGTCGTCTACTCATTTTGAAGATCATAGGATAACAATAGTAACATGTTAAAAGCATGGATACATTCATTGCTTGATTGTTTTTTCTTTTCATCCATTGCAAATATCCCATGCACATTCAGGGTAAAAACTACAGTACGTATACAAGTCTGATTAATATATAAGAAAAAGTTTGTAAACCGGGAGAAGAATTAAGAACCCATCATAGACATTGTGTAAGAGATATTTTAAGTGCAGAGAGTGTTGCTATTTCCCTTCACGAGGCAGAAGATATAGTTTAAAGGTAACATACCCTTTTCGACCGAACGTGTCTGCGTATTTATACATTCCAAAGAAGCAAACGGTTGCACTAATCCATCTACATCCTGATCAGAGGAAATTGTTGGTTATTTGCATGACTTTTCGCCGATAAAGACAAGTAAAAGTAATACAACATATTTCAACGCAACCCTGCAGAACAGAGATGAATTCCATAGACTTGTGTGTTTCTCGCTGGACAAGCTGAATGATTTCACAAATGCAGAGAAAAGAAAATGAAATCTCCGCTGAAACTTACCAACATAGCCATGGTTCCATCTGTAACTGAAACTGGGAAAATAGACATTAAAGTCTCTAGATTTTCGAACTTGATCATTGTGGACAAGCTTCCATTCAAAAGACGAAAATTAGATTTCGACGACAATGTTTCAAATCTGGATGAGTTAAAGATATCACATCAAAGACATCAAACGGTATGTACTGCATATGATTTAAAGATAATTAAAACAGAACCATTTGACTACAAGGGTGAATAATTGTTTTTTCCTAAAAATATTATGATCCCCAATTTGATGCAGATCTTACAACCACAACTTGTAGAGGTAGTGTTTGATTTTGAAGGGAAAAAAATATACATCCAGGGGGAGGTTCTGGGTATGGACCCCCCCTTTTTTTTGGACAATCAATGCATTTGAATGGGGATACAGGGTTTTCCCTGGGTCAGTTATTTTTTTCGCCACCTCTTTCGCCAAAACAATATATTTTCCGCCACTTTATTATTTTTTTTCGCCAAGTAACATGAATATATTTTTCGTTTGAAATTTACCTTTTTTGTACTTAGAAGTGGTTTTTACAACAAACAAAAAAGCTTTTATCACATGAAATTGATTCCTCATTTCATGTGTAGTCATTACATTGAAGGGTTACTCTCATTCGAGGGGTTGTTCCCAACCTTTTGGATAGATTTCTTCATAATAACAGTTTTCTTTTCTTGACCATCGTAAATGAAAAAGTTGAGACGTAAAACTGCTTGAAACACGTGTGTCACTCAAACGAATTTAAAGTAGGTCTCCCTTATCAATTACCTATATTAAAGTCGACGGATTATTAAAGTTTTAAATCGGAGATTTTTCTTGCTTTTGAACATTTTTCGTCACAACAACAGCTTTCTTTTCTAATCTATGTTGAAAAGGAGAGGAGACGTCAAAAGTCTGCTTCAAACACGTGCTTGGCAAAGTGGAAAATATGTATTAGATAAAATACAAAGGTAACAAAGAAACAGGCCGGTAACAACCGTTGCCGGATAGTTTTTCTGCACGAGTAGTCAGGTCAAGGTCCGAGGCGATAGCCTCGGACCTTGACCTAACTACAAGTGCAGAAAAACTATTCGGCTGATTGTTACCGGCCTCTTTCCTTTGTTACTTTTGTTTTTTATCTGACTTGTACGACGTTTCAAGAAAGTTATAATACATTTTGCAAGACTAAACATTTGAGATATTTAGATAGCCATAAAGCAGTAAATGTAAGTTATAGTATAAACATTTTTCATTTCCCTTCAACCGAGATTTTTTTTAAAGAATAAAAAAATCAGGAATCTATTTAGGTAATTATTTGATAAAAAAAGAGCCATTTAAAGGAAAAGATGAATGTTGTACACATTTAAGACTTTTAAAAGACAACTTCCAGGGGCGGATCCAGGATTTGGGAAAGTGGGGGCGAAGAAATAAATTTTTGGGGACCTTTTTTTTTTGCTAAAAAATATAAAATAAATGTAAAATGCATTTTAGTTAAAGTGTAGGGGCTGCACTTTTTTGGTGCCGTATTCTCTACATTGATTGTCTATTATAAAATGATTGAATGGATCCAAAGCTATGAACTATTTAATATATTTGAAGTGGAATTTATCAGTAAAAAATGGAAATGGGAAATTCCCGTTTGTTGTATGGTTAGTTAGCATAACTTTACAGATTTCTTGTTTTGAACAAGATATACGACTATTCAATGAAATTTACAATACGACCGACCAAAGGGAAAACAAACAAGAAATTTTTATCCAATGAAATGTTTGGTTGAAATGTTTCACCCAACAATGGAAGCGAGGGGTACAAATCAACCAAAAGGCTACGAATGAATCGGAAACGAAAATGAAGTTGTGAATAACGTTCGACACATGGTGTCATATAGGCCACACCCAGCAGGCCGGTTGACGTCGGGCTTTGAAAAAAAAATTCAGTATATCAGTTCGGCTTAACAGACCTTCCGGTCAGATATGGGATTCACATGCAATCCTCCCCCCCCCCCAAAAAAAATACGCCCAGTTTTTTTAGAGTGTAATAGAGTATAATTTTCTGTTGGGTGGAATTGTGATAAAGAAGTCAATACGTCCTTGCTCAATACTTTGAAGGCGTCATCCTTAGCCTGAACATGTGTTACTGTAATCTGAATTTCAAAATGACTGAGTGACGTTTTTTTTCGACGTACTTGTCAACTCCACCGTAGCGAATCACATAACTTTGACATAATCAATAATATATTACAGTGAATACGAGTGAAAAATATCTTTATAAGTGGAGAACTGTCGCATTAAAATTAAATACACAGCAAAATTCACGAAGTCTAGGCTGATTATTAATGATTTTATAAAAAAAAAAAAAAAAAAAAAAAAAAAAAAGTGCCAGCAAAGGGGGGGGGGGGGCGTACACCCTATACGCCCCCCTCTGAATCCGCCACTGACTTCGTAAAAAAGTAATATACGTTTGATCTTTATGGATGACACGGAAAGCGGGGAAGAAGGGGGGGGGGGGGCTAATTTATTTTAAGATAAACAGGCTGTAATCTTTATTTCTGATGAAAAATGCAGGATATGCCATTCCATCCCCCCATCCCCCCTTAAAAAAATACGTTTGTTGCCAAATTCATGAATTTAATATTCAGTGGTTGGGGGGGGGGGTCCCGGGGGTTGGAACAGCCTTGTTTTGGATGATCAGTGCATTTAAATGGGGACATAAAGTTGGACCCCCTGTTTTGTCCTGGATTTGGACCTGGATCCGCCACTGAAATAAATTCGATAACAATATAAATGTATCAAAAGAATGAATTTCCTACTTCATTAGTAAATGAAATGTTTATGAAAAAATGAATTTTGTCTTAATATTAAATATATTCAGGCATATACTCAATTTTTGCTCGTCTCTAGATCTGCAAGTGTTGATCGGGAATAAACACGTGTTACTATATGATCCAATCGCAGCTTACCGCCCAAAATTGATGACATAAGTTGAATGATTTTCTTTTAGATTTGCTGCTTATTTGGACGTGTATTACATGAACACTTTTTGTTTATAGGATCAATCGTGCATTGGTGAGTTGATAGGGATTTTATCTTTTGATAAGATTTGATTTTTATTTATTTATTTCCTGTCTTAATTTTATTGAAATATACACGTCAGTATCATCATTGCTTTACTTTGAGCATTGTCCAAAATACTATTCATATCCATATATTGAAGAAAACGTTTATTGACCGAATATTTTGCTTCATAAAGGGGGCGGTATGTTCTTTTTTTTTAGTACATTAATTAACTATTTACTTTCAACGCCATCACCCAAATGTTTTTGTTTAAATTAGCACTATTTACGGTATTCGGAAATCAAGGAATCATGCAAAACATTAATTTGTCATCTGCTTGACCATAATAATTTTTTTGTGATAAAATTTGTGATCAAAATATCTTTTTTTAGGGAAAAACCATAACCCCCCCCCCTTTTGAAGTTAAATGTCTAATCCCTTAGTGTACTGATATGAATAGTATTTTAATGGAAATGTTTGAAAATAGATATTGATGCTAACGTTAATATTTTGTTCAATAAAAAGACAGTAAATAAGTCGGTGAACCAAAAAGTTCAAATCTAATTGAAAGTTAAAGTGCCCATGAACTCACTGATCATGCACGAGTGATTCTATTCATAAAAAGTGTCCGTGTAACAACTAAAAAGAGTCCGTGTATCATCTAAAAAGAGTCCGTGTAACACCCGTTAATGTACTGTTTTTCTATAGCTCTGCGGGGGGCAAAGTCGTACAAATTCTGTATGCGACATTTAGCGGAAGCCATTTAACCATATGATTTTGTCAAACAATTCACTCAACACCTTTATTAGTTAGTCCTTTGTTGTCGATAGCTATAAAATGCAATCAGGTGATTATTGATTTTCTGTCCAAATCTTAATGAGGTCAAGGTAAATTCCGAGTATTATCTGATCGGTAAAGTCCGAGAAACTCGACAAAAAGTAAATTAACAAGATGGAGGAAAATAAATCGTTATATATATATTTCTTTCGCCAAATTCTTTCGCAAATGACGAATTTTTATCGCCACAATTATTATTTTACCGCCAGCGGAAACCCTGGGGACATGTGGTTGGAATTCCCCTTTGTCCAGCGTTGGGGACTCCCCCTTTTTAAAATGGCTTGATCCGCCCCTAACATGTAGTATGATTTGATAGCGATAAACTATCTAAATATTTTAAAGTTATACTATGATGAAAAACCATTACCCTCACGCTCATTGAAGTTTGTTGGTTGCCAGTGGTGAATCCAGAGACGGTTTCATTAATTGATTAAACTTGTGTGACTTTGGTGAATGAAGTGCATTATAATGTTGTTGTTTTTTTTTTTTATTGAAATTCGGAATAAGTACATAATAAAACAAACATCTTGGCTAAAATGGCCAAAACCTAATACAAACATAAACTATTATATGGTTGGCACGATTTACTCTAATATGAACAACATAACACAGGGAAACAACCAATAAAACCCCAAAATGCGATAAATTGAAAACCGGGGTCCACCCTAATGTAAAAAGTCATCTCTGGAGACATATACATATATGTATCATATTGAATTCTAGATATGAATGAAAATTGAATGTTGCCCTGTCTGCAAAGTGGGTCTCATTGGAGTCTTAAGCGTGAGGCTTTGACGATTTTTTGTAAACATGACAAGTGAAAGTTGTATTATTGTGCTGTGAAAACGGGAAATGAAGTCTAACTGGACTTGGGGAAACATTGAACAGCAACTATTTTTTAACGATTTTTTCTTGTTCAGATTGTAAAAACCTCTATAGCTTCAGGCCCTGCCTCGGTATAAACAGAAGGCAAGCTACGCCACTGATAACAAGTATATAAATTTAGGTATAATTCAACTAATCCTTCTAGGGTGTGCTCGACTTTAATTGCTCAATACAGGTGTTTGAATATTTAAAGGTTTTTTAGGACTTTTTGTGAACAATGAATTCTAGCTGATCATAGAAAATCAAGTGAGTAATCTATGTTAAAAAAATTTATAACAAAAATCTCTGTATTAGAGTCTGTGTATTGTCTACAAAAATCTGTTCACCAATCTGCAATTACACTATTCATGATAATGCTTTCAACGAAGTTTCCCCTTAATATATGTACAAAATTGTCCAACTCTATTATTCTTCATCTTTGCTGTTTTGATACTATTGCAGTTTGAAAAAAATCGTAATTGACAGGCCACAGAAGGGGTTGTAAACCTTTCGTGACTTTTTTTTTAGAATTTAAAGGCTGTTAATGATATCATAGAAAAGCAAGTGAGTAATCTATGTTTAAAATGTTATTACAATAATCTTTGTAATAAACAGGTTGAGGATAACCCAACATTTTGAAAGACTGTTACCCCATATATTCCGTTATTACTTATTTTGGGAAATTGAATGTGACCAATATAGGATCCAAGTGTATTTAGGCATTTATATATAATTTGTATAATTGTGTGCCTAGTATCCTACCCTTTCTTGCATAATATCGAAGGGTTCAGAGACCAAATTTTCCCATCGAACTGAAGTTTGTGCACCAACACACATAAAATTGTATTTCATGTAAAAGTAGACATAATGAGCCAGATATCCCCGCTAGGTATAACTTTCTATATAAGGTGTGTTTCCTGTATACTGCATCGATAATCACTTCATTAAGTAGAAGCGCGCAAAATAACGGTGACATTTGAGACGTGAATCCTCTCTGAAATTAGTTTTGGATGTGTTCCTTATGGAATATTTCTTTGATTTTGCCAATAACAGGAAGAACTGTAATTCCTCTGTTGGTAAACCTTTCAGTTTGAAAATCGGTGATTAATTTCCCATCTTGATGTTATCTGAAATAACACATAATATACAAATGTTGTTAATTTTTTTTTTGTCTGGTCTACCATGGATAAAGTGTTCCAGTGTTATTCAATAAATATCAGGAGCTTTGTTTCTTTAATGGCTTTCTGACCTTTTAAAGTTGAAAAAGAAATCGGAATAGAGTTATCGAGACATGATTCCATGATGAAATCAATGTTTGAATCCTTGTAGGTATAGTCATCCGAGTATTCATAATTACAGCATACTTCTCACCCTTCTGTATAGCAATCGCATGCCACCTTGCTCTATGTAGTTCAGATATATGGTGTTTTTTTCTTTGAGTTGCACTTTTACCAGATTTTGGTTTTCCATTCTCTGTCTTCTCAAATAAGGCTTTTCTTGTTGTTTAAAAGTGCAAGAGCTATCTCATCGTTCCAGATGCGAGTATTTTTCTGTTTGTATACGGTTTGGACTTTTGGGCAAATTTTTCTTGCACTATAGTTAAAGCATGAATGATATTTTTGACGTCATTTTTCTTCTTTAGCTTCCAGCTAATTGATTTTTTTTTTGTAATTTCAGTTTGATACTTTTCCAAAACTATTTTAAACCAATTTACTTCTTTATGGATACTGATGTTTTCCCTTTTTTAATTTTTGATTATTAATTACATTGTATCATTGCATGGATGGGGGTGGTGATCTTAGGTATTCGAAGGTAACATATATAGGTATATATGAGTTTTGTAAGATTTAGTCCTGGGTCTCTATCATTGCTCAGGAAGATATAATCAATTGGAGAGACTTCTTGGTCATTCGGGTGTATAAAGGTTACACCAGTCTCATTGAAAGTAAGATGTATCTCTTGGAGAAAATTCTTTCAGTCATCCGGTCTTCTGTCAATTTGATATTTTGAGATCTAAATGAACTCAGCGTTAACGTACTTGGAACCTTTGTATGGCATGTATAGGTTTTAGAGACACAGACAATTTTTACACAGACGATTCTCACATTTCCCTCCTCTAGTTTCTCTATTAAATGTTTGATATTTTCTCTCCAGAGTAAGGCAACTCATCCGTATGCACGTGCATGCATGGTCACTGAGTTGGTATAATTTAGTTGAGGTCATCAACTGATTTTGCGGTCAAATCACACTCCGGAAATAATTCATTGGCTGAAGTTCTATCTAATTATATATAAGGTTCTTCTATTTTATTCAATAGATATATAATGAAACTATTTTATATCATTCTCGTCATTTTCTCTGTTACATGGGTGAAACATGGGATATATTCATGTTACTAAACGTGCAACTTTTGTATTTTTCATAATTTCATATGGACAAATTTGCCTTTTTATTGTTAAAAGGAGAAAAAAAAAGAAAAAAAAATCCACAATGAAGATAGTAAAGAAGAGAAAAAAAAGACCACCAAATCTATTATAGGAAATAGAAGAATCAGACAGCTCTTTTCTGTGAGAAAAGATACATTATGTGTCAAGGTACAAGATGAACTGTTTGCATACAAGTTTATTTAAGAATTGAATGGGTTTTTTTTTGTAACTTCATTGGTGTGTAAAAGCGTTGACAGGAGTACATTTTCCGCGCTTCATTCTAAAAATGTGCGCACGGTCAACGCTTTTACAACCCTATGAAGTTACAAAAAGAAGCATTCAATACTTAAACTTACTTTTTATAGCTATGATAATGAAAACACGATTTTTTTATTTTTTTTTATTTAATTCACCTGTGCACTTTAGTGTGGGACCACATGATATCATAAATGATAAGTTTTATTGAGTAATGCAATTGCTTAAGGAATAACACGTGATGTGCAGTTAGCCAATCAGAATAAAGTTTAATAATGAAACATGCATCTAATGTAATTATTACATACATACATAGAAAAAAGAGTTGTAAATGAATATTATATATACATATAATATAAAAAGTTAAAGCAGGTATCAAATTTTGCACATAATACTTCAAAGGACTGAGACGCTTAAAAATCATGAATTACATTAAAATATTCCGGAAAATCATGATTTTTTTTTGCATTCATTATTTCCATCTATTGATCATTTCTGTGTCCTCGAAGCGCTGAAGTTCCACTTAAATAGCACATGCAATTTCTGATTTTGTCTTATTTGCAATAACTGCATTTGATGTTCGTTCAGTTTCTAAAATAAAAATTGGCTCATGCATTTTGTTTAATGTGCCGTTTTTAACAAAACCACTTATGATATTTAGTTTATTTTCTTTGCATTTTGTTCCAAAATTTTGTAGTTCTCTGTCTAATTTCTTCCCTCCTAATGTGATATGACTGGAATCGTTACACGTTTGTTATACTTTCGGTTTCTAATTATTTTTTTAAAAGAATATATCTCATTTTACAAGTCTGGACTATACGTATAGTCATCATAGATCTGCGCCGCACAAATCCATTAATTGTGACATATGTTTCTTTATCTTAAAAATAAAATAAAATTTTAGTAAGTCACTGGTTTGATTGTAGGCACATGATCTCAAAATTGCATCGGGGGCAGATGTTTTCGTTACTAGAAAAGCTGCATATAGTAGTGGACCATTTGAACCGTACGCGTATAGTCGGACCATATGAATAAATATTCGTTTGGTTATAAGCGGGTCTGACCATACAAGTATGTTTTCAAATATGCATTAGAAAACTTTCAAAAATTTAAATGCAATAAACTTAATCTTAAAAATAAATGATGGTTACATAGAAGTGTATTCATTTTATATTTGAAAGGCACATAAACATTAAATATACAACAAGGTTAAAGCTAGCAAACAATAACTAGCAAATAATAATAACCAGCGAACAATGAGGCGATATATCGAGAAACAAAACACAAATAGGACAACAACGGTCGTTAAATTAAAAAATCATTAAAAGGCAGAAAATCCGTCAAAATATTGCAATTTCAACTCAATTTGGAAATGGTTTTTATCCCATCCATTGATGAAACAGTTCACATCTCTTTTTAGTGTAATATTCAGTACCACAGCAAGGATTGGTATACTGGCATGGGGGTGGGCCTATTCTTGGGCTTCTAGACAAAAATATTGAGGGGTGTCACGGGGTATGACTATATACGACTTGAAGAGGAGAAACAGGCGCTTCTTTTGCGCCAGGTATCGAAGGGCATTATGGTCAAAAATCTGAAACTAGAGCTCAAAATTTGAAAAAACGGTAAACCAACAGGTCTATTCCAGGGCTTCTAGAGAAAAATAATGAGGGGTGTCACGGGGAATTACTATATACCGTAACGTCTTGAAGAAGAGAAACAGGCACTTCTTTTGCGCCAGGTATCGAGGGGCGCTATGTTCAATAATTTGAAACTAGAGCTCAAAATTTGAAAAAATGGTAAACCAACAGGGGGTGGGTCTATTCCTGGGCTTCTAGAGAAAAATAATGAGGGGTGTCACGGGGAATGACTATATACCGTAACGTCTTGAAGAAGAGAAACAGGCACTTCTTTTGCGCCAGGTATCGAGGGGCGCTATGTTCAATAATTTGAAACTAGAGCTCAAAATTTGACAAAATGGTAAACCAACAGGGGGTGGGTCTATTCCAGGGCTTCTAGAGAAAAATAATGAGGGGTGTCACGGAGAATGACTATATACCGTTACGTCTTGAAGAAGAGAAACAGGCACTTCTTTTGCGCCAGGTATCGAGGGGCGCTATGTTAAATAATTTGAAACTAGAGCTCAAAATTTGAAAACAATGGTAAACCAACAGGGGGTGGGTCTATTCCAGGGCTTCTAGAGAAAAATAATGAGGGGTGTCACGGGGAATTACTATATACCGTAACGTCTTGAAGAAGAGAAACAGGCACTTTTGCGCCAGGTATCGAGGGGCGCTATGTTAAAAAATTTGAAACTAGAGCTCAAAATTTGAAAACAATGGTAAAAAAATAGAGGTTGGCATATTCAAGGGCTCCTTGAGAAAAATAATCAGGGGTGTCACGGGGTATGACTATATACGTCTTGAAGAAGAGTAACATGAATGCAATTATATTTGCAAAAGGAAACCATTTATTTGTAGAGGACTCATGAATCGTACAAGAGTTGCCAAACACAGATGTAAAATAGTACATCAAAGAAAAGAGAGTAATCATATACTGTGATAAAAGAAAAGACAATCACAACAGAACAAGTCAACAAGCACGAAGATAAATCTTTTTTCCAAATGTTTTTGTAGGAAAATCCTAACCAAATCTTTTCTCCCGTATTATCTCCTCTGGAATTTGACAAATTAACAATGTTTCCTGGGGAATTGGAGTTTAAAGGAATTAAGTTGAATAAACTTGAAATGAAGCGATTTATAAATGGATGGTTGACGGACAAACATATTGACATCTATGTCGCTGCAATTATGGAACAATATCGAAGCAAAGACATTAAAGTTCTTCCGGCTGCCTTGTTTAACGAAAACAGTTCTTTACAGCACACGATGGAGGAGTACGATAAAGTAATGGAGAAATCTTGTCCATACCGCATAGTCAGCTATAAAAGGTCCAGAAATGACAATGTAAAACAATTCAAACGAGAAAACTAACGACCTTATTTATTTACAAAAAATGGGACAACAGATATGTTACACATAAACAAACGACAACAACTGAATTATAGGCTCCTAACTCGGAACAGACACATACATACAGAATGTGGCAGGGCATAAGGAACTATGAAAATGTTTTTTGGTTTGGTCTATTTGTTGGATACTGTAAGCAAGAAGGCCCCTTTATTTAGTGAATGGAATGATTTTAGATGCACATGTCTGTCTGCCATATTTTATATGACCTTGACCTCATTTTCATGGTCATTATTCAATGAAACTTTGCATTGTTTTGTCAGTTTATCATATGCTTAAAGTTACTGGTAGATTATATTTGGTAGACATGTAACAATTGTAAGGTGTGCATGTCTGTCTGGTAGATTCATATAACCATTACCGCATTTTATTGTTCTTTTGTTTTCTTAGTTTTGTCATTTTATCAGATATTATAGGCATAGTTATACTTGTTGTACGGAATGACTGCAAGGTGTCATATAAAAATAAGAAGATGTCTGTCTCCCAAGGTTAATTTTACTGTGACCTCATTTTCATAGAATAATGATAATATTAAACAGCAAGAATGATTTGCAAGTAGTTATATACAAATGAGGCTATATATATATATTGTATATATATATAAACATTATTTAGACCTGCGAGCCCCCTTAATTTAACAAAAATAGTTCACTGTACAGCCTTTGACAATGAGCAAACCCTATACCCGACAGTGGTTTTAATAACAGCACAACATTTGAACAAATTGTAAACACTCAAAAGACTGCAACAAGGAACAAAAACAACAACCGGTAATATGTAATTCATAGATTTCCAATGAGACTTTTCTCGAATATTTTTTTTTTTTCATAACTAATTTTATCTTTAACTTTATTAGTTGTTACTTTATCATATGGTACAAAAAGCATTCAAAACAATCAATTCGTTTTGGCCCCAGATGACTTTTAAAACGTATATATCATTGAAAAAGATCCAAATTATCTCCGTTCGGTGCAAAAATGCCACTTTTTGGCATTAGAATTGTAATATCTTTTTTTTAACTCATTAGTGACCTACATTTTTTATTATCATTTTCAAATAAGCTGTACTTAACCTAAACTATTGTAAAATTTTAGCGATTTCTGTAATTTAGTTCTTTTTTTTTATTTCGATATTACCTCTATTTCTCCTATTAGTTCAACAGGAAAAAAGTACCTTTACATATATGCTTTTTTCGAATGCGGATTGTGAGCGTAAATGGTTATATATAGAGAAAAAAAAAATGATTTAGACCTGAGAGCCCCCTTAATTTAACAAAAATAGTTCACTCTACAGCCTTTGACAATGAGCAAACCCTATACCCGACAGTGGTTTTAATAACAGCACAACATTTGAACAAATTGTAAACACTCAAAAGACTGCAACAAGGAACCAAAACAACAACCGGTAATATGTTATTCATAGTGAATATTCAAATGAAAGTTTATCAAAATGTTCATAAACATCATAAAATAGCAATTTTATTTTTGTATTTCTCTTCACTGATAATTTTTGAGTTTTGTGTATTTGTAGGTCAGACATCTCGGTTTTCATGGTCATCATTCAACAGACCAATAATGAACAGAAAACTTAAAGTTGATATTTTTCTCCATAGTTCGACTTTTTTTTTATTAATTTGAAATGAAATGTGTTTTTTCCTACATAAGAAAGAGGAAATTTCAACATAATGACTATAATCAAAAAGGAGTCAAATCATCACGATCACAGATGCACAAGAACTTGATCATGTAAATGCAACAATGTAATTATCAATTGAAAGAAGGAACGAATGAAAACAATATAATTATGTTGTTGTCCGAATAAACTTGCTTTGTTTTCTCATTTGAATGGCTCCATCCAATAAAGGTGAACGGAAGAAGATCTTTGAAGAACATATTGCAAACATGTTTTGTCTAAGAATTGCAGGAATATTCTAGTGAATGAAATAATTTATTGACTTGACTCTTATATAGTGGACTGAATAATTGTACACAGCAAGCAGTAAAAAAAGAAAACTAAAACTTTAACAGAAAAAGTGTTTATTTGATAAATTTGGAAATATATATTATGTACACCACAAAGGTATATAATTCAAATTGTTTGCATATTCATGTATTGCAATTAAACTATAACAAAGAAAACCTTACCTCACGAAAAGAATAAACTATTCAGTCATAATAAAATAAACAAACAAGATTTCAAAACAATATTTTTTTTTATTTAAACATGTCATCATTTTGTTTCAGTGAAAGGACTTTACTCTTTGACCGTAAATATTATTATACATTCCAAAATAAGAATAATCTTTATTGTCATATAAACAAATAAAAAACATGTTTGTGACAAAAAAGAAAAAAAGAAAATAAATATTTATATAAAAAATATAAAAAAACTCGTATACATTTAAAACTTTTTACTACCAAACAGCATTCATTGAAAAATACACAATACTGTATATTTATATCTATATATTTATAATTTGAATCCCATAGGATTTCAATTTGTCCCATGGGATACAATTATCTCATGGGACCAAAAAATCCCATGGGATATTGAAAATCCCATGTTTTTATCAATCAAAATGCAAAATAAATATAATAGTAACAATAGAAAACCAATGAAATTTTTGAACCCCATGTAATTCCGCACATTTTGGTTATATACATGACACTGTAGCTCTTACGTGAGGCGGCTGCGGATTTGCAAATGAGTGTTTTGCAAATTAAAAGTGTCCAGTGTTAATATTGTATTCTACTGCTCAGCGCATACGGAAGACTTTCACAGTCTACCATGGTCAACTTACGTCCTCTACTGCTCAGCGCATACGGAAGACTTTCACAGTTTACCATGGTCCACTTCAGTCCATCATCTGAACCAACGTTTTTTTCTAAGTATATGATTGAAAACCTAAACTATTTAGGTAGAACAGTGATAATATGCACGATATTACTTCGTGAATACATCAATAAGACAATTTACAACTGCTTTCCATGGCCTTAATGCACGAACTTAAACACACATGCCAGCAAAACAGTAATACAATCTTGCACACTTTCCCTCTTTTTTTTTGCTGAAATTGTCACAATGAAAGCGTTCATGGCATTAATTATATGCCACGAACATTGTATCGTAGAATTGTTATTATGGCTATGATTATTTCATAATTTGCACATTTATGGTTTAACTAGTTGATCATTTAAAAAGATATCAAAGGGACATTTGAACACCAAAGTCGATAACTTATTAACAACACCATTGCAAAAAACAAAAACAGTACAGAAAACACAACATAGAAAACTAAAAGACTGAGCAACACGAACCCAAGCGAGAACCGTGTTGATTTGTTGTGCTCCAGAAGGGTAAGCAGATCATGTTTAACATGTGGCACCCACCGTCTTGCTCATGTCCACACAAGTAAAAATAAGTAAAGTTCACCACTGATTGGTCCGCAATACTGAGTGATTTACAATAGTTATCAAAAGTACCAGGATTATAATTTTATACGCCAGACGCGCGTTTCGTCTACATAAGACTCATCAGTGACGCTCAGATCAAAATAGTTCAAAAAGCCAAATAAATACAAAGTTGAAGAGCATTGAGGACCCAAAATTCCAAAAGGTTGTGCCAAACCAATTAATCACGATTAAAAGAATCAGACAAAATCTGTTCTAGCATTAACTGAAGATTCAGAAACAACAGATAGTAAAGACAAACCGTAAAAATAATTTGACGAAAACTTTGGGAACTGGAATTCCAATTATGTTTTACTTTAAGTAAAGAGTAAGGTGTGTTCCCATTTCATTCCGTTGGTTGATAATGAAACAAGAATGTGTCCCCAGTACACGGATGCCCCACTCGCACTATCATTTTCTATGTTCAGTGGACCGTAAAATTGGGGTCGGAACTCTAATTTGACATTAAAATTAGAAAGATCATATAATAAGGAACATATATACTAAGTTTCAAGTTGATTGGACTTCAACTTCATCAAAAACTACCTCGACCAAAAACTTTAACCTGAAGCGGGACGAACGAACGAACAGACGGACGGACGGACGAACGAACGAACGGAGCCACAGACCAGAAAACATAATGCCCCTTTACTATCGTAGGTGGGGCATAAAAAGTAAAATCATGTAATTACCGAACTCCGATGAAAATTCAAAACGGAAAACGGCTTGGTACATGCATTTCCTATGTAGACAATTCATCAAAGATTGCGCATTTTGGCTTTAATATAGATTCACCTATAGGGTCTTTGCATTGGAATTAAACATATTTATTTTAAAACCAGTTGTTGGCATGACACGGGTTATGTTCGGTATAATACTAAACCCCTAACGGGAAGGGTTGTTCTTGATATTCATATGATGAAAAAATAATCTTTCAATCAATTTAATTGAGGTCTGGAGCTGGCATGTCAGTAACTGCTAGTAGTCCTTTGTTAATTTATGTATTATTGTCATTTTTTTAGTTTATTTTGTTACTTATTCTGACATCGGACTTGGACATCTCTGT
Source organism: Mytilus galloprovincialis (assembly GCA_037788925.1). NCBI lineage: Eukaryota > Metazoa > Mollusca > Bivalvia > Mytilida > Mytilidae > Mytilus > Mytilus galloprovincialis. Next base: position 43,765,466 of record CM075340.1, read on the forward strand.
AATTGAGTTGTAGTATGCGTGTTGTGCGTTTGCTTTTTCTACATTGGCTAGAGGTATTTAGGGAAGGGAGTTGAGATCTAAAAAAAATCCTGCCCCATTTTTGCGCCTGTCTCAAGTCAGGAGCCTCTGGCCTTTGTTAGTCTTGTATGATTTTTAATTTAATTTCTTATGTATAATTCGGAGTTTAGTATGACGTCTATTATCACTGACCTAGTAACATATTTGTTTAGGGGTCAGCTGAAGGACTCCTCTGGGTGCTGGAGTTTCTCGATGCATTGAAGACCCATTGGTGGCCTTTGGCTGTTGTCTGCTCTGTGGTCAGGTTGCTGTCTTTTTGACTCATTCCACATTTCCATTCTCAATTTTAATGACGGATTTAACCTTGTTTTATACATAGCTCAATCTCTCACTTGTATGAGATTCGCATCAAATTCCATTATATTGACTACTATATGTGATCAAAACAAACAAACACAATTGGGAAAAGTGACAAAAATTGGGATACAGCAGTCAACATTATGTTATCTTACTAGCTATACAAAAAAACAAATATGTAACAAAGAATCACAAAAAGATATATAGACAAAGCACATTTATTTAGCAAATATGAAACACGAGCAAATTTTTATCATAGCACAATGATGGGATGTATTATAAGTACAGAGCCACCTTATGTGTAACAAAGAAACACAGAAAATAGCCATCTAAATAATTGTCTGAGCTCGCTCATATATCCCACATTGTCACTGGACAAACATCATATCACAAGATTCCTATGTTCAGACTCATAACTCCCCAAAATCAACTGATAAAAATGTTCTTCTGATTATGCACATTAACATAGTATGTCCTCATTAACTACAAAGTTAACTGTCTCTCTGGTATACTTCGTCTCTCCTTCTTGAAATTATTTTATAACTTGCGTGGGTATAGAAATAAAAGACGAAAATACAAAGATGGGATGTACAAGTACTTAGCCACGTCGAATGGATATCACGAGAAAAAGACTAAACAGTAAAAGTTATATTCCAAAAGACAAAATAAAAGAATAGTAGATCACGTTAAATAAACAACTTCCTTACACAGAATCTATACTTCAAAACCATCGTGTATAATGCGTTAAGGTGATGCAGAATATTTCATTAACAAAGTCTTGGTGTCTTCCGATGAACTTTGTTAAGAAAGAAAATGTTCTTTGTCATACCAAGACTCAACAACTTTCAGCTCAGACACAAGTGAATTTTACTGAGTCTTGAGTAGCAGTCCCAAGCTCTTGAATACCGAATAAGTGGTTTATTGCTACTAAGGTGGGGGATTAATAATTTCAAAATTTAAATCGTCTCGTTTATCATAGATTCTGGTACTGAGATGACAAACAAAAAAAAGACAGAAGAAGCAGTGTCTGATGTTTTAATAATTTCAAGTTCTGGGGAATATAATAACGGAACCAAATCAGAAAAGTAGGGATAATTAATAAAAAAAAAAAAACCATCTTCAATATATCGGAATGTGAAATTAAATGACCTAGCTTCTTTGATCTTCTTGTTTTTGACAAGTGTCTGAATGAAGTTCGACTCTTGTGAAAATAAAAGGAGGTCAGCAAGAACACATTTGATGAAAATGTCCACCTCCATATTTAACAAATATGTTGTCAATTAGAAACTCCAGCATACCACTAGCGAATTTAGGGGGATTCGCAAACAGTGCCCCCCCCCCCCCTTGAAAATCTTAAAATAATTTTAATAATTTAACCATTTCTTGTTTTAATGTCATCTTTACTATAAATTGAATATCTAGCACTGAATAGGATGACACGTTGTCGCTACACTCCTTTAAATATGGTGTCTTCCCATTTATCCAACTTTTTAAAAAAAGGTATTCTCATTTAGCCAACTTTTTATTTTTGTTAATTATTGGGTTGTTTGTTTAGTAATAATAAGGTGTCTTTCTAAAATTTGACAGTAAATTTGTTCCTGTATGTTTTTATATTATTTAAAATATATATATAAAATAGGCGATATTAAACTTGTTTTAAATAAAATCTAGTACAAATGTATGTTTTAAATAATAAATAAATGTTTCGTCATTTATACAGAAGAAACCCACAAATCAGTAATATTTTCATATTAACATTTTATGAAAGTAAATATGTACGGAAACATATAGCGCCACACATTTTTTTTAATATTTTTCTTCCTATCTTTGCGTTATATGATGCAACCCTTTGCGTTATAAAGCAAACCTTTGCCGGATAACGCAAACCTTTGTAATTATTGCAAAGTAAAATGCTTGAATAATTAGAACATATCATTGACTAATAGTCACTAATAATGAGCAGAATAATATAAGAAGATGTGGTACGAGTGACAATAAGAAAACTCTCCATCTAAGTCACTATTCGTAAAAATAAACCATCGTAGGCCAAATTACGGTCTTCAACACAGAGCATTGGCTCACACCGAACAGCAAACTATAGAGGCCCTCAAAACCCTTATTCATGTTACTACTAGTATAAATATTACAAGAAAATTCGTTCGTCTGTCCGTTCGTTCGTCTGTTCGTCCGTCCGTTCGTCCCGCTTCAGGTTAAAGTTTTTGGTCAAGGTAGTTTTTGATGAAGTTGAAGACCAATCAACACATGTTCCCTATGATATGATCTTTCTAATTGCAATGCCAAATTAGAGTTTTTACCCAAATTTCACAGTCCACTGAACACAGAAAATGATAGTAGGAGTGGGGCATCCTTGTACTTGGGACACATTCTTGTTAGTATTTTAAACCATTGTGCTTGCATTACTATTTAAAAAAAAATGTATGATGTGTGTATCTACTGAACATTTCTTTAGTGCCATTGTATGTTGTGTGAATCTACTGAATATTCATTTAGTCACGGTGTGCTATTTATAATTTTGTGCCATTATTTTATAATTGTGCTTGAATTGCTTTTGCTTTTGTTTATATATATATATGTTGTGTGAATTTTGTTCATCACATAAAACATTCAATCAATACCCAGCCATAAAATTGACTTATGAGACACTTTTAAAACTCTATATTTACACTAAATTCTTATAAAAATGTGTATTAACACTAATTTACAAATACGTTATCTGTTCAGTAAAAACAAAATAAACTAGGCGATTAAAAAGTAATGAATAAAAATAAAGTAAAACAATGTTACTAGATCTATCACTGTTAATAATATTGCAATCCATTAAACAAAAATACTTCAGTATAAAGTTATAAATTAAAATTAAAGCAAAAATCAGGTAAAACCTTAATCTTGTTTTAACACTAGTTAAAAGTGAAAAGTTTTCGACGTAAAAAGAATTTATGCAGACTCTTACAAAAATATTGCTGTATTTCTTTGCAGTTCATGATATTAACAAATTGATCATTTAAACTCATACTGTTAAAATTTTCAATATATTTAACGCATTCAAGTAAAAAGTCATATCTCAAATCTGAATATAATGGACATGTCATTAGAAAATGTTTTCCTGTTTCTATTTCATCTATAATTCTCAGTCTTATTTTTCACCTGTCATTCAACCCAAACTCTAATTAAAAAAAAAACCTTTGTTCTTGATTACCTTTGATCTCATCTATCCAACTTTTTTTTTACTTGTACTACCTATAATTTTAAAAGTTGGATAAATGAGAATGAACCTTAAATATACACATGGCATAATTACATTGGCCTGAGGGTACAAAAATGTAACTTGATAATTAGAGGATCAAAGGAATTAATTAAGACAATCAAAGGCAGGTATCCCTATATTTTATTACTTTGTTGGTTTTATGATTAAAACGACGTTTTTTGTTAGCTTGATTTGAAGAAAAATACTCCTTTAAATATACACATGGCATAATTACATTGGCCTGAGGGTACAAAATGTAACTTGATAATTAGAGGATCAAAGGAATTAATTAAGACAATCAAAGGCAGGTATCCCTATATTTTATTACTTTGTTGGTTTTATGATTAAAACGACGTTTTTTGTTAGCTTGATTTGAAGAAAAATATTTTTCACCCTATCATACATTGTATATAAGGTTTTTTTTAGAAAATGACACTTGCTGAATCTAAGGATATTGCAAACTTTATTTTCACATCTGTATCTAATGCTCAAATGTATAGCATTCTAAATGAAAACTGGAATCCACCTAGTTCTTTTCCTTTTCATAAACGTGAAATGTACGGGTTAAACAGATGCTTCTAATATGCGTGGCTGAACTATTTCCCATGCATTGTCTATTCAACTTCAAAGGACGAAATTTATTGCAAATTTAGCGTTTTGTTCGCTACTGACGATAACCCCGGACAGTTTGTTAAAAAAACATGTTCAGAATTGTGTAAAGCAAATGGTGAATGTTAATCTCACAAACAAACAAAACAATACCACCAAACAGCCTTATTAAGATCACAAAACTTTACCAACACACATGATAAGACGCGTCTAGTGGAACAGATGCAAGGGGTGATACAGCAATTGCAAAACGGGTAGATACGATCTTAAATTAAATAGTTAAACTAATCAAAAGTTTATTTAGAGTAACCATATGCCGGATGAACAAAAAATGTGCCATTTATTGAAAAACAAATGGTTTGGTATAACAAGAAAACTTCTCTAGTATTCAAAAACGTTTCTCACAAATTCCTACCAGAAAATCTTTCTACATGGAAGTTATCTTGAACTGGATTCTTGTTTTCTCATAACACACATTTTGCAGTGTTGAACGCAAGCAAGTTCCAGTTCACAAATTCAAAAGTTGGGAGGGGAAAGAATGAAAAATTGTGTTGGAACACAATGCTGCAAGCAACGGTCACACAACTACAATATAGAAATGTAACGGAAAATATGGCTTATGAAGACTGAAGGTAATTCTTACACATTCAAGATGAAGTTTTTATCTGCCTGCAAAAACATATTTAGTAATCAATTAATTTAACAATAGTGCATAATCTTACTCATTATTTGTTAAATCATATCTACATGTTTATGAATAACACAATTTCTAGCTTGCATTTATTGCAGTTTCCTTATACATTGCTAAAGTCCATTCTATTAAAAATGAATTTATTCCATGAATTTCCTTTGTTCTTTGTTGTTGAGATTCAAACTTAAATCAGTGACCCAATTGTGTATTTGTGAATATACACTTACATTTGGTGTATTTTTAGATTCCTACCAGAAAATATTTTTTCTGGGTGGAATTTTGAAAAATTCCTACCAGGTTTTCTAGTAGGGATTTTATTTTCCTACCAAATTTACCAAACAAACTTGGGTAGGATTGCTACGGATGATTCCGACAACAAATGTAGGCATGTTAAAGACCATTGTAAAGATAAATCAATTTAGATTTACGATATAACAAGTTTTAGTAGGGTTGACAGCCTATAAAGCGGCATATAACGGAATTTCGTCACCGCCTGACATTTTTTTGAATCGCGAGTTAAGTACCTTGTGTTATATAAAGGTATATAGGGAAAAAAATTCTGAGACGAGTGCCTGTGGAATTTATTTTAAAACACTTCTTATAATGTTTAAAATATATTTTATACAATTAGAAAAATCTTTCTGAAAATGTCTATAATGAAAATAATATATAATAAATTATACTGACCATTATTATTTTATATTCTATAAAGTGGGACCAAGAGTAAAAAAATAAGTTTCTTCAAAGTAAAAAAAGCCTTTTAACTCAAGTCTTTTTTTCTTAGTTAAACATTACAGTGATGCCTAGAAAATATCATAATATTACAGAAAAAGGAAAAGTTTACCAAAAATTTTGACAGAAATTTCTATAAAAAATAATACTGTAAGTGAAAGTGACATAATTTTAAATTTTGAAATCATTATAATTATTATAAAATTCAATTATTAGGATAGCTAGCACAGCTTGTAGCACTTTTAAATGTTGTAAGTAAACCTTTTTGAGAGAGAAAAATGGGGCTTCAGCTGCTTTATAAATTTATAAACAAAGTATAGTATATTTGGCCTAAATAATTGGATATTCTTAGTAATGAAATGAAAGTTGTTTGGACAAATCTTGTGCATTAATTTTTACTTAATGATCTATGATGATTAAATTTGACAAGAATTTGCCATTTGAATTAATTCAATTTTGTTAGAACACATCTCTATGAATTTACTTCTTGTTTGGCTTGATAACTAAGCTAGATTTTGCTCTTGTTAATGTAGCTTACTCATTAAAGAAATAATTAAATAAGCAAGGTTTTTAACTTATATAACTATAACTGACCTTCATTTTCTTTTCTCATATGTTTTTTCCTCCAGATATTTTCTTTGCAATACAATTTCTATTGCTATTTTTTTGTGCTCATCCCTTACCTAAAATAAATGGTCTTTTACCATTCAAATCCAATTGTTTTACCATTTAAAACCCAATTTCCATTAAATATCCATTTAATTACCATTTTTTATAAATTACATTGTCATTGATTGTACAAACCATTTTTATTTTCCCATTTGTTTACCATTTTTTCACCATTTATTGAAAAATGGCATTTGAAATTTGGGAAAATAGCCATTAAAACACATTATAAAAATGGTAATAAAATTGCTTCCATTTCATGTTATAAGAACCATTTATTTACCATTTATTTTCTTTACCATTTTCTCTCAACTAAATGGTTGGAGTTTTTCAAAAACTATATATATCAATTGCATATATATACTGTAACAAGCTGTCTGGAATCGATTCTTTAATTTCCCCCCTCTCAAGCTGCTAATGTTTATTTGTTTTTCTTTTCCTAACAGGAAATTGTTTGTATTGAACATGTATGTAAAAAGAAAAATAATTGCTTAAATGATATGTTGAAATTTCAAAAAAAATCAACTTAAAGCATTAAAAAGGAAAAGACAATTTAACAAAATCAACTTTAACATTTATTTGTTTCAAATTGTCATTTTCAACCAAAATATACAAAAATCAGTTCTTAAACATAAAAAAAAATCAAGTTTATACACATAAAAAGATGCAACAAACCCTTTTCTTTAATATTTAAATAGTCTGATACAAATTGAAATAAAAAGAGCTAGCTAGACTGAGCATACATGTATATATGTATAACAAATAACAAAAAGTTACAAAATGTAAAATAATATATTTATTAGATATGAATTAAAAATAAGATTTTATCAGAATAACTTTTGAATCATTGAACTATATATATAGTCTTTCTACTTTGTTAAATAGTTGACTCACTTTTGATCTTAGACTAGCATGTTTCCAATGCATATAAAACAATTGATGGCAAAATAAAATTAATCTTATTTTTTCTAAAAGGTGCATTATATTTATTCTAGGAATAAGCTTTCAGTTGTCTCCTTTGTATTTTACAAACACAAATTAAAAATAAGGTTTATGTCATTTGTATGTGTATGTACACAATTTACTTTAATCATCTTTACAATAACAATATTATATATTGCTATGTTACTTTAACCTGTATAAGACTGAAGACCAATCCATTTTATGTTTTAATCCTTTGCTTTAGTGTCTAAATAAAGCATTAATACCTCTTGTATTTATTAGGCAAACATTTTATTTGAGGAAAGATAGTAAAACATGGACACAGACAGGAATTAATGAAGGAAGTTTTAACTGTATTTTGATCTATTTTCAACGGACAACAGTTCAATCACGGTCATAACGATTTGGAGAGGGGCAAATATACTTCTTATCATTTATAACCAAAAAATTGTTAACATTCAAAATACTGTTTATAGGTAAAAAATCAATTTCATCTACTTCCTCCACTTCCCAGACACAACCTACTGGCTGTATTTTTCTAAACAGTTTTAACATTGCTACATTCACAGTACGGGGTGGGTACTTTTCGTCTGATTGAAGAAATGTTAAAACAGAATAAAAATGCAAATTTCCATTCACTATGCATGTTACTATATGTTGTTGTCTTTTCTGAAGTCTTCCGTAACTTTGACTGTATACATAAAACCCCTTTTTGTACATGTTAATCCTTTGGAAGCACTTCACCAAAGTGTTTCGAATGCCGCATTTCAAAACAATCAGTGCATGGTCTTTACTAATTGTAACCATTGAAGCACTCCCTACTGGACGGATGCCATCCTCAATTTCGTAATCAAACTGGTGACTCCCACGCACACTGTCTGTTAGCTCCTTATATAATGAAATTATTTCATCATCTGGTGACTTTTTCAAAAACTTATCGTACATTATTGGGGGAACCTTCAGCATAGCTATACTATTTGTTAGCTGTGTGTCAACACCTTGCGTTCCATGGACGTGTTTAATAATGAATCCATTCAAATCTTCAAAAATAAAACAGTTATTTACATACAAAGGTCCAGTATGCCTTACACAGTCTGCAAGATGTATGATTTGATGAATATTTAAGGTCATGTATTTCTGGCTATACAAATCTCCGTAAAGTTCTACAAATAATAACAATGCTTTTTCTGCTGTTTGTATTTCGTTCTGCATCACACCTTCCTTTGATAAAATAAAAATTGCCCTCGCTAGAAGGCAGAAATGCGCAAAGTATTCACTGCTTAAAACGTTTTTCAGTATTGGTATTCCCCAATACCACAAAAAGTTTCTGAATTCTGATGATTTCCAATGCACAATATTATCTAATGTTCTAGGAATTCTTGTTACAAAAATTGTTGGTTTAACTTGACGCAAGTATTGATTTACAGTTTCCCTTTCATTAAAGAATGAAAAGTTTTCCGACTTGTTTTTTTTATCGAACCATAAGGTCAATAACTGCTTTACTATACCCAAACATATACCATGCATATAATCAATCAAACAGCTATTTATAACATCGAAAGTGTTTAAATACATAAACCAAAACTTTCCCTTATGACCGTTAACTGTTGTTTTCTGATTTTTCCCATCACGAACTTTATCAGCTGCACTTTGAACATCTCGTCGCACACTCTCTTTTGTCCGTGGAATACCTTTTGGGCATGTTTTATCATAGGGAAAAATATGGGAGATTCCACCAGTGTCATGTTTATATGTTTCTCCTCTTGCTAAACAAAACCAACAACTATATTCACCATTAAACTGATTTGAGTTATAAACAATAGCACGAGCCGGGAGATCACAGGTACAGGTAAGTAATATACACTTTGAGATAAATTCGGCACCACTGAAATCTGTAAATGTATGACCAATAAAGTTCATCATATAAAGGTTTTAAAAACGACCACATTTGAGGTTTTTTTGTTGCTATCCATACGCCATAGAACATTGAATTTTGACGTTTTTTTCTTTGAGCTATAGGTAATTCGTTTATCAGCATGTACACTGGCCAAATACTAACATTGGATGATTTAAATAATGGAGCACCATCTGTATTCATTGAAAACGAAATATTATTTTTGCCATTCAAAATACCACCATTATCAAAATGCTTTCGATACATTTTTCCGTCGTATATATCAAACAGTTTACTGTCATTATTATTCTTTAAATGTTCAAATCTGTGGTTTCGAACCATATCACAAAAATCCTGGTTCTTCCATAACGACACTAATTGTGAACACAATTTCAGTTGAACAAAGTATGCCATCGAACCAGACTGTGTAAACGATTTATTACAAGAAGGGCAACTCTTACCCTGTTTATTGACAGAGGCATAACAAACATTGCAATAATAAAACACAGTCGGCAGAACATCAAACGTGAACTTCTTAATGAAATTTCTGAAATGGTAAAGACTTCCCATTAACCGATGACCTACTGTCAAAAGACAGGTTATAATTCGTAGCAAGTATGATATTGCCTCGTCCGGGAGACGAAACCGAATCATGAAGCAGCATATTAATAATACAGTCACTCCTAGTGTGTGTGGAGAGTTTTCATACAAAGGCTGGTCGCTTTTCTCCTCTTTATTACCATCATCCCCCTTTTCAATTGTCGTAGCAATATTATTTTCAACAACTTGTCCAAAATGAACAGCTGTCTCTGGTTCGTACGTATCATTTGGTTCTTCCTCGTCAGCTAGTAAATCGTCATTTCTCTGTTTAGCTTCTGTCTGCAGCATTTCATTAATTAGATCTTCAATCTCCTCACCCAACGGCTCGTTATTTGCATCGATGTTTGTTTGGCCGTCACCGGAAGTTTCAAGTTCATTTGTCTGTTTTTGAGCAGCACAATTCACTTCAATGGTGTCTGTTACTTCCATCGCTTCATATAATGCGGTGACAGGATTATCGAGTTCTGTCATATTCTCGTTTTCATTAATTGCATCAATCAACCTGATGTCTTTTTCCAAAGGTTCATTTGATAATTCTGTCATACTCTCGTTCCCATTATGATCATGCATATTGTTGACAGTTTCCAAAGGTTTATATTCTGCTGTGACAGGATTTATAGAACATGTTATTGCATCATGAAAACTGTTGACTGGTTCAAAATAGCTCGAGGAGGCTACAGCTGGTTGTGTGAAATCGCTTTTTGAAACCTTAATAAAAAAATAAGAATATGAAATAAATATAATGTCAATTGATTGTTATTCACATAAAACTTTAAAATAGGATAACAAATGCAAATTTTATTATGTACTATTATCATGGTCATTTTTTCCCGATGAAAAGCACCCATGGGTCAAGGACTTTTAGTTTAAGAGGTTGCAAAAATTACAGGGAAAAGTATGTTTCATAAATTTTACTGAATAGTGAAAAGAAAATAAGTAAAGGGTGGTGAAAAATCTGAGAAAGTTTCATTAAATAAGTGGGTTAGGCTGTAGATACAAAATGGGGAACCCTATATAAGACAATGACAAAAAAGAAACTATTTTTACAAAACAAAATAGGTGCACATTATGATAAAAAAAAAAGTTAGGAGGAGTTGCGGATACAAATGATAGGTCACAAAAGTTTAATCAAAATATGCGTCTAAATAGGCAATGACATATAAACTATACAAAGTGATGCCCCCACACTCCACTCCGCAGCTAAAATCGTAAAATTTTGCATTTCTGTTCAACGTGTCCAATGATGAACGTACGCCATAACGTGTCCTCTTTATACGCCAAAAACGTTCCAAAACATTTAGCAGCTCGCAAAAATATCATGCCAACAAGACAACTATCCATCGAAAACCAACAGTTTTACACACAATTGTCATTACAGTATAAAAGGACACCTCGTTACAAGACACTTTATAAATTATCTTTTAATTTTATCTTTCAGGAGGTTGAACTTTGAATGACCTTAAATATTTGATAGCAAAATTAATCTTTATAAATCTGTATAATTATAGAGCAGTTTTTAAAGTATAGAAATAAAAAGTAATTTGCAATAAATATATTTTTGTATGTTTAAAATAAGTTTTGACCATAAAGAGACATTCTTATTAATATAATTTGTATTAAAATGATCTAGCTATTTCCATTTCCAATTATAGATAATACTTTGGGTGTACAAATTTGAAATAAGCTAAAAGAGGGGAAATAACTTAAAAAAATAGGCTTGAAATTTGGGACTATCAAAAGGGGGCTCCCAATGTTTCAAAGCAGTTCAAAGCCCCCCCCCCCCCCTTTCCTGGGAAAAATTTGGTTGATTATATAGGGAATCACTGAAGCATGACTGGAGTGGGCCCCCCCCTTTTAGGTCAGTCAGCGCCCCCCCCCCCCCCCCTTTATGAAAAGTTCTGGATCCGCCACTGATGACGTTCCTCAATTTGACATATATATCTAATATAAAGTCTATGAATGATTGTTTCCATACGTTTTGATCAATTACAGCCTTCTTCATTGGAATAAAATTATGATTATACTACTACCACTACAGGGGAGGTTTAATGATCTTAAATAATTGATAGCAAAATTACCTTAAGATTTAAATCCAATGAAACTACTAATTGTAATGGTATGATTATGCCAAATCTTACTATATATACACATGTGAGGGCCTCAAGGGAGAATAGTGTCTGTACTAATTGAGCATACCCTCTTGAAATAAAGATTATTATTATTATTATTATTTAGATGTTTAATTTTGGGCCTTGCTTTTAAAATAGTCCATATCATATTAAGGTTTAAAGGGTCTTTTGTTGGCTGTTGTTCGTGTGTTTCTTTGTCAATTGTATTCTCCAATTTATTTATATTGTAGTCCTGTAGTGTTGAGTTGTCATCTTAATGTTATATTTCACATGGCTATAAAAGGGGAGGTTTGGCATGCCACAAAACCAGGTTCAACCCGCCATTTTTTTCTTTAAAAATGTCCTGTACCAAGTCAGGAATATGGCCATTGTTATATTATAGTTCGTTTCTGTATGTGTTACATTTTAACGTTGCGTCGTTTGTTTTCTCTTATTTTTGAGTGTAAATTCACATTGCGATAAGACGTGTCACGGTACTTGTCTATCCCAAATTCATATATTTGGTTTTGATGTTATATTTGTTATTCTCGTGGGATTTTGTCTGTTGCTTGGTCCGTTTATGTGTGTGTTACATTGTAGTGTTGTGTCGTTGTTCTCCTCTTATATTTAATGCGTTTCCCTCAGTTTTAGTTTGTTACCCCGATTTTGTTTTTTGTCCATGGATTTATGAGTTTGAACATCGGTATACTACTGTTGCCTTTATCCAACATTAAACTTTGTCTGCTTTCAACAAAAAATAATTTCTTTGGGCTCTTAACTCTGTTGCATAATAACTATATAACTATAAGTTTTTAGATTTTTTTAAAATTTGGCCTGTTTTTCAAGTTGGTATATGTCTAAAGAGTTAAAATTAAACTTATAAAAATATATATGAATTAATTCAAAGGTTGGATTTTTTATTATGGGCCCATTTTGAAATAAGTCCACAATGAGGTTATAGTGTCAAAAATTAAACTTAGTTTGATTAATATAACAAAAATTGTATTATTTGGGGTTCTTTGATGTCCTTATTTTAATCATATATTTAGTTTTGGATTTTGGGTCCAGTTTTCAAGTTGGTCCAAATAGGGGTTCAAATTGAACTGTTTGATTTCAACAAAAAATGAATATATTTAATTGGATATTTTAATATGCTGGATCTGAATGAATGAACTATATTTTTCATAAAACTACATTTCATAGTTACAGAGAAAATTACTATTTACAATTGCGCATATATGTAATAATAAACATGCACATGTATAAACAAAATTAGGTTGGAGGACCGACTTTCACATTAATTATCTTTTTATAAATTTCCTTTTTTGACCAGAAATATTTTCTTTCATACACATTCTCAGGTTGTGTACTACCACTGTGTAAAGTTTCATCAATATTGGTCCATGATCCATTAATTTGGAGTTGCGCTTATGAGACATATAGACAGACAGACGGAAGGGTGAAACTTTGTTTTTTGGGGGTATAATAAAACCATAATAGGTTAATGTCCAACTTAAAATTTTTCAGTTCTTTGACCACATAATGACCTTCATTGATGTCAGAAACTTATAGGGTGTAAAATATTTAATCACAATCAAAATTGTGCCACAACTGTTCTGGGTTGGACCTCTATATTGATATCAAGCTGCGCTCTTTGGTACATTTTGTTTGAAGAAAGAACATTATTATAAGAGTAGCTTCAAAAATAGCTGTGTGACCCATCCTAGCTCATCTTTCCAAATTCCTAAAAGAAAATATGAATTTTGCCATCACTAGACTTCTGTTGCATGGTGTAAACTATTGCAAATATCTTCTCCTCTTAAGGTAGATCATAACTAAATCTTTTTTCAGACAGAATTTCCTTAAACTTAGCCAAAATGTAGTTTTTATCATGCTTTTATCAAAAATGTGTTGAAAAGTATGAGAATGAGTGCTATTTTTTAAGCTACAGGTTTTTGTAAAATTTTGTATAGATTGATCATGAAAAAATATATATCTCTGTGAATAAAAAAAAATCTATGCGATAGAATTTTGATATAAAACATGAGAAGATAGGTTTTATCATATATGCTTTTAGAAAATCAAAAGAAAAAAGATGGTATGAGATTTCGTTTTCTTGCATCAAGTAAAAAATGAAAATTTCATTAGCATTCCTTATGTTATCTCCCCTTAAATGGCATAATTGAAAAAATAAATCAAACAATGTAGATAATAGCCAGTTTTTATAAAAACACTCTTTTCAAATGATATGATTAACTAATTTACATTTATCAAATAGAGTCTTATATAAATAAATTGAAATTCTGTCTAAAAATTTGCAGTTTTAAGTAAAGAACTATAACGCTCGTGTACTGCTATTTTACAATCCAAGGTGGCAATATAGAGATATATATAGTGTTGATCTACCTTAAAACTGTTGATCCAATTTCAACCAAAATTAAGCTGAATGCTCCTTAGGGTATTTAGAATAAAGCTTGTGTTTTATCTTCTGTTTCATAAAAAAATATGGCCGCCATGGCTAAAAATCAAACATAGGGCATGATGATAGGCCTAGGGGTACCGTAAAATGCAGTTTTTCGCTTATATCTATTTAAAGCATTTAAAGCCAATTTGATGAGGTAAAATGTTTATAAGGTCAAGTTCTGATATTTGCAGACAAATCATAAAACCCATTGTTGGGTTGCTTTCTCTAAATTAGTAATTTTTAGAACATTAATTTTGCAGTTTTTGGTTACCTTGAATATCATGATAGATAATGACAAACAGCAAAAATGTTCAGAAAATAAGATCAACAAATAAATTTAAATAAAAATAAATTAAAATGCATCTTGTTTTTATAAAATATGATGAAAAACTATAGATTTTGGAAAAGCCATAGATATTTATATCATCTTTAGCTGAGATTTCCTAGTCAATAATTATGGTTACATCAAATGACAAATGAAAACTTTATTTTCATGTTGTAGGTGCATCAAAATGTAGGACATTTGAAATTAAAATAAAACAGTCAATAGATTTTAGTAAAGAACCCATTCATATTGTCACCAATTGTCAAAACCTGGCAAAAGAGGTTAGAGCGTGTGGTAAGCGTGGTGCTTGTATGCGGCTAAAAAGGGCATTAGAGGAGGAAAAGGAAAATGATAAAAAATCTAAAAAACCTAAAGAAAGTGTTGCTGTAACCTCAAAGATAGAAAAAAAGAAAGAAATTAAAAGTAAAGGTAGCATTCTAAAGGAATTGAAATTAAAGGAAGTCATGGCATTTGCTGGTATTGAGGAAAAGCAAAAAGATGGTACTGAGGAAAAGGAAAAAGAAAAGGATAAGGAAATAGAAAGTGAGAGGGAGATTACAAAAGAACAGGAGAAGGAAAAAGAAAAGGAGAAAGAAAAAGAAAAGGAGAAGGAAAAAGAAAAAGAAAGGGAAAATAAAATAGAAAAGGAGGGAGATGGAAAAAGAAAAGGAGAAGGAAAAAGAAAAGAAAGAAAAAGAAAAGAAGGAAAAAGAAAAGAAGGAGAAATAGAAGGAGAAGGAAAAAGATATGGATACAAATACTGATCAAGCGGTCGTGCCTTCCTTAGGGGAAGTCCTGTCCAGCAGTATAATTTTGATAACCAATCAAGATCAAGATCAAGATCTTTTAAATCCTGATAACAGCAAAGATAATAGAGAGGAAGAGATGTCGAATCAGGAACAAAGTAAACTAGATAGTGTAAGTTTATTTTTTGAGGTTTGAACAATTGATTCAGAAAGAATTGAAATAAGAATGCAGTTTATGATAATTCATAAAGTAAGCTAGCTTGTAAGGAAAGCAAGCAAAGCGCTTACATTCTTGCTAAAAATGTGAAGACCACTTGCTTTGATTTTGTATAATTTTTTTAACAGCATTCAATTCGTACCTTTAATGATATTTGAAATATTATTTGAAAACTTGAAACAGAATATTTCTGCAGGCATATATATGCATTATGTAGTAAGATAAAAACAATATCATCCCACCTTAAATCATTTACATTTTGTAGCTGAGAAGTCTTTCACCATAAACTTTTTGAAATTTCATTTTTTTTTATACATGTTTTATTTTTTCACATTAATTGCTTTTGGCAGCCTCAAGACCATATGTAAAAAATACTGGGTATTCTCAAGTTTAGAGATACGTCCCCTTTTTAATCATGTTTTTAAATTACATGCACAACTGTGATTTTTGGTTCAAAATATAAGTTGAGTAAAAGTAAACAAAGAATAATAATTATTTTAGAAAGGTCTTTAAATGAATTAAACATTCTTAGTATAAATGAAAAAAGAATACATCATATTTGAACAATAATTTAGAAATGTTTTCACGTCATTAATTGAAATGATATATCAGACCCCCAATTTATTTGGGTACTAACTAGACTGTAGACACTCTGGTTATACAATGGCTTATAATTAATGGTAGAATTTAAATACAAACTGAAGAATTAAAAGAACAATAAAGAAAATTCTACACATCCATTTTATGTATGCTTGTAATGTTTAATTTGGATTATTTCAGTTGCCACAAAGTGACAGAGAAGAATTTGACTTTAATTCTTTTATGCAAACAGAATTCCAATCCAAATCTTTTGACAACATTGCAGGTACATGTATTTAAATATGGCAAGCTAGTCTATATGAAAATAAGAAGAGGCATGATTGCCAATGAGACAACTCTCCATTATAAATACTAAATGTTGTACATATTGTAATTAATAAGGGCACAGTATAGAACCATTTCAATGCAGAGTCACACAGCGAAGTAACCTAGTTTGTTTACCCTACTATTTGATGACAATATTGGCCATTTTATTTTTTCATTCACTATACAAATTAATAGTTACTGTTACTAACGGAAATTATTATATAAGTGAAATCACAGGGAGATATAATGATACTTCGATAAACACAACTAAAAAGTTAAAATTATCTCCTATTAATATGTTTAACACTTTTATGAAATTTTCAATATAAATCTTATTAAAAATATTGCATGCTTATAAGATGGGGAATATCACAATATTTAAAAACTATTCCTTCTATCTACCTTTCTTCTGTTCAAACAATCAACCTTTGCAAAGAAGACTTAATTATTGGAATGATTTGCTTAATACCATTTTCACTTGCAATGAATAGAAATATCTTTTTCTATGCAGTGTTTATATGATTCAAAACTGCAAATTTGTAATAATTAGGCCAAATGTAAAAAATATTGTGTTTGCTGTTACCCTACCTACCTACCTACCCATGGATCAAAAATGTGGGTAAGTAGGAGATAGGAACATATTTTTATTAAAAATATTAGTAAACCGTTAAAACAAACACAAGAATAATGATAAAATTTATAATTTTACTATAAATATAATTTTTGTTGGAAAACACCAATAAAATTATTTGAGTAGGGCCAATATTTCTGGGAATGTAAGTGAACAGCAAACAAACTTATTTTATTTTCAGCCTTTATAGACCTGATGAATTTTGAATATATATGCATTAAATATACTGTTTTTTTTAAGCTTATTATCAAGGTCTGAGTTATAGCAACAAAACAACAATTTTAGTTTTTTTTAACACCTTGACAACTGAATTACACAATATGACATATGGAAGTGGAAGTGGAACACATGCAGGAACGGATCAGAAGTGTAGTGAAGGACATTGTGTTGAAAACACTGTTGAGAAGAAAGAGGTATGCACATTATTAAGTCTCCCAAACAAAGTTTGGAGACATTGTTTTTGCTCATTCTTATAATTTCTTCTTCTTCTTCTTCTTCTTCTTCTTCTTCGGCTGCTTTAACGATGAACTTGTCCGCAGGGGTTCTCAAAAAACGCTTGTCATATTTACTTAGAATTTCATAAATTTTGAGACTTACATAATAAGGATAACATTTTCCAACTAGGGGCCCAACCTGTCACAATGTGAAAATTAACATATTAAAGCACTATGGGCATTTTCAAAAATAATTTATCTGCCCAACCAAATTTTCAGTAGCATTGGCTACTCAGGGCCCCTGTTAATCTTTTTCTTTATTTTACAGATACAAATACTTGCATATGATGGTTCAAATTGTAGATATAAAGTTAAACAGCAATTAATTGTTACTTATTTTTAACCAACATGCCATTTACTAGTATCATTGTTTATAGCATATTTTAATGCAAGCTTGAGTTGTTTTTCACAAGTCTGATCATTTCCACTGTCACTCTAACTTAATTATTGTCAGATTGTTATTTCAAATGTTATTGTAATTTTCTGTATGCCATAACCATTTAATGTAAATGTGTTTGTACAAATAAATATTGTCTAAATTGTCTATTTAAAAAAAAAATAATGAACTGGCCTCACTCTAAAAATATTCACACTTGAGTTATAGTTTAGTTTCTAATATCTTTTAACTTTTTTTTAGAGAAAGCTGCCAATTATATCAGACCAAAAAGGAACTTATTCCGATGTATTGGTTAACCCATCTAGACTCAGGAGTGCAGAGATGCAAGCCTCCAAATCCAAGAAACCAGCATCGTACCTGCTAAACAAGATTATAGAACTCATCTTTAGTAAAGATGAGTTGACAAAAGCCAAGGGGGTTAGCTCCTTGAACCAGCACAAATTAGAAGCTGTTAAAGGTTATTATCTTATGTGAATTAAGTTTTCAGTTTAATGCATTTTTCATATTATTCAAAACTGACAGGGCAACAAAACTATATACCTGTTTCCTGTATATTAAAGGTACAAAATAGATTAGGTTATGGCGCTTGCTAAAATATGACTTTAATACTATATAAGGTTAAACAAGAATTTCTATATCTGACAGAATCTTGAATTAATGGTTATTCATTTGATATGACAGCTTATACATGAAAATTGATAGTGAACAGATAAAACATAATAGTTTTCTTTATTAAATAATATCAGATTATTACATGACATTTTTCATATCAGATTATTACATGACATTTTTCATATCGGATATATATTATAAGCCCAAGGTTGAATATCAGCCCAAGAGCTGAAGGCTAGAGGGCCAATTTTGACTGAGGGCTGATAATACAACATACCACCAATGTAAGAATGCAATGCAATGCGATAACATTACGGAAAGGCATGTGATAATATTTTTTTCATATCAGCCCGCTAAGCACCGTTTCGAAAAATATAAAATTCACGTAAAATTAATGCTATTATCATAATGTAAAAAATATATATCTTTATTGCAAAATTACACCCTTAAGGGTCAAACAATACACACAAACAATGATACAATTAAATACAATACATTGCAATACAATACAATACGATACAATACAATAGAAAGAGTTCAATTTATAAATTTATGTAAGAAAAAAACACAATCACAAACTTGTCTGACATGAATCTGACCCCCTCAGTTCTAAAGACTGCTGAATGAAGACTCCAATATGACAAACAAGTTCAAGGGTGGGGTTTAAAATATGTTATAATTTATTAAATTCATCAAGATGTTGAAATGATGGTACATTGATCTTTTAGATTAAAGTGAAAAAAAAATGACCGTAATGTTTTGTTAATGTGATAATAAAAAAAGAAATGAAATTCGTCATCTAAGACTCCACATTTTTTACATAATCTTTGTGCTCTAGAATGTTTCTGTTTCTACCCAGTTCAATGCCTAGGGAATGATCACTTAGTCTAAATTTTGAGAGTAACTGCCTATGTATAAAATTATTGCAATTTAAATATTTCTCAGACTGACAATTAGTTTTTAATTTCCCATAAAGACAAAGTTTAGATGAGGAATATGTTAATATTATACTCTAAGTATATGAAAATGAAAAATATTTCATTTTTTACCTATTATTTTATATTACATTAGGCGGTTGACTTATTTATTGTTAAGCTAAATTTTGTTGAAGACTATTTGCCTTGAACACAAGTCAGGAATATGACAGTTGCTTTCCATTCTTTTGATGTGTTTGAGCCCTCCCCTTTTTGCCATTTGATTAAGGATGTTCCTTTTAGAATTTTCCTTGGAGTTCGGTATTTTTGTTATTTTACTTTTTATTTTATAATTTATATGTACATGTATACATGATAATGAAGAAATTCTCAACTTCAGAAATGTTAGGGCTCGTCTACAAACTACCTTTTGTTCTATTTTTATAATGATATTGCATTGACATACTGGTTTTTAACTTCTTTTATCTGTTTAAACCTTACTACAAATTTGTTATTAAACCAAAAAAGTTTTGGAATCAATAAGTTTAATACATAATGTAAAAGTATGTACAATTAAGTATATATCATTTTTCCACAGAATTGTATAGAATCTATTTTATTATTTCAGAGTACATGCATGCAAGATCTGTGACCCTTCAGTTCGACATGCTGGATCCTAAGACATTTACAGTTCTAGTACAGAACAAGATGGGAAACATTCGTCACCGATCAAAAAATTCTGTTGAACTGACACCAAAACAGCTTTTCTTTCATTAAATATTAATTAATTAGGCACAACAATTCATTATGTTTTTATTTGCAATTTCCAATCTTGATTTATCACGCAAACAGGATAAATTATATCTTAAAAATTGCTCCATTCATTTCTCCCATGGTTATGTCATTTGCATTTGATAGCTTTTCATTGGTGTAGTAAGCTACCATTATTCAACTGTTTTTTTTTTCTAAATGGTGAACTCATTTGCATAAATGGTATATTAATGGTTTTTCAATGGTATTGCAAGGATACCATTTTTTTATCCATTTTCTATGACATCATATAAATGGTTTACCTCATTTGCATAATTCGCTGAATCAATGGATTTCGAATGGAGTTTGAATGGTTTTTGAATGGTTTTTGAATGGTTAAATGGTTTTTATCCTACTTATTTCTGAACCTTATAATTTTACCTGTAAATATAAAAATGGAAAAAAATGGAATTTAAATGGTAAGAAAAAAATGGTAAAACAATGGTATTTAAATGGATTTTATTTTGGTAAGGGATGTCCATCCATAGGCTATCATTAATTAGTCTTATGAATTTCCAGTATAAAGAAATTTTCTAAGACGTAGTTATAGTTGCAAACGCAATAAAAAAAAAGTAACTTTGTTTGTGTTTCACTTTTCCAACTATGCACATGACCCTGACACATATTTTGTTAGCGTTATATGACGTTATGTAGAAAAAGAACACACTGTCACCGTCAATTTGTGTAGGGGATCAAAAAGGGTTTTAATTACTTTAAAATGGAGGTATCGTATGGAATTGTGAAAAACAACAATTTTTAATCAAAATTTTATTCATATCTATAATAAAATCAGTATTTAAGAGCACTTTGGAAACAGGTACAATGAAAAGAAAATTTACTCTACTGTATGAAGTAGAAACGCAGCTAAAACCAGGTACAAATTGACATGACTGGTGGTCACTAAAATTGATGTATAACAGTAAAAAATGATGGCTTCAAAATTGTGTAGAAATATGAAATTTAAGATTATTACCGTTCGTTTCCGTATTTGTGGATACGCAAAAGTCAAGTTATGGAAAATCGATGTTTTCGGCGAACAAAAAAGATGGCTGATTTTGTTTTGAACGGAAAGGATAAAGAAATAGCAATAACAATCTATTTTTGATAATGTTTGTATGTACTATTGAAACTATATTGGTCGAAAAACCTACAAATTTTAAAATTCAATTAAAATAAAAGCATGACAAGTTGAAAAAAATACTTTAACGTCAATCTTCTAACCAATTGATTTGGCGGACTTTTTGACGTTACGGACGACTGTAGCGCCAACTAATTAATTTCCCTTGCGATTGTTGCTGATAGAGCTTGACGACAACGGACGTTTCCAAGGACTTGCTTTCCAACTGAGAATATCACTCTTTTCTGGTAGGAATTCAAAGCAATTTTCCTACTATATTCCGTGTACATTCCATATGGAAGATTTCATACAGGACGTAACAGAAAACGTTCAACTGTAACGTTTTCATTTGAATGACGTCACGTTTTGAAATGACTTACATGCGTCAAAAACATTAAAAGACTTTCGCGGAATTTTATTTTATTTTTATTTTGTTGATTTCTTCGGGCTTTTGTGCATTACTTCTTTTTATATGGCATCCGAATAACAAATAAAAGTTATTTTGTATTTTTTTAACTGCAATTTTTAAAACAATAAAATCGGCAAACGGTTTGCAAATAGGTTCTAAAACATGTGGATTTACGTGGGAAGTATATTAGAACAGCTATTATTATGTATATCTCTGAGTCTGCGCTAAGTAGATATATGGAGAATTTTATCACGCTGATGTTTACACAGCGAAAGAAGCACGTCAGATTAGAATAGCACATTTGTCCTTTACTTCTCTTAAAGTTGCTCCCCAGTTATTGACACATTTACTGTAACCCTCGACTATTAGTTTCACCTTATCTAAGATTTCTATAAGCATACGCCCGGCCATTGCTTGTAATCGAAGGTTATATGATACACGAGGGGGAGGACGGGGGGTACCCTTCTCCTACCCCCGTTCTCCTTTCTCCCATTAGAATAAAACATCTCCTTTTGAGATATTTTTTCTTGAAATATTAAAAAATGTTTTAAAAGGAGAGATATTTTATTTTTTCTCCTTTCTCCAACTTTTTCTCCTTTCTCCCAGCCTTCCTCTCCTTTCTCCTACCCCCTTTCTCCCTTACCCCTGTCCTCCCCTCATACATGTGTGTGAGATCATGTAACATGTCACAACATTTAGTATACACGTTGACAAAAAGGTATGTCTGATTGATAAACAAACTTATAAGCTAGATAAACAAATACAATGACCGAACAAAAAAAAAAAAAAAAATACTTTTTATGGTAATTTTAATGACTTATACGAGATATAAATCGCTTACAGCATTCCATTTCCACTGTTTAAAACTGATGATGATTAGTACTTTTTAATTTTGATACACATTTTTTGGCAGTACTTGACATCTTCCAGAAAACCACTGATTTTCTTTAATTTCAGTATAAGACGTAGAATTTTAGATAAACACTGATGCAGACGAATTTATCGTAAATGTTTACGCCGTCGTTATTCAGCGACCATGTGCATATTGGATAATAACCGAAGAATCGACCAGCTTCTATCCAGGACATCGTCATTAATGAACCTCAAAACCACGACTGGAAATGAAGTTATTCCAGTGCAAAATAGATTTTCATTGAGACTTATTTGATTGAGTCAATATCCCACGAACACTCTTCTGTCTTTGAGTTTCGGTATCAGTATTGCAAGTGTTGGCTAAATTATAAAACAAATTTGGATTATTTGTGGGTGATATGTGCCCTTAAACGTTCGGTGTACAACTAGACAAGGATGGCAGAGGAAAATGAACAGAGATGCCCAATGTGGTTGGCATAATTGATGGAACATCGCACGAGATATTGATATCCTCAACAGAGAGTCACATCAAGATTTTGTAGTGGCCACAGAAAATGCCACTGTATCATACTCAGGTATGCTTGCAATATAGAAAGATTCCTCTCGGGCCTATCTAATATTTTCAAAAGGACGAATATTAATATCATTTACCATTGATCACGTTGTAATTTGTGCGACACTGAAATACTGTTCACATACTTAAGCAGACCGTTAACCGTCAAATGCGTCCCAGCAAAAGGAAACGCAAGTTTAAAGTCATCCTCAATTCAAAATTGATTTATTTAATATTTAATGTATATCGTTTAAATTACATGCCATATGATAAATTCGTTGTCCACTTCTAATGAAAAAATAAACTACATACATGTTTAACTTTTGCAGGTTATCTATGACAACGACAAAAACATCTGTTGTTTCCACTCAGGATTTCTTTGACATGATGTTATAGGCACGATTGGACTAGGCAAGAACTTGATTTTCCACTACAGTGATACATTTTGGCTGACAGTATTTATCGAAACGAATTTCCACGAGTGACAACTTTCAAATCTGCTGAACTTATTAGACAAACAAGGGCTGCGAAAAGATTGCGAAGGAGATTTAATATTTAACACCGAAACAGAAGAGTGTTTGTGGAATATGTTATAAGGACATTGAATTGTTTAAAGTAATTGGCAGCCTGTTTCGTCATCAAAGATGGATACTCATTTCCTTCAATTGTTGTGCAGGATTGGTAAAGAGATGAGAAGACTTGTTGTGAGACGAATTAGCATGTCCATAACCAAATAAAATTAACTATAATTTCGTATTTCACTTTAAAGTAATAAACGTCATGAATTTCATTATACAATCTGTAAGTGGTTTTTACGTTAGGAATTAATGCTGTATTAGGTATCATAATTAACATGGGTCACGTATTGGACACAAGTGTAATGCAAACAATATACTTTATTTCAGAAAAAAACACGAGTTTTTTTATTTGCGAAATGCTTCAATTGTTTACGATACAATTCATCTTGAGAAAAAAATGCTTAGTGTACAATATACCTTGTACATAACTCATACAATATTTTAAAAATTGACGCCACATGTGTTCACAAAAAGTCAGAACAGAACAAAACAAGCAAACAACTGACACAAACTGTTTCAAAATCAAATTCTTGCCTTTTCTAAATTCATTCCCTGTTTTTTTTATATACCATCAAGAAGAAAATGCATAATATTTATGTAAAAATCATGTCCAATACTCCTCTGACAATACCATTGAAATCATCATGACTATAGAACAGAAAACCATTAACACATCTATAATCCAAGACTTTATACAGAGTGTGGACATAACACCTTACTCTAGTCCGATACTCTCTGACTTCCAATGGCTGACTTGCCAGATAAGCTTGGGTCTAGGGATGTCAGAGCTCGCCTCATATAAAAACATGGATATTTGCCCGTCCAAAATGTATCCGCTCCTGAGTTTGTTACCTCTACAGCCTACTAACTGCATTTGATCCATATAAATCGGTGCCTCAATGTATTCCTTTTCGCATTTATTTCTTCATATATGCAAGTTTACCAACCTGCCATTCTTTCATTTTCTCATAATAAATATGAAAATAACATATTGTGTGCAAGATCTTTGTTCCCTTTAAGCATCTTGATATGCCAGTTCAATCCTTCCCTCAATATTTTTTTTTAAGTTTTACTTTCTCATCTACATGTACAAATGTAAAGATATTATTCATTTAAAAGTTTTCATAAGTTTGAACGGTACAAGAAAGAGTACATTCATGTATTACATTATTAATTTCGGAGTATTTCATTTTCAGTAATTCATGAAATAAGCAGGTATCAAATAAAAAAGTTCATGTCACAATGGACATACATGAACACTAAGTTTGACATTTTGGTGACCTTTACTTTTAGGTTATCTTGTGTAGCTATTTTGACAAAACACTTAATCTACATTGTGGGAAAATAAAACACAAAGAGCAGAAATTATCCCTTTGCTATCCTAGCCATGACATTAGCCATTAGCATACTTACTTAATATGTAAATTGTAAAAATGCATTAACATATGTATGTATGTCTATGTGCAGAGCAGTGAGTGGCATAAACTGGTATATAAGTCACATCTTATTCTTTTCACAACTCCACTTGTTTTCTCTAAAATGACAGATGCACCGTCTTTACCCATGGCTATATGTTGTTCCATCCAAGTCTAGCTCTTGAAACCTCTCTGGCATCGGGTTACTTAAAGCTGTACTTGTCTGTTCACCATCAGCTCTAATGATATTCTTGACACCAATAAATATGTTGACACCTGATAAATTAAATACGGAGTGTCTATTCGTCCGGCTAGCCGGACGAATAGTTAAAAATCTCTATTCGTCCGGCCATCCGTCTGCGGATGCGCAAATATTCAATATCAATAAAAGTGTCATGTGACGTAGAAAGTGTCCCGGATGAGGTGTCGGATAACACACGCGGTGTCGGATAACACAAGCGCGTATGCAATGGACGTGTTGAGAATTGGAGATCGTGATTCATATTTAAAGATGTCACAGAGAAAACCAGAGAGAATGTGATTGCTTTAAACAAATGTCTATAGAAGTGATATATGTTAACTGTGAGGAATAAGCCTGAAATTAAAGTGAAATTGATGATTTACCCCCATTTACCTTATGGAGGCAAAACGCATTCGGAAAAAATACTATATCAAACTTGCATGGATGCATTATTTTTTAGCTATACTACAACGCAGATCTATAAACATACTGATATGCCTGGACTGGGAAGAAGACACCAGGGTTTTGGTATCCCCCCTTTTTCTGTTGTATCTAATATACATTTTTTTCTAAAAAAATCTTATCGAAAACACAATCCTTCTTTTGGGTACAGGTTACACGTGCCTGCCCTTCTCAAATTTCATATGAATTAAAAATCGCCGAACAATTTAAATGAAGAATCGTGCATAATCATATGGGGACCTTACTTTAACCAAACTTCACAGAAACTATAAATTCAGGATCTTTTGAAATTATAGATGAAGCCAATAATGATTGGCCCGACTATTTACCTTACAGGAAATTCATAGGCAGAACAAAAAAAGAGAGAATCATTTTTGCCCCCCTCCCCCCACCCAATACCCAAGTTCCTTTAGAATATTAGAATAAAAAAAATCTGAATCAAATGTATAGTCTTTTTGTTTTTTTTTAAAGAATGAGTTGTTTTTTTTCATAATCCGAGGTTAGACAATATATTATAAAACAACCCGTTTCATTCAAAACCTTCAAAACACGATGTTATATCTTCATCATTATATATGTAGGACTCTAAAGTGCGACGGTACTCTAAAGTGCAATGGTCACGCTAAAGTGCGATGGTCTACGCTAAAGTACGATGGTGTCTCACGCTAAAGTGCGATTGTTGTTTGTTCGCTAAAGTGCGATTGTTGTTTGTTCGCTAAAGTGCGATGGTGTATCACGCTAAAGTGCGAGGTTGGACCAAAAGGGTAAGATTCGAGGGATTAAAACATCGAGGTTAAAAAATAGTCTTTTTACAAAAAGATATTACCGTTCACACAGTCTATCACTAATGGGAACACATCCTCATACAGTCGTTATTGTAAATTACAAATACAAAATTAGATTATTGTCGGAATATGTAACATTTTTTTAAGCTTTAATCTAAACGAGAGAGAGAGAGGCGATGTTCGCTGACTTTCCTTCTTTTTCATAATGACCACACAAAAATGCAATATTTTCTTTCAATATACAAACTAATGTTTTAGCCGACTAAATTAAATTATAATTTACGCATGCAAACAAGACTTTTATTTTACCAACGTTACTTTCCAATAAAATCGACAACATTTTAACGGGAACTGCAAAGTAAACTGCAGCATAAACAATGATTCAAATGTATCTGTTCGCATCCAACAAAAGCAGGATACATGATATTCATGCGAATACTATTTTGTATCTATATGCTATTAGTAAAATGGTCGACTGCAGGATACAAGTTCTTCCAGCTACAGAGAAACAAAATCTGTAAGGGTTCCGCGGAACCCAGTGTCTCGCCTTCTTTTGCTGTAAATTGCAGGATCAACAAAAAATGAGGGAAAAAATCAACAAAAATATTCCGCTTGATACCATGTTTGGATTGTAGGAAGCTTCTGTCCAAGTTTGGTAAAAAAAATCCTGGATAGTTTATGAATCTAATAAATGTTTTAAAAACTTTAACTGCAGAATGGATGTAATGTTAACTGGAAGAAAAACTAAGTCCATTTATAAGTAAAATACAGATACACAGGTACAACATATTAACAAAATTTCATTCTAGATACTAGCTTTTGATCATAAACAAGCTTCTGTCTTAGTTTGGTACAAATAAAAAAAAGTATAAGAAAGTTATCAAAATTTTAAAAAATTTAACCACAGAGTGAATGTGTTGTTTCCTGGCAGAAAAAAAGTCCATTTAAAGTAAAATATGGAAAAAATGGATTTGTCATTTACAAAATTTACTTCTTGATACTATCTTATGATCATAAACAGGCTTCTGTCCAAGTTTGGTACAAACCAAGGATAGTTTAAGAAAGTTATTAAAATTTTAAAAACTACAACCACAGAGTGATGTAATGTTTTCCCGCAGAAAAACTAAGTGCATTTATAAGTAAAATACGGAAAAAATGGAATTTCATTTTCACAAAATTTACTTCTGGATACTATCTTATGATCATAAATAAGCTTCTGTCTAAGTTTGGTAGAAATCCAGTATGGTTTAAGAAAGTTATTAAAATTTCAAAAACTTTAACCACAGAGTGCAGGAACCGCAGTATTTCCGGCGTCGTGTTGTAACTTCGTTGCTACAGTTATTTTTTTCAAAATTAAAGAAAACTGCAATAACACCAGTATCAAAAATTTAAATTGTGATTCAAGAGAAACAATAACTTTATCCATTTTTTTCCAAGTGTGTGTATCAGTGTATCAGCACATGAATTTGATAAATCAGTTCTATTTATACACAGTGTTTACAGTTTACGGGCAAAAAGGTTAGATCGATTGCGTTTTTAATTGTAGTGTGAACGCAGTGGTTCATATTAGACCGATAGAGATCGATATGATTAAAGATAATGTGAACGCTAACTGGTTTTATTTAGATCGATTCAAATTAGATCGATAAAAAAAAATGCTAGTGTGAACAGGGTCTTAGTCTCGCTTTTTCGACTAAAGTCGAAGGCTCGACAAAAACATTTGCCTCAGCCGTTAAAGCACGGTCAGGTTTAAATCATTTCAGTCATTGACATTTAGTTTTAATTAAATGTGTTAATAAAATATTTGTAATTTATCTTCCAGCGTGTTCAACTTTTAGTTTGTATCGTACTCTAGCGTAGACCATCGAATACTGCTTTAGTTTGTATAAACGACTAAACGTCATAATCAAACTACGTTTTTACGTCTATATTTTCCCGGGCAATCGCACTTTAGCGTATGGAACCATTGTACTTTAGCGTAGACTAGACCATCGCACTTTAGCGTGACCATCGTACTTTAGCGTCCCCATCGCACTTTAGAGTCCTACATATATTTGGCCGGACAAATAGCGAAAAACCGTAAAAATGCTATTTGTCCGGCTTGCCGGATGAATAGACATTTTTGACTATTTGTCCGGCTAGCCGGACGAATAGCCACTGCCAATTAAATATGTATAGCAGGTTTTCCATATGAAACATCCTCCCACCAAAAACAACCAAATAAATTTGTCTAAATTATTTTCCATTCCCCGTTCATGTCTTTTTACCGGCATGTAACTTTTAAAAAAGACAGTGGCAATAGCTTTT
This sequence comes from Mytilus galloprovincialis, assembly GCA_037788925.1. NCBI lineage: Eukaryota > Metazoa > Mollusca > Bivalvia > Mytilida > Mytilidae > Mytilus > Mytilus galloprovincialis. Next base: position 43,794,604 of record CM075340.1, read on the forward strand.
CGTGTTGATAAAATTGTAAAACTTACTGATCAGTTCGAGGTGTGCATGTAAATCTTATCTGAAGATAAAAGTGTTTAAAATTATGTGACTTGCTAAATTTTTCATATTTTTTAAAATTTTTGACAACAAAAAATATTGGGCAGTAAGTGCCTTTAATTTTTTGATTTTATAAATACTCTATTTATTGTCTTTACCTGACACCTTCGGACATATTCTATCTCTGCTTCCTTTGGTGAAACATCAGTGGATCCGTCAGATATGATGGAAATAACACTGCTCTTGCTGTCTTGCTAAAGCAACACAATTAACAAATTTTTGACAAGATTTGTCAGTTTTATAGGTATCACCAACATTTATGCTTTCAGCTTTGTGCAGCAATCACAAACGAAAAAACACTATAAGGACGGTTATTTTATGCAATGTAATACACCTTTCGAAACAGATATTGTCAATTTAATGAATGAAGTCGCATGTGAAGCGCACGGACTAGAATGTAGATGAATTAAAAATTTCACTCTTCAGAACGTCCGCGTAATATTACGACATTCCACATCCAAATTGTTGGCTGCTTTGTCGGCCGGTACAAGCTGAAATCGCTTTGAAAGTTCTTGAAGTCTATTTTTTATTCTGGATATAGGTTTTCTTATATACACTTTTATTTATTTCTCAATTACTAGAAAATGCATGCGAAGTCGCGCGCAATTGGACAAGTATAGAAACAGTTTTTAAATTTTGCGGGCAGTACGTCGACTGAGCATGCGCGAAAGTGTATAAGACGAAGCGAGATAGTTTCTCAAAAATTGATGTTTCAAAGCAAAATTTAGGAAGTACATTTATACGTTATAAAAATATTTACGACTTTGTTTGGTTGCAGAAGAGTTCAATGGAATCGGTCTCTTCCTTTAGTAGTATAGATTTTCAAAATGTGACATTCGTATTTACTCAACAGTTATAAATTTTATCAGATTTCCCCCGTTTACACCAATTTATTCAAAACGAGGAAAGATGTTTGCCTTTGTTGATTTATTTGCTTGTTTTTGAAGTGATTTATTTGACGTGACTCCGTACTTGTACTTCCCGTCATTATGTGCGCTATGCTAGATTTCTGTATTTTGGTTTTTCGTGTCTGCTTATTTTCTTTTTTCTATATCCCTTATTGTTTGTCTTTGTAGTGACTAAGATTATATCATACTGTTTGTTGACTGATGTACCCCTATTTTGAACAATTTTGCATATTCTGTCTGTTTGTTTTTTGTTCACACATCGTTGCGAATCTCTAAGGGACTTCCTATATACAAGATGATAGGACTTGCCGCTTGGATAGGTTTTCAAGCTTGCAAATATGTTAATAGGTTGGCGAAAACTACCAGAAATATATGATAAATTCAATAAAGTTCCCATGGTGATAACTTCATTGTCTGTCATATTAAGCTGTGTTAATCAACGAATTTTCTCTTATTTGCCATTTTATATTAAACTCGTAGCAGTTCACACCACGCGAAACCAATATGGGAAAAGGTACCATTCTTACGCATAACATTAATAGAATTGTTGTGGGATTCGTATCCCAATTTGATTAATAAAAAAAAAATACCCAAGTCAAGCCGATGACAAAAAAAAAAGTATTTTGAATTCCCCCTATACCTCCCTTTACTACCTCAAGGAAGCGGAGCCAGACTGTGCATTAACAACTTTTGAGATGGAAGTTAATGCACTTGTTTAAGCTTCTCCCGTTCTTTGCTATCCAAACGAGAAGTCTTCAAATGCGGGATTGGAGAGTGAAACAACTAATAAATCATTCATTTAACGCACTCCTCTAAAATAACTGAAATTAACTGACTAGAATAAAGGGAAATTTACCACGTTTTGTTACCCATCTCACATGAATAGATGTGTTCACTACCATTTATTATTATTATTATTACATAGCTTTTATATAGCGCCTATCTAATAAACATAATACTCTAAGCGCTTAACATATAAAATTGAAGGAAAATATATATCACAATGCATACAATAATAGCAATTATATATATATGAACATAAGAATAAAACAGAAATTAAATAGAATAATGATGGAAATTAAGAGCATTGACAGGGGAAATATATATCACAATGAATACCATAAAACATATTAAATATAACAGTCAATAAAAGAATAATGATGAAAATTATAAGTATTTACATTCTAGTAAAACACAATGAAAAGATAAATAAAACTGTCTATTCAATAAAATCGTCAAAACTAAAAATTTAAATAAGTTAAAAATAAAAAAGATCCTATCACTTAAACTTTTTAGAATAATAATAAATTATCACAATTCTTACACATCACAGTACGCCAGTCTAAAAATATGTGTCTTCAAACCTTTTTTAAAACGAGGAAGCGATTGTTCTCTCCGTAAATGAATTGGTAGGTCATTCCACAATGTAGCTCCAGCTCGGTCGAATCGTCTTTCACCGTATGTTTTAGTGCGGACATCTCTTGGATTCGTTATAAGTCCTTCATTTTCTGACCGAAGTGTTCTAATAGGAGCGTATGGTACAATCAGTTCTTTCAAATATTTAGGTGCTTTATCGTGTAATGCCTTAAAAACGTAAAGTAAAAGTTTAAAATGTGATCGGTATTTCACGGGGAGCCAATGTAGCTGCATCAGAACAGGTGTTATAGAGTCAAACTTCCTTTTTCTTGTGATAAGTCTAGCTGCTGTGTTTTGAACGCGTTGTAGTCTTGCTATAGTGGAAGAGTTAACATTATATAGCAAAGCGTTCCCATAGTCTAATCTGGAGGTGACAAGAGAGCAGACTAGTGTCTTACACGCATTTTCGGTGATATACGATCTAATGTTTCCGATGGTTCGAATCTGGTGGTAACATGATTTTGAGACGGCTGTTACCTGCTGTTCCATACTCAAGGTCTTATCAAAGAACACTCCTAGATTCCTAACGCAGTTCGCATCACTTAAAATAGTGCCATCGAAGGGTAGCTCATACTTGGATAACTGTTTGACTCGATGTTTCGGAGCAAAGACGATGAGCTCTGTTTTGTCCTGATTTAGTTTCAGCATATTTGATGTCATCCAATCGCTTATCTCTGACAAACACGCTTTCAAACGGTCGGATAGATCGTCCCAATCACCTTCCGGTTTAATCACTTGATATGCCTGAGTGTCGTCGGCATACGAGTGGTAAAGCATTTTATGTCGCCTGCATATTTCACCAACAGGTTTCGAGTACATGCAGTATAACTTTGGTCCTAGAACAGAGCCTCGAGGCACACCATATTGAAGACGTAGATCGTCAGATTGTTTGGTGCCAATGGCAACTCGCTGAGTTCTATCTTTCAAGTAAGACTCGATCCACGATAAGGCGCTATCAGAGACTCCGAAAGAAAAGTTCAGACGTTCTAGTAAAATTTTGTGGTCAATAACATCAAATGCGGCCGAAAGATCGAGCATCAGAAGTACAACACAACTGTTTTTGTCCAGTGCAGAAACTATATCGTGGTGAACACGTAGAAGAGCTGTTTCTGTAGAATGACGAGCTCGGTATGCAGATTGCAAATTTTCGTGCAGATTATTCGATTCTATGTGGTGATCAAGCCGAGAGGAAACAACTTTTTCCGAGACCTTCGACAAAAACGGAAGGTTTGACACTGGACGGTAGTTTTTTAACACTTCACGATCTAGACTAGGTTTCTTCAGCAATGGTCGAACGATAGCTTGCTTAAATGAAGATGGCACCAGTGATTCTGAAAACGAGCAATTGACAATGTTTTGCACTGCCGGAAGAAGTTCATTTGAACAAGATTTTAGTAAATAGGTAGGCATTGGATCTAGTTCACAGTGTTTTGATGGTGCAGATTGTATGATCTTCGTGAGTTCCGTAATTGTTGTTGGTTTGAATGATGATAAACGTTCACCGTTAAACTTTTCGTCTGATTTCATAATCTCGCACATAGTGATGGAGCTTTTATTAGATGCACTTAAATTTGCCCGAATAGTTTCAATCTTGTTCATGAAAAAGTGACAGAACTTGTTAGCAAGGTCTTTTTCATCTTTATGCGATGGTAGAATTGTTTCTTGCTTTTCTCCCATTATGCGTTTACTAAGGCGAAAGAGTTGTTTCTGATCGTGTTCAGCTTCTTCAACTTGGGTCGAATAGTGTTCTTTTTTACATCGGATAAGGAGTTTGTTCGCATGTACACAAGCATCCCGATGTATCTGCTGATGAACGGTCAAATTTGTTTTCCGCATGCGGCGTTCAGTTTTACGACAATTCCTTTTAGCGTCGCGGAGTTCTTCAGTGTGCCACTCGGTATTTGGTCGAAGTGTTATTTCTTTTGAGACTATCGGTGCGTGCTTGTCAATAATCGATATCATATTCGTATTGTAAAGACTAACCAAGTTACCGACAGGTTCTGTTACATTTACAACAGACGGAATCGATTCAACAAAGTCATTTTTGATGTCGTCCAGATTGATGTCTCGATATTTGCGGTAAGTCACTGTTTGGCGATATTTCGACGGTCTTGAGATTCTTAGCTGAGCGAACAGTGCCATATGGTCACCAGCGGGATTGCCTTTCTTGTCACATAAATACGGATGATGTACGACCGGCGCATTCTTTAGAATCGAACTGATTTCTCTTGTAATGATGACATCTAAAGTGTGTCCATGGATGTGAGTTGGACTATTTATATGTTGTTGAAGTCCATGATCCTCCAATGTTTCGATGAATTTACAAGCGTCACTGTTGTTCTTGTCATCTAGGTGGAAATTTAAGTCGCCAGTTATTACAATTTCTTCTGGGATTATCACAAGTTGATCAAGAAATGTGGACCATTCCTCAAAGAAAGTTGACGTCTTTAGCTTGTTTATACGTGATGGTGGTGGGCGGTAAATTACACAAAGTCGAAAACGGTGATGTTTTGAATTTCATTTCAGTTTGACACTTTATAATCTAAAGAAAATAGATTCACTTGCCTGACAGTGTTTAAACAACGCAAACCCACAGGTTCTACATTCATCGTCATATTATAGAATTCTGTCTCAACTTTCCATCCTTTTAGTAAGAAATTTGGATGAGTTTCAAGATTATTGAGTTGTAATTTTATCTTTTCCACAAAAATGTTTAATTTGTATGATTTTCAAGATTTGTTTACATAATCTCTTTTTAGTGACGCCATTTGATACGAGGCTATTTATGCTGATGATGGATAAGTTGTACGAAATATTAATGGAATATGGTGTTTTATTCTTCATCATTGTTCTTGAATTGTACTTTTTTAGCCGTCTACAGGGCCGTAAATTGCCTTCCCTACAAGGGGAGCCAGTTGAGGTTTGGCAAAACATTTTGTGGACCTTTTTATGCAGGAAATGCAATGTACTTCCCCAGAATTCACCTCTTGTTAAATTTATATAATATTTCAACAAATAAGCGCCTGGAATATTATACAATTACTGTCTTTTGATGAGGTAAATATGCGGTTTTATTGACTTTTGAAAAAGTGATATTCACTGAGGCCGACGGCCTCAGTGAATATCACTTTTTCAAAAGTCAATAAAACCCCATATTTACCGAAACAAAAGACAGTAATTGTTTTATTCCATAGTCCGAGAGAAGAAAATGTATCTAATGACAAACATATACCTTTTTTTTTTTACATAAAACATTTTACCATAACGTTGCATGTAAAAGCGCGTGACGTTTAGCGCGGTGAATAACACTTTCTCAGGTGAATATGCTTTTTTATTCAAAATCCAATTCATATAGAGAAACCTACTAAAATAATACCAATATGGAATAAATTGAAAATATTTATTATCCAAAGTTAGATAACGTGTGCGGTTAAAGTGAGATGTTTTTAATCTTTGTCCTGCTTTATGACTCTTCAAAAGCTATTATTACTAAGTTTTAGGGGACCAATTTTCGTACTTGAAACGAAATGCCCCCTGAAGTTGAATATTTTTTTTTTATGATTTATCAGGTTTTTTCGTTGTCCAAATGCAGCTATTTTACTTCATTTCAGAGTTTTCAAACCTTAAAATGAAAATACATACTTAACAAAACTTTAATTATCAAATTCAAATTATTATAGCGTAACACAGTTTGTTTACACTGAAAGTTTTATTCGGTCAGGCTTTGTCAAATGCTTTAAAGGGATTTTACTGTGCCTGGTCAAATCCCATCTCTTTAGCACTTATATGCATTCAATATTGCAACATTGTGACTTCTATGTAGATGTTTGTGTTGTGTTGTCATTGTTTACCTGTTCCATGTTTTAATTGCATGACTATGACTATACGGTATGGGCTTTGCTCATTGTTGAAGGCTGTACGGTGACCTATAGTTGTTAATGTCTGTGTCATTTTGGTCTTTTGTGGATAGTTTTCTCATTGGCAATCATACCACATCTTCTTTTTTATATGACATATTGCGTTTGAATGCTTGCTCTATCGAATATTTTTACCCAACCTCCTTAATAGGCGTAAGAGTAACAACCAGTACTATTAAAATAAAGCATGATTTTAACCATTTGTTTGGGTTTTTTTATAGTGTTTTTTTCTTTATTTTTTTTCTCGGTTTGCAATAGGAGGCAACTGCCTACATGCCTCTATGTAATTTACCACCGTGTATCATCAGTACACCGGAAATAGGTACTAAGCAAGCGGAGCATCATCAATTTTGACCTGACACGGTAAGAAAATCTTTGTTTTGTTTACATAATGTCAATGTGTACCTCACTCTTTATATAATTGTTGTTTTGAGAAATGATTTTGTCGTAAATTCGTGATAAGGAAAGTCTTATTATTTTCTCAAAACAAGAACGCTTACTAAAAATAGTTGCAAATACTTGACAAAGAAGTTGGCGCTCGTCTCATTCCATATGATTCTATATTCATTACAACTATTTTTCTGATAGAAGGCCACTGTATGAGCGTAATAAGTACAGCTGTTTCAATAATTGGCATTGAAATCTTTCAGACATATGTTATTTTTGGATATTTTAGTCGGGAAAGACGCGTTGTATACGGTGTATAGCTGACCAAATAAATCCATATGTACGGTGCATAGTTAAGTGAATGTACGGTACATAGCTTTTCCAAAAGTGTTTTAAAAAATGTACAACCGCCTTCAATGTGGATCAAGTAAATTCAAAACCAGTTATATGATCACTAATGAATGATGAAACAACATTTTTTTTATGATAATAGGAGTATAAAGTAAACATAATACGTGATTTTCGGTCATGAAAGAGCGATTATATGAAACATATGAACATGATGAATTCTATTTGTATAACTTCTGATCCTGTGCCCGATTGTCTTACTCACTTGTTACTGCATGATATCTTTCTTTACATTACAGAATATACAATGTCAGAGTGGAGTAACAATACGTTTGCAATACTAGGTATTCAACTAGACACTTCGACGCCAAAGAAATCCAGTGATGACACCCCTCAAGCTAGTACTACTAACACCGGGACCGCTGAACTGGAGGAAGCTGAATCAATTAATTATTCAAACTCAACATCGATGGTAAATGATTCTTTAAATATATCAGGAATAGAGGAACAAACAAGCTTTCATTGCAGCTATTGTAGTTACAAAACAAACAACAAAAGTAATTTTAACAAGCACAAGAAAGATGTAAACTGCTCATCAAACAAGCCAGTGCCAGTGCCGAATGAAAAGAAATTCATATGCCATCGCTGTTCTAAAGAGTACAAAACCAAATATGGCCTTAGCCTCCATTGCAAAAAGCATGATAACATGTTCAAGTACAAATGTGATAGTTGTCAGAAAGGATATAACCAAATGTCTCAGTTCAAAGCACATTTTGTTAGCCACACAAGAGCCCTTGGGGAGAAATGTAACACGTGTAAAAAGTATTTTAGTACTACATCGTCTTTAAAAAGGCACAAGGAGACATGTGCTGACTGTACGACATCCAAAGGTGTGGATAAATTCCAATGTGACCAATGTGATGCTGAATTTTCGAGAAAGTACTCACTTTTGTATCACACACGTTCTACTCATAACTCATTCAGGTATACATGTGACCAATGTGAAAAGGCCTTTTTGTGGAGATCTAGTCTTAAAGCACACATGAAGACCCACATTTGACTTTGTTGTTTTAAATTGAAATTGAAATGTTAATTTCAACTTACTGATCTCTTTAATGTTTTGTTATTTTTATTTTTACAGGGTAAAATGTAAATGTTTGTTTTATAATATTTACTTTTATGTAATGTTTTTCTAGTCAGAGATACTATTGTTTTCTACTTTTTTTTTTTTTTACATTTGTTGTAACTTGAATAAAACTTTCAGTATAAATCTTGTTTATTTTAATTAGCAATATTTGAACATTGTGTTATATCGTGAAAGCAGAGACACTTTAATATATCTACTTAAAATATAATTCAATACAATGACAATTGACATTTATAACTACTACAAGTCCAGTCCCAATCGTTTATGTGGAAGTATTTTGCTTTCGTCGCATTTATGATGTTGACGAACAGGGGCTACACCTCTAGCAGCTTCGTCGGGTTTAGCAATTGCTACCAATCGTCTTCTAGATTTCCTCTTCGCACGAAGTCTGTTGTCAAATACATGGTCTCTGAAATTATTTAAATGAGAAAATACATGTATATAAACATACGGGAAAAAGAAACAGATATTGGTCACTGACACGAAGACATCACCAACTCATTAAATGTAATACAAAAATAAATCGAGTGCTAACCACATGCACTACAATAAAAGAATTACTCGCTTATAGAAAGCTAGCTCTGTATTGCCCCGAAACACAAAAAAGACTTACTTATTGCTACTTTCTATAAGATATTTTGACGAGTCAATATAAAAAAGATGTGGTATGATTGCTAATGAAACAACTATCCACAAAAGACCAAAATGACACAAACATTAACAACTATAGGTCACCGTACGGCCTTCAACAATGAGCAAAGCCCATACCGCATAGTCAGCTATAAAAGGCCCCGATAAGACAATGTAAAACAATTCAAACGAGAAAACTAACGGCCATATTTATGTAAAAAAATGAACCAGTATCATTGCTTATGGATTAATAATGTAAAGACAGCACTGACAGTAAAGATGGTGACTTACGAAAGAAAATAGTAATGTGATTATGAATTAATTACTCTTTCTAATTAAATACAGTTTGATCCTAAGTTAAAGAGATGTGTCGTTGACCCTTTGATGGCTGGTAAAACCAAAATTTCACTCACCATTCGTTTGAAATGAATGCACAATGTCAGGCCATTGTACTACCTGCTACGTTGTCGGTATTTTTACTATTTACCTATGAAAAAAATGGTTGATGCTTAGCTTAGTCTTGGTGTATATAAACTTACTTCAATGTTATCATATCTGTTTGCAATGGTGTCATAAATACTGGACTGGATTCGATGCTACAGTCTTCCATCATTTCATGAATCGGATACACTTTTGTTTTTCTTGATATAACCATGTCAAATTTTCTATCTTTTCGCATGCAGGTTTGCAACAGCTGGCAGGCAGATTCCAATGCAGCAGGTACTTCTTCTGCTTTTAAAACTCCTGATCCCTTAGGGTCGAGGTCTTGAAATTGTCCAAAAAAGTTCTCAACTTCCAGACTTCCAAGTGCTCGTACATTGTAAGTCCCTGGTTTAATGTAAGGCACGATTTGCATCCTTCTGTCGATATTAGTAAGAAACCCTTGAAACATCACAAGAGGTATCCCTCTAATATGACTACCGTAAGGCGGAAAGCTACTAAAATTTACGTCTTGTAACAGCCATTCTCTTAATCGCAATCTTCTTTCACATCGTTCTACACTTGTTAGCCCCGGCTCATCCTCCGCGTCATAAAATTCTCTGACAAGCTTGCACAATTCCGCTTCAGCTGGAAATCCAAGATCCACCATGCGCCCTTCTACTTTTGCTGAAAAAGTTTCTCTAGCTATTGCATCACTCTGTTTGTCGACAAGGTCCTCAACATGTGGAATTTTCAGATTAGTTTTATTTTCTCTTGCAACTACTTTCCAAGCATTATTTGAAATACCTCTTTGTGGAATACCATCTTTACATACTTTGGTACGACAATTCGTTACTAAATGATGAATATCTAGATAGAATACATGAGTGAATGTTTCATTGTTGAACTCGGGCTTTGAAAACCAAGTGACCTCTTCAACGAAAGAACCAAATACAATTTTCGTCGGATTTGTGAACGGCAAATCTGTCTTCCAGTTGTCGTATTCTGGCATAAATTCATATTCTGAAACAATGATATTAAGTAGCCATTTGGGAAATTTGCGTATTATTTTCTTACACATTGCTGATAATTTTGTAGGATTTTTTCTCTTCATTACCCTTTTACGATTTGTTTCAGCTCCTGATAGGTTTGACTGATCAGTTAAACAGTTGTAAAGATATTGAGCTAGTTTTTGTTTGTTCCATGACTTTGCGAAATACATTTGCTGATTCTGAAGTTTGATTCTATCCAAGCAAATCAATATTTCAGCTTTAGTCAACCCTGCAGAAAGCCTACCAACTGATTCAAAGTACTGCAAAAAATTATCCTTCTTAACTTTTGTTTTTCTGTCTTTGGAAAGCAGACTATCCAGCAAATCATTATATGTTACACCCGTAGCACTGATAAACTGAGAATACAAATCAGGACCGTCACCGGACTCTACTGTTTCGTGTGATTCATCAACAATACCCTCCTCCATCGCCTTCTGCATCTAATGTTTCGTATGTATCTATATTCAAATGTATAAAGTCATCCTTATTGGTTGAAATTGATTGCAAAGAAGCAATTTCACTTTCCTGTAATCAAGACATTACATTAAGTGGTATGTCATTTAGAATACTGTCGATTTCGGAAGCAGGACTGTTGACTCCACTATCATCTGGAAGAACTGCATCTAAATTTGGCTTCAGTACACGTATTTTGTGGGCCGTGGATCTGTACGTTTTGAACAATCTTATGCCTCTAATATGTCCAACAAATAATCTATTGTCCGCGTCCTTTCTCATTTCGACTTTGTCTTCAACACTGTCTTTATCAACATCATTGACAAGGCCCGCGTCAAATATCGTTCTAGTGAGTTGTGCAACCGTCCTAGATTTTACATTGTTATAAACTTGCTTTTGTAATTCTAACAGAGTGAGAGGTTTTCCATTTGCATCTTGGTTTGAAAGTTTAGCCCACTGTCCGTCATAAGAAATTGCTGGTGTATAAAGACCCATTTGAAACAAATAAAGAAACACGTCGTGGAGCATCTGTCGCATCGCTTCAGTCTTCATGCTATACCCTTTTAGACCATACCCTATAGGAAACGCATGTGGCAGCTCAGGCTTACTCATCCGATCAAGATCGCACAACATGAACACTAATACCTCACTGGCCCGTTGTGCCGACAATGTATGGCACCTATGTATACAATCGATGAATATGCTACTTTGTGACATATATCAACCACTTTAGTAATGACAGGACTCGTTGTGTCGCATGCATGTCTATTCCTACGACTATTTAACGCTTCTGGGTGATTACAGGGCATTGCTTTGATTGATGAAATTTCAGCTATTAAGTGGACTCTTTTTTGTCTGTAAGCTTCAATATTTGTCCTTAAGTTTGCAGTTTCTGGATTCGTTTTTTTTGGTATAATGGTTTGTACACGAATAATTTCGGCAAAAATATCGTCCCAAAGTTTTCTGTCATATTCTGCTAAGTGGATTGCCGTTGATGCATCAGAATATGACACAAAATATAGCTCATTTACGGCCAAGCAGTGCATTTCACTAAGTATTTGCGTGACATATCGTGCTGGTAAACTGTAATGAATCGGAGTAGTAAATGACTTGCCAGGAAACGGACATTTAATTTCTACCCCGAAGAGGCTCTCATTTTCATTTGCCCGTATACTGCCATCAGGACTAACTACAAGGACAGTTTTTTCATCTGAATCTCGTTTGATGTAACAGCCCTCCTCATAAAACTGTGCTTGAGGATGAAATGCAGGCAAAAATCCAGATACTACGGTTGCCACGGCATTTATCTCATTTTTGGTACCATAGTCAAACATCTCTTGCAACTGTGGATCGACGTTAGGCACTTGACTATTTTGACTGGGCATTGATTTTGAAGTAAGAAATTCTTTTTGTTTTTTTAGTCCTTCTAATCCAATGGCTTTACCGATACAACTCCCCGTGACCTTTGACTTATTGCGTATCTCAAACCAAACATCTGACCTTTGCTTGACTAAGAATGGATTATCAATATCACCGCCATCATTCAAACATAAGTAGTTTTCTTGAGTGTTTAAGTTTGTTTCGGTTGATCCTGTTTTCATTAGATGACTAACCTTGTTCGTGTTTGCAGCAGCATCAATAAGTTGATCATTCACATTTAGCAATTCTGAAATGCATTGCTCTATTTGATATATTGATGTCCTTATACTACTAATAATCATGGCAAAACATCCGTTTCTCCAATCTCCATCTGTTTTTCCCATCATTTTCTCTAGAAATAACGTTTTCTTCACTTTGAGTTCTCTCATGTCCTTGATACGAAAACTTAAAGTAGTTATAAGTTGTCTACAATTTTCGATCAATTCTTGTTTCTCAGTATCATCTAAATGTGTGGCAGTCAAACGATTAGCATTGATGAGTTTTTCCGTTTTTTCTTTAAGTCTTTCACACAATTCAACTTCTTTTTCCAATCTGTTTTGCTTTTCTTCGAATGTTGGTTTGTCTTCTGCACCCCATAGATTGACCTCACCCTTCGAAGATGGGTTGATTTTTTTACCATCAACACACACTTTGTAAGTTCCTGTCTGATTTGAATCCATGATGGCGATTTTTTTAATCATTTTAGTAATAACTCCTGGTTTATCCTCAACAATAAACTTTTCGTCAACTTCCAAACTTCTTCTGTCCGGAACAATAAAGTTAACATTTGAACTGTTAGATGTAAAGTTTCCAGGGGATGCTTCTTTTGACACAACCTGTCCCTTATTCTTTGGCCCACCCATAAATCTTAAGAACTGACCTTTGAATAACTGGAGTCCCGTCCTCCAAAACAATTTGGTTTCTTCACCATATCTCATAAATGTCGTACTCTTTGGCAAGCTAAACCATCTTACTACATCCAAGAACAATAAAAAAGCTATATTTTCAATTGGAAACCATTTCTCGTTCACCAATCTATGAAAACACTTAAATTCTTCTAGCTTATTCGAATCTTTAAGAGCTTGAATTACACTTGGGAGTAAAGCTACAAGTTCGTCATAAGTTTCTGTATCACTATCAGCGGTGATATTCTCGGGTGTTTCTGTCTCGCCAGTTAAATTAAATTCAGACATTTCATTTTCAACCTCTTGCCCGTCCCAGTTTTTGGGTTTAAGTTCATATTCTTGGGCACTTGTATCATTATTTAATCTTATTATTTTCTTGTAAGGGCTTTCTTTGGGTGCACTGCTGCATTTGGAAATATGAATGGTTTCATTTACATCATTGATAGTTATAAGCCTTCCTTGTTCTCTACATACTTCAGGAATTGAACGAAAATTTTTCAAGGTTGTCGCCTCCCCATTTGTCTTTCGTACCTTTATCACATGGTTTGAATGTTCAATTATCCCATGTTCTATGCTTGATGTGAAGGTGTCAAGCTTACATTCACAGTATGGACAGGAAAAGTATGGACTATCCATTACATTTAGACCTGAAAAGCATCACAGTAAATAAGAAATCACCAATACATCCACTTTATTAAAAACATGTGCATTATATGAATTTTTTAAAAGTCGCAAAAACAAACGCGATTAACATGCCCAGGAACGTCAATGTTACCTTTGAATTTTATTCTTAATACATAATTCCCCAATAAATTTCCCCAATAGATATTTTGTTACACACTGAAAGCTAAAATATTTCAAGAAATAGGCGAGAAACGAGATTGCACATGATGGGAATTGAAGTGAATTGCATACACACCGTACAGTTTATATCAAATTATTTCCTATTCACCGTACACACCCGCGGCTGTACACCGTACACAAAAACTTTTTTTTCACACTTGTTTTTTACCCAAAATGCTTAATGGAATGAGTTATCTAAGATAGGTTTATGATTGGTAACTATCACTTTTGCACTGTATTAGCTTTCATTCAGATATACCATGTAAATGGCTCGACAAATGCATTGAAATTGAAAATTCCTGTTAACCTTCACAACTATTTGCGCAAGTAAAAGTTTATTATTCATATTAGAATATAAAAGTTGTCTTATAAATAGGAAGGAATCGATGCGAAAATTATTTGGGAGCAGGAATTTCAGATGTTGAGAAATGTACACTATATGTAGATAAAGCAAAACAAAGATTTTCTTACCCGTGTCAGGTCAAAATTGATGATGCTCCGCTTGCTTAGTACCTATTTCCGGTTTACTGATGATACACGGTGTTTACGGCCCTGGTTTATTTGTGAAAGGAACTTAAAGTCAATATTTACTTTGATTTAAGTATTAAACCGATAGCATGGTGAGCATATTTGTAAAAGCGTCCACATGAGTGACTATGAAATAACTAGGTCCTCTCTCCCTTGATATTAAAACCTTGCCAAATTGCGTCCGTTTGGCTATGCTGGATATTTAAAGTACACAGCCACATCCGGTCAGAATAAAGACGAAGCAAAACAAACCGTAAAGAAATGAAATGAACATATTATTTTACTGCAGCAAATGTAAATATCAATTAAAAAAAATAGGTGTAAGCGGTGAAAAATTATTGAATATTTCTCAATGTGGAGAAAATAATTTTGAAATAAGAAAACGGCTCTTTTTATGACCATTCGTAGTAACTAGTATAATATATTTTTAAAATATCATGTGTATCATAACATCAAACGTCGGAATAACATACGTCACCAAACAATAGTTTTCCCAAAATCGAATTGTAAAATAGTCATTGGATGTTGATTAATTAATGTTCTCTGAAAGTGGTAATAAAGTTCAACGTTGTATACAAAAACGAATGAAGCATCAGCATGATTATGCTACATTGTTATATACAAAAGGTATCTATAGATGTTTCGTTCATTTCGATATAAGGTTAATTAGCAATCGCGGGGATTAGACATGTTAGAGCTTGTGAGATTCTGTGACTGGAGAATTTCAATAACAGATTTCATATGTGGAGAATTTCAGAATAGCTATCAAAGTTCATGGAAACAGTTTAAGTCCTCTCCCTTGTTTCCAATGTCCGTTATTTTTTTCTGCTATATTATTTGGAGAGTCTCTATCAACACAAAAATTATTGTCCTGTCCTCGAGTACTCTTTTGATATCAAAGGTCATATAGGTACATGGAGACAGGACAATATTTCTAAGCCCTCTCAGTTTTTTTAAAGTCCGTTATTATTTTGTTTTCTGTTATATTCCATTATTTTCGCGTTTCTGTATACTTTGAACATTCGTATCTATTTTATAAATATTAAAATGTATTTAATTTTCTATTAACTATTAATTCTATAAAATTTCTTCTCCATGGCGATCACTGCTATACTATATTGGCTAATTTGATGGGTGGTCGGAGAGGTCGTGATTCCGAAATCCCGGGCTTAAAACATGAAATCCCGAGATGCAGAATTTAAAGAAATTCATACCCCGAAATTGAAAAATATATTCCCGGATCCCGTAAGGATCAATCACCAAATCCCGAGCTTAAACTCACCCGATCCCGACGCGTGCCGAAAAAGGTCCTGCCTTTTGTGCCCAATTGAAGGGCGTTATATTTTCTAGTCTGTGCGTTCGTTCGTTCCTGTTCCGCTTCAGGTTAAAGTTTTTTGTCGATGTAGTTTTTGATGAAGTTGAAGTCCAATCAACTCGAAACGTAGAAAATATAGTGCCGATGTGGCATCCGTGTACTACGGACACATTCTTGTTTCCACATGTTTTACTTATTTAATATATATGCAACTGGTATGACCCCTTAAATAGTAAACGTTTCAAAGAAAACAATAGACAGAATGCAGAGTCTCTATATGTTAAAGTAGTATAAGCGTAGTTCACATGTAGATAGATAAATAAAGGCAACAGTAGTATACCGCTGTTCAAAACTCGTAAATCTATGGACAAAATATTAAATCGGGGTAACAAACTAAAACTGAGGGAAACGCATTAAATATAAGAGGAGAACAACGACACAACATTAAAATGTAACAAACACAGCAACGGACTAAGCATTAGACAAAATCCGATGAGAATAACAAATATAACATCAAAACCAAATACATGAATTTGGGATAGAAAAGTACCGTGACACGTCTTATAGTAATGTGAATTCACAAAACGAACTATGATACAACAATGGCCATTTTCCTAACTTGGTACAGGACATTTTTAAAGAAATAAATGATGGGTTGAATCTGGTTTTGTGGCATGTCAAACTGCACACTTTAATGGTATTGTTAAATATATTACATTAAAATAACTAAATAATATTACAGGACTACAATACAAATAAATAGAACGTATTAGGCAAACAAACACATGAATAATATATAACAAAAGGCATCAGGTTTAAAATTCAATACGTCACAAACGCGCCTCGTCCACACAAGACTTCCCAGTGTCGCCCAGATATAAAAGTTCGAAAGTTCGATAATCACGAAAAATAATTGTCCTCTCTATGAAGGTTTTATAGTTGTGGTTCTTGCGATATAAACACCATGATATGGAGAACGCTCTGATTGGCTTATTTATTTTTCATTTTTTGTTATCTATCATACGATGGTTGTACTTGTGCATGTTTCAAACCGGAAGTCTTATCTATGACTAAAAGTCAGTCTGATGACGGAATGAATATTCGAACTCCTTTTTTGTCGTTTTTCTAAAAAAAATAACTCAATCTGAATAATCATAAGAACAAATCAAATCCAAACAAAGCCATTCGTTATTTTCTTGGCGTCCATACATTTGAACCAACATTGTCAATAAACGGTGAAGTTGGTTGGGTGAATGCAAAGTATCGTTTGGTTCAATATGATAAGGTATTGGAACAAATTTATATCAATGGACGACACTCGTATATGTAAACGCGTCTTCAATTGGGACTACGAAAAAATGCACGAACAATTGGTCATTCAAAGTGAAAAACATTATGTCAGTTATAGGACTAGAGAGCAATTTTATTACAAAAAAACCTGCGATTTATTGATGTGTAAAACATTACTCAAAGATAAATGCTCCGCAGATTGGCAGAAAGGTTTAACAAACTTTCCGAAACTACGAACATACAGGCTCATAAAATCTGAATACTGCTGTGAACAATACATTGAACTTAATCTTAACCGTACTGAATGATCCATAATAGCGCAACTCAGGTGTGGCATTCTTCCTCTCAGGTTAGAAACTGGTCGTTTTGTAGGTGAAGACGAATGTGACCGTTTGTGTAAAATGTGTAGCAATAACTGTGTGAAAAACGAATTTCATTTCCTTATATCAACTGTAATTTTTGTAACAATCTGCGACTGCAACATTTCTCACAAATAGACAATTTATGTTTACTATCAACTGAATAACAGTTTAAATATTTACTATGTCGACATCCGCTTTCAGTAAGAGAAAAAACTTTTTATATGAAAATTTTCGATAACATTTATTTATTTTTGTTCGTCGTACCATTTAAATTTATGTTTAAAGTGACTTATAGACCCAAAGGGTCGGTTGTTCTAATTATTGTTTATATATTTCCCTGTATTATATAATATTTTGTGAAAAACACATGTCACTATAATAAACAATTTACTTACTTGCTTACTTACATAAGAATGGATGACAAATGCGACTATGCACTTTACCTATAGAACACAGAGGTATGATGATTAATTTATCGTGGAAGGAAGAGAAGCGACACACAAAATGAGGTCTTCTCGTTTAATAGAATATATGTTATTCTCTGAAACTGATATTATCAAGATGCTTGATTTCTTGATTGACAACATATTTGTTACGTTCGGATGACGTGTTTTTCAACAAACTGTCGGCATTCCAATGGGAACAAACTGTGCCCCTCTACTTGCCGACTTGTTTCTTTATTATTATGAGGCTGATGTCATGCAGGAACTTCTGATGAAGAACGATAAGAAGTTAGCAATATTCTTTAACTCTACTTTCGCTACATAGATGATGTTCTTTCACTAAATAATTCAAAATTTGGTGACTATGTGGAACGCATCTATCCCATCGAGCTAGAGATAAAGGATACTACAGATACAGTTAAGTCGGCCTCATATCTTGACCTACATCTAGAAATTGACACTGAAGGTCGGTTGAAAACAAAACTTTACTACAAAAGAGATGATTTCAGCTTTCCAATTGTGAACTTTCCATTTCTAAGTAGCAACATTCCAGCAGCACCTGCATACGGGGTATATATCTCCCAACTGATACGATATTCCCGTGCTTGCATTTCCTATTATGATTTTCTTGATAGAGGGTTGCTGCTCACAAGGAAGCTATTAAACCAAGAATTCCAAATGGTGAAGTTGAAATCATCCCTTCGTAAATTTTACGGACACTATCACGAGTTGGTTGACCGTTATGGAATAACCGTTTCACAAATGATATCGGATATGTTCCTTACGTCGTAACTAAAATCCCCTTCCCTTTCATGAATGTGACCTACCGAATTAGACTATTTACCGGATTTATTATCACATAAGCAACACGACGGGTGCCACATGTTGAGCAGGATCTGCTTACCCTTCCGGAGCACCTGAGATCACCCCTAGTTTTTTGGTGGGGTTCGTGTTGTTTATTCTTTAGTTTTCTATGTTGTGTCGTGTGCGCTGTTGTTTGTTTGTCCTTTTCATTTTTAGCCATGGCGTTGTCAGTTTGTTTTAGATTTATGAGTTTGACTGTACATTTGGTATCTTTCGTCCCTCTTTTATAAAGTATATATTCCTTTCTCTCTTCTTTGACGTCATGAACGAATTCTGTTCACCAGTGTTCTTATGCAGTCATAAGATCAAATTCTGTTGAATTTCTTCAAACAAAATCGTGAACATGATTGATCTTTAAAAATTAAATACATTTGTCTTATATAATAAATTAATGTAAGAAAAAAGTAAAATCACAAAAATACTGAACTCCGAGGAAAATTCAATCGTAAAGTCCCTAATAAAATGACAACGAATGGACTACAACTGTCATATTCCTGATTTGGTACAGGCATTTTCAAATGGTGGATTGAATCTGATTTTTTTAGCGCTAATCCTCTCACTTGTACGACAGTCGTATCAAATTCCAGTATATTGACAATGATGCGTGAACAAAATGTCACAAATAGGGGCACAACAACAATACGAACCACACCAAGAAAACTAGGGGTGATTTCATGTGCTGCTTCACATGTGGCACCCGTCGTGTTGCTCATGTTATTACAAATTCGGTAAATAGTCTCATTCCGTAGATCATAATCGTGAAAAGGGAACGTGATTTAGATGTTTTAGTATAGCTTTTGGCCAATTATCAACAAGAGAGTTGGCAATTAGGCAAAATCTATAACGCAAAGTAAGCTATGAACGACATTAAAACGTTAAGAAAGATAAAATGTAAAGCATTTCTAACAAAAACAAATTAATTAATGTAATTAAAACACAATAAACGTAAAACAAATATTAATGACAATTGTAAACAACAACATTAGAATTACTGACTCCTGATTTGGAACTTGCACATTCAAAAGGAAGCTGGGTTAACATGTTAGCAAGCACTGAATCCTACCATCACCTGGACATTTGTGTAACAACAGCACAAAACGACATACTATTAACATATGTGACTCTTCAGGTCGCCACACAGCCACCCTATCCCCCCTTTCCCCCAAAAAAAAAAATAATAAAGAGACAAAAGCCACAAGGTCAGGTCTTAGAGTAGTAGCAGTATCTATGATGAGTTTTAAACTTTGTTACGGTCAGAAATCACCTTTAAATTGTAGCCAACAAAAGACACAAATCAATAATAAAATTTAACAAGATTTATTAAACAAAAGTTTACAAGAAATATTACACAAATATTACTGTCACCTTAACTGTCAAAATACAAGTCCAATCTTTCTTTATCTGTATCTGGAAATCTTCGCGGAATCCAATCTGTATATAACGTTCACTTCTAAGGTCACAATCCCGTATGATGTTGTTTGTAGAAAAAATGTGTCAATCCAAATGCTGTGACAACTGATGTCTATAAATGTCTTAGTCTGAAAGTTTAACTTTAGTGTCTGTATATATATATATATATAGTTGTCACGGTAATTTCTAGAAGACTGTGGAAAAGGAATGTCCTAGTGAATTACAACGGAAGTTTCTGGAAAAATGTAGAAGTTTAAATAACGCATCCCTTATTAGGATCATTCTGGAATCATTATGTTAGTCGAAAGTGAAAGTTCCAATCATTCCATCAGTATCTGAGATTGTTCCAGTAATTTCTAAACTGCACAGTTATGAGATTATTTTGTAAACAACTATCAAGCCATACAACACAAATTAGGCCAACATAAATAAATAAAATGATTACAATATCATAACAACTTTAAATACGTTTCAATAACAAAAGTGGACATAGTATGTATTTATGAAAACAACATCAATAGTTCTTTAACACGAACAGAGAGGGGGAGATACCAAAGGGAGTTAAGTCGATAGAAAACAAAGTACAAAGTTACAATTGTGACTAGAAAAACCTATAGCTATGTGTAACAACGATATGTATCAACAAGGCGTTAATTTATCTCCTGTAAAACACCCTCCATACACCTTTTTAATGTTTACAATTAAAACAAAAGATGCTGTAGTATTTTTTACTAATTGTACAAAAGTGACAACTCCTATTGGAAATCTGTAAAAAAAATCTTTTCTTCAGGAAATAAAATGTTCCTTAGACTTTTTCACTGTAACTGGTCAGCCCTTTAGTTGCAATAGTTGCAATAATATTTTGTAAAACTTTCCATCTAATATGGCTAATTATTTCTTTTATATTATATATATTCCATTTTAGTTCAACTGATGGTCCCGAATCGTTGCGTTATGTTGTCTCTATTACTTTTGATGAACGATTACTTTTGATTAACGATTACTGTTGATTAACGATTACGATTTCCAATATCTGTTCCCCTTTTTCAGATGATAGACGAAGAACAATTAGTGTACACTCTTATTTTATTTTAAAATTTAAAACAATCAATACAGTGGACGATTTCTAAAAGTAAATTTCGATATACAGTTTCTTCTATCTAACTACATTTATTTATTGAACACCAAAGCACGGGTTTTGATCTATTCTCCTTTTTTCTCCCGCAAGTCCCCGATATATTTATCACATTTTTTGAAAGCTACAGAATGTTTTTTTATTCTGAGCATAAACACTTGATCAGTTGATGTGCTCTTAATTGTATTGTAATTCCATGGGAGACATCCACATTTTCTCTATGGGTTCCACGTATCAATATCGGAATTGACGAACATACTGTTAATTTCATTAGATTATATAAAATCAATATAGTTATTCTTGTTCATGCCACCCGTTTATAAAGACAAACTCCCTCATAATATTATTTATTACTTTTATTTATTTGTTGCGTATCATCATTTCTATTTCATATCCAATAACTTCTTGTATATTATTTATCTATTGTTAAACATCTTTAGTGAACTAAAACACATCTATTTATTACAAAACAGTTACGTTTTTTAACCTTTAATAGTCATATGCCTAACATCTATGCATTATACAGTCATGAATTCCATATAAATGTACACTCAACCGAAAGTAAAGTTCATTAATTGTAAACTGACGCCAAATGTTAACTTCATTTCTTGTCAATTATTACACAAAAAAAAAAAGACATTACTCATATATATATATACATATTTATGAATATACACAAGTCTAAATTGAAAACAAGGTTCAAAACTATGATTGCGTTGGATAAAAAAAACCGCAATTTTTATACGTTTTCTAGTAACAAATATCGTTTTAGAAGGGTCTAAATACAGCAAAACAACATTTTTCAAAAGAACAAAACAGTAAACAAATATGTTTTTACAAAACGAATTTGACTAGCAGGTCGAACAACTGATGTTTTTAAACCCTGCTGACTGCCATTGACGATTGCCAAATAAATTGATCACAAAGTGTAACAAAATGGATATCTTTATTAACTTAATAGTTATTAGTTGTGTTTCGTTCCTATATAAAAACCACACGAAATTGAGAAAAAAAATTGAAACGTTTCGCCCGGACAACAGACGACGACATTCATGATGAGCGATTGTAATAAATGCCAAATACACATTAAAAGCTTACAAGTTGCTCATGTTGTTATTGTTGGCATTTGTTTTATATAAACCAATGGATTCAGGTTTTTTCTATTGAAGACTTGGTCTCTTTGATAGATTACTAGTCTTCATGGCTCTTGTTACGATCATCGGTTAAGACAAATTCGTTATACAGTGTGCTAGTTACCTAATTATAGGTCTACGGTATACGATATATATTTCAGTAAATGCTATATGGGATGAGAACGATAAATATTGGTTCAGTAAATTAAATATTTAATTTACTGACCAAATATATCAGGTCACTAGCCCACTCTGTAACAAATGTTATTCGAGAATGATCAGAAGGAACATGATAATGGGTGGAAAATATTTCAAACATACTCGTTCCCACGCATAGCTGTATCTTTAAATTTATATACAACATGAACATAAAAGCATAAAAACCTAGTATCACCGTTGAACCAATATTGCATGTTTATTTTGAATAACCAACAAATTGTATAATAATGAAATAATAAGGCATATTTCGCCAGTTTCTCAGACCAGAATGACCTGTTTTTGTACTTCCTGATTTCTGAGAACCAGTGAGAAATTAAAGATATGTTTATATTTTCAGCACAAGCAAGGATAATGTAATGGTTTGACTGTCACTTAATATAAACAGACGGCGAGTTGATCCTACGCACTGTTGTAACTTACAAAACATGTAAATGTAAGTATAAGTACCTTTGAAACACGGTTGAACCCTCTTTTTTTTTTTTTTTTTTTTTTTTTTAATAATAAAAAGGCATAATTAGCCCGTGTCTTAAGTCCGAAGTTCCTTGTTTTTGTGTTTCGTTGCTTTCGCATACTATTACCCTTATATATGCAATTACAGTTATATATTGAATAATTCCGTACAATCTAATCTTAGGTATTGGTTTGACAAAAATGATTGTACCTTAATGTAAACTCATAAAAAAATTGGTTATGAATGGCCACAATTGGTAAAGTTAACAAAGAAAGCATATGAGCCATTCATTAATGGCTAGTTAATAAATAAACTCATCATAGATCCCAGGAATGTACCTTCATGCCTAAATAAAATCTAAAGACACGCATATCATCAGGATTATAATTTAATACACCAGACTCGCGTTTCGTCTACATAAGATTCATCAGTGACGCTCAGATCAAAACAGTTATAAAGTTAATCAAGTACGAATTTGAAGAGCATTGAGGACATCACTTTACATGACAGTCATGTTTACAACAATGGAATACAACACCATGACAATAACATTATTTTATAATTAACCTCTGATTCGTCGCCCTTATTGTTTTGTCTTTGTTAATAATTTTTGTTTCATTTACGCACTGTAAGAAACACTAAACCGTTCATTATACCTCCGGTTGCGCCAATAAATACTGTTGCATATCGGACACTCATTGGTGGTTCTTCTATCGAAATCCATAATCCCTCGACTGCATTTCCGCCAAACTGAATAACATGTACTAGCACGAACAGCGACAGTTTCAAAGCAAGACGTCTCGAGTTGACCGCCGATTGCTGCCCAAACGATGAACTCATCACCATTGTCTGTCTTTTAATATAACACCACATGATCAAATACAGAACTATAATAGTGACGAATGACCAAAATATACCAAGACATATAAGTAGAAAATGAAAGGTCACGAATCCACGTTCTTCTTTTAATGAACAGCTGAAAAATGAAACGGATAAAATAAGTAAAAGGTTTTCAGTAGAAAGTTTATTTATTGTACTTTAAGATGTACTTAGATGAAAATAAATAAATCCAGAATATAAAATTGATACTATAAGCCGGTAGTTCATTGGTTAAGGATAAAAATAAGCCTAAAATGTTGATAGGTCATGGAACTCTTTTTCGAGATTTTTGAGATTTAAAATACAGCGGGAAAAGGCTGACTCTGACTTATACCTTATATTTGCATTGATATTGTTTGGGTCTCAAATCAAAAGAGAGAAAATCAAGAATCTTCCCAAATTTGGTTAAATGACCTTTTATGAGCTATTTTAAGCCTTATATGAAAAAATAAATTGGTGTTAATGGGGCACAATATTTAACCTTGTATTGTATGGAAAAACACCAAGGAGTCCTAACATTTAGCACGAATTCTAAAACCTAACCTAAGTACATCCTTAACTAAATTACAGGGAAAAAGCTAACAAAGGAAAATTAAAGTCTAAAAAGAAAAGAGACAAAATATGTCAAAAAGAAAAATTGCGAAAAGCCTTATCATTTTCGTTTCCAATTTTCATCTGTTGACAAATTACGCAGATACCTTTGATATATCAGACATGCATGTAAAAGGAAGGATTTCTCTTTACAATACAAAAACAAAAAATAAAAGTAGATGTAATTCGATTCTTGCCTTATTTTTACATCTGATTGTCCAAAAAGTAATAGAATCACTTACATTGTAGACAGAACAAATGATCGTTCCATGTCCTTATATTGTAAGCCTGCATTTTACACCTTCAGATAGCGCAACTCGCTTAATTTGTGTGAGGAAGAGATCGAAGCTTTTTAAAATAGTTATTTTTCATATTTGAATTTATTGACATAATGCATTTTTTAGTACTTCATTTCATTGATTCGATTATTTGAATGGATAGTTGATTATTATAAGAAAACAGATTGTAAATAACAAAACATATTTTTTTCCTTTTTTTATGTTTTTATTAATGTATCAAGTATAAAAGATTGTGTTACTCTTCAATTGACCAGTGTATTTCAATGCAGTTCTTCAAGTTTATTTGTTCTCTTATTTTTTATAACAAAACCTGCGGTTTAATTATTTCACTTATTTATAAAGCATTATAGATTTCGAGAAATACAATTACTACTTACAATACTGGGTTTGCATCAAAATTGTCAAAGAATGCTGCAATCATCAACACAATTAGTGAAGCTCCAACGGCGGGAAAAAGAACAATTATATCCCACTTTCCTAACGACAAATTCCTATTTCTCATCACAAGGTTGAAAGCATAAACAGCCATCGAGGTGCTAAGAATAACTTGTGAAATTGCAAACTCCAGTATTAAAACTCCGTAAATTGAGCATGCTAATTTGTTAATTCTTGTATTATTTCCAAATCGTTGATGAATACCATATGCTGTTTGAGTAACATAAAAAGAGATATCAAGTAATACCGTATACAAGCTGAATCTATCGATGACTTTCCATGTAAAGAAATTTCCAGTTTTTGTCTTGATGAGGGAAATAAAGACAATTAAGGAAACGCAGATGCTGCAAAATGTTATAAGAATGATGGGTACACCAACTGATAGTGGTAATACGTTAAAGTCATATGACGCTCTTGTAGTTGTGTTGTATAATGTGGCATTTACAGGTTGATCCGTCATTCTTCAACGCTACACAGAAATTGATCTGTCGACTTAATTCGTATCGTTATATATCAGATATTCTGTGATAGTTCACATTTATATGTGAATGTGTGATAAATATATAAATGAGTTAAGGGAAGAAAAACGCTTTGGATGCATAAAATTTACAGCACTGTTTCGAAACCTCTGTTTGTGGACTATTAGACCCCAAATGTATCAGCAGCCCAGCAGTCAGTACTTACTACTGACATTATTTTTAACAATGGTTTCTTAAATTGTCTGACAATAAATTTCGAAATAATCAGATTTTAACTCCCTCAGGCAAAGTTTACCTTAAATTGATTTGGATGTTTATTTTTTTATGCACCATTATGGTCATTATGTTTTCTGGTCTTTGCGTCTGTTCGTTCGTTCGTTCGTCTGTCCATTAAAGTTTTTGTTTTAGGTAGTTTTTGATGAAGTTGAAGTCTAATCAATTTGAAACTTAGTATACAGGTTCCTTATAGTATGATCTTTCTAATTTTAATGCCAAATTAGAGTTTTTACCCAATTTTCACGGTTCACTGAACATAGAAAATGATAATGCGGATGGGGCATCCGTGTACTAGGGACACATTCTTGTTTTGTGTTGGTTTTTTTAGGGGGGTCTAATTTGGTGTTATAGCTCTTCATTTGTTCCTGTTCCTTTTTTGACTTTGACATATTCGGCATTGAACGTTCCTGATGAAAGTAAATCCAGAAAAGCACTTCGGACGCATTAAATTTATAATGTGTTATTTTCATTTCATGTGGAAAACAAAAGGGTCTGGAGTGGTGTAATTTTTAATCTACACCATTGTCCTATATTATCTATATATAAAGTTGAATTCTTTGATTTGTTGTTTTTACCCGATGACGGCTGACAAATTGGACCTCGTTATTTTAGTATTATAGATAAATGCCCATAGGTAACTACTCCTAAGAAAAGTTTTTTTTTTTTCGAATATCAAAAGTGTACCACGTATTGATTTTGTTTTTAAATAAAAGTTTTACAATTGCATCTTTTTGGGGAATGTGATATGGCCTGTCGAGCATAACAGAAGTTCAATAAAAATCATTACAAACCTGCTCGCGCATTTTTCATTGTTATGCAAATGTAATTTCAACCGTTTGAAGGAACTGAATTAGATTGAAATTAATTTCTTCTAGTTGTCACCCATAGACCGTTAGTTGTTTTCTCGCGCTTCATGGGATATAGCCATTCAGCACGACAGGGCCGACTCGACTAGACGTGTTTCTCAGTTATAGTAAATATGGATTCCGATACACCTCATGAAGAAATATCTTTGCGGACAGTTTTAGACGCAGTTAATCGTCAAAAGCAGGATATCGAAGTTCTTGTTGACACTAAGATAAGTGAAAAGATAAATAGTTTGCGCGACGAAATCCATGGCACAAACCAGAGCATGAAGTCTCAAGTTAAGAAGCTGAAGTCGGACTCCCAGTACAAATGGCGTTCGGAAGGTAACAAAATTCAGTTCAATTACAATACAGAAAACCTTGAAGATTTAACTCAAGCTATTTGGGCTATTGACAATGGCAAAGTTGATTATGCTAGAGACATTGTTGCATCCTGTACAGATAGGCTTAAACATAGAAATAAGCTAATAAAGATCGCGGATACTTCTGATGGAGGGTGGGATACAGCTCGCCAGTACGAGGCAAACCCAATTGCTAGCGATTCTGAAGATGAGTCCAAGATTATCAGGGCTGAAAACAGGGCCATTAGGAAGGAAAAGAGTAAGAGCAAACCAGCAGCTAAACAGCAGCAGATTCCTGCCACCGCTAGCTCTAGCTTCAACTCTCAACAGCCCTTTCGAGGGGGCCAGCCGTCTTGGTATGGAGGTTTCCCGTATGCCCAGGACCAGTACGCTGGAAAATCTCAACGGGGACCATGCTTCAACTGTGGGTCGTACAAACACTGGAGAGTTAACTGCCCCTTCCAAAACAACAAGACAGCAGCATCAAACAAAAGAAACTAGCTTTGTAAAAGATGAGTATAATTTTGACATTAGTTCTTTAGATAATGAGTCTGCTCAAAATTTTACACATGATTATTACGAATATGAGCCAGATGGTACTGATATTATTGTTAAGGGTAGGCTGAAGGAAAATATACAATTTTGGATAGATATTGGTGCTTATGACTATATAATTGATACTATAAGAGATGGTTATAAGATACCATTTTATTCCATTCCTCCGTCTACGTATTTATTCAACAATTTATCAGCTTTGAAAAATTCCGATTTTGTACATACAGCTTAGCTATTCAAAATGTATTACATAGAGGTTTAATAGTTCAGTGTGAACAGCGACCTTTTGTTGTTAATCCTCTTACTGTATCAGTTCAGTCTAATTTAAAGAAAAGATTGATACTTGATTTGAGAGCGGTAAATAAACATTTATGGAAACAGAGCGTTAAATTTGAGGACATGAGGACTGCTCAACAGCATATTAAATTGAATTATTCCATGTTTAAGTACGACGTTCATTCAGCTTATCACCATATTGACATTTTTGAACCACACACAGAGTACTTAGGTTTTTCATGGATCATTAATGGCTGTCCTACATTTTTCAAATTTCTTGTTTTACCATTTGGTTTAAGTACAGCTTGTTTTATTTTTACTAAACTGACTAGGCCACTTGTAAAGAAATGGCGATCTGAAGGTAAGCAAGTTATAATGTATCTTGATGATGGTTTGGGTATAGAACAAGATCAAGAAATGTGCAAGATTGTGTCAGAACAAGTTAAGCTAGATTTAGTTAGAAGTGGTTTTGTACCTAAAGCAGAAAAGTCATTGTGGGAACCTACTTAACGTTTGGTTTGGTTAGGTACATATATTGATACAGAATATGGTTTTTACAAAATACCAGATAACAGAATAAATAAGATGATACATTCTATTGATGACATTATATCTTGTTTGACTGGGCGTAAAAGCGTGTTTGTGAAAAAAGTTGCATCTGTTGCAGGTCAGATAATATCTACATACTTAGTTATTGGAAATTTAGTTTATTTAATGACTAAACATTTAACTATAGACGTGAACACATCTGCGTCTTGGTATTCTTATATTAAACTTTCAGAATCTAGTATTGAAGAGTTACAATTCTGGAAACTGTATATAAGTGAAGTTAATGTAAAACATTTCAGTGTTGATGAATCATGTCATAGTATTATCTACAGTGACGCTAGTGATACAGGTTTTGGCGGTTATATTGTAGAAGCACCACAAAACATTGCACATGGTATGTGGGTTGAATCAGAACGTAGTAATAGTTCAACTTGGAAGGAACTTTCTGCGGTAAAGAAAGTTTTGCTGTCCTTAATTAACATTATATCCGGACAAAAGGTTAAATGGTTTACAGATAACCAAAATGTTGTGAGCATTGTAAGCAAAGGAAGTACTAAAACTATTTTACAGAATTTAGCATTAGACATATTTAGCGCATGTTTGGAGTACAATGTCAACATTGATATAGTTTGGATACCTAGGACACTAAACGAAAAAGCTGATTTTCTGAGTCGTATCGTTGATCATGATGATTGGGGAATATCATATTACATTTTTCAATTGATAGAATCTTTATGGGGCCCCCATGAAGTAGATTG
Organism: Mytilus galloprovincialis; assembly: GCA_037788925.1. Lineage (NCBI taxonomy): Eukaryota > Metazoa > Mollusca > Bivalvia > Mytilida > Mytilidae > Mytilus > Mytilus galloprovincialis. The sequence goes on from CM075340.1 coordinate 43,823,999, forward strand.
GTTTGCTTCTGATCACAATTTCAAGTTACTGGTATTTTATTCAAGATTTTGGAATGAAAATTCTTCTGGTATTGAAGCGTTTACAGTAGATTGGTATGGGGTTAACGGTCTTTTTGTACCACCTGTATTTCTTATACCACGTGTTATTAATTACATGAGACAATGCAACGCTGTAGGTACATTGATTGTTCCTTGCTGGCCATCCGCAAGTTATTGGCCTATGTTATGCCCAAATGGGGGCGATTTCACAGATCAAGTTATTGCATATGTAGAATTACCAAGCGGTAAGGAGTTGTATACTCCTGGTAAAAGCAAGAAGGCCATTTTTGGTAATACTGATCTTACTTTTAAGATGTTAGCTTTGAGGCTAGATTTCAGAGTATAATACTGATATGTATGAAGGTTGTAAACCTATTTTGTTTATGAAGCTGTTAATGCTTATCTGGATTTTACAGATGATATGTTAAAGGCTGTATTAGTGCCTTGTTTGTGTACTAACGTTACAATGCATATCTGAATTGGTTTCAGATTTTGGCATTAAGGCTTTAAATGGCCTTGTTGAGAACTAATATACTAACAAATACAAATGCTTATGATCAGCATTAAGACTATTGTACATAGTCTTGTGAGATGTACTAACAATTATTTTTCTGTTGATAGTTTCTTACATTTAAGATTCTGTTATTGTTTAATTATTGTTGATACATGTATTTTTGCAGGCCTATGAATCTGAGATTAATTTTTTGCCACCAGCTCTGCATACCAATGTTGATGTTCTTATGGATTTACTTTGCGAATCTAAAGCTGACAGTACCGTTAAAACTTACCATGCAGGATTTATCCGTTGGAAAAAGTGGGCTGTTCATAACGGTATAAGTCGTGATATTTTACCGGCAAAATCTTTGCACGTTGCACTATATTTATCTCATTAGTTCAGAACAGTCACACTGCTAGTCCGGTTATTTCAGCATTTTAAAGTATACAATGGGCACATCATATGATTGGTCAAACGTCTCCTACCGAAAATTTAGTTGTGAAAAATGTTTTAGAAGGTGCAAAACGCCGATTAGCTACTCGAATTGAGAAAAAGGAACCAGTTACTCCTGAGCTTCTATCTAAAATGTATAGTTCGTCATTTAAGGAATATAATGTTACTAGAACACACCCGCGAAATCGCGGGCATTCAGAGCGGAGTTAAAAGTATGTAAAGTGTTGTTAGAAGTTTTATACCTCCTCCTTCATTTCCAAAATTCCCAATTTGTGGTTTTCAATATGAACATACATTTAGTATGTTATGAACATTTAAGTAAGGAGCCTGTAGTTCAGTGGTTGTCGTTTGTTTGTGTGTTACATATTTGTTTTTCGTTCCTTTTTTTGTACATAAATAAGGCCGCTAGTTTTCTCGTTTGAATTTTTTTACATCGTCATTTCGGGGCCTTTTAAAGCTGATTATGCGGTATGGGCTTTGCTCGTTGTTGAAGGCCGTACGGTGACCTATAGTCGTAAATTTCTGTGTCATTTTGGTCTCTTGTGGAGAGTTGTCTCAACATGGCAATCATACCACATCTTTTTTTTTTTGTTATCAATGAATTTTGTAAAATATTTAATGAATGGAGAATTTCAGAAAAGGTATCAAAAGTTCACATGAATAATTTTAGCGCTTATCTGTATATTACTATATAAATAAAGTGTATTTACTTTCAATTCTTAGTTTAGTAATCGATCCATGGTGGTCAATTGACATAGTATACAGACCCTCTCCATTTAATAAACTCTGAACAGAATTAAAATACACTTTATTCGTACTATTTGTTTGTTCAAAGTATACAGAAAAACGCAAACCGGAAGTATAATCTGACTTAAAATTTCGTCCAATGACGGGACAATATCCGGATGCCTTTTTTCTCGTTTTTCTCCCAAAATAACTCAATCTGAATAATCATATGAATGGATGACAAATGCGACTATGCACTGTACATAAAGGACACAGAGTCGTGTTGATTAATTTATTGTGGAAAGAAGAGAAGCGACACCAAAAATGAGGTTTTCTCGTTTAATAGTATAGATGTCACAGCGTTTTATATGTGCGTGTTTACTAGCTTACTCAGGTTTTTTTAGAGTGTCCGAGCTATTAAATATACGGAGATGTGATATCATTTTTGAATTAGGTTATATATCTATATTTATTCCGAAAAGTAAAACTGATATCTATCGTGATGGCAATTCTGTAGTTATAGCCTGTATGGATTCAGATATGTGTCCAGTTAAGAATTTAAAGTTATATTTGTTGTGGACTGATATTTCGCCGGAATCAGAAGAATTTATTTTTAGAAATTTAACAAAATTCAAGGATAGATATGTTCTTCGGAAGGAAAATAAACCACTGTCTTATACACGTATGAGAGAATTATTTATTGAAGCTTTTCAACCATTTGTGTCAGATATTAAGAAATATGGATTGCACAGTTTACGTTCTGGCGGAGCTACAACTTGCGCTAATTTAGGTATTTCCGATCGATTGTTCAAAAGACATGGCAGATGGCGTTCAGAGACGGCCAAGGACGGTTATATTAAAGATTCTTTAAAAGACAGATTAATTGTTTCTGAAAATTTAGGTTTATAACCTGGTATTGACTTTTTATTTTCAAAGTGAATTAAGTTCTATAAGCAAGATAAAAAATGTATTTCCCGTTCTTTGTTTTTCAGCACATGGCACTGTCGTGTGGGTATTCAATTTGAACTTTAGTTTGGTTTTTTATTAGTCTTATGTGCTTAGAGTTGGGTAGTCTATGGGCGTAGTTATTGTGGAGAAATGTAATTTCAACCGTTTGAAGGAACTGAATTAGATTGAAATTAATTTCTTCTAGTTGTCTCCCATAGACCGTTAGTTGTTTTCCCGCGCTTCATGGGATATAGCCATTCAGCACGACAGGGCCGACTCGACTAGACGTGTTTCTCAGTTAAATTTTTTATCTTGCTTATGTGAATTTATTTGATGTTATATGAAATGTTTTGATTTCAATAGTAATTATGAATTACTTGACTATATTTTGTCGACATGCTATTGTGTATCATAATGTGCAATTAAAATCAGCACATGGCACTGTCGTGTGGGTATTCAATTTGAACTTTAGTTTGGTTTTTTATTAGTCTTATGTGCTTAGAGTTGGGTAGTCTATGGGCGTAGTTATTGTGGAGAATGCAAAATAATTATCTTAGAAACCTGGGACAATCTCATCTCACAAAGGATTTATACTGTCTACTTATTGTACCTCGAACTTATTTACCCGATGTAGGTCTTTAAGTTGAGGTTCAATTTACTTAAAGTTAATTGGGCATGACTAATTAGATACGCCCTCTTAAAATCAGGGGGTCCGAAATAGGATCGAGAAACACCCAGCATAATACCTTAATTTACGATTTAAGAATTTGTTTGAATCAAAGTGCTTTTGCTTGCTTTAAATATCTCCGATCAATAATCAGGCGGTATTTTGTGGAAATAATAACCTGTCCCGAACCGGAGATGTTGGCTGCCATAGGAATTTATTTATAAAAAAAAGGCCATATCTCATTTACTTATAGTGGCCGTTAATGATTGTAAATATTCATGCCGTTTTAATTTGTTTATGGCATTCGTCTATCGTGGAGAAAAAGAGGAAAGGAGGGCTGATAGCTTAACTTACGAGTTCGATCATTAGGGTTCAAATCTAATCTATTACGGCATTCGTTTTACCTCTAGCGAACGCTCTGTCTTATTGTAAAAAGTACCACTCTAAATTTGTAAGCATTTGCTTCATATTGATCAACTTTGCATCTATAGTCGTGAATATGCATGACATGTTTGCCACTGGAAACAAAGGAGCAATAAATTAATCAGCTTCATTTAGTGATGTATAATCATATCTCCTCAGTTGATTATAGTCTCAAAACAGTTTTCCAATTTTTGTATATTTTATTATTATTTACATTTGAATAATAATCAAGGATTACATTGTATAATTTCCAACAAAACTAATAGGGGACTAGAACAGAAAATAATTTTCATTGAGTGGCAATAACTCATATATCGAAGCGTACAATGACGGCTGTCTCGTCTAGGTGACAACATTTGATGTTTCAATATATAAAAAAGAAGATGTGGTATGATTGTCAATGAGACAACTATCCACAAAAGACCAAAATGACACAGACATTAACAACTATAGGTCACCGTACGGCCTTCAACAATGAGAAAAGCCCATACCGCATAGTCAGCTATAATAGGCCCCGATAAGGCAATGTAAAACAATTCAAACGAGAAAACTAACGGCCTTATTTATGTAAAACAAATGAACGAAAAACAAATATGTAACACATAAACAAACGACAACCACTGCATTACAGGCTCCAGCTGACTTGAGACAGGCACATACATACAGAATGTGGCGGGGTTAAACATAACATTCAAGTTTATTTGTATCTTAAGACTGGTATAATAGTTGTCACAAAAGCAAAAAAATATATAAAAAAGGTTGACAACAATTTATAAAAAGATTCAACTTATTTTGGGCGTTTCATTTTTTTTATATTGTCTTGCTGATCGGTTTTGTTATATATTTTTTTCATCTACTATTGTTCTAGCAAAAGTCACAAAAAATGTTGTTAAAATCAGGCATGCGACTTAATTGAAAAGATTTAGCTGACCTTTCTTATTGTTTACACATTTCAATCATTCAACTCGTGCGTAGATCGTCTTTCCCTCTAATGTTTTTTTTAGGTATAGATAGCGTGAAATTCTTACTGCACCAGGCATCGGATATGCATTCCTATTATATTTTGATCGGACAAAGCTGCGTATTTATATATCCAATAAGCCAAACGAACGCACCCATTTAGCAAGGGTATACTATGGGACGGGAGAACTCCAGAGATGTCAATATTTCTATACCGAAGCGAATCACTTGGTTTTGAATAAAAGGAGATCAAGGTATACATTAATGCGACAGCAACCCAAAGTCGCAGATAAATAAAAATATTTAGAGTCAACATTCGGTCTTTTTTTTTATAGAAAGACCATGCGTATATAATACAGAATAATAAGCTCAAAACAGACCCATGACTTTTGATTTAATGTTATATACCGTCAAAGATAATCACAAGTGTTTGGTTGAAAAATTTTACCAGCCATATTTTAATTTTGATCTGTGAAAATTTAAGAAGTTGTAATATAAACCAGTAAAAGAAAAACACTTCACTGTATAATATAATATTTAACTGTGTTAATAATACAATTTTTATGTAATAGTAAAAGTTCAATGATAAGTTAATATTGATATTAAAAGACCTCCGAACAAAAAGGGGTGTTCAGATCCCCGAGCCCGAAGGGCGAGGTGATTTGAACAGCCCTTTTTGTGAGGAGGTCTTTTAATGTCAATATTAACTTGATCATTGAACTTTTACTATTACATAAAAATTGTATTATTAACACAGTTAAATATGTCTCATTCGCTAATCGTTTATATAACAATGAAACTGTTTTCAAATTTACATGAAGGTATAATGATCATGTTGATGCTATCAAAACCAACTGGCTTATCGAAAAAATAAATTCTGTTTGTATATCAGCACCACTATGATTTTTCTCGTCATGTTGTTCTATGAGTATATCTGCAACAGGAATGAGGTCGATTACTGTAAAATATAATTGATTAAATTGCTGTTACTTCAAATATAATTCACGTTTCATTGAACTACTTATAACATTGTATACTTTTATATAAAGGTTATTTTAACTTCCTCACCTAAACAAAACTAATTTTAGAAAGAAAATAAAATCTTTTGATTTAATTTATAAACAGTATAGTTGAGAAAGTAGATCGGGAGTAGTTCCAGGTGTATTATGTGATAGCATAGCCTTGTGTCGTGTTCTTTCTCCTTAAAAACGTACATCCTTTAAGGGGGTACCCAACACTTTGACTAAAAAAAATATGGCTCGTTTAATTTTCATAAAGTGTTAACAAAATATTTACTTCGGCTTGTTTACAAAATTATGAACATTTCTAGAAATTTGAACCGCTCAATTTACAGGAATAATTTGGTTGGCTATATGGCCGTTTGGCAAACAACAATTTTGATCGTTGAAAAGCTTGAGTTCTCTTTACTAATAGTATGTGATTAAAACACTCAACTGATTTTAAAGAGTTTACTCCCTTAGGTGTCCTGTACCACCCTAAATTAAAAAACATTGCCAGACACAATTAGCTAAAAGAACTGAACATATGGCGATTTCAGTCAATGATAAAAATAGCAAAATTGTCTGTAAGGACATAATTGACATTTATATTTATTTTTGCAGCTGTCGACAATTACTTCAAATTTTATAACAATTAAATAGACAATTTCGAGTTCGATGCATTTCCGTCAAAAACTTTGGTTTTAGTGAACATCATTTGTGCGTCACTTCCGTTTCAATGTTGAGCGAGTGGTTGAAATACTATGATGCTATATTGCACGAATTATTCGGCAAATTGAATTCTCATAATTGACAATCAGCACTGCTATCATTTTTAAATTGTGATTAAGTACCTACGGAACAAACATTATTTCTATTTTATCCTGCACAATGACGATAACTGAGACGCCTGGTGAACATTAATAGTGCAGGAATACAGGCGAACCCCCCTATCTGGTAAATGACGTCATAAAGGCGCGCATTTTTGACGAGGTATTTTTCTGTGAAGGACAAACTCGATATTGTATAAAAAAAGAAGATGTGGTATGATTGAGACAATTATCCACAAAAGACCAAAATGACACAGACATTAACAACTATAGGTCACCGTACGGCCTTCAACAATGAGCAAAGCCCATACCGCATAATCAGCTATAAAAGGCCCCGATACGACAATGTAAAACAATTCAAACGAGAAAACTAATTGGTCTATTCAATTTAGTTCAATATTTTATTAAAGTCTCATCTCTCAATTACACAACATACATTTAGTGTACAAATATATGATATAAAACAGAAGGCAATTCAGTACAGAATTATAAGAGACCATAACATTACAATTTTTTTAGAAAATTCATCTATGATTAAACCTATTTATAAGTACATTATTTACAATATAAAACATTTCTACGTCTGTTTAAAATTAGAAACCAGGCTTTGATACAGCTACAAGTACGAATCTTATTGATATCTGTAAATAAAAATACCAATTTCTGTTTATCATTAAAAGAATGAAAACAACTATTAAAATGTTTTGCTTCATCAATGGACGGGTTTTTTTTTTTTTATCATCATTGAGGTTTCTTTTTAAATGATTCTGTTGTAATCTGTTTGAGAATAAATCCCCGAATAAAAAGTCATCTATTTATTATATTAGTTTTTTTAGCTTCGGATATAACATCACTAACGCTATTAACATGGGGATTTTTTGTACTATACACATGGAAAAAAGTATTGCAACACCAAATTGAAATTCAAATTAAAAAAAAATCTTTATTTTTTTGTGATATCATTTGTTGAAAATGAAAACTAGTTAAACATTATTTAAATATCAACCGAGTTTAATAAATAAATATCGACTCAATAAGTTCTTATCTGCACATGCAGATACTGTACTCGTAAACAATAAAACAGATGTTTTTATCCTCATTGTTTTCAACACTTTAAATAACCAAGTTTATAAAGTTATGTGATTGACACCTTGTAATTGGTCATCTACAACTCATAACTGCAGCAAGATGGCAGATAATCAGCACGAGAGAAGCAGGTATGTCGCTGTGACAATTGCACATAGTGTTGGTCATCACCATATCACTATAATTCGTTTTGAGAATAAAAATCAGGCAATAAACGATGTTAAAGACCTTCCGAGATCAAGAAGACCCCTATAACATCTGCTAGGGAAAATCAAGCATTGTGAAGGTTAGTCAGAAGGAAACCCATTACAAACAATACAATCCTAAAAAGAGTGTGTTGACCATACAGGAGCCTTTAAACAAGAACTGTTCGAGATCGGCTCATCGCTACTGGCTATCGTGCGATGAGACCATTTCGGGGACATTTGCCTACGAACAGACACACAGTTGCCCGTATCCAATATAGTGCAGAGCTCGCCAAAATTGAAAATTAGCATCGTGGAGGAAAATCCATTGTTCCAATGGAATTCGGTTTACCTTCCTTGGCCCGATCGTAGCCCGAATTTGAAACATATCGAGCATATATGGGACACTATTGGGCGTTAAGTAAACGAAAGAACACCCCAGTTCAAACACGTCATGAAATAAACAATACCCTTCGTCAGGAATGTTTGCTGCTACTTTAGAAACAAATTAGTCGACTTATGGCAGGAATCAGAAGACGTTAAGATACGGTTATCCGTTTGAATGGAGGCTGCGCACAAAGTACTAATTCTTTGGCGTATAACAATCAACTATGATGATGTGAACAATCATCTAAATATTAATTTTGAAATGTCTGACATTGTAAAGTTTGACTACAGTAAAAGTTCTAAAATGCATTTTTTTGTACAAAAAACACTTCATTTTGTTATAAAGAATTTGGTTAGATAAAACATATTTTTTTCATACATTTTTTGTTCGTTTTAATGCCAATGTAATCATTAACTACGTTTCAATATTATTTACAAATATTTAATCATATTAAATCCAAAATAAGAGGCTGATTTTTTTAGTTTTAAAAAATCGAGGTGTTGCAATACTTTTTTCCATGTGTATATTACTATAACATGTTTCAGTCTCTGTTGTTTGCTTTTTTCCTGACTTGTTTTATTACTTCGGTGTTTACCGCTATTGTTTCTCCAATAGTAAAATTAATGGTTAAAATTCAAAAGCGGTATGTCCACTTGGGTAAAGCTGATGACCGTAACTCGATTTTTTTTTCAGATAAAAAAAAGGTCAGTCTCTGTATTTCATGTTAAGGTGTTTCTACATCATTTTCTTTACAAAGCATACATACATTGGTATGATGTAAATTTATAACAGATTCACATGGAAATTACAAATTACTACCGAGAAATGTGCATGAAACAGGAAATTCGATTTGATGCGACTGTCATACCATTGAGAGGTTTAGCGCTATAAAACCAGGTTCAATCCACCATTTTCTACATTTGACAATGCCTTAGCCAAATCAGGTATATGACAGTTGTTGTCCATTCATTTGGAGTGTTTTATCATTTGAATTTGCCATTTGATTAGTGACTTTCCGTTTTGAATTTTCCTCGAAGTTCAGTATTTTACTTTTTACAGCTGATTTGTGATGTCTGGTCTGCGATGAGGGAAAAGTTTGCTGAATGAATTTGGGTGTGCAGTGATACAATGGTGTAGTATTGAATTATCTTCATCGCTCGAAAGCGTGTTTTGCATAATTTCGAAATGTTATCTTGTATTATATTACGCATTAGTGTTGCTTTTGTCGTACAAATGTATGTAGAGCCGTGAATAAAGAGTTGAATATATTTAATGAAATGACATAAAATACACGTTCGTCTTAGTATCTTAGGTAAATGGTTCTCTTAGATCAACCATAAGGGACAATTTGCTTTTTGAGATTTTTCTTATTACGAAAAGGGACAAAAAGCACAAGAGAAGGAATTTATTGGATGTATTCAGGACTGCCCTTTGCTGTCATTGCTGTCAATGACTATACCAGAATTGTAGAAATTTATTGTAATAGACTTGAATCAAGCTCTTTCCTCATTTAGGTTAAAGAAACTTGAACCAGTTAGATTTGCTTTGAAGCAATGAAAAAAAAATGGGTTTTGATTTCAGTGACTTTAAGTAGTGTTGGTTCATCAAAAGTAGCAAGAGCTCTGATTCTATTATTGGAATAGCTGATGATGTGTACATTGGTATAGCTATAAAAGTAAAACTGATAACTTGAAGAGCCTATTTACTGCTGTCTTTTTCAATTTTGGGTTTTAAATATTTTTTTTAGTATTAGGAAAATATCTTAAATGTTCTTTCCGATTGTTGCTGTCTTTCTTGTCACTTGTTTGCACAAAATTCCATTTTCTGCCTTTTAGCTTTTAATCAAGCTTTTTGTCATTTGAGCATATGCATTCACTTTGTATTTTATCGTAAATGTATGCGTTATTCATCATTCTCAGCTTTCATTTTATGTTCTGAAAACCAAGATGTTTCTCATAAAAAATAATCCTTTTAAAACGAAATTTGCTTTAAGCCAATGACCTTTATATCAATGCAGGAGCGACTGGTTTTTATGCTTTTAAATTTTCATATTTTTTTCAAAATTTTGAAAGTTTTTTTCAAGTCCATTTTATGGATTTTAAAGAGTGTCATTAAATTTCGTAACATGTCACTAAACTTTTGAAGAGAACTAATGGGAAATTTGAACCAAAACCTTGCAGGCATGATTTACAAGATCTATGACATATCATCTACAAAGTTTTCTCTTCAAGTTGATCAGAAATTCAAAATGGCTATCAGAGGTAATACTGGTTAATGATTTGCTAAAATCAAAATTAAAAAATCCTCTGAAACTACTGACGCAAATGAATTGTTGTTTTTCATGACTGATGAATGGAATACCATGTACAATGTTTGACTGAAAGTTAAAAAATCTTCTTTCAAGCTACTGTTCAAAAAGAACTGTAGTTTTGTAAACATTATGAATAGAAGGCCTTGTGCAAAGTTTACTCATTTGATTGTGATCGCATATCCAATATGGCTTCCACGGGGTGTGGTTGATTCGCTGATATTTTAAAGAATCTCTCCATTACGTGCCTAAATAAACCAACTTCACAGAAATGATGAATGTAATGTGTGTAAGCTCCTGTACAAAATTTGCTAACTTTGTTCGGATCGCATGTCCAATATGGTTGCCATTTTGAGTAATGGTTTTTATTTGACTGAATTCTTTTGTGAATGAACTTCTGGCCAAAATAAACTGTTACAATGCAAAAATGATGAATGGAAGGTCCTGTACATAGTAATTGCATACATTGATAAATATGGTAACAATGGGAGTTAATGACTTTTGATTGGTTTACTTTTTCGCTTTGAAATTCAAAAACTAAGGTTTATTTTTTCTCCTTGAAAAAATAAAATGAATTCGAATTTGCAGAAATGCAAGGCTTCCTATTAAACATTCCAGTTTGGTTCAGATTTCTAGTATATCTGCAATTGGAAATAACAAATTCTTATTTGCCATTATTAACTTTTCAAACATGTGTTCTCTGAAACAACTGGGTTAAGTGAAATGTTATGTGTATGCCTATTTCAGGTGAGCGGCTCACCCAAGCCTCGTGTTTAAAATCCTGATCAAATTCTGAACGTGAAATATTTACAAATAGTTTATTCACAAGTGTATCAAAATACATTCTTAGAACTCACTTTTTTTAATGTTAATCATTTCATTGCGTGTCAGATGAACTGAAAATCAAGTTTTATATTTCGCTATAACATATATCAATTCACATTATGGAATAGATAGTTACCGAGTGATCGCCTGAGAACTGGTACGTACCGACCACTTTTATCATTTTTTTATTGATAACTTTTATAATTGCAGTTGTCTGCTTCCTTTTCTAAATAACATATTTTAAAGTTTGTTATATATTTCATTTTCCACAGAAAAGTTTTACAATTATTGTCATTTAAATGCAATCATAGCTTTTCTAGCTATTATGAGTCGGTCGTCATTTGCTTTCAACGCATTTCGTCCAACAACTGTCATCTTCTCTGAAAACATATTGCAATCTCAGACAAAGTTGGCCTTGAATGGATTAGGCTATTTTATTAGGTGACTTTTGGTCATATAGCACTTTAATTATTTTTTTCGGTTCTTATAAATTATTGGCTTAAAGCATTTCTGATGAAGCGTTTCAGAAAAGCGCTTCGGACGCATGAAATTTATATAACGTGTTTTCGTTCTTTACATGATAGATCAATGGAAATTTGTAAACAAACTTTCATATTATGGTCACATAATCTTTTAATCAGTTTAATTGACGTCTGGAACGTGGATGTCATTAACTGCTAATAGCTGGTCCTTTGTTTATTTGTCATTTTTCCCAATTTCTTCTTTTACTTAATCTACAAATGTAACATCGGATTTCTGTTCGATTTGAACTTTATAACTTAAAGTTTTACTGTGCGTATTTCTGATTTGATTTTTATGTTTGGGGTGTTTTAACGCTACCTTAAAGAATAAAAAGAAGATGTGGTATGAATGCTTATGAGACAACTGTCCACAAGAGACCAAAATGACACAGAAATTAACAAATTTAGGCATAGTCAGCTATAAAAGGCCACGAAATGACAATGTAAAACAATTCAAACGAGAAAACTAACGGCCTTATTTATGTACAAAACATGAACCAAAAACAAACATGTTACACATAAACAAACGACAACCACTGAATTACAGGCTCCTGACTTGGGACAGGCACATTCTCGCTGCATTGAAGACCTGTTGGTGACCTTCTGATGTTGTCTGTTCTATGGTCGGGTTGTTGTCTCCTTGACACATTCCCCATTTCCATTCTCAATTTAACATACATACATATATGATGTGTCGGGGTTAAACATGTTGGCGAGATCCCAACCCTCCCCCTAACCTGGGACAGTGGTATAACAGTTCAACATAAGAACGAACTATAAAAATCAGTTGAAAAAAGGTTTAACTCATCAGTTGGACAAAAATACAAGTGGACGTGACCGGGTATTCCCAACAAAAAAAGACACTAGGAACAGATCTGAGAGTACTCGCAGATTTATGAGAAGGTAAAATGAGGCCGAAAGTCATAACATTGAATTGAGAGTTACAATAACGGAATATATAAACAATTTATAAAACAGTCGAATAATTCTTATAAAAACTATATCAGAGATGGGTTCGATTACTTTCAATATAATTGATTAAATTACAATTACTTTGTCATTTGTACGATTAAATTAAATGAATGATTACATCATTTCTGAAAGTGTCTGACTAAATTAATGATTACATTGGCAAAGTAATCATGATTACATCTGATTACAATGAATTTTAAAAACAAAACATTTTGAATGAAGTGAATGAATAAACGTTTAATAATATAGCATTTTTAGAAAGGACTGTGTTTCATATATTATACAATGATAACTTTTAACTTCATCTATTTAATAAAGCACAAAAGTTCACTACATACATGAACATTGTGTCACGGGTTTTAATAAAATTGTTTATTCAAATTGTAAACAAAATACAAGTACTAAACATCATTGCATTTTACATGTCCAGTCCAATTACATATAAAATTTTGCTTATTTTAAACAATATTTTTCCAACTTATAATTTTGTTTGTGCTAATTAGAGAATTTTTTGTCCTACAGCTATACTCAATTGGTAATTGCAATAAAAACAAACCTTAATTGGTTTCCTACCTTTCAATTCAAAGTTGACAAAAATCGGGCGCATTACGTTTGCGCGCATTTGGGGATTTAAAATGTTTTACGTTTGCGCGCAGCTTTTGATTACATTTGCGCGCATTTATTTTACAGGTAATCTCAGGTAAAAATGTAAATAAAAATTAAATTAAATTACATGTGATCTCAGGTAAAAATATAAATAAAAATTAAATTAAATTACATGTGATCTCAGGTACAAATATAAATAAAAATTAAATTAAATAATAAATGACTATATTTTTTTTTTTTGTATTTTCATAACAGATATGACTATCAATTATTAATTTTAAAAAAGTTAGTTAATTCAAATTATATATTGTTCATATTGAATTCTAAAACCATGTATAAACTCCGTTATAGTTTTAGATCAAGTTACAATAAATGGGCTATGTCACAGATTTTCTAAAAATTTTGCATACACCTTTCACTTGTTGAATTGTAACTGAAAATCGAAAAAAATATGCGGCTTTATCTCTTTTTTCCCCTTCCTTATGAGACTTATAATCACGGAAGGGGTACTGATACTTGAAAATAATTGAACAAATTAATAAATAAATAAGTACTATAACCTGTATTTTACCTGAGTTTACCTGTCAAAAAAATGTGCGTAAATGTAATCAAAAGCTGCGTGCAAATGTAATGGTAATGCGCGTAAACATAATGTACCGCCAAAATCACAATATTAACAAAAGATTATAACTTAGGGTTAAAGAGAAGTATTACTAGAATATAACAGTTATTATCAAATAAATATATTATGTACATCTTTAAATTGTCAGTATATGTACAATATCTTTTACTAAGGCCAAAGACATAATTAGGCTAATGCTGTAACAATTAATTTTTTTACTGAAGTATACAAATTAATATACATGCTTTATAAAGTAAACAAAACTATCTTAACATGCTTAATATTTATTAAATATGAATAACAAAAAGGTTAATTTCTTGACCATAAACAGTTAAAAAAAAATGCATTGTAATCAGAATGTAATCTAAAAGTAATCAGGATTACAGGGTGTTTTGAAAAGTAATTGATTAAATTAAATTACATGTAATCATTTTTTTGGCAGATTAATGATTACAATGATTACTTGAAAAATTGTAATCAATTACAGCGGATTAATGATTACAGTTATAATTACCCCAAGTCTGAACTATATTGAACAAAATGTCGTCAGTAAAAGAAGACAGACATGAAACAAATATTGGTCCAAGAAAACAGTTATGACTGGTGAATTTATCTATAATAGAAAACAACAAAAATATTTTAACATAAATTAGCACCGATCCAAAAAAATATTTTTATAGTGTAGTGCATTAATTTTAGACATTTAAGCACAGCTTTTGGGCTATTTCGTGGTGGCCAGTTTTTATTGGTGTAGGAACCCGGACTGCCCGGTAAAACACACCGACCTTCGATAGGAAAACTGACAATCCTAGTCAATTAAGATTGGAGTTGAGTGCATCCGCACGAGCGGGGTTCGATCTCACAACCTCAGTGTTGACTGGGTAGTGATTACAGTAGTAACTACTTACACCACTCGGCCGCCGACCCCCTGCCATTTACTGTGTGTTTGTTCATTCTATATTAACTAGAGGTATAGGGAGCGAGCTTCGATCTCACAAAACGTGTTCAACGCCCGCTGCTTTTTTTGGGCCTGTTCCAAGTCAGTAATTTCTGTCTATTGTTAGTCTTAATTTTTTTTTTAAATTTATATGTTCAGTGTGACGTCCATTTTTCTATGAACTAGTACACTTTTGGGGTTTTGTGGCCAGACGTCGGGTGTGGGATTTTTCGCTGTGTTAAAGACACATTTGAGGCCTTTGGCTGTGTTCTGCTCTTAGGTCAAGTAGTTGCTATCACACGTTCCCAATTTCCATTATCAATTTTATTCCTCCTTTGGTTTCGACCGGAGGAAAACACTTGCCAGAGACAATCTTTAATTTTGATTATAATTAGTTTTTTTACGAAATCTCTTTTTGAAGGTTCGATATAAAATATCAAAATACTGACGATTTTCAAAAAATCCTTAACATACAACTCTTAACAATTTCTGTTAATCGGATTATCATTGTAAATAAATATTCTTTATTTTAAACAAACATTTGCCTGTTACATGCTTATTTCTGCACAGGTTTTTCATGAAGCTATACTGGTTTTCGTTATATGATTTTTCTTTTATTATTGGGTCGACTTTCGGGTTCCCGTATTCAAATATGATCTTGCGTTATGATGAATACCACGTGTTCCACTCCATGTTTTTCGGTATAAATTTATGTGGTTGTGCTATTTTATTACTGTATATCCCAAATCTCGTTTTGTTCTATGAGTACTATTTGTTTAAAAACTTGTTTGACAGTATATAAAGAAAATGATGTTGAAATTTACTATCGTCTTGGTTCTGATCGTCTCAGAGGACGTGATTGGTCTTCCATGTGTATCCAATGAGGCAAAGGAGGATTTCGATAAATCCAGAAAAGACCTTACAGTGGTACAAAGCGATATCGGAGACGTTGTCAATACGCTGGAAAGCAACTATCAAAAGACTATTAAAATATTAGAGTCAACACTAAAGAACAATCTCGGAACATTTAAATCTACTCTGAACAGCATGGGTAAAAAGTTAAAGAAACTGGATACTGACTTTACAGTGTTGGGAAAAGATTTCAGAAGTAAGTTTAGTTATATTTATTATGGTGTTTCAAACTATCCCTGCTTATCTGTAAAGTATAAATATACTAAGCATTAGTTAAAGTCATAAGAAACCTCAAATTAAAAAAAAAATATGCATATCAGTCACGGTTTTTTTTTATATAAAAATGGATAGTTTTCATTATACAGCTTATGTACATTTACTTTTTTCTGAGGAAAATTCTTTAATTTGTCCACATTTACAAAAAGTTAACTTATTTTTAATTGCAGGAAGCCCAGGAAGCAATTCGCCGACATATTTTCCGTATGCATAGTGACCTGAGCGTAACCCTCCTCGTAAAAATCCGGTGATCGCAATACGCATGGATCTGTCATTAAAGTAAACAAGTATCTGATTGTACATGTTTAACACGTGCTAAATACCCATGCTTTTTGTTATTTGTTTACTATAAGGTGACAATCGGTAAACTTCGGCTTCAAAACACAGCATTTAATGAGCAGCCATATTTTTTAAATCATAACAGACAGAGAGAAAAAAAAATTGACGATTATACGATATATTTGCGTAAAAAATGAGAAAATCGTGCACAGAGGACTAAGTTTATGATATACATGTATACATGCATTGGTTCAAGAATTGGATAAACATTTTTTTTCCACCACTCACTTGTTTTATATGACTTTAATATATATAAAAAAGATTTGGTATGATTACCAAAGAGAGATCTCTCCACAAGAGACCAAATGACACATAAATTAACAACTATCTGTCACCGTACGGCCTTCAACAATGAGCAAATCCCATACCCCATAGTCGGCTATAAAAGGCCCCGAAAGACAAATGTTAGAAATTTCAAACGTGAAACTAAACACTTTTCAACTGATTGATATAGTTTTTTGTTATGGTTTGCTGTTCACCACTTTCCCAGGTTAGGGGAGTGGTGGGCGCCGCTCATAAAAATGTTTAACCTCGCTGCATTCTTTATGTTCTTTAGGATTTGTTTCTTTAAATTTTGCCTTAATACTAAGGATTTAAGTATTAAGGAGTTATTGCCCTTTATAGTCAATTTTTAACAATTTTCATTAATTTGGTAATTTTTTGTAAATTTTTACAAAATATTTTCCTCTGTATCGAAAGGGCCAAGTCTATATAGATAGAGAAAATTGTGAGTAGCAAGAATGTTCAGTAAAAGTAAGATCTACAAACACATCACCATCACCAAAACACAATTTTGTCATGAATCCATCTGTGTCCTTTGTTTAATATGCACATAGACAAAGGTGAGCGACACAGGCTCTTTAGAGACTCTAGTTTTAATTACTGTTAGATAGTATTGTAAGAAGGGATATAGTTACGATACTGTTGTCAGGTCATTAAAGATTGCATATTTTGGCGTTAATATTGATTCACTTATAGGGTCTTTGCATCGGAACTAAACACATTTATTCAAAAACCAGTTGTTGGCATGACACGGGTTATGTTTTCATATATGTTATGATGGTATGATACTAAACCCCTAACGGGAAGGATTGTGCCTGATGTTCATATGATGAAATCATAATCTTTCAGTCAGTTTAATTGAAGTCTGGAGCTGGCATGTCAGTTAACTGCTAGTAGTCTGTTGTTATTTATGTGTTATTGTCATTTTGTTTATTTTCTTTGGACACATCTTCTGACACCAGACTCGGACTTCTCTTGAACTGAATTTTAGATTGCGTATTGTTATTCGTTTACTTTTCTACATTGACTAGAGGTATGGGGGAGGGTTGAGATCTCACAAACATGTTTAACCCCGCCGCATTTTTGCGCCTGTCCCAAGTCAGGAGCCTCTGGCCTTTGTTAGTCTTGTATTATTTTAATTTTAGTTTCTTGTGTACAATTTGGAAATTAGTATGGGGTTCATTATCACTGAACTAGTATATATTTGTTTAGGGGCCAGCTGAAGGACGCCTCTGGGTGCGGGAATTTCTCGCTACATTGAAGCCCTGTTGGTGACCTTCTGCTGTTGTTTTTTCTATGGTCGGGTTGTTGTCTCTTTGGCACATTCCCCATTTCCATTCTCAATTTTAATAGCTATTGTTTATATCTCACCTGTAGTGTTGCAAATCCTAAAACAATCACTACTTTTGGTTAAAAACGCCATCACCATGCATATGGTCGTCATAGTCTTCGTTTTGTAGGATTTTTTTGTATTAGTATTGTAGTTATGTTACGTTGTCGTTGTTGTGATACATTTAATTATATATTTAATTTTTATAACAGAGACAAAATGGATCAAATATGACGGCCATTGTTACTACTATAGTAGTGAAGCTACGGACTGGTTTACAGCAGAGGTAAACAGATTGATAAATTCTGAGCATTGTCTTAATATATGCATCATATCGCACAACTCATATCTAACTTTACGATTTTTTTTATTGCAAAATTGATAGTTGAATACTAAGTCGCATCTGTATAATAACATAAAAGGTACCAATTTTTCGGCACCAGATGGCAGATGCGCATTTCGACAATAAATGTATCTTCAGTGATGCACGAGACCAAAATATTTGAAAATCCAACGGTTTTTTAAAAAGGATGTAGAGCTATTACCAAGGAAGGTAAAACCATAACCAAAGCCGGGTATAAATAATACGATATGAAGGGAATACGCCAGGAACCATATATAAAATATATTGAAAAGACACTTCGAGGTTATAATATGGCCTAAAACAACCAAGTGTCAATACCATAAGCTTTCGTGGGGATTATTTGGCATACAAAACTAAGAAAAAAGAATACCACAACATAACGTTAATGTTATTCTACTTTCTGGATTTCCGATTGTTTTACGCACAAGTCCCGTATTCATACGGATAGGAGTAATGTTTTCAGTGAATCATGTGAATAGTATGCTATGATTGTTTTACCTTTTATTGGTTCACTCATTGTTTTATGTATTATTTTTGGAATGATAATTTCCAAATGTTCCTTATTTTTTTCGAATATGCAGAGAACATGTAGAGAAATTGGAGGATACCTTGTTAAACTCGACAACGATGGAGAAATGAAAAACATTTATTCCAATGCAAACAAAAGTTAGTGCTTTAAATTAATATTCTGCTAATTGAGTCCTCAATGAACTTAAAAATCATACTTATTTGGCCTTTTTTAAATTTAATGATTCGCAAGTAACTGACGAGCCGTTTGATGACGAATCTAGCCCGAAAAATTCAGTCGTTATATTCCGCTGATCTACGATATCTATCGTAATTAGGAGCGAATGTTTTCCTACCCCAAAAAAATAGCCAATATAAGATACTAGGTTAAACTATGTATATGTCATATATACATATTATATAGTCTCAAAATTATAAAGCTTAATGACTTATTTTTTTCTCACGCATAAATGATTGATCGAAAGGTCAGTACTCACCAGATAATAGAAAATGTAAAACAGTAAAAGTTACACAAAATTCATCATTAGAAGCCTTGTTCTAATGAAACTTTATGCAACAGGCGTTTTTACTGTTACCTTGTCTGAAATAATACCATGATAGGTGAGATTATTACAAATGACTTGAATGAATAATTGAAGCTGGCTTCACAAAGAGTACCATCAATTCAAAATTTATAGCGAAAATTTAAATTTTATTTCTTTTAAAAGAGAAGCAATCGTATAGCCCTATCAAACATGCTTTATGAAATACTAGTGCTTACTGCTTAGCTTATTTTTCTATGTTTTTTTTTTTTTTTTTTTTTTTGTTGATTTGCTTGAAGCTTAATTTGTGCATGGTAAGAGCTATTTAAATTAGCTGCTATTAATTCTCAGTTGCATATACAGGATTTCCTGTGCTCATGGTGTAAATATCATGATGTGTGTAAGGAAAAAAAACACTTGCAAAATGCTGGAAATGTTAAAACTACATGAACAGTATAAACAAAACAAGTCTATTGATTTCATTGAAAACCAAACATTTGTTTGTCTGTTTGTACATGTTGAAAGCAAACTAAATATACACATATTTTTTGTCTTCAATAATCCATTATTTCTTTCGGTCTGACTCATTTGAATTGAAATAAAACAAAAACTTACTTTAATCAACCAAAACAGTTGATATTTAATGCATTTAGATTTTGATATGAAAATACATTATATAATGGAGATAATTTTTATCACAATTTAAACTACATGGATGTACATGTATCTCCCTTTGTATACACAGTATTTCTGTATTAAAAAAATTTGAACACAAATGGATAGGTTACTCTTCACTACAATAATTATATGCCACATATATTGTTTACAAGATACACATTTTTCAGAAAAAGAAGAAATATCACATATTTCAGAAAAAGAAGAAATATCACATATTTCAGAAAAAGAAGAAATATCAATAAAAAATCTATGGGGATTTCAATTTCCAATTCCTTTGCAACAAACAAAAGAGGAGTAGCAATATTTTTTATCAAACACTTTGAATACAAGATACATAGGATGAAAAAGATGATCGAGGAAATCTGTTAGGAATTGATATTGAAATTGAAGGAAAAAGAATAACTTTGATAAGCTTATATGGTCCAAAAAAAAGATTCACCTGAATTTTTTTCTAGAGTTAGTGATACAATAGAAGACTTAAACAACCAATCAGTTCTAATAACTGGAGATTATAATTTAGTCCAAAACCAAAATCTTGATACTTATAATTACCAAAATGTAAATAACCCGAAAGCCAAAGAGAAAGTTTTAGATATAATAGAAAATTATGATTTAATAGATCCCTATAGGGAATTGTACCCTGAACTAAAAAAATTACATGGAGAAAAAATAATCCCATTAAACAAGCAAGATTTGATTTCTTTTTTAATATCGCTAGGCCTTAATCAACATGTACATGATATACACATTCTTAACAGTTATAGATCAGGGGTGGTGTTCTCGAAGCTGTCTTGGGATTAGGACGTGTCCTAAGACCAACTTATGACAAGTCTTTGTCCTAAGTCGTGTTCTCGAAGCTCTCTTAACTTAGGATATATCGCACTTTTCGTCCTAACTTTAGGACACCTAATTAGGTGTCTTAAAATCATCCTATCTTCATCCTAACTTAATAAAGTTTGAAATTCACTTTTTGCTCATTTTTTACGTGTAGATAAACATGTAATGAAACGCACTATCGGTTATTAACTTGTATATTAAGAAATTGTGCATGATTTTAAATTTGAACTTCGTGTTTCACGATACGATGGCACTACAAATTAAATTCCCATTTTAAAACAAATTATTTTCCAGTTTAAATTTACAATCCTTTTTTTTTTATATAATTTTATAACTACATTTGAAATCATGCATATAATTCTATACATATAATTATAAATTTCATAAACAGTTTTATTAATTTGTTTCGTCATTAATAAATGTTTTATAGTTTAAAAAGACGATATAAAAAACAGAGGGGAAACATGTTGAGTTCTATGAGAAAAAAGAATCCAAAGTACTTTTATCGAAAATTCAGGAAACGAAAAAAGGCCATACAAAGCAACATAAAGTTAAACGATTTTGTGACGCATTTTAAAAACTTAGTTTCTAAAGAAGAAATTGACGACGGACCGGAAGAAGAAGTCAACAATGAAGTCATTTATGAAGAATTGGACCGACCTTTTACGGAGCAAGAAATTGATGTTTGTGTTAAAAAATTGAAAACTGAAAAAGCAACAGGCTATGACAATCTATTAAATGAATTTTTGAAGGAGTGTAAATTAGCCCTACTGCCACTGTTATGTAAACTTTTTAACGTAATACTTATTACAGGTTGGTTTCCAGAAATATGGGTCAAGAGTGTTTTAGTTCCGCTATTTAAAAAAGGTCCAGTTGATGAAACAGGAAATTACAGAGGAATTTCGCTTGTGTCTCATGTTGGGAAATTGTTTACTTCTGTCATTAATACAAGACTATTAAAGTGGTGCAAAGAATACAGTATATTGACTGATGCGCAGTTTGGTTTTGTCCCTGGATATGGTACACACGACGCGATTTTTGCCCTTCATTCTATTGTATCAAAAAGTTTACGTAAAGGAAAACGTCTCTATTGTTGTTTTATTGATTTTGTCAAAGCCTTCGACAGTGTGCCACATTATGTTTTATGGCAAAAAATGTTAAAATGTGGTATTAGTGGAAATTTACTGAATCTTATTAAATCAATGTATTCTAAGTTGAAAACTTGTGTTAAATTAGATGGTGAATTTTCAGATTTCTTTCATTGTAATGTTGGCCTAATGCAAGGCGAATCATTATCACCATTTTTATATGCAATTTATGTAAATGACATAGAAATTGAGTTAATTAAACAAGGAATAGAACCATATGAAGTAAAATTGTTAAATCTTTATCTTTTTATGTATGCTGATGATACAGTTCTCTTCAGCGAAAGTATATCTGATTTACAAAAAATGATAGTCACTGTATATGATAGTTCATACAAGAATGGTCTTGACATTAATTTAAGAAAAACCAAAATAGTTGTTTTTCGTAACAAAGGTGTACTGAAAGAGAACGAAAAATGGTATTTGAATGGTAAAATGATAGAAATGTGTGATCAGTTTGTATATCTTGGTTTGTTATTAAACTATAACGGTACTTTTACTGTAACACAGAAAACACTATCTGAACAGGGTAGAAAGGCTACATTTTGTTTATTGAGTAAAATTTATGATGATTGTTATAACACTGAGACTTTGATGTCCTTATTTGATACATATGTAACAAGTATTGTGAATTATGGTTGTGAAATATGGGGTTTCCATAAGGGAGCAGATATAGAAACGCTTCATTTGTATTATCTAAAAAGAATTTTGAAAGTGAGAAAAACGACTGTAAACCACATGGTGTATTTTGAACTTGGGCGTTTACCATTGTATGTAAACAGATATGTAAGAATGATACGTTACTGGTTGAAGTTATTAGAATCTAATAATTGTATATTGAATAGTATTTATGAAGATATGTACGAATCTAGTTTTGTCAAACCGAATGATAAACTCAATTGGAGTTGTAAAATAAGAGACATACTAAACAGGTATGGATTTAATGATATATGGTTAGCACAAAGTGTTGGAAATAGTCAATTATTTTTGCATGAATTTAAAAAAAGAATTGTTGATAATTATATAGCTGAAGCCTTGTCATTTTTTGAAAATACTTCAAAATGTAATTTATATCAATATATACATGATGGACATACTTTGCAATTTTATTTAAATCGACCATTGAACAGTTTATACCAGTCATATGTAACTAAATATAGAATCAATTCACATTCACTTAATGTAGAAACTGGAAGATACTTTAATATTTCCAGAAATGAGCGTGTTTGTAATATGTGTAATAAGAAAGTAATCGAAGACGAATATCATTTTATATTAGTGTGTGATAAATATGTAAATGTCAGAAGTAAATATATTAAGATATATTATTATAGAAACCCATCTACCTTCAAATTAGTTCAATTACTATCTGTAAGAAATATTAAAGAATTAAATAATCTGGGTAAATACCTCTATGAGGCAGAGAAAATTCGTAACACTTGATTTTGTTATGAACCTTTATTATCAATGTAAATTGTATGCCAAACTCCGCTATATATTAATGCTGTATATGTTTATGTAAACTGTATAATTTGTGTATGTATTTAATCCTATGAGCTGTATATTTGCTTACGGAATAAAGAATTATTATTATAACAAAGTTACTTAAACGATTTAAAATTTCGTACTTAGGATAATTATGTTTAGGACGTCCTAACATAAGATGCGTCTGAGATAGCTTCGAGACACAACTTAAGAGTGTCCTACACTGATCCTAAGTCCATCCTAAAATCGGTCTTATCTATGACTTAGGACGAATCTTACGATACTTTCGAGAACACACTGGGGCCTGGGCCCGTATGCATAAAGCTACTTAAGTTAAGATTTTCCTTAGTAAACACTTAAGTTAAGGAAACTCCGCCCTTTTTATCTAAGTGGTATGCATAAAAAATCTTAAACTTAGTGTTTCCTAAGTAAAATCTTAGTTGTTTTAAGTCACGCCCACAAAACTTAAGTGGTATGCATAACACTCCTTATACTAAGGAAACGTCTAAGATAACACTTAAGTCTAAGGTACCTATAGAGCTTCCTTAAATTTTCAAAAATAGTTAAAAATCAATCGAAAGTATGCGTTTTTTGCAGAACATTAATAGGTTATCTACAATTAAATTGATTAATAACTATATCAGTAATAAAATACTAATTATTCGTTTATTTATTTCTAAATGTTAACGATGAACGTTATTTTCTTCAAATCACGTATAATCAACAAATCAAGATATATATAACAGTGGGTAGTTATATCCCATATCTCATGTGTATACCGAAAAGTACTTAATTTTTAAACTCATGTAATTCATGGTTCTATTTTTCTTTTTTTACTCTGTACGTGCACGTTTTATAAATTTTTAAAATACACCGAGCGGGTATCATTTATAACCGTTAGTTAAAACAGAATTTAGGAATGAAGAGAGGGCATGCAAAGCCACATTTTTTATATCATGTGTGTGGGTTGGGTTTTTTTTTTTTTTTTTGGGGGGGGGGGGGGTGGGTTTGGGGGGTGGTTGGGGGCATTTGAATTTTCAATTTAGTTTTTTTTATTTTTAAGATGTAGGGCATACCCTACATTTTTTTCACTTACAGGAACAAAATCAAAAAGTTTTAAGACCTACCCAGAGGTGGATTTCTTTCATAAAAGGGGGTGGGTGTGGACATGGACCTCCATTTTGTTGAAACAATAAGTTGATTATTTATGGAATCACTGTTACGGCAGTCAGAAGTCCCCACTGCTACACCCCATGGAATTCGAAATTTATGTAAGATCATATAAGGCAGCAACCATTTGATTTTCGGGGGGGGGGGGGGGGGGGGGGCTATGGATTTTTTTGGAAAAAAAAGTTTGTTTCCAGTTTTTGGAGAAAAAAATAATTTGTTTTTGATTCTGAGAAAAAAAAATTGTTTGTTTCCCCTTCAGCTGCCACTATATGTAATGCTAAAATTGAAAGAAAAAAAATGTTTTCGACTTGTTGCGAAAAAAAATAGATTGTTTTTCGCCGCAGGCGAAAAAAAAGTTTGTACAGAAAAAAAAAATCCATAGCCCCACCCCCCCAGAAAATCAAATGGTTGCTGCCTAAGGTATTCATGATACCTTACTCGTATCAAATTATTTTTTTTTTATTTTCCTTATATATTCAATGAGATATATTGCGGTTTCGAAAATATTACTAAGTACGTTAAGATGTTGAGAATATACTTACTGTAATAATTTTGTTTTAGTAAAGATTGTAGGACTTTTGAAAAATGCCCTAGTTTGTATATGGATTCCTGGAAAAAATTCTACCCTCCCCCTTTTTTGTTGTTGTAAAAGGGAAGTGATAAAAATGTTAATTTCACATCAAAATAGATTTTTTCAAACCATAAGCAAATGCAAGCAAGAGGTCTGGAAAGGTAGACGTCAGCGCATAAGCTGAACTATTATTAAACATTTCATTGAAAAATGTGTTTTGTAAAATGATTTGCTTACAATGCTACCCTTAGTCTGCTACGCCACTAAAGCCTTGATCATGTTTTGTTAGAGTTTAAAACATATTGTTGTATCCAGAAAATATTACACCCATTAAAAGATGATTGGAGATTAAGTAGAGGAAAATCTTGGATTACCGAAATATTTTTCTTCCAATCCGTCAAAACATCAACCTTAAAAAGCGTTGTCTTATATGTGGCAATTGTTCACCATTGTACTACATGTTACGTTCTATTGAATTGTTTTACATCTATACCAATATCAGTTTAACCCCAGCTCTTTAAAATAATAGCATGCATTGATCAATAAATTTAAATAATCATAACAAACTTTTACACGGATGAGTACATGTGACGAGCTAGTATATATCATACGGTAATTAGAGAAAGGTTCCGATTTAAGTATTCCTTAGTTAAGTGAAGACTTAAGTAAGTTTATGCATACCACTTAAGAATTTTACTTAACTAAGGAAGTTCTTAGTGAAATCTAAGTTTAAGGAATACTTAAGTTAAGATGTTTTATGCATACGGCCCCTGTTTATCGAAGCTCTCTTAGGATTAGGACGTGTCCTAAGACCAACGTAGGACACATCTTAGTCCTACATGTCTCAACTTAGGAAAATCCTAGGAATTGTCCTAACTTTAGGATACCAATTTAGGTGTCTTAAGATGGTCTAAGGATGGTCCTAACTTTAGGATATATTCAATTTCGTCTTTTGTTCATTTTCACACGTATTATTATTTTTAGCAGTAGTAAAATAGTTGAAATTCTCCGTATGTATATGAAAAATGCACGAGATTTGCCTTTGAACTGTTAAATATTGAAACCTTGACACTTCGATTTCAACTCACTCAAAAACCTGTAATGATTTTTACCGATTATATATCTAGTTTACAATTAGTTTGTTAAATATTTATATAATACGTAGTTATTATTTTTGTCTTGTGTTTTGTTTTATACAGTTTAAATGTACAAATATTATACAATACTCATGTATTGTCTTTAATGTAACACTAATAATTAGTTTCTAATTAACTATATTTAAAAAACAAAATTAATGATAAAATATGATATCATCTTTTTATTTTTTCATATTTAATTTGTATTTTCTTTTCCGCCAATACTTAGGACATCGGTTAGGACGTCCTAGCTAAGATATTCCTAAGATAGCTTCGATGTGCATGCTGAGACGTGTCGTAAGTCGGTCCTAACTTTCTCCTAAATTCTGTCTTAGGTAGCAATAAACAGTTAGGAAAAAATACTAAAATTTGCCCTTATGAATTTTACCATCCCCTTTTCATTGCTTTCTTGCAATACCAAGCTTACTGTTTGTGTCATATATGGGCATAGGTATGTAATCAGAATCTTCCATAGATTTTATATCCAGTATATCAAATGGTAAAATATAATTTCTTTTTGGTGTATCCATGGCAACAATCTGCATTTATTTGTTATAAAATATTGCAAAAAGGGGGGTAAAGATGTCACATATTTCCCCAAAATTTGGCTAAAAGTAGAATTTCAATCGCTTGAAGTAATACTTTTTCTAAAACTGTGTACATATATCATTCAGCAAATCCAATGAAAATCATATGTCTTACGTCTCATTTTTTTGTAAAATTGCGTCAAAAACTTCGTGTAGAAAAGAGTGTTTGTAAACAGTACATTAATTTCTGGACCGATGGCCGGTCTAGCTATGAAAATACGGATTGTCAAACAGAAAACAGCCCATAAAACATGTAAAAAATAATCTTGATGCACTTATAAACCATCTTTGAAGGCTGAATTAGCACTCATCTGTCTAAAAATGAATTTTATTGCACAATAACTTTCCTATTTGAAAAATCCACAGGGGCCAAAATGCGAAACTAAACTCATAACTGTGTATTGCTACCTTAAGAAATTCTTATGACGGAACTTAAGACAGTTTCGATAAACAGGCCCCTTGGCTGGTGTTCTCGAAAGTATCCTAAGATTCGTCCTAAGTCATAGATAAGAGCAATTTTAGGATGGACTTAAGATCGACTTAGGACACTCTTAAGTTGTGTCTCGAAGCTATCTCAGACGCATCTTATGTTAGGAAGTCCTAAACATATCCTTTGTGCGGAATTCTAAATAGTTAAAGTAATTGTTGATAAAACATTTATAAAAGCCGAAACCAGTTAATAAAATTGTTTACGAAATTTTATAATTACATGTATTTAATTAAATGTATGATTTGAAAAAATAATATCAAAAAGGATTGTAATTTAAACTGGAAAATAATTTGTTTTGAAATGAGAATATTAAATTCGTTGTGTCATCGTATCGTAAAACACGAAGTTTAGAATTTTGCACAATTTCTTTACACGAATAAATAACCAATGATGCGTTTCATTTCATGTTCATCTTCACGTAAAAAGTTGAGGAAAAAGCATGCACAATGTTTGGATAAAGATATGATGATCTTAAGACACCTATAATATGTTACATTTAAAAATGAACAACTTTATAATTGGTAAAGGTCTATGGAAATTTTACATGACATTGAATATTCAGCTGCTGTTAAAGAGACTATAAATAAAGTAAATGAACAATATGCATCACTAGTATGCAACAGAGAAAAGATAAATGACTGAGAAATTCAATTTACTATAACCGATCAACTCTTCCTAGAAACGTTATTAACAGAAATTTAGAGGAAAATCAATTTCATATGCTTCTTTTAGGAAGAAAAAAAAGAAAGAATACTTTCAGAAGATATTAAAAAACTAGAAGAACAAATATTTATTGAAATTGAAAAAAAGAAGACCGATCTAAAAGTATTAAGACAAACAAGATCAGAGGGTCCTACATCAGATCCAAAATGCAATGGATAGAAGAAGGAGAAAAACCTTCAAACTTTTTTCTAAATTTAGAAACTAAACACTTTATAAATAAAACTATTCCAAAATAAGTCAATGAAAAAGGGGACACTATCAGTGAGCAAGATAAAATATTAAAAGAGGCAAACAATTATTACAAAAGGCTATATACTAAAACAGAAAGTTTGAATAATGTTAACCTAAATAATGAAATCCCTAATACTGATATTAAAAAAATAAATAATACCACAATCTTTGGAGGGTGAAATTACTTATAGTGAATTAACAACAGCTTTGCGAAAAATGAAAAAAAAAAAAGCCCTGGGTCAGATGGTTAACTTTCACAAATGAATTTTTCAAGTTCTTTTGGATAGATATAGGAAAATTTGTATTTCGCTCTATAATTATTGGTTACGAAGAGGGGGAATGATCAATTACTCAAAGACTGTATACCAAAGGGAGATAAACCTAGACAGTTCATGAAAAACTGGCGACCAATAAGTTTACTAAATACCACATATAAATTAGCATCAAGCTGCATAGCAGAGCGTATAAAATTAGTTCTACCTGAAATTATAAACAGTGATCAGACCGGTTTTATTTCTGGTAGATTTATCTGGGAAAATACTCGTCTTATTTTATACGATATATTATTTCATACAGAACTAAATGATTTACCAGGACTGCTCCTTCTCATAGATTTTGAAAAAGCTTTTGATTCTGTATCATGGAATTTCATAAAAAACGTTTTAGACTTTTTTTTTCAATTTTGGCCCCTCTATAAAACAATGGGTAAGAACCTTTTTCAAAAATATAACTTCTGCAGTTTCTCAAAATTGTTTTTTTATCTGAATTCTTTGAAATTCAAAGAGGTTGTCGACAAGGGGATCCTTCATCACCTTATGTATTTCTTTTATGTGCAGAAATACTTGAAATATTAATTAGAAAAAATAAAGAAATTAAGGGAATTAAAATATTTGATCTCTCAATATGCTGATGAAACGTAAATTATTCTTGACGGTACACCAGAGTCCCTTGGCGCATCTCTCCGCTTATTACATAAATATGCTGAAATGTCTGGTCTCCATATGAACTTATACAAGACAAAGGTGGTGTGGATAGAAAGACAAAATATAGTCAAGACACCATGTGTGTAAAGTGGGGATTGGAATGGGGTTTCAGTAGGTTTACACTATTAGGAATAAACTTTTCTGTCAATTTGCAAGAAATGGAATCTTTGAACTATTATCCTAAAATAAAAGAAATAGAAAATATAATCAATATTTGGTCTAGACAAACACTTACTCCAGTGGAAAAGATAACAATTATCAAGACACTAATTATTTCAAAATTAAATCATCTGTTTTTAACATTACAAACCCCATGCAATACTACTCTTAAACAACTTATTCGTACACTATATTCATTTATTTGGGATAACAAGCATGACAAGATTAAAAGAGAAATATAATGTCTGGAACATAAATTTGGGGGTGGGGGGGGGGGGGGGGGCTGAAAATGTTAGATATTGAAGAATATATCAAAGGGTTTAAATTAACGTGGGTCCGACGGTTGCTAAAAAACAATACAAAACTAAAAAAAAACTAATAGAAAGCACAGAAAATATTAATATTGAAAATCTAGTATTTCTAGGCCCACCAAACAAATGTGAAAAAAACAACCTTTTGCATGGAAAGAGGTTTTTAAAGCATGGTCAGAAATGCAAAATAAACTTATACCAAGAAATGAAGAAGAATTTATAACAGACTCACTTTGGAATAATGGAAATATTAAAATAGGTAGCAAATCTGTCTTCTATAAAGACTGGGCTGATAACGGTATTTTGTTGAGGGTAAATTAATGTCTTTTGAGCAATGCAAAAATATTTAAGAAATTAAATCTAACTTTCAAGTTTATATTAGTTTAAACATATTTTATTGTTCAAAAAAGACAAATGGATTGGACACAAGTTTTTCAACTTATTAACGTCTTCTTCAATTTATATCAGCAATAAAATCATATCAAAATTCTCTTAAACATAATATCTCTATAGAAAATCTTTATAAAGTTCATGGACCAATTCTACCAAATAATATAAAAACATTTTTTTTTGTCAAATAAATGGTCAAAAGATATGTATAACGTTCTCTTAGAAAAAGAAGTATAAGGCCTAGTTGTAAAGATAAATGGTCTCTTAGATTAAACAAAAAAAAATGATTGGAAAAAAGTGCATAATATGTCTTTCTACACCACAAAAAGCTCTAAACTTCATTGGTTCCAATACAGAATAGAGCACAGAATCATAGGCACAAACGAATTTTTATTTAAAATTAAGATAAAACAATCAGATAATTGTATTTTCTGTAATGAAGCTATTGAAGATATTGAGCACATATTTTGGACATGCCATACAATTTCAGATTTATTGATTGAAATTGGTGAATGGATTTATAACCAAACACAAATATTAATTCCATTTAATATAGATATAATTTTATTTGGAAATTTAGGTAACAACGGAAATAATATGATAAAAAACTTAATAATACTCCTTACAAAATTCTATATTAACAGAACAAAACTCTGTGAAAATAAGAGTTTTCGTGGTGATCATACGAATTTTCGTGGTGATCATGCAAATTTTACAGGACTTAAAAACTACCTCAAAGAATCTCTTACACTAGAAAAGAATATATTTTTAAAAAGAAACCCTTTTCATATGGCCAGTACCTGCTGGGACCCCTGGCTTCCAATTTTAGAAGAATATTTTTTATTATACAAAAAATCGGTACATTGTGTACCGGAATTACTTTCATGTACATTTCTTTATCTTATCCACATCACCACCTATGTTATTATTTGATACCGTTTATGTTGGTTTATATGTATGCTGGATGTTTTGTCTATGTTTATTACTACATGTATGTTCCTCTAAGTTAATGTCTGTACGCAAATATTTGAATAAATAAATCCTGCAAGCTGTATTATGATTGCTGTAAGTGAAATATATTTATTATTTTTTTTTTATTTTTGCTTTTTCCAAAATTCCAAATTTCTGTGATTTTTATTTATTTATTCCTAATTTTCTAATCTATTCAGATTTATGGATTATTCTATATTGATAATGTATTAGTTGGATATACTATAATTTATAAAAGTATATATTACAGTTAAATAAACTAACAAGTACTAACCAAATTGAGTATATGCTACTAACGGTTAATCAGGCCGGGATAAGGTACCGGTATTGATGTATCCACTAACAAATGTCAAAGCTATCAATTAAATATGATAACTTCTGAAAAAAAATATAATTAGGAGCGATCGATTACTGGGAGGTATTAAATTATTTGGGTTAAGACGAAACACGGATTTTTAAAAATGTGAAGCCTAGTATCTTTGGTCGAGTTTATCTACAAAAAAAGTCATGCACTCATTTCATTTAACAATTGATTCATATAATTATGTCTTTTTCACACTTTTATAAATAGAGTGTATTTGCTATTAACTTCTTCTCCACGGCGATCACCACGAAAATTATTGTCCTGTCTCCGAGTACTCTTATGAAGATTATGTGCAAGTTTAAAACCGGAGGTCTTGTATGACTTAAAAGTTGGTATACTGACGGAATCAATATCTGGACGGCTTTATTTTCAACCCAAACTGAGTAGTCATTAAAATAGATGACAAATGCGACTATGTATGGTACCTATTGAACACAGAGGAATGACGATTAATTTATTAATTGTGGAAGGAATAGATGCGACACACAAAATGAGGTCTTTTCGTTTAATAGTATAGATGTATATACGGAAGGAATGGTACGTGTACTTTAAGATGGTCGGACTAGGCTAAGGAAATAACTCATTAAATTATCAGTACGTTTTGTGTCAACCATTTTCATTAATAAATTCTAATCTTCTAGGTTACATGGACTGTTTTTAATCTGTTCCAGGTAAACGATTTTAAAAAAACATTGATGAAACTTGACTTTTACAAACGCTGAACTAGAGTTATCTCCTTGAACCTCGGTCTACCTCCTTTATTATCGACCATGACCCATAATTAATCACAGTAGTATATTCACAAAAATAGCAATTCAGCTTAATTACAGAGAAATAATTTAATTATTTGAGTGCATCATATTTTCAACCAATACCTTACATATACTAGTACATGATTTGGACATTGTTTTAGAATATAATAACTGGATTGGTATGACAGAATTGAAAGAGGGAGAGTTTCGCTGGACATATGACTGGAGTAAAGCTTCAATTAAAAACTGGTATCCGGGTTATGGATCAAAAGGAATAAGTAACAACTGTGGTGCAGTCGCTTACCATGGCGGTCAACTCAGACCGTTCGACTACATCTGCTCCTACAGTTCCAGTTATCGATATATCTGTGAGAGCAATTTCTGTAAGTGAACTAAATATTAGCTGATATAAAAGGTTACACTTAAAACACTCTAGTTATGTCTTTTTTTTTATATTTGTATTAATATTGATTTTGTTATCAATAAACTAAAACCAAACTTAATATTGGGGTTATACACCTATATATTCACTATGATATGATTCGAGCGCCACTGATGAGTCTTTTGTAGTCTAAACTCGCGTGTTGTGTAAATACAAATTCAATTTCAATCCTGGTACATGGTATTTATGATGAGTTTATTTAACTATATATACAAATGTGTTATTTATAAATCATTTTACCGGATCTTGACAAATGTGATGACTGAAATTCTATAATACGCATGTAATTCAATGAGAAAATGATGGCAGTTCGTGCGGGAAAGGGACAAACAAATTCGTATTCCTTTTTCGTTGCTTATATTTATGTATAAACAGTGTGTAATTATGAAAAATGCATTAACTAATATATTTGTTAATGGGCCAGCTGAAGAACGCCTCCGGGTGCGGGATTTATTCGCTACATTGAAGACCTGTTCGTGACCTTCTGCTGTTGTTTTTTCTATGGTCAGGTTGTTGTCTCTTTGACACATTCCCCATTTCCATTCTCAATTTTATTGTGATATAAGTTTGAAAGCACATTCAACTTAAAATTATTGCATATTATTTACTTTTTTCATACTGATTGATTCGTATGTTTCAGGTTTTTGAAACTAGATATGCTGCTGAAGTCTTTTGAAGAGCCTGTTGACAAAACAATCAAAGAGCAGTTTTCTTTAATAAATTGTTTCTCTATGTTATTTTGTATGCTTTCATATGCCATCTTTGTATTATAACTGGTGAGGTAATGACAACAGAATGTGTTCTGTAACGCATTGGGATTTCTTTTCATTTTTTGAAATATCTATCCCCGTACATCATGTACATGTTTATAAGTATAATACATGTGGTATCGGTGTCAATGAGACCGCTCTCCATCCATCGCGATGAGTACAAAGTAAGCTATTATTATAGGTCAATGTATGTACTTAATTGAACAAAGAGCCTTGGCTCACATCAATTAAATGTATGCTGGTTGCTTAACGTCTAGTGATAAATATGTCATGCATATTCAGAACGAGGACAAATTAACAATGAATACAATAAGTAAGTTAAGTAATAGTAGCGTCTGGGATTAAGGTCAGAGAAATTCAGACTACCACTGGAAATGAGGGTATAATGGATAGAGACAGAAAAATAGCCTTGCAACTGGACAACTTAAAGAGTTGTTGCAAGGGTTCTTAATGTGCAAAGAGCGTGAACACGAGGCATCGAATTCAACGGCCCCATTCTGACCGCACGTGGCTGAAAATTTGTACATATGCATAGCCAGGCGAACGCCCTACGTTGGCGATTTGTATACTTCCTGTCAGAGGAAGACCAGTGGTGACATACATATATTCCCCAGTTACCCTTTGGGGTGGCTCCGGTTGTTGTCTCTTTGGCATATTCCCCATTTTATTCACCGGACATGTTGGATGCCGTTAAAAAATAATAATTTAAACAGTTGAATATAGCAAAGAAAATTGGTATAGTTGCCAATGGGACACCTCTCCACAAGAGGCTTTATAACTTGCTGTTTGGTGTGAGTCAATGCTCCGTGTTGAAGACCAAACTTTGACCTGTGATGGTCTATCTTTACAAATTGTGACTTGGAAGGAAAGTTATCTCATTGTCAATCATACCATGCACATCTTCTTATATCTATTAACTCATCAGATGAATACAAAAAGAAAACATCTAACTAAAACACAGAGTGGACGGGACCGGTGACTTTTATATCACAACAACAACAAAACATTAATAAAATTGAAAATGGAAATAGGGATTGTATAAAAGAGACAACAGCCGAAGGCCACCAATGGGTCTTCAATGCAGCGAGAAACCCCCGCACCCGGAGGCGTCCTTCAGCTGGTCCCTAGACAAATATGTATACTAGTTCAGTGATAATGGACGTCATAACTAAACTCCGAATTATACACAAGAAACTAAAATTAAAAATAGCAAAGGTCAGAGGCTCCTGACTTGGGACAGGCGCAAAATTGCATGTTTTTGAGATACCAACCCTCCCTCTATACCTCTAGCCAATGTAGAAAAAACAAACGCACAACAATACGTACAGTAAAACTCAGTTTAAGAGAAGTTCGAGTCCGATGCAAGAATATGATTCAAAAGAAAATGACAATAATACATCAATAACAACAGACTACTAGCAGTTACTGACATGCCAGCTCCAAACCTCAATTAAACGGATTGAAATATTATGTTTTCATCATATGAATATCAGACACAATCCCTCCTGTTAGGGGTTTAGTATTATACCATCATGAAATATATGAGAAGAATATAACCCGTGTCATGCCAGCAACTGGCTTTAGAATAAATGTGTTTAATTCCGATGCAAAGACCCTATAAGTTAATCAATATTAAAACCAAAATATGCAATCTTTAATGACCTGACATCAGTATCGTAACTATTATATCCCTTCTTAATAAGTCTGTTTAAAGGTTTTGTTAGCTGTTTGGGTGAATACTGATATTTTTAAGGTTGGTAAAGAATATTACCATAAAAGATTGGATGTGAAATACCTGAACGTACAGTGGAGATCACTTCTAACCTCTTATTAGAACTGTCAGAATATTCTGTCATAGAACTATTCTAACCTGTCCTAGAACAGTTCTACCTAGAACAGTTCTACCCTAGAACTGTTCTAAGTA
The DNA here is from genome assembly GCA_037788925.1 of Mytilus galloprovincialis. NCBI lineage: Eukaryota > Metazoa > Mollusca > Bivalvia > Mytilida > Mytilidae > Mytilus > Mytilus galloprovincialis. The sequence goes on from CM075340.1 coordinate 43,859,679, forward strand.
GAACTGTCAGAATCAGTTCTAGGTAGAACTGACTAAATCAGTTCCAGGTAGAACTGTCAGGATCAGTTCTAGGGTAGAACTGTCTAAATCAGTTCTAGGGTAGAACTGTCTAAATCAGTTCTAGGTAGAACTGTCCAAATCACTTCTAACCGTAGAACTGTCAGCAGAACTGACTAAATCAGTCAGGACTGTAGAACAGTTCTAAATGACGTCACTGCAGTAAGGGCACTTTAGAATTTAGAAGAAATAAATCACTTCCAATTACTTTGCTATATATATATTAAATAGCAGATTTTCTGTATTTTTTACTGATCAAACGACTTTTATTACGTTACATGTACAAATATCGAAGTGAATAGAAGGTTATCCAGCTTTAACTCATCGGAGAAACATTTTTAGAAGATAGCATACGGAAACATCATTGTTTACGTTTCTTCGTTCCCCGTTTTTAACAGTCTCTTCCTAAATAAAACTCTGCATTTAATTCATGGAATTTTAATCGTAATTTACCTTGTTTGCCTTGGATTTACATTCATTTAAGATTCTGTTTTGACAAATGTTCAAACGAAAATTGTACAGTGGATGAATTTTGGGATATTAATGAAAAAAGTGTTGTATAACGTAAAAAAACTATATATACATTTGCACCATCTCGTCAATTTAGCCAGACTTATCCATAACGATTATAAATGATATCTGGGAGTCTGGAACTCAGAAAAATATACTGGATCTGAACAAGAATGAAACATTTGCCCCTGGACGTTCGGCTACAAACAAAATCATGCATTTTTCTTTGCCTTCTTCAAATTATATTAACAGTATACTATCCCAAGAAGAGAACTTCCCATGTACATGTACTTTTTATTTTATTTTTAAAATAAAGTATATGAATCAGTCATGTGAGTGTTGGATGATGCCATTAAATAGTTTTGTTTAAAAAAAAAACATCACAAACTACTGACTTAAACATGTTAAAAAGTCACTTTAGCATGTTTAATAACGGTTCATTATTATGGATACAGAGAGGAAATAACGGCGCGCTAAATTCTTAGATATGGTATATGTCGCTATGTGTCTGCCATTACTGGATATCACACAGGTTCCCGTAAAATTTTGACGTCATAAAACAAAATATCTGACGCTACAATGGAAAAGTCATTGTAGTATGCTTCAAAAGTTCAAGAGGCCGGGTCAGCCAGGATTAGTGATAAGGTGTTTTGTGTTTCAAAGTCAGTGTCATTTTTATCATACGATCCGTCCTCACATAGAAATAATATTGGTTTACCATGTTTACAATGAGGCCATATACATGTATATTTACATGATAAAGTGTAAATAAGTTCAGTTTTGGTTGATGCGGTCAAATAATTTTGTTAAAACAACTCTCACTCAGTCTGATATATCGAAACCACTGAAATTTGTTTACAATTCAATATTTTGAATAAAAAGAGGACTGATATTCTAAATTGATGTGCAAATTTTTTTGTAGCCAATGTGTTCCAATATTCATTGATATTGCTGACATTTGAATTATACAATCCATCGTAATATGTATTACTATAAGTGATTTAGTATGCGGCTATATATATATTAAGATTTACATAACAAAGTGTAATTATGGTCAGTTTTGGTTGATGCTGTCACATATGGTCAGTTTTGGTTGATGCTGTCAAATATGGTCAGTTTTGGTTGATGCGAACAAAATTGTTTTCCAATATTGCTGTAACTTGTATAGTACAGTCCCTCTTCACCTAAAATTAAAACTAAAGTTCTGTGCAGCTATATAGATTTGCAGAAAGAAAGAGCAAATAATGTCAGTTTAGTTGATGTGGTCAAAAGATTTCTGTTAAACAGGTCCGTCCGAGGTATGAAAACTACTCGTAAACAGATATTACATTTGGTTAATGAGGATAATTTTGTTATGTGATAACGAGCCATCCTGACTCCCGGAATAACAAATGTAAAACAATTCAAATAATAACCAAAACAAATATTTCATACTACATTTGTGTACTACACATCAACAAAAGAAAATCACTGAATTACGGGCTCCTGACTTGGAACAGGCACTGACATACATGCAGAATATGGCGGGGTTAAACATGTTCTCTTGCCGATTGTAAATCTGAAATAAAACCGGCAAAATAGCAAAACTCTATATAATATTAATCGCTATTTTGCCGAAGCCTTTATATTAAGACAAATATTTCTTAAAACTTATAAATCAATTCTAGCCGTAGAATTCATAAATCAATTTTAGCCGTAGAATTTATAAATTAATTCTGGCCGTAGAATTTATAAATCAATTCTAGCCGTAGAATTTGAAATCAATTCTAACCGTAAAACTGTTCTAGAAGTAGAACTGACCAAAGATTTGGTCAGTTCTAGCTAGAACTGTCTAAAACTGTTCTAGGGTAGAACTGTCAGGATCAGTTCTAGCTAGAACTGTCCAAATCAGTTCTAGCTAGAACAGTTCTAACCTAGAACTGACTAAAAGGTGTCAGGCTGACAGTTCTACATACTGTTCTAGAACAGTTCTCCTGACAGATTCTGACAGAATTTATGAGAGGTTAGAACTGATCTCCACTGTATAAGTAGTAAGGTCGTGGTAAGATCTCAAAGGTCGCTGTACCGTCGTAGCGAGAGCGCAGCGAAAGTGTGGTTCTATTCGTGGAGACTTCGCTACGATCTCACAGAGATGTTATTACGACCTAACTACGATTATACCACGTTTACACCACGCTGTTCAAGACCATAGTAAGATTCTAGTAAGCCTATACCGTCCTCTTCACGCTTTTCTTTCAACCTGACTACGTTAATACTACGACCATTATGCTCATTGTCTTCTTCACATGATATATATAAAAGCTCTCCAGGTTTTGTTTGTCTGTATGCAATTTGGACTTCTTGTCCTTTTTCTCTAACGGCTAAACCATGATTGACACATCTGTGTCATCCCTGCTATCGATCACTAAAACATCGTTATTTTAGGTTTGATGGACCAACATAAGGTTGTGATTCAGGTTGGATTGGTCGGTCCGACATCTCTGCTGGATCAGGATTTGTTACTATCAGAGCTCATTCTGCCTCTACATCTACCCTTACCACCACGCCCACGTGTTCTGGTAATTTTTGGTGACATGACTGTGTAGTTTCCGAGAAATCTACGTATTAATCAGATAAAAAGGAATGATATGGAACACGATGTTGACGTTATTGCTGAGAACGTAGTAAGATCGCGGTATGAATGTAACTTATAATCGTGGTAAGAACCTGCTATAATCGCATTAGAAGCGTGGTAAGATCGTGTTACAATCGAATATGGTCGTATGAGAACGCGATGAGCGTAGTCAGATCATGATAATCGTAGAAAAAGCGTGGTGAGAACGTGGTATAATCGTAACAGGATCGTTATAAAAACGTAATGAGAACGTAGTATCAGCGTGAAAACAACGAAAATTAAATGGTCATGCTGCTCATACCGCGACCTCATCACGATCTGAATTAATCTAAGATCGGGGTGAGCGTGCGATCGTGGTCTAGTGGAACTCAGCTTAACTCTGTAGAATCAGCTGAACGTTTTAATTAGCTTCTATTGTTAAGAAGATATTTAGCTCCTCAATGATCAAATTAGTGTTTGTCAAACTGCTATATATGCAATGAAATTTTTCCAATCAAGTGTGTGGTTCAATTTTTATAATTTGTTTTTATAATTTGTTTTATAGTTTTGTAAAAATTTTTGATTATTAAACGAGCAAAACTTAATTTTTAGTCAAGGTGATTGTTACTGATCGGTACTACCTTAATTCTTAACTACTTTTTGTTAATCCAATAAATGCTTCAAAGAGTAAAACGACATGAGTTAACTTAAAGCCTTTTTTTTACTGCTTTTTATGATTAGTTCTTTTGCTATTCTGTTACACAACTGTCCCAAGGTTGTTTTTTGTTGGAGGGGGAGGGGTTGGCATCGGACTAACATGTTTAACCCCGCCACATTCTGTACGTATGTACCTGTCCCTAATCGATAGCCTTTAATTCAGTGCGTTGTCTGATGTTGTTGTGTAACATATCTGTTTAACCTTTAAATCTTTGTACATAAAGAAAGTCGTAAATTTTATCTTTTGAATTGTTTTACCATGTTTACACTTTTCTTTTCGGGGCCTTTTAGAGCTGACTATGCGGTGTTGCTGACTATGCGGTGTTGCTTTATACTTGTTAAAGGCAATACAGTGACCTATATATATATATATATATATATATATATATATATATATATATATATATATATATATATATATATATATATATATATATATATATATATATATATATATATATATATATATATATATATATATATATATATATATATATATATGTTAATTTCTGTATCATTTGGTCTTTTGTATCATAGGCAATCACACCACATCTTTTGTTTTATAATTACAAAACATATATACCCATTCATACTCATGAACTGTCTATATATAATTAAACATGTTAAAGACCTTTGAACTTTTTGAACTTAAAATAAAAAGTATATGATATAACGATATGTATTGTTAAGCTTTTAAAGAACATATATGTTCGGACAGGTAAAATGTGTAAATTGATACTGCACCTTGGAAAAAGTATACAACAGGTCAATTGAGGACCCCTTGAAGAATGTTTGCAAGCTGAACGATCTTTACAGTGCAGATTGGTGCCCTCTCCGTAATCGAGAAACACGATTCTATCGTCACTGGTTTTATAGACGATCGAAACGCGCGTCTGTCGTACACTCATTTTAAGTGGTATATGGGATGGAATCTCGATACGCCCCATTCTGACCTTGCGTGGATGTGTATTTATGCATCACACACAGCCAAACAGTTGCTCCTTTCGAGCATGCGTTTTAAGTCTATTGCCACGGGGGAGAAAAACCTTGGTGTACACAATAAATCAAAATGTAGGATTGTTAGGTTGCCTTAATTGTGAATTTAAAATTTTGCAAGTTATGCACTCGCTAAAAATGAGTCTACAGTTCGTCGTTCATCGTTTGTTAGTACAAACGCTACATTTGTTTCTTACTTCAACCTGATTAAATGATGTATTTGCTTCTATGTTTGTAAAATGTCCGTTTACCAACAACATGTGCATGACTTTTTGAAAGTTCAAACAGGGCCATTAAACACTGATTAAACGATGTATGTGTTTCTACCATGGTAGCGTTTAGAAAACAACAACAAACGCCACACAACGTTTACAAAATGTTGACTAGAAAGAAATGCACTCTAAATTTTTACAAACGATTACAGATGTTCGCACTAGACTAATAACAGAAATGGATTAAGAATAAACTTCTTGCACTGTACTTTTATTTTTCTTTCGACAAAAGGAGTATAGAGACAAAATAATTTCCAGGATTCATATACATTTGTACGTCTTAAAATATTAAATGTTACGATGTTAAATATTGTCTTTCATTTATTTTAAACGTAAATATTTTGATTATTAATTACTTGTTCACGTGTGTTTTTCCATTAAGATTTAAATATATGCACTCAGAAAAATGAACTAGATTGAGGACAAAACATTTGAATCTACCCTTAAATATCTACATGTATATTATATTCAAGGTCTTAACGTGTGTCAGCAAAGATGATAAAAGTATGTGTCCTTTACTTAAGCAAAGATTACATCTTAAGGTAAGTGTACTTTATTTTGAACGATATATTGTATGGTATGTGTCGCTTGAAGGGTTTAACAACGATTAACATATACCAAAAACATAAAACAAAATGTAAAGCAAATAAATATTTCCAATCAATTGATGTATAGGCTTGCAAAAAGCATAACAGTACGCGGTGTGGCAGATTTCAACCTTCGAACAATCATGGTGACATGAAGTTGGAAGATGTCATCCCGCACAAGGCCTAGGTTATCAGTTCACTGACTTGAATATATATTAATTGTATACCGGCTTGGTTTAAATCGATCTACATGTACATTAGGATTATAAGGTCAAAATAAGGAGTTGAGAAATTCCAAATGCATTTAAGTAATACACGTAACTATATATATCTAAATAAATTGTTGGTTGTTTAACGTCCAGTGGAAAATATTTCATGCATGTTCAGGACGATCTATATATCTTTAGAGCAATATTATTCATAACGGAAGCGGAGTAATTATTTCGTGTTCGCATGCAGCATCATGCCCTGACTTGATGTTTTCATTGCACTCAAACATTATGAAATCACACTCGTTCATATCAAGATAATTTTACTGTGACCAATGTGCAGTATGTATTTAGCATAAATGTTTGAAATTTTCATTAGATTTCAAAGTTTGATACAGCTGTACTAACAATTAAATCATGAAAAAGGTGCATTTGGTAAAATAGCGATGCATACTGCGCAGTGAATTTATTTGTCTGACAGCGTGGACAACAGGCTCTATGTTTTCTGTTAAATTTTCAGGTGTTTGACACCAGATAGGTTACTTTTATGTACATACATGTACATGTATGATACGCGAGACATTTTTCTCAATATTCGAATATATATATTTTATCAACGTAGGCTAAAAACAAAATAATTACAAATTCAGAGGGTGAATTAAATCTCGGAAAGTACATTGTAAGACAAACAGACGAACAAAGCCCTTTGAACGTCTTGTCGGGTTTTTTTTTATAAATAGGTTGCTGTCTCATTGACAAATAGCTCAAGGCTCAGCAATTTGTAACTAAACAATTACTGAAATTTAACTAATGAAGTGCTTTGGAAGAATTATCTGTATTCCTACTAAGATATTTGCCGTGTTGAAAACTATTAATTATTGTCGTTTTCTAAACGTACAGCAGACAGTATTTCAGGCATATTTGTAGTACGAAACCTTTGGTTAATTAGTTTTCTTGTAAGCAGCCGCTTTTTATCATGCTTGTGTAGAAGATCCAAAAGTTAAATACCACAAGCTCTGAAACATCTGTATTGAGCAGTATACATTACAAAAACACATGTATGTAAGGTACAATAAAACCAAAAAACTTAAGTAGCATATACATTGTTACAGTAATAGTAATATGGGCGTGCAAAAAAAAATATTGTTTTTATTCAGCTTATAAATCTTCAAATAAGACGTGTGTATACAAGGCACAGAATCTGAACTCTGACCTATCACAGAAATATGGCCAGTCAGTCATCCCAAGGTACTTCTTATTCGATATTATTTTATATGTACTCAAATAATTTTTATTGAACAATAAAATAAAAAAAAAACAACAAAATTAGTTAATGCAAAATGATATACACGCATTTCAAGAATACAGAAAAATTGGTAAAAAAATAAAGAATAGAAGATAATGGAAATCAATGCTAAAATATAAAGAAAAGGAAATGATAGCTTCAATAAACATGATAAACAAAGAATAGAAACCATTCAGACTAATTAATACAGAATAAAGAAGGCAAGACAATTCCATCCAAACCCAAACCCCGATATCAACTTTGTTTCATATCAAAAGTCACTTATAATAATAATTAATGTACTTTAATGTATGTACAAGATATTTATAAATCATTATAGTTTCTATATCATGTATATATAACGTACAATATTGAAAATGAAATATCATCTATCATAAACTTCATGGCTCATGCTTTATCAAGCTAGCTTAACGTACTTTTAACATATCTCGTCTTGGTACCTGTTTTGACGCGGACCAGAAATGACGCACCAATTTAGTTTTGGGTTTTATATTTCTAAACAAAAGCTGTGACGTCATCGATAATTACTATTCATAACATGATGGTGAAGGTCATATGACTACAACATAGATGCCTCAAACTCTGTCCAGAAATGTTATTATTGCTTGAATTAGTAAAGATAATGCAATTTCCGCCATTTTATTGAGGTAAAAAACAGTCGACCCTTCCCAGAATGATTATCAGTCCTAAATCCACTTTGGCCGGCAAAAGTATGTAAGCACATGCTGCCCCAGTTTGTGTTTTTCAAATCATATGACTGTCATGTGACATAGTTTTACATTTAAGCGGGAATCACTGTAGAACAAATGATCGTCGCTTATATAATTTTCTATTGTTTATCGATTTTTTTCATTCATTGTACGAAGTATACATTGATAAATGTTTTAATGTCAATGTTGTTTTATGAATGCAATTACTTCTTATTTTCAAGTATATGGAATATATATGTCACTTTGATAAATTTTGAACAATTTTATATAAAATTTGAAATAAAATATAGGTTACAATTAAATTAATGAAAAAAATTGTGTTGCTATCAACATGATCATAAAAGTGACTGTAAATGTCAACATTTGTTATTAAAATTAAATTTGTTGAATAGTGTTAACTTTAAATTATCCGGATTGAAGCAATTTTTCGAACACCAGGTACACTGCAAGTGGTTTTTACTGGTTTGTTTATAGTGCGTCATTACTGGTACCCATCATAAGTTGACAGTCCGTTTGTAATGTTAGCAAACATGATTTTTATTGCTTTTACTGTTTCAAAAATCAACTGTTTAATGATTGAAATACATTAACAAGTGATCAACCTTTCATTCTATTCCGTATTTCTGTTTCTTTTAAATGGTAGATTAAATGCAGAGACAAACACAACGTTAGGTGCGTCATTACTGGTTCCTCGGGGATATATAACATAAGGAGGAAGCATAAAATATTATTAGTTATGAATATTGCAAATATATAAACAGAAAAGCAGTCAACAGTATCTTTTTAATTTGCTATGATTTGTGACATATAACACAAATCATGTTGACATGGTTGAAACTCGTGTATGTTTTCACAAAATATACTATTAAAGTTATAAATAGATTCAGTCGACAAATGTGTAATGGCTGAATACGACAACAGCAACCGTCTGAAAGGTAAGCTGCAAAAGTTTCAAAATCTGCTATAGTAATGATATTTTTTTAAATTGTACATGAAAAAAAAAAAACAATGTTATTCTGCCATCAAATGTGGAAACGAATAATGCTGAAACAAAATAGTCAACATGTACGTTGTATAACCTTTACATTGCTCTGAACTTAATTAACCTTCAAGTTGGTTTCTATAATCAATCAAAAGGTCAACCAGAATTAACTACATTTAAATAATTACAAAAAATGAAGATGGTATCAAAGTCTTTAACATTCGAATATTGAATACACCTGTTGTGATGATCTAACAGGGAAAACGGTACTATTTATTCTGCCATAGGCGACAATATTAACATTTTCTAAATTTACCACTTTTTAAGATAAAAACCTGGATAAAACAGTTATATGTTGTGTTAGTACTTTATTATTGTGTTTTAAAAATTAAAGCCAAATAGTATCATGACCAACTTCCAACGGAGCTTGTTTATATTATCCATGCCCACCGTCATTTCGCACCAAATTTATGAAATTTTGCAAGTCTTTTCGAATAATTCTCTAGAAAATATTTCAATAGGTTTCAAAATTTATATTGTAAATATACACACTGCAGTTATTCATAGATAAACAAAAAATATATTGTACCCTTACATCCAATCACAGCGCTCTTAAGTTGACTTCCTACGCCCTGTCTTGGGTACACAAAAGGCCAACCTAATGCTGGGAAAATTAAATACTACCGTTTTCCCTATACTGTGACATAAAGATATAAAGAATTCTTATGACATTATTAATGCAATACTGGGTTACTGTGAAAACCTTGGCTATAATAAATACTTGTATGTCCCCAGTACTTAAAGAAACATAGATCATTTTATGTCCCCACCCCTACATGCTGGTTTACCTCATTCTCTACTTCTTTCAGAAAAGCCTTAATAAACAACCTGTATCCCATCATATCTTATCTTATTTAAAAAGAATGATAAATAGTTTCATTTAAACAGATAAAATGGACAGTTCCATTCAATTGGTATTCATTTCATCAAAAATTTACAACAAATGCACAAATTCAAGATTTTTCATACTAATCTCCATTCCATGCTTTAGTATATGCCATATTGTGGTTAAAAATTTCAGAGCTTGTTATAAAATCTATTATTCTGTCTTGAGATGATGAAAACAAAGATATTAGACACTTTAAACATTAAATATACAAAATACTCAGCTGTAAAGTTGCCTTTGTTGCCTGTATTAATCAATGAAAAAGCTGAATTATGTCCCTTGGGAGTATTAATTTCCAACAAAAGTCCTTTCAAACAGTAGGAAATGAAAAATTATTTATGTCTGATATAATAAAAGAAAGAAACTACAAAATGAAGCACTTTTGAAATATTTGCTGCATGAATTATCAAGAATGTGAACAATTCTTTACACAGGAGAGTATAAATTCTATGTAAATTTAGCCTCAAGTGGGCCTCTCTTTTTCTTAGATGAACAATTCTAACACTGAAAATGCTTCCAATGTGACCAAATAATGCCTAATTCTATAAACAGTACAAACTAAACCAGACAATTTCCCATTTTAATAGATAATGTTTACAGAAATACCCAAATGATACATTTAGGGAATTACGCAGCAAAAAGGCAAACATTTCAGTAAAAAATATTTGTCGCGACTTGAATTCTGGTGTTTCCAATTGAAAAAATCATTGCGAAAGGTGAAATCAAATACAAAAGAACTATAATATGGTGCATTTTACACAATATAGTTAGTATTGACATCCTAGAATAAAGTTTTATATCATTACCAATCAATTTGACCTATTATGATGACTCAGCACTTTTCTCAACACAGTATTGTTCTCAGTGAAAAATTTCTATTCTTTGTGATAAAAATCAAGTGTACTAATCAAAAGCTTCAAAATAGTATAAAAGAATTGAAGTCTGAGTGACTTTGATTTTCCTTGCTATCTTCAGTATAGGGAAAACGGTACTATTTATTCTGCCATAGGCGACAATATTAACATTTTCTAAATTTACCACTTTTTAAGATAAAAACCTGGATAAAACAGTTATATGTTGTGTTAGTACTTTATTATTGTGTTTTAAAAATTAAAGCCAAATAGTATCATGACCAACTTCCAACGGAGCTTGTTTATATTATCCATGCCCACCGTCATTTTGCACCAAATTTATGAAATTTTGCAAGTCTTTTCGAATAATTCTCTAGAAAATATTTCAATAGGTTTCAAAATTTATATTGTAAATATACACACTGCAGTTATTCATAGATAAACAAAAAATATATTGTACCCTTACATCCAATCACAGCGCTCTTAAGTTGACTTCCTACGCCCTGTCTTGGGTACACAAAAGGCCAACCTAATGCTGGGAAAATTAAATACTACCGTTTTCCCTATACTGTGACATAAAGATATAAAGAATTCTTATGACATTATTAATGCAATACTGGGTTACTGTGAAAACCTTGGCTATAATAAATACTTGTATGTCCCCAGTACTTAAAGAAACATAGATCATTTTATGTCCCCACCCCTACATGCTGGTTTACCTCATTCTCTACTTCTTTCAGAAAAGCCTTAATAAACAACCTGTATCCCATCATATCTTATCTTATTTAAAAAGAATGATAAATAGTTTCATTTAAACAGATAAAATGGACAGTTCCATTCAATTGGTATTCATTTCATCAAAAATTTACAACAAATGCACAAATTCAAGATTTTTCATACTAATCTCCATTCCATGCTTTAGTATATGCCATATTGTGGTTAAAAATTTCAGAGCTTGTTATAAAATCTATTATTCTGTCTTGAGATGATGAAAACAAAGATATTAGACACTTTAAACATTAAATATACAAAATACTCAGCTGTAAAGTTGCCTTTGTTGCCTGTATTAATCAATGAAAAAGCTGAATTATGTCCCTTGGGAGTATTAATTTCCAACAAAAGTCCTTTCAAACAGTAGGAAATGAAAAATTATTTATGTCTGATATAATAAAAGAAAGAAACTACAAAATGAAGCACTTTTGAAATATTTGCTGCATGAATTATCAAGAATGTGAACAATTCTTTACACAGGAGAGTATAAATTCTATGTAAATTTAGCCTCAAGTGGGCCTCTCTTTTTCTTAGATGAACAATTCTAACACTGAAAATGCTTCCAATGTGACCAAATAATGCCTAATTCTATAAACAGTACAAACTAAACCAGACAATTTCCCATTTTAATAGATAATGTTTACAGAAATACCCAAATGATACATTTAGGGAATTACGCAGCAAAAAGGCAAACATTTCAGTAAAAAATATTTGTCGCGACTTGAATTCTGGTGTTTCCAATTGAAAAAATCATTGCGAAAGGTGAAATCAAATACAAAAGAACTATAATATGGTGCATTTTACACAATATAGTTAGTATTGACATCCTAGAATAAAGTTTTATATCATTACCAATCAATTTGACCTATTATGATGACTCAGCACTTTTCTCAACACAGTATTGTTCTCAGTGAAAAATTTCTATTCTTTGTGATAAAAATCAAGTGTACTAATCAAAAGCTTCAAAATAGTATAAAAGAATTGAAGTCTGAGTGACTTTGATTTTCCTTGCTATCTTCAGTATAGGGAAAACGGTACTATTTATTCTGCCATAGGCGACAATATTAACATTTTCTAAATTTACCACTTTTTAAGATAAAAACCTGGATAAAACAGTTATATGTTGTGTTAGTACTTTATTATTGTGTTTTAAAAATTAAAGCCAAATAGTATCATGACCAACTTCCAACGGAGCTTGTTTATATTATCCATGCCCACCGTCATTTTGCACCAAATTTATGAAATTTTGCAAGTCTTTTCGAATAATTCTCTAGAAAATATTTCAATAGGTTTCAAAATTTATATTGTAAATATACACACTGCAGTTATTCATAGATAAACAAAAAATATATTGTACCCTTACATCCAATCACAGCGCTCTTAAGTTGACTTCCTACGCCCTGTCTTGGGTACACAAAAGGCCAACCTAATGCTGGGAAAATTAAATACTACCGTTTTCCCTATACTGTGACATAAAGATATAAAGAATTCTTATGACATTATTAATGCAATACTGGGTTACTGTGAAAACCTTGGCTATAATAAATACTTGTATGTCCCCAGTACTTAAAGAAACATAGATCATTTTATGTCCCCACCCCTACATGCTGGTTTACCTCATTCTCTACTTCTTTCAGAAAAGCCTTAATAAACAACCTGTATCCCATCATATCTTATCTTATTTAAAAAGAATGATAAATAGTTTCATTTAAACAGATAAAATGGACAGTTCCATTCAATTGGTATTCATTTCATCAAAAATTTACAACAAATGCACAAATTCAAGATTTTTCATACTAATCTCCATTCCATGCTTTAGTATATGCCATATTGTGGTTAAAAATTTCAGAGCTTGTTATAAAATCTATTATTCTGTCTTGAGATGATGAAAACAAAGATATTAGACACTTTAAACATTAAATATACAAAATACTCAGCTGTAAAGTTGCCTTTGTTGCCTGTATTAATCAATGAAAAAGCTGAATTATGTCCCTTGGGAGTATTAATTTCCAACAAAAGTCCTTTCAAACAGTAGGAAATGAAAAATTATTTATGTCTGATATAATAAAAGAAAGAAACTACAAAATGAAGCACTTTTGAAATATTTGCTGCATGAATTATCAAGAATGTGAACAATTCTTTACACAGGAGAGTATAAATTCTATGTAAATTTAGCCTCAAGTGGGCCTCTCTTTTTCTTAGATGAACAATTCTAACACTGAAAATGCTTCCAATGTGACCAAATAATGCCTAATTCTATAAACAGTACAAACTAAACCAGACAATTTCCCATTTTAATAGATAATGTTTACAGAAATACCCAAATGATACATTTAGGGAATTACGCAGCAAAAAGGCAAACATTTCAGTAAAAAATATTTGTCGCGACTTGAATTCTGGTGTTTCCAATTGAAAAAATCATTGCGAAAGGTGAAATCAAATACAAAAGAACTATAATATGGTGCATTTTACACAATATAGTTAGTATTGACATCCTAGAATAAAGTTTTATATCATTACCAATCAATTTGACCTATTATGATGACTCAGCACTTTTCTCAACACAGTATTGTTCTCAGTGAAAAATTTCTATTCTTTGTGATAAAAATCAAGTGTACTAATCAAAAGCTTCAAAATAGTATAAAAGAATTGAAGTCTGAGTGACTTTGATTTTCCTTGCTATCTTCAGTATACTGTGACATAAAGATATAAAGAATTCTTATGACATTATTAATGCAATACTGGGTTACTGTGAAAACCTTGGCTATAATAAATACTTGTATGTCCCCAGTACTTAAAGAAACATAGATCATTTTATGTCCCCACCCCTACATGCTGGTTTACCTCATTCTCTACTTCTTTCAGAAAAGCCTTAATAAACAACCTGTATCCCATCATATCTTATCTTATTTAAAAAGAATGATAAATAGTTTCATTTAAACAGATAAAATGGACAGTTCCATTCAATTGGTATTCATTTCATCAAAAATTTACAACAAATGCACAAATTCAAGATTTTTCATACTAATCTCCATTCCATGCTTTAGTATATGCCATATTGTGGTTAAAAATTTCAGAGCTTGTTATAAAATCTATTATTCTGTCTTGAGATGATGAAAACAAAGATATTAGACACTTTAAACATTAAATATACAAAATACTCAGCTGTAAAGTTGCCTTTGTTGCCTGTATTAATCAATGAAAAAGCTGAATTATGTCCCTTGGGAGTATTAATTTCCAACAAAAGTCCTTTCAAACAGTAGGAAATGAAAAATTATTTATGTCTGATATAATAAAAGAAAGAAACTACAAAATGAAGCACTTTTGAAATATTTGCTGCATGAATTATCAAGAATGTGAACAATTCTTTACACAGGAGAGTATAAATTCTATGTAAATTTAGCCTCAAGTGGGCCTCTCTTTTTCTTAGATGAACAATTCTAACACTGAAAATGCTTCCAATGTGACCAAATAATGCCTAATTCTATAAACAGTACAAACTAAACCAGACAATTTCCCATTTTAATAGATAATGTTTACAGAAATACCCAAATGATACATTTAGGGAATTACGCAGCAAAAAGGCAAACATTTCAGTAAAAAATATTTGTCGCGACTTGAATTCTGGTGTTTCCAATTGAAAAAATCATTGCGAAAGGTGAAATCAAATACAAAAGAACTATAATATGGTGCATTTTACACAATATAGTTAGTATTGACATCCTAGAATAAAGTTTTATATCATTACCAATCAATTTGACCTATTATGATGACTCAGCACTTTTCTCAACACAGTATTGTTCTCAGTGAAAAATTTCTATTCTTTGTGATAAAAATCAAGTGTACTAATCAAAAGCTTCAAAATAGTATAAAAGAATTGAAGTCTGAGTGACTTTGATTTTCCTTGCTATCTTCAGTATACTGTGACATAAAGATATAAAGAATTCTTATGACATTATTAATGCAATACTGGGTTACTGTGAAAACCTTGGCTATAATAAATACTTGTATGTCCCCAGTACTTAAAGAAACATAGATCATTTTATGTCCCCACCCCTACATGCTGGTTTACCTCATTCTCTACTTCTTTCAGAAAAGCCTTAATAAACAACCTGTATCCCATCATATCTTATCTTATTTAAAAAGAATGATAAATAGTTTCATTTAAACAGATAAAATGGACAGTTCCATTCAATTGGTATTCATTTCATCAAAAATTTACAACAAATGCACAAATTCAAGATTTTTCATACTAATCTCCATTCCATGCTTTAGTATATGCCATATTGTGGTTAAAAATTTCAGAGCTTGTTATAAAATCTATTATTCTGTCTTGAGATGATGAAAACAAAGATATTAGACACTTTAAACATTAAATATACAAAATACTCAGCTGTAAAGTTGCCTTTGTTGCCTGTATTAATCAATGAAAAAGCTGAATTATGTCCCTTGGGAGTATTAATTTCCAACAAAAGTCCTTTCAAACAGTAGGAAATGAAAAATTATTTATGTCTGATATAATAAAAGAAAGAAACTACAAAATGAAGCACTTTTGAAATATTTGCTGCATGAATTATCAAGAATGTGAACAATTCTTTACACAGGAGAGTATAAATTCTATGTAAATTTAGCCTCAAGTGGGCCTCTCTTTTTCTTAGATGAACAATTCTAACACTGAAAATGCTTCCAATGTGACCAAATAATGCCTAATTCTATAAACAGTACAAACTAAACCAGACAATTTCCCATTTTAATAGATAATGTTTACAGAAATACCCAAATGATACATTTAGGGAATTACGCAGCAAAAAGGCAAACATTTCAGTAAAAAATATTTGTCGCGACTTGAATTCTGGTGTTTCCAATTGAAAAAATCATTGCGAAAGGTGAAATCAAATACAAAAGAACTATAATATGGTGCATTTTACACAATATAGTTAGTATTGACATCCTAGAATAAAGTTTTATATCATTACCAATCAATTTGACCTATTATGATGACTCAGCACTTTTCTCAACACAGTATTGTTCTCAGTGAAAAATTTCTATTCTTTGTGATAAAAATCAAGTGTACTAATCAAAAGCTTCAAAATAGTATAAAAGAATTGAAGTCTGAGTGACTTTGATTTTCCTTGCTATCTTCAGTATAGGGAAAACGGTACTATTTATTCTGCCATAGGCGACAATATTAACATTTTCTAAATTTACCACTTTTTAAGATAAAAACCTGGATAAAACAGTTATATGTTGTGTTAGTACTTTATTATTGTGTTTTAAAAATTAAAGCCAAATAGTATCATGACCAACTTCCAACGGAGCTTGTTTATATTATCCATGCCCACCGTCATTTTGCACCAAATTTATGAAATTTTGCAAGTCTTTTCGAATAATTCTCTAGAAAATATTTCAATAGGTTTCAAAATTTATATTGTAAATATACACACTGCAGTTATTCATAGATAAACAAAAAATATATTGTACCCTTACATCCAATCACAGCGCTCTTAAGTTGACTTCCTACGCCCTGTCTTGGGTACACAAAAGGCCAACCTAATGCTGGGAAAATTAAATACTACCGTTTTCCCTATACTGTGACATAAAGATATAAAGAATTCTTATGACATTATTAATGCAATACTGGGTTACTGTGAAAACCTTGGCTATAATAAATACTTGTATGTCCCCAGTACTTAAAGAAACATAGATCATTTTATGTCCCCACCCCTACATGCTGGTTTACCTCATTCTCTACTTCTTTCAGAAAAGCCTTAATAAACAACCTGTATCCCATCATATCTTATCTTATTTAAAAAGAATGATAAATAGTTTCATTTAAACAGATAAAATGGACAGTTCCATTCAATTGGTATTCATTTCATCAAAAATTTACAACAAATGCACAAATTCAAGATTTTTCATACTAATCTCCATTCCATGCTTTAGTATATGCCATATTGTGGTTAAAAATTTCAGAGCTTGTTATAAAATCTATTATTCTGTCTTGAGATGATGAAAACAAAGATATTAGACACTTTAAACATTAAATATACAAAATACTCAGCTGTAAAGTTGCCTTTGTTGCCTGTATTAATCAATGAAAAAGCTGAATTATGTCCCTTGGGAGTATTAATTTCCAACAAAAGTCCTTTCAAACAGTAGGAAATGAAAAATTATTTATGTCTGATATAATAAAAGAAAGAAACTACAAAATGAAGCACTTTTGAAATATTTGCTGCATGAATTATCAAGAATGTGAACAATTCTTTACACAGGAGAGTATAAATTCTATGTAAATTTAGCCTCAAGTGGGCCTCTCTTTTTCTTAGATGAACAATTCTAACACTGAAAATGCTTCCAATGTGACCAAATAATGCCTAATTCTATAAACAGTACAAACTAAACCAGACAATTTCCCATTTTAATAGATAATGTTTACAGAAATACCCAAATGATACATTTAGGGAATTACGCAGCAAAAAGGCAAACATTTCAGTAAAAAATATTTGTCGCGACTTGAATTCTGGTGTTTCCAATTGAAAAAATCATTGCGAAAGGTGAAATCAAATACAAAAGAACTATAATATGGTGCATTTTACACAATATAGTTAGTATTGACATCCTAGAATAAAGTTTTATATCATTACCAATCAATTTGACCTATTATGATGACTCAGCACTTTTCTCAACACAGTATTGTTCTCAGTGAAAAATTTCTATTCTTTGTGATAAAAATCAAGTGTACTAATCAAAAGCTTCAAAATAGTATAAAAGAATTGAAGTCTGAGTGACTTTGATTTTCCTTGCTATCTTCAGTATAGGGAAAACGGTACTATTTATTCTGCCATAGGCGACAATATTAACATTTTCTAAATTTACCACTTTTTAAGATAAAAACCTGGATAAAACAGTTATATGTTGTGTTAGTACTTTATTATTGTGTTTTAAAAATTAAAGCCAAATAGTATCATGACCAACTTCCAACGGAGCTTGTTTATATTATCCATGCCCACCGTCATTTTGCACCAAATTTATGAAATTTTGCAAGTCTTTTCGAATAATTCTCTAGAAAATATTTCAATAGGTTTCAAAATTTATATTGTAAATATACACACTGCAGTTATTCATAGATAAACAAAAAATATATTGTACCCTTACATCCAATCACAGCGCTCTTAAGTTGACTTCCTACGCCCTGTCTTGGGTACACAAAAGGCCAACCTAATGCTGGGAAAATTAAATACTACCGTTTTCCCAACAGGACAATGCAATCTCTATACGGAAACATATGAGTGACATGTTATTAGAATTATTTTTTCCCCATAGATATTGCATTTTCTTGGAGGAGGCGATGATAGTATATCTCCTTGAAATTTTTCAGTATGAATGTTAAATATCAAAAATGGATTGTTTTTACACGAAAAAAAAAAGGAATTTCCAAAATTTAAGTTGATAATTCGAAGATTTTAATCGATAATTCTGAGAATAGCTTGCATAATATTAAGATTTTAGTCGGAATTTCCCCGGTTAATGGCAGTAGTTCCGTGAACATAATATACTTCTGAGATTAATTTTAATACAAGCATTAGCCCTTCAAAAAGGGCTAAGTCGACTCTTAGCTGATGAAAATTGAAAGTGCTCTCGCTTTGTTGATTTATTCATATACTAGAATAGCCACGTGCATCAATCAACAAATTTTACCACACATGTGAGGTCACACGTTATGAAGTATTGTTGTTTACGAAACTCCAGAAAATTCGACTATTTATAGATAAAAGTTACCTGTGTACAAATATCATGAATATGCATGATTAATGACCAGGCAAATGATCTAATTGCTAAAATAGAGAGGACAAATCCGATACTCTACGGGACTGAAGGACATTTACTAGAATTGGATTGTCCTAACCAATCAATAAACTTTGATTATTCACGTCTCGTAATATCTTCCAATCAGGTAGCAAGAAAAATTCACGCACTGAGTGTCCATCGTTTAATTCTTAATATCGACTCCTAGGAGTCGATAATTACAAATTATCACGAATGTATCAAGTTAAATACATTCCCTAATTTCGAATGGCATCTCACGGAATAAACTGATATACGTTTATTAAGTGTGGGTGGAACTCTTGCCTTCTTTCGGTACTTTTTTTAATTTTGAATATACTACATTTATGTCTAGTTCGATGCCATGCTTGATTCCTGCCAAGTCGTTTAACTATCATTAACAAGTCTTATGCCATTGGTTTCGTACTGTTACACACAATTACTTCAGACATTTTAAAAGTGAAATATTTAGGTAAATGTATACATTTCCAATAGATGAATACGCTGTGTTTGCGTTCATTTTCCCAATCCTCTGGGTGCCGGTTTATACTTACATCAGCAGCACTACGGTTGGAGCTTTTCGATTCATAAAGATAACTCTTCAAAAGACAGTTTATAATCTTTGTGTTGTACAAGGGTTATTATACTGTCATACCAATTTGTTGTAATTTTTGTACAAATAACATTCGAGTTGTCAAAATATTACGAAATCTATTTGTTTTGTGTTTGTGACATGTACCTCGTCATGTTTATATAGCATGTCGAGCCTTTACAAGTTCAACATTATTCATATAGAACAAAATGCATTTATGCATACACATACATTGTATATAGATAAAATAACTCTAAAAATTAACAAAATGCATGTATGCATACACATACATTGTATATGGATAAAATGTAAAACGTTACCTGTGCCATTTGAGGGGGGACGTCGGGATCGGGTGTTTGTAAGCTCGGGATTTCGGGATTGATCCTTACGGAATCCGGGAATTCTTTTTTCGAATTTCGGGATGTCGGGATTTAAATTCGGAACCTCGGGATTTCTGGATCAGGACCCCTCCAACCCCTCTCCCCTCATTGGACGTTGTCAACAATTTCTATCGACTCTGGTCAGTGTTTTTGGGGTTTTCAGGATCATTTGCCACATAGTTTTACTACACAGTTATTTTCAAGAGGTTTTTTTAAAAAAAAAATTGAATTAACAACAGGATGGGTTGTGATAAAAATTGATTGGTTTCATGCCAATGAAAAACTTCTTACATACAAAATACAGAAATTTAATAGAAACCTTCATACCGAACTAGATCTGAATGATACGACTGATTTTATTTCGAGCAGCATAACAAAAATAACAATCAAAACCAGGCAATGAGAGTCATATGGAATTGCACTTGTGTAATATTCTAGTCAAAACATTGACGCACATGTTTCCTTCTTTATCTTCAGGTTATTCTTATGCTGAACCAGAAATTCAACAATTTGTTAAAGATTTTAGTAAACTAATACTAAATGAAGCTCTTATACCACAAACTGATCCAAATACTAAAGTTCTTAATTTTAGGCAACCGTTAGACTTGCAAGTAAGTAAATAATAATGGATATATTTGAGGTGTATTCTCGTTTAGTTAATGTTACTGTTCAGGCTTGTTGTACGGTAGGCGACAGAATATCTTATAGTGCAAGGAAAGGTGTTTGGTAACATTTGAGTCCTTCAAGATCTCTTTTTCATAATCGCCCGCTTTAAAATGTTCATACGTTATAATGAACGGGGGTCTTGGTTGGTTTTACAAAACAGAGAAAAATGGGTCATTACTGCAGAAATATTGTAAAAAATAGAGAACTTTCGGACGCTTAAATATAAAGAATAGAGGAAAATGGACAAAAACTGAAATGGATGACCCCCGTCCCTATCCAATTCAGACCATCAGGAAGGTGCAGATTAGGTGCAGATTAAATCAATTCAAAAAGGGTAGTCCGCTTAGTCCCATAATCATTGACGGATACGGCTAAGTATTTTCTCATTAGGTCTTAAATAAAATTTTCAGATTTAAATGGTTTTATCTAGTATAACTATGATTCCAAGGCAAACCCATTACTAGAATATAAATATCATGCCCAGCATATACATAATAAAAAAGCGATAACTTTGTCAAGGTTTTTTTTATACACATCGTCTTATTAATTTTTCACACAGAAATTTTTAGATCTGGAAATTTACGAAGAACCCGTACCACGTGAGAAATTGTTGGAACTAGGAAGGAAAGTTATAGATGGTAGTATTGTACCAGGTATGATCACCGTATATTGAAAGTTTTAATGATACGTTACTTTTTATAGAATGCTATACGGGAAAATTAACAGGGATCGTGGCAACCTTTTTTCATAGATTGATTGATGGTTGCGTACTGTTCAGTATCAACTATTCTATAGATAAGTAAGACGAGAACATATTAACGAAAGTTTTGCAGTTTATCGACCGGAATATAGGGTGACATGATTACTATCACTACAATGATTTGCCAAAAATGTAGCCAGCATACATGTACATGTAGCACACGACATCTCCCTACACCAGACATCTCGTTTAATGTTCCAGTTCCGACCAAACGTGGCAGAGTATTTATACATCCTGCTCACTAATACGGACGCATCTCTGTGACATGGTTTAATTGATGACTGAGAGTACAGATGACAACATATCAATACCCCAGAAATCTTGTGTCTTTTGTGTATATATTAAGATACATTCTTGCACTTAAAATTGAAATAAGTTTTACGGATTTTTCAGTGTTCCTGTTTCACCTTTTTATTCAAATACTTTAGTTTCAAAATGTTTTTGTAGGTCATCCCCGTTTCCTCAACCAACTGTATACCGGAGTTGATCCATACAGTTTATTTGGGGCATGGTTGACCGAAGTCCTGAATTGTAATGTGTAAGTGAGTTTTACTAATGTAGCAAATTCTAAAAAATATAAAAATAAAATTATGAGTAAAAAAAGTAATGGCAAATGAAATGACAATTGTAATACAATTTATTACAGAGAGTGTATCAAGATATATTTTTAAGTCTCCCAAACAAAGTTTGGAGACTTATTGTTTTTGCTCAGTTCTTATTATTTTTATTCTTCTTCTTCTTCTTCTTCCTCTTCTTCCTCTTCCGCCACTTTAAAAAATGAACTTGTCCGCAGCGTTTCTCCAAAACCGCTTGTCAGATTGACTTAGAATTTCATAAAATGGTAGACTAATATGTCTAGGTGAGCCATCAATCTTTCGTTTGTGTATTGGGGTCTATTAAGGGGTATTTTGGGGGTAGAAAGGAGGAAGGGGTTTACTATAGAACCCTATGGGATTTTATTTTCTAAAATTTTCAAATGAATATAACTTGAAAACTGTAAGTGATAGATACATGCAGTCTTCAGAATTGATTATAGGACAATAAAACAAATCACATGAAATATAGGGGAATCCCTGGGAGTTCATCCCCACCCCCTTCAATTTGAGAATATGCTTATATTTTGTAAACGGTCCAGATCCCCACCACCAAACCATATATATTCTCGAATGGGACGATAAAACAAATCAAATGAAATTAATGGGAGGTCCCAGGGGGTCATCCCCACCCCAGTCAATTTGAGAATGTGCTATTATTTTGTAAACGGTCAACATCCCCACCCCTAAACCATATATATTCTTGTAGGGGACAATAAAACAAATGAAATGAAATGAAATGAAAGGGAATTCCGTACGGGATTACCCCACCCCCTCTTGTTTGAAAACTTGTAAACGGTCAACATCCCCACCCCTAAACCATATATATTCTTGTAGGGGACAATAAAACAAATGAAATGAAAGAAGAGGGAAGTCCCTAGGGGGTCACCTACCCCCTCTTGTTTGAAAACTTGTAAACGGTCAACATCCCCACCCCTAAACCATATATATTCTTGTATGGGACAATAAAGCTAATCAAATGAAATGCCCCACCCCGTTCAATTTGAGAATGTGCTATTATCTTGTAAACGGTCCAGATCCCTACCCTTAAACCATACACATTCTTGTAGGGGACAATAAAACAAATGAAATGAAATGTAGGTAAATTCCCTGGGGGTCACCACCACCCCCTCCTGTTTGAATACTTGTAAATGGTGGAGATCCCTACTCATAAGCCATATATATTCTTGTATGGGACAAAAAATCAAATCAAATGAACATGGGACCATATGAATGGCGAGTTATGGGAGCTTTGTTTGGGAGACTTCGTAACAGCATCCTGTTACAATTACTTCTTGTTTAACTATATATTTTCAGGCACACATATGAAGTGTCACCCGCCATGGTGACGCTAGAAAACTATATTTTCAAAAAGATATCATCACTAATTGGATATCCAGACGGTGAAGGCATTTTCTGTCCAGGTATTTATCGAAATAAAACTATATTGTCTTGTAGAGTTTTGGGTAAACATTCTATCATTTAAATCGGAGATACATGTGCATTTATGTTGTGTTTCCGTTGTGTTGCTTTTTTTACAAAATTTATCAATGTTATAAACTATATAAATTCACCCACAACTATCTAAATACGTTATTGTAAAAACTTTAAGCATGTCACTAATTCAGTTTGCTCCGTTCTTTTACGCCAATTCAATAGCGCGTTTATTTATGGGAACGGCAAATATTTTCCTCCACTTAGAGCGCTTCGATCCAAAACAATAGCCGTATTTGTCCTATTAGAATCGAAATAATTCATGGGGCTTGAATGAGGGTCTGGATGGGGGGTCTTTTATTCTGTAAACATTTAATTTTCACCCCTTCTTTCTCTAATCTTCAAAAATTTAACCCCTTTTTTTCTCTAATCTTCCAAAAAATTAACCCCTTTTTTCTCTAATCTTCATTTTTTGGCCCATTATTCTCTAATCTTCATTTTTTAAGGGCATTATTCTTTAATCATTAACCCCATCCAAATCCTCTTGAATATATCGTGATTTTACCACGGATTGCCCCTTTATGCCGATATTTTACACCTCGCTATCGCTCAGGGTAAAATACTTGTCATAAAGGGCCAACCCGTGGTAAAATCACAATATATTCCATCCCCCATGAATTGAGAATAATGGACAATACAGATAAAGAATTGAGAGAAAAAAAAGAAATAAAACCCCACTAAGTGTCTCATAAACATACCTGTAATTCTGTTTTTAAAATATCTGTTTACTGAAATGGTTCAATACATTATAATTGCTCTTTGCAGGTAGTTCCTTCTCAAATCTTATAGCTATACATTTAGCTAGATTTAGACACAATCCCACTTTAAAGGAAAAAGGTCTGTTTTCGTGTGAACCAATGGTCATTTTAAAATCTGAGGACGCACATTATTCTGTTGAGAAAGGTGCAAACTTTCTAGGATTCGGGACGGAAAGTGTTGTTAAAGTCAAATCCGATGATAGAGGTAGAGTTATTCCGGAAGATTTAGAAATCAAGATTCAACAATGCAAACAAAAAGTAGGTATGATGAACGTCTTAAATGTTTGTTCACAACAAATCTATAGACAAACTTTGTTTAAAAGATAAGATAAGACTCCGTGATGAAGTTTGTATTTTAACCTATAATTGGATGGAGAGTTGTCTCATGGCACATACCACATCTTCTTATATCTATTTTAAACCATAACTTCTTATATATTTCTTAGATAAAATTAAGGGTACATGATCATTTTTTGTATTCAACAACATTAATTTAAAAAAAACAACAACTTTGAAAGATTGTAGATTTTTTTTGGTAAATCTCAATTGTTTCAGTACTAGTATTTGAAAGTTTATACAGCTCATCATTTGCTAATACAGATGACTTTCTTTTGTTGATTACTAAAATTGCTCGCATTTCAGAAATGTGCTCCCATAATGTTTATGGCATCTTGTGGGACAACGGTGTTAGGATCTTTTGATGATCTCGAGTCTGTGGCTGATATTTGTAAACGATATAACGTCTGGATGCACGTTGATGTACGTATTGTTTTGCAAATTTATTTTTATAACGCAGACACTTCATAAAATATATCCGCATTTGAAACAAATATGACATGTGCGTACCTTTGCATCATGTCAACACAACGGTGTTAAATTCGTTTCCACGTGTAGACTGCCCATACAACAAATAAACAAAAACACTTTCCGTTAATTGATTGAAATACATACAAATTGTATACAAACATTGAAAATGTGTCGTTGCAATGTTATATTAGTACTACTGTCATCGCCATTGTTAGGAGCTCAAACTATGTTTCACTGTAAGTATTTTTTGCTTTTTATCTTTTGACACTATCACCATTGGCAATGAAAACAATAGCTCGTGAAGCAATTATTTTTCTAACAACGCTTGTTATTGATACATACATGTACATATGTCTCGCCTGTGTTTTATTCCAAAGGTATAATTCAAATGTTTAAAGTGTTTTTACTTGCATGTAAACTATGCAAACGTCTTCAGGCAATTCGTCATGATTGAGTTATATCCCTGAAAATGGCACAGTCTATTAAATTGCTAACACAGAGATACGAATCGACTGTTTTAAAACGTATAAGGCCATAATGTGAACAGAACTTTGTGAAATATTTTGAATGAATGGAAGAGGATGCAATGCATGAATGAGACAGCTACTCGGAACAATTAAAAAAAACAAATACTAAGAGATCAACAGGTACATGTATGTAAAATGTTTTTTTATTCCTTTTAGATATTACTCTTGTTATTTTTTAGGCAGCATGGGGAGGTGGTGTCATGTTGTCTGATAAGTAGAAGTATCTTACAAAGGGCATTGAAAGGTTCGTAAAAACTACTACTGTACATCTTATATTCTGCAACTTCAAACGTGTTGGTTCATACTTTGCACGTGTTAAACTATTAAAATTCTGTTTTTGCGAATGATTGTAATGTCGAAAGGTTTGTAAAACTAATACATGCTATATACTGCAACTTAAAACAGATTTATTCATATTTCGCACGTGTTAAACTTCAAAAAAAAATTCGAATGACGGTAACGTTAATTTTATTTTGTAGGTCTGATTCTGTAGCATGGAATATACACAAAATGTCTGGGGCAGGTATTCAGTGTTCAGCTTTTGTTGTAAAAGAAAAGGTGAATATTACATTAATTGATTTATATCGATTTTATATGATTTCTTTGAAAGACGGTATACTTTTTCTTCAAATCATTAAAATTGTACACTTTGATGATACAAACATGCATCGTAGTCACTACTTAATATTGCGCTTGGTATATTTTTTAAAACATGCATTATCTTTATGTCTCAGACTTAAATATTTGAAAGAAAGATGATACAAGCATTAGCCTTTCAAAAAGGGCTAGTCGACTCTTAGCTGATGAAAATGGAAAGTGCTCTCGCTTTGTAGATTAATTCATTTACTAGAATAGCCACGTGCATCAATCAACAAATTTTACCACACACGTGAGGTCACACGTTAGGAAGTAGTATATATCGTTTAACGTTGTTGTCTACGAAACTCCAGAAGATTCGACTATTTATAGATTAAAGTTACATGTGTACCAATATCATGAATATGCATGATTAATGACCAGGCAAAATCTAATTGCTAAAATAGAGAGGACAAATCCGATACTCTACGGGATTGAAGGACATTTACTAGGTTTGGATTGACCTAACCAATCAATAAACTTTGATTATTCAGTCTCGTAATATCTTCCAATCAGGTAGCAAGAAAAATTCACGCACTCACTGTCCATCGTTCAATTCTTAATATCGACTCCTAGGAGTAGATACCAACTACATCTTATTTTTGTATCAACTAAAACAAACCATAGAAAAGAACCATTAATTACAGGTTGTAGGAGTGATGCTCACGAAAATGTTAGACCCCACAATATTCTGTATACCTAGGAGATCAGTGGTTGTCTCTCCTTGTTGTTTGTCGCATATATTTCAGTTATTGTTCTCTTTTGAATTGATTCAGTTTGGCAGGCGACCGGGCTTTTTAGAGCGTACTATACGGTATTGATGTGATCGTTGTTGAAGGCCATGTATATGTTTATATTGTTGTCCTTTAGTCATTAGAAAATGAACGCACACATAAGATCAAAGATGTATAAAATAAGTTAAATAACTTCTAATACAATTGATATTTTTACAGGGATTTTTGGAAAAGTGTAATGCATATAGAGCAGAATATTTGTTTCAACCAGACAAAATTTACGACACTTCTTTTGATATAGGTAAAAAGAATTTTTGTCATATTAAGGCGTGCTGTGTTAAAACACAGATACAATTAAGGTTTAATGAAAAATATACATATATTAAAGAGATAATGTTCTCTTCAAACAGCAAGATTAACATGGAAAACTAAAACTGTACTAAAGATTATATTATAACTTTCTAAATAACTGCTTTAAATTTAATTAAACTGATACAAATATTCATTTTTGTAAAGACAATAATAATTCGGTATTTTATAGATAGTTGCTCTAAATATCAGATTATCACTGATCGCTCTGTATTTAATTAGGGGACAGAACAATCCAATGTGGTCGTAAAAATGATGTCCTTAAATTGTGGATGATGTGGAAAGGTCGTGGTGATAAAGCTATGGGCGCTAGGATAGAGAAAGCATTTGATCTAGCAGCGTAAGTAAAACATATGATTAACCTTCATTTTTGAATGAATGAGAATTTGAATTATGAAAAAAATATAGAGATGGTCATAGTTAGTTATTGAGTTTTTTTTTCAGGATAACAAGTCAGAGAATGAGAAATATGTATAGTTTTAAGGGAAATTTTCGTTAGCAAATGGAAAAGTTAAAATTGACATTTGTGATTATTTCTATTTTTCAAACGTTTAAAAGGAATTATGCAGTCTGTTTATATTTGAATTTTGCAGTTACCTTACAGAAAAACTAAAATCAACAGAAGGATTTCGATTAGTTTTACCGGAGGTATGAAACATATATTAATAAGATGCAATATCAATAAAAAAAAGTCTCTTCTAGTTTATTTTATAAATCATGACAGTAACAAAGTACTGATGATAACATCTTTGACTTGCAACCCATTAGAAGATGCATCGACCATTTTTGTGTAAATAAACTACTAGTTAAAACGCATGTTCACGTTCCCATATATAATGAAGGAAAAATTATACCACCTTTTGCCTTGAATTTGTATGAAATATTTACCACTGGGCGTTAAGCAAAGCATAACCGATCAACATATTCACAATTAAAGGAAGTAGTTTATAATTAGCTACATTTGTATCATAATACGAGTCAAAATATCTACTCCAAAAGGACTTACTTAAAGTTTCCAGTGAACACTAATGCTACCAAAAAAACCCTCTAGTGTCAATTGACTCAAACATGGCCTAGTAAAGTCAATCTAATATTTATTTAAGTGACAACGTGAAACAAAGTAAGGAAGTTCCTGCATACAAACGATTGATATTGATGACTATCTCATTAATACTTAGCCCCAAATTCGTCTTTTATATTTCAAATAATAGGCTACGCACATTAATATTTAATATTTAAGTCTATTTTACGTAAATTTGTAATTTTCAGTTCCAATGTACCAACATTTCCTTTTGGTATATTCCACCACGTCTCAGAGGTAAACAAGAAACTACAGAATGGTGGGAGGAAGTTGGGAAGGTAAATTACATGTAATGTTAATATGTTTTATACTTTTAAATCCACGGATGGCTTAGCACATGAGCGTTCCCCAATAATGTATAATGCATGCTCCAAATGTTTCATCAATATTTGAAAAGTTTTATAACTATTTTTAGTGTAGGCAAAATTTAAGAATGTCATTAAACATGGAGTGCATTTCTTACTAAGACAAACGATACCAACGGTTCAGCGAACACACGCTTAGACCATTTGTTTCTAACATACGTTTGCAAAGTTTGCATGCATAAATGTTGACAAAATATACACTTGCTACAAATGCGTCTACAGTTTGTCGTTCGTCGTTTGTTTGTACATACTCTGCATTTCTTTCTTACTTTAATATCAATTATATTTTCATATTTTTCTCACTTAAAAAAAAGATTGGTTCTAACAAAAGAAAATGAGGTATAAATCTGATTGTCATAACTTAAAACAATGTCAACAATTACTCAAATAGGTATAATAGGTACATGTATATGCACTTCTTACTTTCAGTGCTGCTATTTTACATTCATCAGATGAAGACGAAGAACTGACAATAAATTTAGATATGAACAGAAGTCATGTGTGTCTACAACATCTTCTTTGTTGACATCTGCTCACAGTAAAATTCATACCAATTGCAGAATTTTAAATGACCATATGTATGCTTAAAATTATTAATTCATATATTTATTGTATTTATTTTACAGGTAGCTCCAGCTATAAAGGGTCGGATGATGCTTAAAGGTTCTATAATGATTAGCTATCAACCCTTATCGTCAAAGGGATTGGTCAACTTCTTCAGAGTCATTATAGCAAACCCTGTGTGTGAAAGATCTGATATGGATTTTATTGTTGACGAGATTATAAATCTTGGACAAGATTTGTAAAATATTTTGATTTAAATGATAATTTATGCAGATTAGATCTTCAGACTTTCTCTTCAAAAATGTCAATAATGTGTTGATAAAATAAAATATTATTCAACCATGCAGGACGTAACGGTTCTATAAAACATGTTCACAACCATTTTGATCTGTAAAATAAATCTTATGACATGAAGTCATGACTGAAATTTTATGAATTTCAAGGCTTGCTTAAAATCTTGTACATGAATAGTTATCAAAGGTACCAGGATTATAATTTAGTACGCCAGACGCGCGATTCGTCTGCATAAGACTCATCAGTGACGCTCATATCAAAATATTTATAAAGCCAAACAGGTACAAAGTTGAAGAGCATTGAGGATCCAAAATTCTAAAAAGCTATCTGATAGATAAATCACAGTCAACAAATTTTTTTCATTTTTTTGTGTAATCTATTTTGAATAAATGCATCATTTGCATGAGGGGCACATGCGGTTCCTTTCGAGACAAAGTTAAATTTCATGAGCCGCAAGTCGAATGATTTTTTTTCTCTGAAGACTATGACCCCTTCTCTAAATTGTACATGCAAGAACGTTCAATCAGAAATCAGCCAACAAAGTAACTAAATGATAAAAAGAAATTCAAGTTATATAAAGATTGAAGACTTTCAATTATTTTGTTCTAAAGTAAGTGACTCTGATGAAGAGTTGTCTCATTGGCACTGATATCCAGCTTCTTATGTCTACTTGATAGATAGAAGAAAAATGGCACTTTGTTTCGTTTGGTTATAAAACTTCTGAACTGTCCATGATCAGCCGTGTCACTATGTTTCGTTTGGTTATAAAACTTCTGAACTGTTTATGATCAGCCGTGTTACTTTGTTTCGTTTGGTTATAAAACTTCTGAACTGTTCATGATCAGCCGTGTTACTATGTTTCGTTTGGTTATAAAACTTCTGAACTGTTTATGATCAGCCGTGTTACTTTGTTTCGTTCGGTTATAGAACTTCTGAACTGTTCATGATCAGCCATGTAACTATGTTTCGTTTGGTTATAAAACTTATGAACTGTTCATGATCAATGATGTTTCGTTTCGTTTGGTTATAAAACTTATGAACTGTTCATGATCAGCCATGTTACTATGTTTCGTTTGGTTATAAAACTTCTGAACTGTTCATGATCAATGATGTTTCGTTTGGTTATAAAACTTCTGAACTGCATGATCAGCCATGTTACTATGTCGTTACATATGACAAAAAGAAGATTATGTTTGGTATAGACGATTTTCACTTATGCTGTTCAACGATTCATAACTCGTGTTAGGTTGGGAAATAACGCTTTGTTTCGTTTCCGTGAAATAACTTATGAATTGTTCAGCTAACACTGTTCAAATGTTAATGTGTTTTTACTGATGCCAAAATGGAGGTCAATTTGATATAAATAATTTTCAGTTTTACCGTTCATGACATAATTATACTGCTTAATAAGATTGGTAAGTATACAGAAAGCAAACAAACTTGAAAGAGCCATGGATTAGAATACATCAATTTCGTGCATACAAGCTGTCATCTTAAATTCAGCAATGGTTACTTTTAAAATACAGAAGTGCCGCTTTGCTGTCAACTTCATTTCATCCGTTATGTTTTGCCTTGTTCCTGTAAAATTGATGTTTATGCATTTCATTATCTGAATATATGACACACACGGTAATCAATGATCAATGAATAATAATGTCATAACTGACAATCGTAAATGTTCTTGTGGTTTAAGGGGGTTCAATACTTTTATGTGCTTTTTTCTAAGTATTTTGTTATGATGCCACGGAGCGCTTTTCGGGATTGACTAAATAAACCGAATAAATAATTGAAAGCCTAATACCAAGGAGCTAAATGACAAATGCGACAACATAGTCAAATGCATCCAAAGTCAGTTTATCCTGATAGAGTTTGAACCTTTATAGATTCTATGTAAAAATCAGACTTTAACAACAAATTGGAACAGTTGTTTGATGTTTAACAATAATTATATTTAGAACCTAAATGCATGTTTTAAATTGGTAACATCATTGACACGATTCTATAAAAGGATGACCTAAAATTGTTTAAATTGAAGGAACTTTTTCCCATTGAATATTTCTGAACATAGTAACTACCATACTATAAATGTATAGAATAGAGGGACACATTTAAATGTTTTAAACAAAGAAATCATTGTTTTAAATATTCCCTCTTCGAAATTTGCATGTTTTTTTTTATAATGACCCATATATTCATACAGAAAATGTAGGTGAAACGTTAATGGGAAAATCTGGAAATGTATTATATGTGTTCACGTTGCTGAACAATTTGTCATGCTCTACTTCCCCCGAATTCATATTTGTTCATGTTGACAGAATGCAGTGTTGCAATTGTTATAACGTATTCATTTTAA